>JAUKNK010000024.1:0-600000 GCA_030765055.1 Mantis religiosa | reverse complement strand
CCAGTTAATTCAAATGTTCCACAGAAACACTGTAAATGTTTCTATCTCCAGACATTCTTCCGTCTGAGTATGATATTGATGAGTCACCGCATTTCTAGCTTTAGGAACCTAGTAGTAATGGTATCACAAGTTTAGTCATAGTTATAGCAAACATTTCATTTCTCAAACAAGCGTTTTATTAGCACCCATGTTATATATCTTGTTAAACTAATAATTTATATTGCTGTTGTTAAGTCATTAGGAATTGTAAATAGTCAAGATGTCGGGCGTGAACGCTGCTTTTAATGTTGATTTGTTATATTTAGACCTCCTAAATGACTCCTAACAGAGTATGGCTTTGAGGAGAAATAATTTTGAGAAGGTATCACAAGATTTTCTACAGAGTTGTAGACTATCGAAAGTATTTGCCGTGAAGCTTACTGCGTAAGTGTGAGAGAGGTTAGAATATGCTTTGTAAGACATGGCGATCTCGCCTTTGCTTAAGTTACTAATAGCTGCGATTTTATAATTGACTGAATTCTGTGAATAAATACTTTGTGCATGTCTCATCTTGGAGCGTTCAAGTCACTCGTCACTCCTTACTTCTTGGCACTTCATTTTAAATTCACGTAAAACTGACAATGTTGATTCGTACTTTTGGTTCTGACAGTTGCATTGGAATAAAAGTCATTTCCCACGTCATATATTTCTCCTTCATATTTATCGCATACTTCTTATATCCTACAACATCCTTATATTTAGTTACTTAATTCAACTAACAATTTTCTATCCATTGAGGAGAAATTTGTTCCTGGCTTCTCTTCACACAGCCGCCTCATGTAACTGACTGTTGCATTCAGTAATATATCAGTATTAGCAGTGTGAGTCATCGTCATATGCTCCCTTCTTTAGACGCTTTCATTTACTTCATCTCTTAGGGCTTGACCCATCTCACAGTTTTCGCTATTCAAACAAGTACCAGCAACTTCTCAATGTGAGATCTTATGGAATATTTCAATCTAGAAAATGTCTGTATTTGATGATTCTGAATTGATAGACTCAGCGCTTTCGATCGTTACTGGCCTTAACTTTGCATGAAGGTCTGGCCGCACTATTTCCATGATTCTATTGTATTAAAGCAAAGTCACAAGAATTGGTTGCATACCGCGTCTTTGACATAGTCTCCGTTGAGCAAGTGGCAAAAGTACAAGTTTATGATGTTTTTTCTGGTCCATGGTCTGACAGCGCAGTCAATTTGGGTAACAGATAGGGAGCATCACAACGGACAAATGACAGTCAGCATTGTTAAACTAGCTTCCAGTTGTAGTTTTATCTTCTTTAGTTCTTTTTTCACAGCTGATACAAGTGTTCCATGGAAGCACTGAGAGAATATCTCTTTGTTCATACATGCCTTCTGAGAACAACATAGAAGTGGTAGTGTATTATTTTGCAAGCAGCAAGCCTACGATGCCGATCAATAAACGAAGGCCGGCGGAGGGAGGGGAGACTTCATTTACCCCTCCTGCCGCTCGAAGCAGCACGAAGCTTCCAGAATATTTTCATCCTCCATAAAAGGAAGTCTCGGGAAACTGCGGGCCGATCAATACCAGCGAGGCGAGAGTCAGTTGTGTTAGAGTGAGCCAGGCAAGCAGTAATGCAAGGCGCGCTGAGTGTACGTGGAAAGAAGAGGGAGGGGACACATGAGGAATAGCTGAGTCTTCATTTCACCCTCCTGCTGCCCGAAGGAGGGCGAAGCTTCGAGAATGTTTTCCCCCTCCATAAAAGGAGACTCAAGGAACTTCGGGCCGGCGATCGATGCAAGCGAGGCAACGGTCACTTGTGCTGAGTGAGTGGTGGCGGGCAGTGTGTAAGGAGCGCCCAGAGTGTACGTGGAAAAACTAACTGGCTTAGTTTTAATTGTGTACATCACGAAATTGTAATTGTGACATAAGAATAAGGTGGAAATAAAGAAAATTTTGAGTTGTGTAATTGAACTTTTTAATTTTACGAACCCACAAAGTCACAACTGGCGTCAGAAGTGGTATAACGGCCATGGAATCGGCACTGGAAAATCTTTTGGAAAGGGTGAGCGAATTAACAGCGAAGACGGAAGCGGCAAATAACAGCCTGGCCGCGGAACTAACAGCAAAGATGGAGGCGGCAAATAACAACCTGGCCGCGGAACTGAAACAAATGAAGACGGCTAATGACAACATCACCGAGAAAATGGAAGAAATGAAGACGGCCAACGATAACATCGCCGAGAAGATGGAAGAAATGAAGACGGAACTAACAACAAAGACGGAGTCGGCAAACTGCATCCTGACCGCGAAGATGACCGAATTGACCACGGGCATGAAAGCGGCAAAGGAGGCCCTTGCCGTGAATTTCGAAGAGCAGCTGACCGGCGTAAATGAGGATGTCACAGAGTTAGGCGAGCGCGACGAAAACCTGCCGAGCCGCGTTGACGAGCTGAAGGGAAAGCCTGACAGCAACGCAAAGCCATTGAACGCCATGGTGGAGGACGTCGTCGGCAGGAGGTTAAAGGATTTGAAGGTCGATGCACCGGGACGCGACACAACATGGGCGCGCGTCAGACCTCCGAAATATGACGGCGCGTCAACTTTTGAGGTCTTCCGCCGCCAATTGGACACAGTGGTCAAGCACAACAAATGGTCACCAGAGGAGGAGGCCACACAGTTAATAACCAGCCTCCAGGGACGGGCCGCGGAAGTCCTTAACGCGGTACCGACAGCGGTGGCGCCATGGGACATCTGAGAGTCCCTGGAGAACCGTTTTGGAAACCACCGCTTAGCCGCAGCGTACCGCAGCCAGCTGAAGGCAAGGTCACAGCAGACAGAAGAGACGCTGCAGGAGTTCGCCCTGGTAGTTGAACATCTGGCTAGCAAGGCCCTAGTCGACCTCTCACCAGAGTTCGTATCCCTACACATTCGCTGACGGGGTACGGGACACGCAGATACGTCAGCGCCTAATGCTCGAGGATTATAAAACAATCTACAAGGCGCTAACGGCAGCATTAGGGATGTAGGCGGCCAAGGTAAGAGCTATCCCGTCGTCGAGAGCGAGGAGTGTGCGCTACGCCGGAGACAGAAGACCAGCCGAGGGACGCCGGCGAACTCCTAGTGGCCTGTGTTGGGAGTGTGGTTAGCCCAGGCACCTGCAGAGAGACTGCCCACAACAGGAAGAGCAGCTGGAAAACGAGTAAGAGCCGTCGTGGAGAGGGGCACGTCGGCGCCATTACCACCAACCCCTCGATTGACACTCCGCGCCATCAGCCGGCAGATGGATGACAGCCTCATCGCGGACGGCTGGGTAAGAGGAAAGACGTGACGCGTGCTGGAGGACACCGGGGCGGCTGTGACCATCATCAGACTTGACGAGGCGAAGGGTTTGCCGACGAGGAAGCCGAGCCGACAATACCAGCTTGTGACGGCATCGGGCGACACCTTACCTGTGGAGAAGGAGGCCCTTCTGGAGCTGACTTTGGGACGGAGTGCCGTGCCTCTGTCGGTGTTCGTCGCGAAGGTGGCTGAGGAGGTGATTCCGGGACTGGATGCCCTCATGAGCCACGAGGCGACGGTCGACGTCGGCAAGAAGGTCCTACGGCTCAACGGAGGAATGGTTATATTCCCTCAACCAGAGGAGCGCCTTGGAATTTGCAGGGTCGTCTTGAGCAAAGACGTGGTTGTCCCTGAGAGGAGCGAGGTGGTGGTGAGGCGCGACTGGAAGGCCAGAGAACCAGCAACATGATGCAGGACCAGAAGAAAACTGTACGCGGACTGTGTGTAGCCAGGGCATTGCTGCCGTGCCGAGAGGAGGATCCAGTGAGACTGCTAAATCCAGCGGACACCGATCACGACGTGCAGGCCGGGACGGTGTTGGGCAATCGCCAAGACACAGGAGCCGGTATGGGCGTTAAACCTGGGCCCCGGCTAGAAGGTTTACTGGAGAGGGCGGCCGACCACCTGACCACAGAACTGGAGAAAGTTCAACAACTGCTTAGGCGATACCAGCGCGTCTTCAGCCAAGGCAGTATTAACTACGGCAGCACGGACGAAAAGTTTCACTGCATCGACACCGTGGATGCCCGGCCTATCCGGCAACCACATAGACGCGTTCCGCTGGTGAAGCAAGGGGCGGTACGAGACATGCTGGAGGACATGAGATCCAGGGGGTGATTGAAGGGTCTGACAGCCCTTGGTGTTCCCCTGTAGTCTTGGTGACGAAGAAGAACGGCGAGCTATGCTTCTGCGTGGACTACAGGAAGCTGAACGCTGTAACCCGGAAGGACTGCTTCCCCTTACCCCGGATTGACGACGACCTGGACACGCTAGCTGGTGCGCAGTGGTTCTCGACCCTGGACCTGAATTCGGGCTACTGGCAATTAGCTCTAGACCCGACAGACAAAGTGAAGACCGTATTCCTGGCAGGACAAGGGCTCTGGCATTTCTCAGTTATGCCATTTGGCCTCTGTAACGCACCAGCTACCTTCCAACGCCTCATGGAGTCAATGATGAGAGGACTCACTTATGACGCCTGCCTGCAATACCTGGACGACATCATCATCGTCGGTAAAACCTTTGAAAAGCATCTCGAGAATTTGAATAAGGTGTTACAGAGATTGCAGGCGACCAACTTGAAGCTGAACGTGAAGAGGTGCCAGCTCTTCCGCAAGGAAGTGAACTACTTAGGCCACATAGTCTCAGCAACCGGAGTGGCCACAGACCCGTAGAAGACACAGGCTGTGAGAGATTGGCCTCGCCATAAGGATAAGAAAGTGTTGCGCAGTTTCCTGGGGCTGTGCAGTTATTACCGCCTCTTCATAAAGGTGTTCTCCAACATCGCAAAGCCCCTCACCCGCCTGACAGAGGAACACCGGCCTTATGTGTGGACGGAGGATTTCGAAAACGCTTTCCAGCACCTAAAGGAGACCCTGTGCAGTGCTCCAATTTTGGGTTTCCCACAACCGGGTGGCGTCTTCATTGTGGACACCGACACCAGCGACCATTGAATTGGAGGTGTTCTATCGAATATCCAGGACGGCCATGAGCGGGTGATAGCCTACTACAGCAAGACGCTATGCAAGGCGAGAAGAACTACTGCGTCACCCGACGAGAATTGTTGGCGGTAGTGAAGACCTTGGAGCACTTCCACAAGTACCTGTACGGTCAGCCATTCCACCTGAGGACTGACCATTCCGTTCTAACTTGGCTATTGAGCTTTAAGAACCTGGAAAGCCAGAGGCTGCAGTCCACGGTAACGCGGACGCTATGTCCCGAAGACCCTGTCCTGAAGAGTGCGTCCAATGCACAAGAGTGGAGAAGGAGCGTGCCGCAGCATTTCGAGTAGTCACGGCAGTGCCTGCGGATGGCTAGGATAGCGCAGGCCTGAGAAGGGAGCAGCTGGCGGACGGAGACTTGGGGCCACTTTTGAGGGAAGTGGAAGCAGGGACGAGACCAACCTGGGCGGACATGGCACCCAGGAGCGCCACCTACAAATCTTACTGGGCCCAATGGGAGTCGTTGAAGACCAGAGAGGGTGTGCTGTTCCGGGTATGGGAATCACCCGATGGGAAGACGCAGAGAGAACAGCTGGTACTTCCCCGGAGCAATGTCCCGGAAGTCTTAGAAGAAGTGCACGCCGGTACTTCAGGAAGACACCTGGGAGCGAACCGAACGATTGACAAACTACGGCAGCGCTACTACTGGCTGAGGCTCCGAGCAGACGCTGAGAGATGGTGCCGTCAGTGTCACGTGTGCGCGGCGATTCGTGGCCTCCAGACTAGGAGCCGGGGTCGCATGCAACAGTACAACGTCGGAGCGCCATTCGAACGGATCGCCGTTGACATTGCTGGACCGTTCCCAGTATCCGAGCGAGGCAACAACTACCTGATGGTGGTCGTGGATTACTTCACTAAGTGGCCGGAGGTGTATGCCGTCCCGAACCAAGAGGCAAGGACAATCACAGACTGCCTCGTGGAGCAAGTGTTCTGCCGATTTGGGGTGCCATTAGAGCTGCACAGTGACCAATGTACCAATTTTGAGTCCAACCTGATGAGGGAGGCACTAGAGACACTTGGGGTTAACAAGACCCGCACAACACCTCTACATCCCCAGTCGGATGGCATGGTTGAAAGGTACATCAAGACCTTAGAGGAACACTTGAGGAAGGTCGTGGCCAGCCATCAGCGAGACTGGGACGTCAAGGTGCCACTGTTCTTTCTGGCCTACCGCTCGTCAACACACGACACCACGGGGATCACGGCAGCCAGCTTAATGTTCGACCGAGAGTTACGCCTCCTATGTGACCTGGCTTTTGGAAGCGCTCCGGGGGGCAACTGCCAGCGATCGGGTATGTGGAGAACCTGGTGGACCCCCTCTACGACATGCACGAGATGGCTGGCCAGAACATGCAGAACGCAAGCGACCGCATGAAAATCCGATACGACAGGCAAGTCAACAGCCAATGGTTCCCGCAAGGTGACCTGATCTGGTTGTGCCGCCCTACCCGGACCAAGGGACGCTGCCCAAAGCTTCAGCACCCATGGCAAGGAGCGTGCCGTGTGGTGAAGAGGATTAACGACGTGGTCTACCGCATCCAGAAGGTGCCCCGAGGAAAGATATTGATGGCGCACCTGGATCGTCTAGCCCGCTACGATGGCGCTGTTCGGGACGACCAGCCTTGAGGAGGGAGCAGTGTGACGCAAGCGGCAAGCCTACGATGTCGATCAATAAACGAGGGCCGGCGGAGGGAGGGGAGACATCGTTTACCTCTCCTCCTGCCGCTCGAAGCAGCACGAAGCTTCGACAATGTTTTCACCCTCCATAAAAGGAAGTCTCGGGAAACTTCGGGCCGATCAATACCAGCGAGGCGAGAGTCAGTTGTGTTAGAGTGAGCCGAGCAAGCAGTAGTGTAAGACGCGCTGAGTGTACATGGAAAGACGAACTGGCTTAGTTTTAATTGCATACATCACGAAGTTGTATTTGTGACATTAGAATAAGGTGGACATAAAGAACATTTTGAGTGGTGTTATTGAACTTTTTAATTTTACGGACCCACAAAGTTACAGTATTGAAGAGATTTGTGTTTCGATTGACCAATCAGCATTATCGGTAGTTGATGGATCTCTTTTGGTTGATTTGTTACAAAACATCTATTAATGCGCCTCTTATTGCCACTCCCAACCTGATACAATCCTCTTCCAGCTCGAGGTGCGCCTAGATGTAACACATGAAGTTGTAGTAACCGAGTTGACGTGGTATAACTATTATTGGTTTACTATTGATTTATGGAGTAAGAAATTCCTTCCTCTAGCAAATGGAGGAAAGGCTGGTTATATCCTAATGGCCTGCCAAACCTGAAAGACCAACAGCCGTCAACGAATGTGTAGGCAGCTTCCCGGGATACGAACTCCGGTGGGAGGTCGACTAAGGCCTTGGTAGCCAGTTGCTCAACTGCCAGGGCGAACTCCTGCAGCGTCTCCCCTGGCTGCGGTGACCTTGCCTTTAGCTGGCTGCGTTACGCTGAGTTTAAGCGGTGGTAGCCAAAAAGATTCTCCAGGGCCTCCCTGATGTCCTTGGGTGCCGCCATTGTCTGTATCGCGTTCAAGACTTCCGCGGCCCGTCCCTGGAGACTAGCTATTAGCTTTGTGGACTCTTCCTCTGGTGACCACTTGTTGTGTTTGGCCACCGTGTCGAATTGACGGCGGAGGACTTTGAAAGTTGTAGCGCCGTCGTCTTTAGGAGGTTTAACGCACGCAGATGTGTCGCGTCCAGACGTGTCGCACTTTAAATCATTTAACCTCCTGCTGTCGACGTCCTCCACCATGGCGTTGAGGGACTTTGCGCTGCTGTCAGCCTTTCCCTCCAGCTCGTCAACGCGGCTCGCCAGATCTTTGACGCGCTCGTCCACTTGACCCATCCGCTTGCTGAGCTCTGTGACGTCATCTCTCACGCCGGTCAGCTGCTCTTTGAACTTTACGTTGAGGGCCTCGTTTGCCGCCTTCATCTCCGTGGTCATCTTCGCGGTCAGGCTGTTGTATCTGTTCCATTTTAAACTCTGCAACCCACCTTTAAATAACTGTACATGAAGGAGCAGAGTCCATTTCAAGCTAGTCTAGAGTCAAACTATATGATGCTATACAAATATAATTATTTATAACAAAAACTTCTCTTATCCTTAAAGAAATTATAAGATCGTGACTTTGTAATCCTTCATATACATTATTAATTACTTTTAATTTCGTCATAGTCAACGCAACCATAATGAAACAACCTTTTCTAAATATTAGGAATAAACATACTGAGAAATCAGCCACAGCAGATCAGTTCTGATCATTTAACCATAATATAAATGAAGAAGTTACATTACTTAAACAATGAAATGGTCCGACAATTTTAATGGTTCGGCAAAAAATATTTATTTTAAGAAGGAGCGTGTAATGAATTTTGAAACACCGACAATATATTATTTCTTTAAATTTGATACCTTTTCTGAGTTTGCTTGTACTGGCAGGTATGTAGTGACATCTAGTGACTGTTATGTAGACAACAACGAAATTGAAAGTGAATGATAATATAAACAATGGTGTATGGTATTGCAGTCTTATAATTTCTTGAAGTTTCCATCAATTTCTTTAAAGATAAGTGAAGGTTTTGTTATAATTACACGTATGTAGTGTTTGTTGCCTCACTGTTTTTAGTTTCATTTCTTAGGTAATTATATGAAGCTATCCGGCAAGCTGGCCAAGGTAACGGTCAATCTAAATTCATTCATTGTAAGGGGAAACCTTATAAAGGAAGCTGATAAGGCTAACTTAACATGAGCAACTTTCAAATTCGGAACCACGCTATCCCCATACCTCAGAAGTGGCGGGTTACTCACTACAGGCTGCGCCATTCAAGTAGATCCATAAATAAAAGTCTCGAGGATTAAGGTCACTGAATCTCCAAGCTTGATTCATTTTGGAACGATTTCCAAAAATTGGCATACATAAAAACTGAAATGCTTGTTGAACAAAGCATATTGCACATCAAACTTCTAAGGGCAGTATCTACCTCAAGTACATCAAGATGATTTCTCCACTTGGTGGTCGGGTTAGCATGTATGGTACAAGAAGTGAAAAGCAGCTTTATGCCATGCAGTTACTACTATCCTCCCCCTCCCCAAACAACTGTATTTGGTTGTGATCATGAGGATGGAAAACAGCCTGACGTCATTTCTGTACTCTATGCCGGTGCTCAGGGTACAAGGTACTGCCATGATGAATATGATACACTTACATGTAGTTTAAGGGCCACATGTAACTGGGCCACTGTCCACATAAACCTCTAGATCAGGTCTAATCAGGTAGGCAGTGCTGAGTCTCTTTCACATACAGAATGTGTCAAATATGTAGTACAAGAGTTGCTGGAGTGATATATTGTTTGAATTTTTAGGCTATTGCCAAAATGAGTAAAGAATAAATGTGGCAATGTAATACAACCCTGACATAGATCTTAGCTCTGGTCCAACACTACAGAAGAATTAATGTTCCTAAAACAAAGCCGAAAGTTAACCTAAGTAGAATAACATGTAATATACACAAATGTTGTTCACATAGACTTGGCTTCAGCGCCTGAAACAACTTAACGCTTGATAACTATGATCATATGACACTTCAAAACTTACTGCTAACCAAACACATCACTCTTCGCTTCCTGGTTTACTGATCAGTGTCTCAGTTGTGTTTACTTTCTAGCCAGATCATATTACCTGACCTAAGCTCCATGGCTCGCCAACATACTTCTCCTTGAATCTGCAGCTACAATAGCAATACTTCTACACAGGAGAACTCGACAGTGAACTTTTTTTGGTGGATAGTGTCAAAACGACAGAAGACAAACTTCCAACTCCACTCTCTCAGTGTGGTTGGCATTAATCCATAAGTCCATTTTCTCTCCAATTAGGGAAGAAGAATGCACTGTCCTAGTTGTTGGCAGCCAGTACTCACTTGTTCTGAAGGTGTCCAAAAGACATAAGGGCATAAAGTCAAGTGATAACTCATCACTTAAATCAACGAATACAGACCGAAAATCTACATTGCTGGATTACATCATTAGCATTTACATCAAATTCGAAATGACTAAGCTATGCAGTAGCTATAACACATTCTGGCAACAAATGTAATATTTAAATAACTTAACAGCTGAAAACTATAGAGCTGAATATCACAAAGTAGAACAAGCTACTGTCATAATCATATCTAGTTTCAAGTAGCTTTAAGACTAAAAATAAGGAATATTTACATAAACAAAGAAGAATGATAAGTATGTGTAAGTGGTTGGTTTCCTAACAATGTCCAACACGTACTTTCCCTTACAAAATGTAATAGGGGCCAAATAGGCCCAAAAACAAAACTTCTTACACTTTGTGAATAAATACAAAACTAATCTGAAAAAATTTTGTAGTTGGTGTATTGACATTTCGTCACTTACGTTTTTATATTATCTAGCGACTGGTTTCAGAATCCATTGCTTTCATTTTGAACCTCCTTCCAACTATTATCTGTTGTCTGCTCTCCTCTCTCTGGCGTGGAGAGATACAAACACAAAACCATTTGTTACAGTAAGTAGAAAACACAGCTATAAACTCTAATCCTATTATATTTAACAATTTGCCTTACTAAACTAGGCGCGATATTTTTGAGAATACAAAGAAGCTGTTGCTGAGTTAAACTGCTCACCAGGATATGAGTTTACAGGTTTGTGGCTAGGTCGACTGTTGTCTTTGAATCAGTGACTTCAGTTTACTCTTTATTTAAGCACAAAAGATTGTAATGCTCTGCAATAGTACAGAATAATGTGACTTTGTGGGTTCGTAAAATTAAAAAGTTCATTTACACCACTCAAAATGTTCTTTATTTCTAACTTATTCTAATGCCATAATTACAATTTCGTAATGTACACAATTAAAACTAAGCCAGTTCGTTTTTCCACGTACACTCTGAGCGCTCCTTACACACCGCCCGCCACCACTCACTCAGCACAACTGACCGTCGCCTCGCTTGTATCGATCGGCGGCCCGAAGTTCCTCGAGTCTCTTTTTATGGAGGGGCAAACATCCTCGAAGCTTCGCCCTCCTTCGGGCAGCAGGAGGAGGGTGAAACGAAGATTCAGCTACTCCTCCTGTCTCCCCTCCCTAAACCGGCCTTCATTTATTGATCGGCATCGCAAATTTGTCGCTTGCGTAACACTGCTCCCTCCTCAAGGCTGGTCGTCTCAAACAGCACCATTGTAGCGGGCCAGGCAATCCAGGTGTACCACCAACATCTTTCCTCGGTGCACCTTCTGGATGCGGTAGACCATATCGTTAATCATCTTCACCACACGGTACGGTCCTTGCCATGGCTGCTGAAGCTTCAGGCAGTGTCCCTTGGTCCGGGGACCAGGTCACTTTGCTAGAACCCTTCGCTGTTGGCTTGCCTGTCGTATTGGGTTTTCATGCGGTCGCTCGCCTTCTGGGTGTTCTGGCGAGCCATCTCGTGCATGTCGTGGAGGTGCTCCACCAGGTTCTCCACATACTCGGTCGCTGGCTGTTTCAGCCCCGGAGGGCTACCAAAAGCCAGGTCACAGGGGAGGCGTAAATCTCGGCCGAACATTAAGCTGGCTGGCGTGATGCCCTTGGTGTGTGTTGGGTGTTTTATGTGTTATTAAGGCGGTGCATATTTCCACCCCAATTTTTCCTGCTAGCTATTTTTAGATGTTGCTCACTGTGTTGATCTTATTTGTTACATTGTTTACTTGATCTTTCATTGATAATTTCCGGTATAGTTCTATTCCTAGATATGTGTTGTAGATCCTACTCGTAAATTTTTGTTATTGATTTGCAGACATATATTTTCTATTTTGTGTTGAAATGAAATGCGTAGTGCTTAACGCCCGCTTTTACTACATACGGCACCGCAGGTGGTGACACTGCTGATGCATGAGATGAAGATGGAGCACCGGTGGAATGATATGGCAGAGGAAAACGGAGGTCCCGGAGAAAACCCGCCCCAACGCCGTGTTGTCCACCACAAATCTCACTCTGCGGTCGCCTGGGATCGAACCCGTGCCGCCTTGGTGACAGCCAAGAAGTCTAACCACTGAGCCACGGCGTGGCCTGTTTGTTTTGTGGTGCATTTTGAACAGTTGATATTGGGTTTTTTCTGTGTTTATCTCAATATTGTTCTAATATTATAAGTGCATTCTCCATTGTTTTTGTAACTTTTATGTTTCCCAGAAGTCATATTCTTTTCTGAGCTCCATATTACTAGGTCGTCGGCATACATTTCCACTTGTATGTTATCAGATTTTTTCAGTGTATCTGCTAGGTCGTTTATAAATATATTAAAGAGAATAGCACTTGTAACAGACCCTTGGGGTAATCCGACTCGGGTTTGTTTCCATTTGGATGTGGCTGTGTTG
The DNA here is from genome assembly GCA_030765055.1 of Mantis religiosa. NCBI lineage: Eukaryota > Metazoa > Arthropoda > Insecta > Mantodea > Mantidae > Mantis > Mantis religiosa. Next base: position 587,554 of record JAUKNK010000024.1, on the reverse strand, counting down.
TACTGCAGTGCAAACCATCTTTGGGATAAGAAGGCTTGAAACCAATTTAGCATGTTATCTGATGTGCCATGTTTTCATCTTGGATAGTAGCATTTCTCGCCATTTTGTGTCAAATGCACCTTAGAAATCAACAAATAGTGCTAAGAAGTCTTGTTTTTATTAAAATTTTGTTTAATGTCCTGTGTAAGTCTTACGATCTGATGTATTACTGAGTTATCATTCCTAAACCCAGGAGGTTCATAGACTGTTATGTTTTGTGTTTCCAGGTAAAATGTTAGTCTTGTAGCTATCATTCTTTCTAGAAGTTTTGCTATGTTTGAAGTGAATGATATCAGTCAGTAGCTATCTATCGATTGTGCCAGTTTTCCTTTCTTCTTGATGGGTATTATTTTTGCTTTTCTCCACAATGTTGATATATTATTTCTGGTGGTCCAAATGTAACTGAAAATTTTTCGCAGGGTGTGAAGTGCTTCACTCCTAGATTTTTGAGTAGCTACGGATGTATATAATCAGGACCTGGACTCTTTATTTTATAGTGTCCTTATATCCTGTTTTATTTCTGGAAATGTAAATGGCTCATTGAAGATATTTTGGAAGTTGGATGTATTGTCAAGTTTATTGTTCCTGAGATATTTATTCTGATTTTTGTATTTATTTTTTAATGTAATACTACTTTTGTAGTATGTTCTTTTCAGCTATAAGGGTGTTTTCATATATTTCTTTATCAGCAATTAATGGCTGACTTTGTTGTTTTTCTCTTTTTATTTGTTTAATGTAGTTGTGTACTTTAGTACTATTTGTGCTATGGTGTAATTTGTTTATAAATTCTTCAAAGCTCCTTTTTTATAGTTTTATAGCTTGTTTTAACTGTGCAGTTGTTTTTTGCCACTCTATAACGTCTGCTTTATCTTCTGACCTTTCTGCTCTTTCTCTGGCTTTGTCTCGTTTTAATTTGAGCTGTGCTAGCTGATCATTCCAGAAAGGTTTATATTTATGAATTTTTCTCTAGGATTGCACTTTTTTCAGATTTTAGAATTGTAGCATTTCGTTCTTTCATTGCTTTATTTATGTTTTGTTCTAGTTTAATTTACTTTAGGAATTTGTTTGTTGTCATGATATTCTCTTCCCAATGTGCCTTTTTGAAGATACATTTAGACTTTATTTTTCCTTTTGTGTTGGATGGTTGTTGATTCAGGTTTGTTTTTGTTATTATGGTTCTGTGTCCACTAGCACTGTCTTCAATTACATTTTTTGTTGTTTTATATTCTGGATCAGTTGATATGATCGCAATATCTGGATTAGTTGACTGTCCTGTATAGTGTATGTAGGTTTCTCGGGTCTTCATGGCTGTGCAGTATTTTCATTAAGTTGGTATCGACAAATTCTTCAATGATTACGCCAACTTTACTATTATCACTGTAATTATCTTGGAGAATGTCCATTGAGATCGCCAATTATGATTGTCTTATTTTCACTGTTTACTATGTCTAGGTAGAGGTGGTTGTTATTTGGTGGGCTGTAAATTCCATAAATTTTGAATTTATGTTTTTGTTTGCAGGCTGTTATTCTAATTATTTCAGAGGTGTCACCTCATTCATTTCTTTTACAATTTCAAACTTTCCATTTATACATTGTTTGATGCCAACAAGTATAGCACTAGCTATCAGTCTATATTTTTCTGATATACTTGTGTTATATTTTAAAAATTGATAAAATTTTCCTTTTGTTGAACTATATTTGCTTCAGATATGATGAAAACGTCTGCGTCATTGTCTCTTATAAGCTTTTATATCATGGTCTTTTTACTTTGGTTCATTCCTCCGGCATTCCAGAGCAGCACGGGACTCTTCTTTTGTATTAGGAAGCATGCCTGTGTTGTAGTCCATTTAGCATTACCCAGGCAAAACCAGGTGGAGGCAGATTACGTTGTTCCCCGTTTTATCAATTTATAGATATAAGCTTCTATTATGTGTTTAAAATGGGAAGAGTTCTCACTTGTAGCAAATCAGATGCATTAGAGCCTTCACTGTTGCCACCTTGTTATACGCACTCTGTTTATATTTCCCTTCCTCTCACACACTTGCGATTGATCATGGCGCTAGACGTAAGTGAACGCAAACTGAATTTTCCAATGTTTTATAATAATGCAGTTGTTGAAATCCCAATTGCAACATAAGTATTCATATATTAGGCAAATGTTATAAATATATAGTTTAAAGTTAATTATAATTTATGAATTACTTATTTTCTAATCCAATGAAAATACCAGCGGTTCATTTGTATAGCTGTGAATGTTACGTTAAGAGCCAATTCGACATTATCATTGTCTTCATCGTCTGAGTACTGCAAATTTAGGATGATAGGTTCCAAAGTTTTGTTGCGTGCTATTTCTTTCGAAAAGTTGTCTTCTAGTTTATCTGATGTCTCATGCAGTTTTCCCAGTCTTGTTGTGCTCCTTGTCAATATATTTGTGAATAAATGCTTCAACATCAGTCAGTTTAGCAACATTATTTCTGTTTGCAACAGAATGTGAGGCCACATTAACTCTATTGGATTGTTCTAGTAGTAGTAGTAGTGGGGGAAGGTGGATTGCGTCTAATTGATCCAGCTGATGCACATTTTTATGGAACAGTAACTGAATAATGCTGCTTTGAACTCTCTTGGGTAAATAGAGATTACAAATCATTCATAAGCAAATATATAATGTAACCAAACACATTCTGTCAGACCAGCAGTAAGTGTATTGTTCCCTCTCATCGAATTTAACAAACACCTTCGCTTAGTCAAAGTACACATTTCTTTTATCACGTCATGTCAATTGTTTACATTTCAGTTCTGAGTAATTTCAAATACACATGCCAACTAATAATGCTATTCATTACAGTGCTTACGTAACAATGAATTATTATAATATAATGGTATCTACTTTATTTATTTGTATTAGGAAAACTATTTGAACTAAATACATGGGGTTTTTACAGTTAGGTTAAATACATTAATCTCCTTCTTCATGGATCAGTTTTGGCAAAATCTGAAATTTTTTCTTAGCGCAAATAGTATTAACAGAGATTGATTAGTTTGCCGCTGGTCACACACCACTTAGGAGGAATGCAACATGACAACACTGCAGGACTCTGGTTGGTTGCTCACCTAGTAGCACTCAAGGACAAACCCCTTCCCATTTGAAATATATAATAAATAATTAACACTTATATGTTATTGCTGCATACTAGGGTTGTAAGGGGGGTTGAAAGCTGATGAAGAACCTCGGTTGTGGCTTGCTGTTTATATGATATCGTGTTCAAGCGTACGGTGCTCTTTGGTATTGCTTGGAAAAGTCTGTACTAAAGAGCCGATGAGAAGTTCGAAAGTGGAGTTTACTGTTTCTTTAGAATAGTGCACTTAGCTTACACTCGCCTACCTCAGCTGGGTCTGAGTTCTTGCAGGTGAGCACGCGAGAGAGTGACTTATAAGTTATTGTACTTGAGCCACTGTAAAAGTTTGCTGGGTAGAGTGACTTTGGCTTTTACCCAGGGTTTCACAGCGAAAGCCATGAGTCCAAGAAGTTGAGGAGGTCCTCTGGAAAGATTAAGTGCCTTTCCAGACGCGAGTAGTCTTGGTTGCCTCTCCTGATGTGATACTTGGTCATCTGGGTTGCTTTGGTTCTCCCAGGAAAGAGTAACTGCTAGGGACCCTGGTGTCTCCTCTGCTTTCTCCTGATGGTGGTGGTGTTTCCTGATGCTTCGACGTGTTTGTTCATCCATGCCGCAACAGAAAAACAAATGATCCAGAGTTAGGATTGATGCACAAGAATATTTCCATGGGGTGAGGATGGGTTAAAGTTCACGGGAATGTAATTAAATGAAAGGGATTTTCAGGTATCACATTACCAAATGAATATTTCTTATATCTATTTACAAATTATGGTTATATATAATTAACATAAATGGAACATGTATGGAATTTATGTGGAACCGTTTTTAGAGGTAAAAGGCAGAAAAAAAATTGGTTAAAGTTTATAGAGTAAACAAAAATGAAATTTTATGTTTGCCTTATGGCTGAATAACATAGCAAATAACCTATGAAAACTGCATAGATGTTCCACTTAAGTATGGTTGTTCACACATTAGTAATAAACTTGGAATAAATTACAAGTATTCTTCATAAGACCATTATACAATTGAATTATACATAATTAGTAGTAATATTGATAATTTAACTAAAGAAAAATGGAGTACATTTAAAGAATAGTACTTGTTATAAATTATAGGGTATTATTTGCAAAAATCATGTCTAATGACTTGCCATAATAGCATCTATATACTAGATTAGACCTACGGCTTACAAATGTCTACTGTTGTCATAACATCAGTCAAAAATCAGAGTTAACCACGTCTTTCAATTTTGTTACAATAAATCTTGATGATACTGAAGTAAAGTGTTTCTAGAGTTACATAACATACCTTCATAATACACGGTAATTGAAGTCACATTGATACAATCATCTTACAATCTATAAGGATATCCTATGACTTTATCTTTTTACATAAATATAGCAAAAGTAACTCTGACATTTGCTGGTTTAGCACTGATTGTTTAAACAAGAGGTATAATGTTTTTCTTCTTTTCGCAAAAAAAAGTGTGATCAAAGATATTGATAAACAATATCGATCTTATTATTTGGACATATGATGTACTCTACTGTCACTGGATGTTAAAAACAAGTGTTAAATCACAGTGCATTGGGTTGTCTTATAAATGAAATGTTAATTGACAATAATTAACTCTTCTCTTGTTTATCAATCCCTGACAAATTTAGGCATGCTTTTATAGCATGGTAATTATGAGTGATAGCAACAGAATGGGGAGGGGGTTTGTAGGTTGTAGATCTCATCGTGCTGTGACCTGTAAACAGAACTTGATATAACGATTAGTTTAATCTTGGTCATTGGTCATGTCTCAGATTCATAATGAATATTGTCAAAGGGTGTATTTGAGTTATGTGCTGCCCACTGAATTAAAAGTTTAATAAATGATAGGGAAACTGACTGGTGTAAGAGGAAGTACCCTTAGAATAGCATACCACGATAATTACATCAAGTTGATGAGTCTGCTTTGATAGACAATAAATATAAGTCATGGATTTCTTTATCAATACTTAAAGGTAAATTGGGGAAACATAGCTGAATTTTATGACTTAGGACCTTAGGTAACACCTTATTTAAAAAAATTCTGTGCCTTTCTTTTTGTTTATTTTGCTTTCAATCATTTTCCTTGCTGGTGAACCATCATTGTTAATACAATTATTTATTAAATCTTAGGATTTGTGTTGATTTATTCTCTTTCATACTAGCATCATTCTTCACTATAAGCTGATTGAGGGACGTCTCCCCCACAACAAAAACTTCACATTCACGCTGCGCAGCTCTCATTCATACTTAAACATTAATGCTATTGTTTTCACAACTTCTTTATTTACACTGATCAGTAATCATATAGCTTTAACTTAGCAATATTTATAGGGAAAATCACTTGCGCGAGAAAATCCCTTTTATATTATAACAGCTTTATCTATATCAAATCAACATGAGAGGCATACACAACCTAAGGGTCTCGCGAACACCAAAGGATGTACCCTCTGTCGCTCATACACAAAACTCTTATAGCTTGAAAACTTGAAACTTGAAGATACCATGGTATATGCATACATATTCACTAAAACTGTTTCCGAAAATCTTGCGATGGATTCGGAACAGAACACATTACTAATAGAATCTATAAACACTTAAAAATAACCTCTAAGGTCTTAAGGTCAAAGGGTACTACAAACATACATTATCTTAACAAATCCTAAGCATTTGGTTACAACGATCATAACTTATAACTTTTAAGCACAGAGAATATAAGGTCACATTGAAATGATTTATAATAAAAAAATAAGGTGTACCGCTGGTATATTTTAAAAGCATGGAGGGGAATAACATAAGATAAGCGTATTAAAGCTTGAAGTTGGAGTTTGAATTTTTATTAAGACTATAATAAGAAAGGCTACAATTGTATAACACTCTTAGCAGCGAAGAAATTCGTACCGTGTACAAAGGATATTTTACTTATTACACGTGTGATTTTGCTGTTGCATCTGACTTGCTGTGTCAGCGGTTCCCAAACCAGCGTTGCGAGAACTTCCGGCGTAAGCATGTTAGGAGAAGAAATAGCTTGGAAAACTAAGAAGTTTACAGAAAGTACCGTTTGAATATCTTTCCAACTCAAAGTAAAAAAAAAAAAACAAAAAAAAAAAAAACAAACAAATTCTTCTAGAAAAGAAAAAGAATCGTTACGAACGGGAGAACCTTTCATGTTATAAACGGTAAAAAGCGGGAATGCGTTTTAAAGGAAATTAGGAAGAAACTGTGGGGAATTAAACCTGTGTAAAAATAATGTCATTTGAGGGGGGTTATTTTCGTGAAATAATGAATGGACGTAATCGGTAATACGCCACTGCGCCAAATAACCTGGCTTATGCAAGCTTCCTCTTTAAGCAGCGATAATTTATTTTTAACATTGAGACATATACATTGCCTAACAATAATTAGTTATTGATATCAGGTAGATTCACGGACAGTAAAAAAATTTACTAAGTCCATTGTCTTGGACATGTTAGGTTGCTAAGAATTATACTCGTCGCACCGGACGTGCTAAGCTGATCTGTGCAGAAGACGGTGTGGGAATAAACAAATCAGCAAAAGTACACAGACTGTTCCAGAGATACCTAATGCCAATACGGTTTGCACCGTCTTTCTGGGATGTATTGAATAAATAATCTTTTATGCGTCACATAATTAGTTAAAATTTTATACGTTAACGTCGTTAAATGGGTAACGTCAAAGAAGAAATATGTGTTATTTGGAAGGAAATGCGTGCTATCGGGTGGAAATTATAGTTGTTTGGGTATAGTGAAAGTTAGCTCAAGCAAAAGGTAGAAGTGTATAATCGAAATAAAAAGGTGTTCAGAAAACGTATGAAGGTGCGAGTTTATAAATGGATTAGCTGTTAGCCATGGGAAAGGTGAGTAAAACAAATTGAAACAGATATATAATTTGCACTGAAGTTTCAAATTGCAATAGAATCGTCAGTAATTAATTGTCTTTTAGAGAAGGTTAAATATTATTTTGGGTTTGGAGAGATTATATTAGCAAAAACAAGCAATATAATATACAAAATACGGAGTATCATTTTGTTTGTGGCGAAATTAAAATTTCGAAGCCGGGTGTGCCATCATCGGTGACTTTATGAATTTAGCATATTCATAAACAGTGTTTACTATTACCTAATTAGCTGTAACTACGAAGGCGTAAGAAGAGAGTCATTGTTTACTTAAAATTGGGATGAAAATTGGACTGAAGGGAAGTTATGTTAACTTCACATGTAATTGTATTTTGAAAATTTTATCATGAAGGCTTGAAGTTGGTATTATTAAAATAATACATTTAGAGTTGAGGATTTTTAAGAACTGGAAAGAAACTTGAAAATATTCTAGTGTTGTCCCTAGGAGTTAAATTAATAATCTTTAATCGTAGTACAAATATAGCTGAGAATTAGTGAGGTTATTATTTTAATTTGATCATGCTTGGATTGTTTGTTTCTTAGGTTATTGGTTCGCGTCAATGTTTTAGTAAGGGTTGTTAAATGTGTGTATGTGCCTTTGTTTTCCAGGATATATTTTAAGCACAAAAAGTTATGTGGATTGTTAGGAATTTAAGGAATTCAGATTAATAATAAGATCATCTTATTGAATGAGAATTCATATAAAATATTGCAAAAGTAGTGGACAACCATATTCGATTTGTTGTGGTAACCTATCTGGGAGAAAGAACAGAAAAAAAACATTTTAACACACGGGAGGGGAGAAAGATAGAGATAGACAGACCTGAAAACATTTGTTTGTTTCTTTTTTTCGGTTTGCTTCCATTCTTAATCATATAGGGAGTAATACTGCATGCTCAATCTTAAAGTCATTGTAATGAAATTGTGACAGGTACTCTATAACTAAATATATCAATAAATTATTAAGGTGCATAATAGGGATGTAGTCTTGATACGTGTATGATACTATCATATTTCTTTCGTACAGTATCATTTTAATGCGGTAGTTTACAGGACTTGTTTGTTCCACAATGCGAAATGGTCCATGATACCGATGAAGCAATTTGGTCGTTTTGCCTTTCATTCTCGTTGGGGTGAATACTTTCACTAATTGTCCGGGTTGAAATTTAATGGTGCGTCTTTTTCTGTCAAATATTTTTTGTACTTAATTTGTTTTTGCCTGATCCTTTCCTTAGCTAGTTGACGAGCTATCTGAATGTGCTTTTGTGTAGTTTGGACAAAGGGGTTGTCCGTGGTGTATTTTAGTTGAACTTCGTTGGGAAGGGTGGGATTGCGTCCATACAAGAGGAAGAAGGGTGAGTTTCCTGTAGTTTCTTGTTTACTCGTATTATATGCAAAAATGACATGCGGGAGTGCGGTGTCCCAATCCATCTGGTCAGTTGACACGTAATGTGATAGCATATTGATTACAGTCTGGTTAGCACGTTCTGTAAGTCCGTTGCAGGCTGGGTGATAGGCTGTGGTAAATGACGGGTGCACGCCCAGGATCTTTAAGAGGTCTTTCATTACATCACTTAGGAACACAGTACCTCTATCAGATAAGAGCTCGGCAGGGGAACCGTGCCGACAGATAATTTGCTCTAACACAAATTTAGCTACGTGATCTACAGAACCTTTAGGAATAGCACGAGCTTCTACCCATTTTGTAAAGTATTTAGTTGCTAGAACAATCATGGTGTTACCCTGTTTGGAACGATGAATCGGACCGATGAGGTCAATGCCAAAGCGTTCTGCGACATTATTAACGGGAATTGGCTGTAAAAGACCAGCTGGTTTAACATTTGTCAGTCCTTTTCGCCCTTGGCAAGATTGGCATGTGCGGACGTATTTTTCAATGTCTTTCTTCATCCCAAGCCAGTAATATCTGGAATTGATTTTTGTAAAGGTTTTCTGGAATCCCATGTGTCCTGACAGAGGATCTGAGTGACACGACATTAGAATTTCGTGTTTCAGCTGATCAGGGATGACCAATAAGTGCAAAGGCCCTGAACTTCCTGCATTTTTGCGGTACAGGACTCCTGATTGTAAAGTATAGGTTTTTGCCTGTCGTTGTAACCTAGGTGAGCCGGATTGGGGATTTTCCAACGTAGTTATTAGGGGTAGCAGCTTGGGATTAGCTCTTTGTTCATTTGCTACTTGAACTGGTGTTAATAGACAAGTTGGTAAGTCGTCCAATTGTTCCACTAAATAGGGGTTGGGTTTATTCACTGGAAAACGGGAAAGAGCGTCTGCGTCCGTGTGTTTTGCACCTGATTTATAAATGACAGAATAATCATATTCCTGGAGTTTTAAAGCCCAGCGTGCTAGTCTTCCTGTGATGTCTTTTAAATTACGAAGATAGCAAAGGGAATGATGATCACTTACAACATTGACGGGGAAAACATAAATATATGATCTAAAATGTGTTAGGCCGTATACTATCGCTAGCAATTCTAGTTCCGAGATACTGTAATTTTTTCATGCTTGTTTAGAGAACGTGAACAGTAAGCAATTGGATGCAATTCGCCATCTATGCGTTGCAATAGAGCGCAACCAATTCCTGACGTAGAGGCATCAGTATGAAATTCTGAATAGGCTCCTGGTTGATAGTGAGCTAATACTGGGGCAGTTGTTAGTAACTGTTTTAATTTATCGAATGAGTCTTGTTGCGTTGCTTTCCACTCAAAATCTTTGTTTTTCAGAGTTAGTTCATGAAGAGGTGAGGCAATAGAAGCGAAATTCGGGACAAAACGTCTATAGAAGCTAAATAAACCAAGCACTTTTCTAACGTCACGAGTAGTCTTAGGGACTGGCAAATTTTGAGCAGCTCGTAATTTATCATTGTCTGGTTCTATACCCTTAGCGGAGACTTCAAAGCCTAATAATTTTATTTTTGACATACCAAAAAACATTTTTCTGGTTTTAGTTTGAAGTTTTGTTTACATAGTTGACGAAAGACTTCTTCTAAGTTTGTTAATAATTCATGAAATGTTGGAGCGAAAACAACAATGTCATCTAAATAGACTAAAGCTTTTTTATAACAAAGATCACCCAATAATTTACCAGAAATTTCTGAGAAAAACCTAGGGGCATTAGGAAGTCCGAAGCTTAGTCTGTTAAACTCATATTGGGAAGAACTTGTAACGAAGCTTGTATACTTCTTGCTTTTCTCATCAATAGGGACTTGAAAATATGCGCTTAACAAATCCAAACTGCAATACCATTTTGAGTTGCCTATGTAACTAAGCAAATCATCTATGAGGGGTAGGGGTTAGGAAGTTGTTTTTGTAACTGCGTTAAGCTTCCGGTAATCTATACAGAATCTCATTTCACCACTTTTCTTCTTAACTAAGACCACGGGTGAACTCCAGGGACTATGGGATCCGCGAATAATCCCGGCATCTAGCATTTCTTTAATTTGGGAATCTATGATTTCTCTTTGTGCATGAGATACACGATATGGTTTTTGTTTTATGGGTGTTTCATCTGTGACTTCTATTTTGAATTCTCCTATATCTGTTTGGCCTAATTCTTGCAACTTTGTAGCAAATGCATGACGGTATTTCTGTAATAAACTAGTCATTTGAGATTTCTGTTCGAAAGTGAGTTGTGAATTAATGTTAAATTTAGCGTTTTTAAGCTTGATGGGTTGGGAATCTGTAGAACACCAATTAGAAGCCTGTATAAGGGCTACTTCATAAGCATTGGCAAGGGTTGTTCTAGCAAAAATAACTTTTGGTTCAGCAGTATTGTTATGTACTGGTAGTGAACATTGTCCTGCATTATCAAATAAGATAGGTGAAATTTGTAAACATTTCTTTTGCATAATCGAGTCTCTGGGTTCTAACAAAATTTGTCCTGGTTTATCAAGGTTAATTTTACTGGTACGTTCATGGAAGTGAAAGGAGGTATACGAGTGTCCTGTGTACAATATGCCTTAGGTACAGTGTCAGGGTCCTGTTCTGGTTCAATTGTAATTTGAGCCAAGTGACACTTTTGTTTCTCGCCACAGTGTATATTTACTTGCTATCGTCAGATGTCTTAAGAGTTATATCGTAAGAAGCTAAATGAATAAGAGCTTGATATTTGTTTAAAAAGTCCATTCCTAACAGAAGGTCGTGAGCGAACTCTCGTGCCACTAGTAATTCTTCTGTAAATTGTACTCCTGCAAGTTGAAAGTGAAACTGGGTCGAATGACCAACGTCTAGTAATTTGTTGTCTGCTGTGCGAAGGAGTAAACTATTAGATATTGGAAATACGAGTGACGTTACGAAACGTTCATGCACTATGCTAACGGCACTGCCGGTGTCAAACAATATACTAATCACTTGGTTGTTAGCTGCAATCCCCTGAGTCGTAAGTACATTCATAGGCCGAATATGTGCAATTGTAAAATCTGGAATATTAGCTGCTACGGGCGCCACAGGTTTTACTCCTGTGACGTCCTTTGCCCGTTTGGGTGACTTTGCCTAAGTTTGCAGTTTATCGCTGTGTGGCCTTGTCGGTGGCATGCGACGCACACGGGCCGTGCATCAGCTGTTCTACTGTTTGTTTGCCAGCTGATATTTGGTTTAGCATTAGGGGGTCTCCCAGAAAATTAGTTCCGCGTTTTTTGTAAACACCACGTGTAAAGTGATTGCCAAAGTTAGTACCGCGAACGTGTCCACGAGGTGATGTACTATGTCTGTCATTGTGTGAAAATTGAAGTCTTTGTATTTGTTCTTGTAATGTTTGTACGGCTTCAGTCAACGTGTCAATGGGGTCTGGTGCATTGGCATCGTTAATGGCTGATACAGGTCTCGATGTAGGTCTCTGCATTAAGTCTACCCGTTGTCCTGCCAGATATCTAGCTGTTTCTATCCTACGGACAAATGTGATTAGGTCGTTTACAGTCTGTGGGTTTGCAGGGAGCACTTGCTCCAGTAAGGATGGTTTAAGCCCGCGGGTAACATGACGTAAGCGTTCTCTCTCTGTCATGTTGGGGTTCACTTGATCACATAGGGCTAGAACATCATAGATATATTGTTCTGTAGGCTCGGCCAAATCTTGCATTCTTTGCCTAAGCCGACATTCTACCACATCTTCGTATGCTGCTGACACAAACGCTTGTTGTAAGGCGGATTTTAAGTCTGTCCAGGTATATTGTGTATGTCGGGGAGCAAATGTTTTAAACCAAGTGGCTGCAGCACCACGTAAATAACATGGTAAATATTGTGTTTTTGCATGGTCATTCCACCCATTAGCTGTGGCAACTGTGTCGAAATTGTAGAGGTAAGAAAAAATGTCTTGTCCTAGTCTGCCATCAAACACGCCAGGGTCAATAAACGGTCGTGCATACGGCATTTCGGCAGATAATGCAGGTTTAATGTTTATGTCCCTACTATTTATGGAACTGTTCTGAGGAACCGAAGGATTCATGATTTGATCATTAACTATCGACTTAGAGAATGCTTCTGAGGGGGTTGGATGAGTTTGTATGTCTGGGGAAGATTCTGTTAAATCTCCTACACTTAAACTTCTTCGTTTGTCTGGGATGTATGAAACAGGTGATAATTTACGAACTCGGCGGGAGGTTCTAACTGTCACTTTGTGCATAGATCTCCAAGGTTCTAGAACATCAGGGGGAAAATATTTAATGTCGTCAGAGGTAAGGCTATGAGTTGAAACTAACTTATTAAAAGAGAATTGCTGATCCGGTGTGAGTTTATAAATTTGCTGAGTTGTGGTTCTATTATTTGTGACCTGGGACGTTAAGTCAATATAGGGGTAATTAGACAATAACTTAGGAGTGCTTACAAAAGTCAAAGAAATCAGCCCACAGCACAAAACATCAAATACACACAACACATATGCCAATATAAAACATCCAATCATTACAACACAAGAAAATGCAAAAGCAACAAACCTGAAAAAAACTATGCATTAATAATCTGTATTCATAGCACAGAAAGATTGCATCATTATCACAATTTCAACCTGAAATCAATGAACAAACAGGAGTAAATTTCTAATATTTGAGTTTGCAAAAAAAAAAAAAAAAAAAAAAAAAAAAACGGTTTTCAAGTTATAAAACATAAAAATAGTGTTTGACATTATTTATTATGTCTGGTATTGGAAAAATGTATATGTGAAAACATCATTTGTAAATTACAATATGTTACTCATTATAAAACTGATTTCACACTTGGAAAATAATCTAAAATCTGTTAGGGTGGGTTGGAGGGGAGTTAAGATAGTATTATGATTAAACTTGAAAATAATATATTTAATAAAGGTAGCAATAAAATTTAAGCAACCTTAAGAGAATTTGAGGTATGAAAATCGTTATTTAACTATTGCAAAATGGAACACCCTGGTACTCTGCCATATTATTACATGAAGATAGGGGGACTGAGAGGTACCAAGTTACAGGATTCGAAACCCGGTGCCGAGACCACATTGTTGCATACTAGGGTTGTAAGGGGGGGTTGAAAGACTTACAAACCTAATCTACAACCGGGGGTGTAGCTATTGGGATGGTAGAGTAAAGAAAAAATAAACATCAACCTAAACTGGCTAACTCTATTTTAAGAAGCCTAGTAATTATACAGAGTATCCCCTGAGTCTAGAAGAGACCAGGGGTGCTTTGGTAATACTTGGTGACATAATAATTTAATATAATCTTACCGTTGTTGATGTGTCAGGTGTATAGCTGGGCTTGTCCGGAGATGTATAATCTGCTGAGTCCGGCGGGGGTTATGGTATTCGTAGACACCCTGTCAGATAAATACTTCTGTTACCTCTCACAGGGACCTACACAGAGTCTCCTCTGACATACCTGCGACGTTTCACACCGAGGGCTAACTCTACCAGGCTTAAATAGGGGTTCTACAAAAAGGCAATTCAGCGATTCCCACTAACTATTAATTTTGCATCATACCGTTTGCATCATTGCTAGGTGTTTAAGCCTGTACTGACCTATTATTTCTTCTGGTCAGCAGAATCAGTCTGGGTCACATGTGGATAGTTTTCTTATGCCAACAGTCTGCCAGTCAGCAGAATTTACGTTTGACATACATTTCTGTTAGAATCAATACATGTTACAGAATACCGAAATTTCCAAATCTAGCTCAGCTTATACACGCAACAATATCCCTGCTATGCCAATAGTTTTCACATTATGTCAGTTTTGATGTCTGCCAATTTATTTCAGGAGTTAATCCGAGAAACAGTTTACATATAAACAATTTGTTAGTATTTCCATGATGGCAGTTAATACTTTATGTAAAGCAATTGAATGTGAGTTAGCCCATGCCAATGTTGTTGCTGCTAGTCGTGAAAGGAGTAAAAGCATGGAATATTCGACAGCCACTAGCTGTCAAAATCAAACCTCATTGTTGTTCTGTGCTGATGTATTCATTGTTTCATTTTGGCAGATCTGGAATGTTAAAAATCGACAATCTTCCATTCCTTCAGTTTGAGAGCTTTGCTTCCATGACCAGAAGATTGTAAAAGGGAGTGCAACAGCAAACTTTGGGTATTTAATGTCTATGAGTTGACTGTATTGCAGTTGTTGCAAAATGAGTTGGCTAGCCACAACAGTGAAAAGTCTGAAGAAAGTTGTCAAAATTGGCAAGCGTGACAGCAAAAGTTTGAGCATGCAGCAGACAAATAAAAAACGACAATGCCATAAAAAGAGACATGTTCAGTCTGTATGTGTAAACAGTGAAAGTGATTTAAAATAAAGGCTCAACTGACAGTTCTATTAAGTGTTTCAAATGGAATGAAGTTTGTCCTTGAACGCTACTAGGTGAGCAACCAATTGAAGTCCTGAGGTGCTGTCATATTGCAATTGTCATAAGCTGTGTGTGATAAGTACCAACTGAATCCATCTCTAATTACTGTTTGTGCTTAGACAAACACTAAGATTTTGCAAAATGTGAAACTGAGGCAGCTAGAGAGTAACTAGTTTAATATAACTGTAAAAATACTATATTTTTAGCTCAAATAGTTTTCCGAATACTTGCAAATAAAGGAAGTAGCAATATATTATAACAGTTCATCGCGACGTAAGTGCTGTAATGAACATCATTATCAGTTAGCATATATCATATATGTGTGTGTCTATTTCTAATTACTGAGACCTGAAACTTTAACGTTTGACATAATGTGATAAAAGAATTACTTTGAATAAGCTAGAGAGAGAGAGAGCAAAGAGTACACTTCCAGCTGGGATGTAAGAATGCTACATGGCAGAACGTGATGTGTCACATTATATGTTTACTTATGAATGGTTTGTAATCTCTACTTACTCAAGAGAGTTCAAGGCAGTTTTATTCAGTTGTTCTTCCATTTAATAACCAGGAAAAGCATATCAGCTGGATAAAGTTGCGATTGCAATAAAACAGAAAGTAAGCCATCTTCCCCTTAGCACTCTCAAAACAATCCAATTGAGATAAGGTGGGCTCAAGTGATTTTACAAATAGAAATAATGTTTTTAAATGTCAGACATTGAATGACTTATTCCTGAACTGACAAGATAACACAAGCCTGGGAAAACTGCATGTGACATTCAGATGAACTACAAGAAGACAACATTTGGAAAGCATGCAACGAGAATTTGGAAGCAATCATCATAAATTTGCAATACTTGGATAATGAAGACAATGACAATCACGACAGTCTCTTGAAGTAAGTGACATTCACAGTGGATGAGCCACTGGCAATTCTGTTGTATTAGAAAAACAGGTAACTCATAAACTATAATTACAATTGTATTGTTTAAAACATGTGCACAATATTGTGACTTTATTTATTTTTTATTTATTATCCAATTTCTCATTCATATTTTACCCAAAGTTATATTGGCGATATAGTTTACAAATTTATGAATATAATACAATTTCCAAAAAACATAACAAAATTCATTATCAAGCTGACAAACAAGAAACATCTAGATGAATCATTTAGCTTAAGAAATATTTTGTTTAAGAAAGCCATGAAATTTTGATAAGTTTTTTATTCACCAGAATATGTGTAAGAGGTTTTGAGAAAGTGTAAGCTAAGGATTGTAGCAATAATTGA
Organism: Mantis religiosa; assembly: GCA_030765055.1. Taxonomy (NCBI): domain Eukaryota; kingdom Metazoa; phylum Arthropoda; class Insecta; order Mantodea; family Mantidae; genus Mantis; species Mantis religiosa. The sequence continues at coordinate 571,348 of JAUKNK010000024.1, read as the reverse complement.
ATTTTGTATCTTCCAAAACAGAAAAATGGGCAATCAAATAAAATGTGAGGGAAGATGATTTCCACAAAAGCAATCAGATGTGGATTTGATTTTGAATCAAAATAAGTAAGCTGAAAATTTGCCATGTCCAGTTAAGAATTGAGAGAGAACATAGTTTTAACGAATTTACATTTATGTCTGCCAAAAACTGTTGAGAAATATAAATCCTCAGTCAAAGCACCACAATCACTTTTTAATCAGTATTCATTTGAGTCGATGATGATAATCTCCTTTAATGTTTGCCTCACATAAGAAATAGGGCATAGAGTGTAAGTCTGGAAGATTTGAAGTTGCAGCTCATCTGCATGTTCATTTCCAACATTCCCCACATGCCCTCTGACAGTGAGAACCACTTACTAATTGATTTCTTATTTCAGCTGCAATAGGACTGATGTTTTTTGTATCTTTCAAAGCTGCAATTGGTGCTTGTGAGTCACTATAAAGGCGAGCGGTGTATTGTAAGTTGTTGCACCATTAATAATTCAGCTTGAATATTTTGACTTTGTGGGTTCATAGAATTAAAAGACCAGTTTGCAGAAATTGAAAATGTTCTTTATTTCCTTAGAACTCCACTTTGGTCAATCTGTACATTAGCAGAATTACGTCACATACACAGTTATAATCTACCATGGTCGTTGAACAAGACAAAGAGTTCACTTTCAAAACACCAGTTTCAATTACAACTCTCATTACGACTCTGTTTACGACTACTCCTGCTAGATGGTCGCGATCTCTTATATGTACCTCCATTGATAACTCTAGACTGATCTGTAAAAAACAAGAAATTGAATGTTCCGTAAGACGTCATCAGACAAAACACGAACGTTCCAGACGTCTAACTTTATCTGTGTCGGCAAGCCTTTTTATCTCCACACTGCCCTACCTGTCTATTATCGCTATGTGCCAAAACCTTTGTGTGCATACACCGCCAGTCGTAATAATAGATTCGCGACAATATGCATATATCCATGTCCCCATTGTTATTTCAAAAACTGCATTCTTATAAAAATTTGGAAAACTCAGATTGAGTTTTGTAATGTCTAGTATCAAGAAGACTTGTTCATTCTAAGAGTGATCACATGGGGCTTGTGGCAATAGCAGTGAAGCTAATTATGGTTTGTCAATTGGGACACAAAAGTCTCAGTTGCAGGAAGACATTATTAACAAAAACAACAAGTAAGCGTTCAGATACAAAGGAACTGTGTACAGTAAATGTGAAGTTGACAATTTAGAGTACACAATTAAAATTATAAATGTGAATAAAACACTCACCCCCGATTTCACCAAGAGATGTTAAAAACATCATTTAGAAATATAACGTAACAATGGCCACAACACTAACAAAGCTGTTAAATTTCTTGCATTTCACCAACCTGTTTTGTGATAATGATAACAAACACGAGTTAATGTTAACAGACTTGTGAATACTACAACTATACAAGTCTATGGATGAGTCATTATTTTCTGAACATATTGCGATGTACTTTTGTTTTCATTTTCATCTGCATACAGCTGAACAAACGGCAGATGAACAAAATTGTAAGAGAAGCAATGGGACAAATTTCTCATTGATGGAGAAACAATTCTTAACTGAATTGGTCACAAAGTACAATAAAGATATCGCTATAAATAAGAGGACGGATCAGGCGAATGTAAAAGAGAAAGATGTCGCATAGGATAAAAGACTGCAATATGATACTTCCTCAGATTAATTTTAGTCCGTACTCTAATATGAAAGCCATTTATGAGACAGTCTTAAATATAGCAAATCGACATCAAAAGCTGCATTCACGCCCTCCATCTTGCCCATTTACAATTGTTAAGGACTTAACAATAGAAATATGGTTTTTTAGTTTAACAAGAGCTAACACGAGTGTTAAGCTAACACTTGTTTGCTTTGTTATAACTATTGTTAAACTCGTGTTATGTCTAAACATCTGTTGGTGAAATCATGCATAAGTATACTGTATTGGCTTTATGTTATGCACTGGCTTTCATGACATCAACCACAACACACACACCTAGAGAATGAATCAGGTATTAGACTCATCTTTCTTCTCCAGAGAAGTTTGCTTACTCTGATGGTTCCACAATGAAAAGCAAATTGGAGGACAGGGGGTCAACAATTGAAGACAGTGAGCCAAATACGAGGGGGAAAAAAATAAGTACAACTGTGGGGGCACTGGTTTATTTAGAGAATAATGTAGAAACTTACTCCATATTTCTGTTGTGCATGAAGAAAAATACAACACTGCACAATACTGAGCGATTGCTAGAATGTGTACAGCTGTGTTTCAGACAAAATTTTGTGTAGTGTACAGTTAACGACAGGTTTATTGTGTGAGTCCTCATACTAAAGAACATACTCAAAGCCGTTTGGATAGAGCTTCTCCTAATACAGACATATAAACATCCACTACAGTTGTCAACTTACAGATTTTCTTTAAATGAGCATAACCGGACCAGTGCAACCAACTGTATGTAGTCTTCAAGGTCGGTAGTCATCTGTACACTCTCCCCATTTGTAAAAAGAGTTTCACATAATTTGCAAAACTAAATATGTTCATATATCAAAATGACAATAATACTGTTATATTTGGGATAAAATTTCGATATCCCTGCCAAGTAATAAAGATGATTTCTCACTGTAGTTGTCACCTAGTTCCTTTTCATGTATAATAATGTATGATTATATAAACAAAAAGCTAAGCTGAACATAACTTGACATAACCAAAACTGAGCTTATTTAACGAATAATGAACTAACCTTTATCTAACCTATCAAGGTTTGGTATGAAACAATTACTTACTAAAAGTATGATGTGGTAATTACTATCAATGACATGGGAATTGGTGAAATGTTACTCAAAGTATACGATAAAGGTAAAAGTAACAACATTCATGCAATTCATGCGTTTGTGGTGGACATTTTCAAATAGCTATATTTGGAAAACGATGTATATACTACATGGCAAAGCAAGAAGGCATATCGGGGAAACTTTGCAACAGAAAGATGTTTACGTGATGTTATCGCACATACACAGCGACTCCAGTGTATCTACACTCTCTTCAGATACAATCACAGCAATGTGTCATACATCGCCAAGCGTGAGAAATGATATACAAAATGATTGAATATTGTGACAAGGAGAAAGTTGGAATCACAATTCCTTTGCGATTTCTCAGCTGATCAACTAAAATTATTTTCCATAATGAAAATTGCTTAAGATGGGGCTTTCAATATTTGACAAATATTACAATAAATAATTGTTTTTACCATTAAGGCTCACCTTTCATATCAGACACACAGCTTCCAAGTGATGTATTTGTGTTTCATCATTTCCTGTATGGCAACTTATATGATTTTACTCTTATCACCAGATAAGAACGCGAAGATGCACTGGCCAGTCAAGATCAATACACCTTAAAGCTTTGTCGAGTAGTACATTTGCTTCTATGTAAGTCCTACAATATGTTACCCACTAACAAGAATTGGATACATGCACACGCAAGATGACCTAACATACTCTCAGACTAAGTCTCCATAATACAGAACTCTGTCATTCCATTCATACAGACATTAAATTAGGCATGGTAACCTAACAGAAGCCAAACGTTGTCAAAGCAGGTTCTTGTTAACCAAGAACAAGAGCAAAGTTAAACACATGTGGTTTTCTCGCCTTCCTGAACGAATGTGAAAATGATTCTATGGAGGATCTATTAAGGGTGTAGTAGGCAAACCACTTGTGTGCATTCGCTGTCAAAATAACAAAAGTTGGGAATACAAGGAATAATTTAACGGCATTAAAGAGCTGGTCAAAGGTGTGGCTACTTATGCTAATTTGGTGCTAGTTATGCTAGAAAACAATTCAATTGAATTGTTCATTGCCAAATTTGTAGATGACAATTATTTGACAGATTTACATAATTCTTGAAAACGTAATTCCAAATACTATATACATACAGGTTAATACATTACTAAACGGTAACTAAATAACAATTCTACTACTAATGGGATGATAATAAAAAATACCAGCATTTAAAATGCTTGGACCAAAACAATCCAAAACCAGCTGTTTCCCATTCAATAAGCTCTGCTTCCTAGAGTCGAGACATGTAGTGCTCAGGCAAACATACTCTATTCATCTCCATATCAGACCCTCATGAATCGAACAATGGGTTTGGAAACTTGACAGTGAATATTTCTCACATTATTGTGTGCTATTACCATCATGAATTAAACAATGCATTTTCAAAAGCAAATACCGACAAAAACTTTTATCAAAAACTTTGCAATGGTGTGGTCTCTTATCTTCATGAACTAAACAACTCAGTAAAGCACCTATTACAAACTTAACATAGCTGTGACTTTCTACCCTCATGAACTAAATTATGTGTCTTCAAATATGAGAAATGAGTAAACTCTTATCACAAATTTTACATTGGTGTGTCATCTTACCTTCATGAACTAAATTATGTCTTAGTTAATTGATAGAAAGTAATCATTTCTCCACACTAGCCGTATATAGGCTAAGATATTTGAAGAGTTAAATGATGGATCCTGGGACTTAAGTACTTACAATAGTAAGTCGCCACAAACGGTGTATCTTGGATGCGAGAGCCCCTAGTGGTCTACCGGGAAAATATGAGTCAATTGGAGAATTTAATGTCAGGACGGTGCATTGGCCATGGTAGCTCAAAGGTTAAGAGCGACTGGACGGAAACCAGGAGATCCATGGTTCAAATCCCGGTCATGGCATTGAATTTTTCATGTTGATTCTATCCATCAAATATCTTAGCCTATATACGGCTAGTGTGGAGAAATGATTACTTTCCATCAATTAACTAAAATATTAAGAGTTAAATGATGAAGCCTGGGACTTAAGTACTTACAATAGTAAGTCACCACATATGGTGTATCTCGGATGCGAGAGTCCCTAGTGGTCTACCAGGGAAAATATGAATCAACTGGAGAATTTAATGTCAGGATGGTGCGTTGGCCATCATAGCTCAAAGGATAAGAGCGACTGGACGGAAACCAGGAGATCCGTGGTTCAAATCCCGGTCATGGCATTGAATTGGCTCTATCCATAAATTATGTCTCCGTAAATGTGACAACTGAGTAAACCTCTTATCACATACTTTACAATGGTGGGTTCTCTTACCTTCAGGAACTGAATTATATTTTTTTCAATTGTGATAACAAAGTAAAGCTCTTATCACAAACTTTACATTGGTGTGTATTCTTACCCCCATTATTTAAATTATGTATTATCATCTTGCATACAGAGCTATAGCTTTTCTCACGCGTGCTACTCTGTTGTGTTGTTTTGCTCATATCACTAATGGTACTATATACCTGTCCGCTGCCTCACTATATTTACCATATTGATGAGCGTATACGTATTTCCTTGCATTTAGGACATCACATTTTTTATATTCATATTTGAGATCGATTCCATAACAAAAGCTGGTGTCTCTGGTTGGGACCTCAGCAGAGAACAATGGTGACTTGTCAAGAATAGCGACAGGAACTGTTTCAGGATAATCTGAAATGTTTCAGAACTTAGTATCATTTAGTGTAATAACGAGATAGTAAAATCTGAAGAGAGGATCAGTCAGTATATGCACAGAAATCGGTGAGTCATAGATGAATAGATTCATGTAAGGTAACTATGCTGTTCATTATAACTAATGATTATTGTTGTTAATACACAATATATTCAAATAAATAATAAAGTCTTTCTAATGAACATAGTCCATTGTGTTTGTGGCAATACAAGTAATGATTGTTATATGAACTGACAATTACATCAATATCACTGTTTGCTATAAGGGCAACTATTCAACTACTACCAGATACTCCCACTACTTGATACACCTGTTATACCCAGCTGGTCAAGGAGGAATGGTTCTGTCAAAGGAATGGAACTATGTCGAAGTCAAATCTTTTATATCTACCAAAATCGAATGGCCTGCAACACATCAACATGGTAGAACAATCAATCGCATATTACACAAATATAAATATTTGTAACAAAAATATCACTTACATTTAAAGAAAAGGATGAAAATATATTTATAGATAAGTGACACTTTTGAAACAAATAATTATATTTGTGTAGCATTTATTGCTTCACCATTACAATTCGGATTTAGAAAGGGACTGTCTACTGAAAAAGCAGTTGAATATGTGATCAATGAAATTATAAATAACTTTGAAAAAAAGAGACAACTGGTGCTACCTTGATAGATTTAACCCAAGCTATTGATTGTATTTCACACAATATTTAGATTAGTAAGCTAAATTATTATTGAATAAATGGACATGAACTAAATTTGCTAGCAAGCTATCTTAGCCACAGACAGCAGATGGTAGTTGTGAACAACAAAAACTCGGAGCTAGCTCCAGTGATAGCAGGAGTACCCCAAGGATCGGTGCTGGGGCCTTTCTTATTTTTAATTTATATAAATGACTTAAGCCATAACTTACCTTGCACTACTATGTTATATGCAGATGACACTACCTTACTGAGCAAAGGCAATAATATCAATACAGTAAAGCAACAAATGCAACTATCCCTAGAAAGTGCAAAAGTCTGGTTCACCTTAAACAATCTAAGTCTAAATATGTCTAAAACTAAAAATATATTATTTACATTACAACATGACACCCACAGTCATTCAGTAAATCTCTTAGGATTACATTTAGACAACAGGCTAACATGGGAAACACATACTCTACTTTTATAAAAAGCTTGCTAGAGTCTGGTATATTCTAGGGAAACTAAAGAAATGTGTTAGTCGAGATATGTTAATAACATCTTACTATGCCCTCTTTCATCCACATATACTGTATGGGGTTAGGCTTTGGGGTAATTGTGCTACCTCGAAAAATGCACTCACATGGCAAAAGAAATCTCTCAGACTAATTCTAGGATTAGGACAACAGGATACATGTAAGCCTAGCTTTATAGACCATAAGATAATGACTTTACCATCAATGTATATATACACCAATATCATACACGTTAAAGAAAATCAAAACTTTTTATAAATCGTTCCTCAGTACACAGTTATGACACTCAATGCAAACATAATTTAGATACACCTCACAACCGATTGAGCAAGACCATAAATTGCCACTGTTATCAACAATTAAAGTTATTCAATAAGGTTCCTCTGGAAATAAATGAACTGCCACAAAACAGATTTGTTATAGCATTAAAAACTGGTTTAAACAAAAAGCATTTTATACTGTACAAGAATTCTTAGAACATAACATACATGCTAGTGAATTTATGTAAAACTACTGTAAATTATAGTAGTAGGTACCTAATTGATTAATATTATTATTACTATAGTAAAGTTAACTTATGATAATTACCAGCTTAAGCCATGCAAATAATCTGGTTTCACCTAGAATTTTATATGCATTAATTTGTAAACCTTCTGTATTTGTAAATACATTGTAAATACTTTTTATAACTGACGAAACCTATTGCTTCTTGTAACCTTAATGGTGAGTAAAGGATTATGATTATGATTATTAGTTTTGTTCTTTTACTTAATAAATCGCACACTTAAAGCTTCATGACGTCTGCTAGTAGATCTACTGGGATGTTCCATATTCATACTTCCCTCGTGGCAAAAACAAAAAATGGTGGAGTGGTGTGATTCACACTTATTTCCTTTAAGTTAGGTATTCACTCGCTTTTTAAATCTATGGTTCTCTTATAAAATTATTCCGTCCACCTTTTTGCTCGGCGCAATTTCTGGACACAATTTCATTATTGATCCACCTCATCATGCATGTAATAATCGTTGCGCTGTTTGAAAGTTGAAAAAACGCAAGTGTGTTGCCAGCAAGAAAGTTAAGGACCAGCAGTTGGTAGCGCAACTTCTTTTGGAGGTCACACATTGCAAGTATTGCTTCCTCGGCAGCCCTCACGAGGAACAGTCACAAGCTTACAAACGCTTGACAGCTAAGTCTTCAAGAACGCTACATTGTCCAAAATCACAGTGGTGCCCGATGCCATCTGCACTTTGTAGCATAGTTCTCCACACTAGCCATATATAGGTTATATATATGTATGTATATATACCCATTCCATTCGTCGTCCGATATAACTTAACTTTGGAGGACGTAAATTAAAAAAAACATATCCCAAACGTATTGAATCTTCTTGTATGTTGTTTGTTTGTAGGTTTTAGATAGATACCGGGGAAATATACGAACCAACTGGAAAGTTTAATGTCAGGACGGCACGTTGGTCATGGTAGCTCAAAGGTTAAAAGCGACTGGACGAAAACCAGGAAATCCGTGGTTCAAATTCAGGCCACGGCATTGAATTTTTCATGTTGACTCTATCTATAATCTGTTGTATTTTGTAGACCGAAAGATGTTCAGTATGGGAATTCATTTTGTCCCATATGATTTCGCTTAGAGCAAGTTGTACAACAAATCTCTTCGTATTCATTCAAAAGCTCCATCACACATGTACTAAAACATAAATACTAGAGTAAACATAAGGCTTATAATTGAAAAGAGTCAAGACTTACCTTGAAGATTTTATTGCAGGAAGGACCGCATCCTGTAACAAAATAACTCAACTGTACAGCTTTCATACAAATATCTACACAGTGTTAAATGTACTGCTAAAATATTTAGAAGATAAGTAGATACAATATTTGATATTTTATCTTGCAATGATGTGAATAAAACCCAAGTAATGGAGAAAGTATTTGTTAGATTTAGAGAACACGGAACTGGAAACAGAAGTGGTTAATAAATCAGAATATATGATTAAAATGGTCAAACACTTACAAATATTAAGACAGGAACATAGAAAGGAAAAAAAAGGTTATAATATTAGATTCATTTATACCAATAACACATTTGGTCATGACATCCGTGATGTAGCTGTAGATTCCTCAAAACAACTTGTACCGAGGTTAATAATAATAAAACAGTATATGTAAATTACTTTCAGGACACAGGTCCTCTGAAAATGGCAATCATATCTGAAAATACTTAAACATAGAAACTGTATTGTATTTAACATGTAAACACCTGGAAGAACTTTAAGTGTAAAGTGCCAATTGCCATTCTTATGTACATACTTGTACGGAATGACATCTGAGATATATATATATATCAGGCTCCAGCAGCTGTTAGCATATCTGTTAGTTACTAGATCTAAGGTAGCTATTAACATGTGACCAAGCCTATTGTAACTACTACTACTACTACTATTATTATTATTATTATTATTATTATTATTATTATTATTATTATTATTATTATTATTATTATTATTATTATTATTATTATTATTATTATTATTATTATTATTATTATTATTATTATTATTATTATTATTATTATTATTATTATTATTATTATTATTATTATTATTATTATTATTATTATTATTATTATTATTATTATTATTATTATTATTATTATTATTATTATTATTATTATTATTATTATTATTATTATTATTATTATTATTATTATTATTATTATTATTATTATTATTATTATTATTATTATTATTATTATTATTATTATTATTATTATTATTATTATTATTATTATTATTATTATTATTATTATTATTATTATTACTATTACTATTACTATTACTATTACTATTACTATTACTATTACTATTACTATTACTATTACTATTACTATTACTATTACTATTACTATTACTATTATTATTATTATTATTATTATTATTATTATTATTATTATTATTATTATTATTATTATTATTATTATTATTATTATTATTATTATTATTATTATTATTATTATTATTATTATTATTATTATTATTATTATTATTATTATTATTATTATTATTATTATTATTATTATTATTATTATTATTATTATTATTATTATTATTATTATTATTATTATTATTATTATTATTATTATTATTATTATTATTATTATTATTATTATTATTATTATTATTATTATTATTATTATTATTATTATTATTATTATTATTATTATGATTATTATTATTATTATTATTATTATTATTATTATTATTATTATTATTATTATTATTATTATTATTATTATTATTATTATTATTATTATTATTATTATTATTATTATTATTATTATTATTATTATTATTATTATTATTATTATTATTATTATTATTATTATTATTATTATTATTATTATTATTATTATTATTATTATCATCATTGTTATCATTGTTATCATCATTATTATTATCATCATTATCACTATCGTTATCGTTATCATTATCGTTATCATTATTATTATTATTAGGGACAGCTGATATGTCCTGGGCATATGTTTAAAGGTTTATGGCTGAGTTGACTGTTGTCTTTGAATCAGTGACTTCAGTTTACTCTTTATTTAAGCACAAAAGATTGTAATATTCTGCAATAGTACAGAATATACTGTCACGGCAAGATAAAGTTTCATGGTAATACTGAGCCTTGCTAAGCAGTTAACGATAGCGCGTAGTGTAAACAGATATCGCCGGCAAGCAAGATAACTGAGGTAAAGGACTTGCCGCTCAGATAGGGTTTCAGTGTTGGAATGTTCTAGAGATATCTCGATTAACAGAGAATGATTGTTTTTCTTGTTTGCTCCAGAAGGTTCTCGGTTCATGAATGTGTGTACAAAAAGAAGCCATGGATAGCGATTAGAGTAGTTGTGAAACAGCTGTTGTAAACAAGAGTGAGTAAGCAGTAGTTGTTGTGTAACAGTCAGTGTTGTTGCAACATGAGCTAATGTAATCAGCTGCAAGTGTTTGTTATTGTCCCCGACCTTGGAAGATAGATGTAATTTTGTTACGTAAGAATTGGACAGTGTATTGCTATGGAAATAAGGGAGATTTTTAATTTCTACAACTCGGCCTTTTAATTGTACGAACACACAAAGTTACAATATTGACAAAATTATTACCAACTGATGAATTTTCTGCTTCCAGCCACCAAGGTTCTTCTTTAATTTCTATTTGATTATCATTTTCATGATCACTGTGTTATATCTTATCAATCAGTACAGGATCCTTTAGATGAAATTCTCCTTTATTCTGTAAACCAATGTCTGAAAACAAAGTCTGTTGTTTAATTTCTGATTTCACATTTAACTCGCAGTTGTTGCTCCACGTAGCAGTTTCGCTCTTAATCTGCCTTACATGATGTTGGATGAAAGGAGTCCCTGATTTAACTTCTGTTTTGACTGTCATGTCACAAACAACATCCAGAAGTACATCATCGTTGTTTGTCTTCACAGTAACAACTTTCTGAAAGAACTCTCTATCATTCTGTGAGGCTATGTCAACTTCAAGATGATCCTCTTGTTTGATCTCTATTTTCTTATCCATTTCAAATAGCTGTCGAATAGAATATTGCGGTTATATCCAGAAATAAATCTGTGAAGAAAAAATCATACTTTATATACCAAAAAATGTAAGTGAATTTAGCCAGTAACTTCTTTGAATCTATCTATAATTGTTCAAACTGCACTAAATACCACTGTTGTCTTATACAAACAACTTCATAAATATTAAAATCAGAAGCATTATTAACAGTGAAGTATTCATCATTTTTGAGTTTGATTTATGAGTCACTATGTTTACACTCAAACTTCCTTGTTCACTTACTTGTTGTATAGTTCAAACGTTTTCAAGATCATTCGATCTCATCCTCAGTCACCAAACAGCTGAGGATGAGATCGAATGATTTTAAAAACGTTTCAATTATACAAGTAAGTGAAGTGTGAGTGTAAACATAGTGACTCAGCAATCAAACTAAAAAATACAAACAACTTCTTGGAAAGGTGAATCAGACTTAACAAACTCAAAGACAATTGAACATCTTAAACTACAGACAGTTAAATTAATTGGGAGTCGATTAATGACACAAAACAACACTTTTAAATTTTCCCGGAACCAGTTTCTGAGGCCTTCCCTCTATCTTCAGCCGGACATCGACTGCTTCTCATTGGTGTAGCTGGCAATATTTTGTCACAGGTCTCCTCTGGTGGCGCATCGAGGAACTTGCTGAACAAATCTTTCTGGAGGATGTCGAAATTGAATACTTTGTTCCTATTTTTTGAAATAAGGATTTGTTCCCATGTGGACAGTACTTCTTTTCCTGTTGTATGTTTTAGTAATTTTGGTTCTGGATTTATGTTGTGGTTTTTTTCCCAAAAATGCGTGGCAACTGCTGATTTTTCTAATTGTTTGTATTTTATGTTCCTAAAGTGTTCCTTTGCTCTTGTTTCTAAATTTCTTTTGACTAACGTCACAGCATTCAATTTGATATATACCAGATTTTTTGTTAGATGGAATGGCATCTTTGATGTTTGAGCAAATTAGGTTTTTTTAAGGAGTAATGGTTCACTGGAGCTAGCTGAATGATTTGTTTTTTGAAGACTTTTTTGAATTTATCAAAGGCCCATGGATGGTAAGTGAATTTTTTGAAGATCATTTTAGTTTCTTTAGCTGAGAGGGTTGTGGTTTCCTATAGTAGTTTCTTCTTATATGCTAAGTTCACTTTTTTGTCTACTGGTGATTTGGGAAATTTACAGTGAATATGAAACCATTAACAAAAATCCATTAACAGCTTGCATAAAATCATTTGAAAAAACAATAGCAAAATCAAGTATAATATTGTCACCCTGGTGGTAGGCTCGTGAAGCCGATGCAAAATGATGGCCGATCGTTACCGAAAGTGAGAGACAGTTGAATGTAGAGTTGAGAAAATAAACAGTTTTTAAGGTTCTAGCAATTTTGTAATGTGAACAGTGTATTTCGAGGAGAATAAAGTGTAGCTTTTGTGTTTTTTAACCTCGTTTTATCATTTCACGAACCCACAAAGTCACAACTGGTGTCAGGAGTGGGATAACAACATCACCGAATATTATGGCCATGGAATCGGTATTGGAAATGCCTTTGCAGAAGATGAACGAATTTACAGCGAAGTCGGAAGCGGCAAATAACAACTTGGCCGCGAAGATGAACGAGTTAACAACAAAAACAGAAGCGGCAAATAACAACCTGGCCACAGAGTTGAAAGAAATAAAGACCGAATTGACCACAGAAATGAAGGCAGCGAACGACAGTCTGGCCACGGAAATGAAGGAGGCGAACGAGGTCCTCGCCGCCAAATTTGAGGAACAGTTGGCCGGCGTGAGGGATGACGTGACGGAGCTGGGCAAGCGGATGGGCCAAGTGGACGAGCACGTCGAGGACCTGGCGAACCGCTTCAATGACCTAGAGGAAAAGGCCGACAATAACCCAAGTCCCTGAACGCCCTGTTTGAAGACGTCGAAGACCTCGCGAACCGCGTAAATAACCTGGAGGGATAGGCCGACAGCAGCGTCAAGTCCCTGAACGCCACGCTGGAGGACGTCGTCGGCAGGAGCCTGAAGGATTTGAAGGCTGACGCACCGGGACGCGACACAACATCGGCGCGCGTCAAACCTCCCAAGTATGACGGCGCGTCTACTTTTGAAGTCTTCCGCCGCCAGTTGGACACAGTGGCCAGGCACAACAGATGGTCACCGGAGGAGGAGGCCACACAGTTAATAGCCAGTCTCCAGGGACGGGCCGCGGAAATCCTAAACGCGGTGCAGACGACGGCGGCGCCCAAGGACATCTGGGAGGCCCTGGAGAATCGCTTCGGGAACCACCGCTTAGCCGCAGCATACCGCAGCCAGCTAAAGGCAAGGTCGCTGCAGCAGGGGGAGACGCTGCAGGAGTTCGCCATAGCGATCGAGCAGCTGGCTAGCAAGGCCTTGGTTGACCTGCCACTGGAGTTCGTATCCCGGGAAGCCGCCTACAATTTTGTCGACGGGGTACGGGACACGGAGATTCGTCAGCGCCTAATGCTCGGCGAATATAAAACCATTCACGAGGTGCTGACAGCGGCACTAAGGATGGAGGCGGCCAAAGTAGCATCCATCCCGACGTCGAGAACGAGGAGTGTCCGCTACGCCGGAGACAGAAGACCAGCTGAGGGACGCCGGCGAACACCTAGTGGCCTGCGTGGGGGGTGTGGACAGCCCGGGCACCTGCAGAGAGACTGCCCACATCAGGAAGAGCAGCCGGAAGAACGAGTAAGGCCCGTCGTGGAGAGGGGCACGTCGGCGCCAACACCACCATCCCCTCGAATGACACTGCGCAGCGTCAGCCGGCGTATGGATGACAGCCTCATCGCGGACGGTTGGGTAAGAGGAAAGCCGTGCCGCGTGCTGGTGGACACCGGGGCGGCCGTGACCATCATCAGACCTGACCTGGCGAAGGGTTTGCCGACGAGGAAACCGAGCCGACCATACGAGCTTGTGACGGCATCGGGCGACACCATGCCTGTGGAGAAGGAGGCCCGGATGGAGCTGAACTTGGGACGGAGTGCCGTGCGTCTGTGGGTGTTCGTCGCGAAGGTGGCTGAGGAGGAAATTCTGGGACTGTATGCCCTCAGGAGCCACGAGGCGACGGTCGACGTCGGCAGGAAGGTCCTGAGGCTCAACGGAGAAGAGGTTATACTTCGTCAACCAGAAGAGTGCCTTGGAATTTGCAGGGTCGTCTTGAGCGAAGACGTGGTTGTCCCCGCGAGGAGCGAAGTGATAGTGACGGCGCGACCGGAAGGCCAGACAGCAGGTGGGGTTCAGAGGTAGCAGGAGTACGGCTTCACATCGGAACATCGCAGAGGGAAGGGTCTCGGTAACGCGTACGCTATGTCCCGAAGACCCTGTCCAGAAGAGTGCGGCCAATGCACAAGAGTGGAGGGGAAGGAGCGTGCCGCAGCAGTTCGAGTAGTCACGGCAGTGCCTGCGGATGGCTGGGATAGCGCAGGCCTGAGGGGGGAGCAGCTGGTGGACGCAGACTTTGGGCCACTCTTGAGGGATGTGGAGAACCCGGTGGACCACCTCCACGACATGCACGAGATGGTTCGCCAGAACATCCAGAAGGCGAGCGACCGCATGAAAACCCGATACGACAGGCAAGCCAACAGCCAAGGGTTCCAGCAAGGTGACTTGGTCTGGTTGTACCGCCCGACCCGGACCAAGGGACGCTGCCCGAAGCTTCAGCAGTCATGGCAAGGACCGTACCGTGTTAAACAACTCCCAACATTGATAGCAAAATGGCTCAAATCACTTGGAATGTCATCTCATGAAATTTCAGATTACATCGAACTTACCAAATTATGCATAGAACAGAATTTCTTCCAGTTTCAAACAATATATTTCCATCAAACTTCTGGTTTCGCAATGGGCAACCCCTTATCACCCTTCCTGGCCGATCTGTACATGAGTGCACTAGAAATAAGGATCACTAAAGGTTTCCCATGGATGTTCAAACTCTGGCGAAGATATGTAGATGACATCTTTGCAATAGTACCAAAAACACATCAGTGATGTACTAAAACTTTTAAATATTCAAGAAAAAAGCATCAAGTTCACTGTAGAAGTTGAAAAAGACGAGTATTTACCATTTTTAGATCAAAATTAATCAGAAATAAAAATAGAATAAACTTTGGCATTTACAGAAAACCAAGACAGACAGACAACTACACAAAAGCTAATGGCTACAATCCAAGATCCCACAAACAGGCAATCTTTAATACTTTAGCACACAGACTGGTCAACATCCCTCTCACAGCAGAAGAATACAAAATAGAATACAACAAAATTATTGAAATAGCACAGAAAAATGACTTTCTCAAATCACTAGTAGACAAAAAAAGTGAACTTAGCAAATAAGAAGAAACTACTATAGGAAACCACAACCCTCTCAGCTACAGAAACTAAAATGATCTTCAAAAAATTCACTTACCATCCATGGGCCTTTGATAAATTGAAAAAAGTCTTCAAAAAACAAAACATTCAACTAGCTCCAGTGAACCATTACTCCTTAAAAAACCTATTTTGCTCAAACATCAAAGATGCCATTCCATCTAACAAAAAATATGGTATATATCAAATTGAATGCTGTGACTGTAGTCAAATTTATATTGGAAAAACCAAAAGAAATTTAGAAACAAGAGCAAAGGAACACTTTAGGAACGTAAAATACAAGCAATTAGAAAAATCAGCAGTTGCCACGCATTTTTGGGAAAAAAACCACATCATAAATCCAGAACCAAAATTACTAAAACATACAACAGGAAAAGAAGAACTGTCCACATGGGAACAAATCTTTATTTCAAAAAATAGGAACAGAGTATTCATTTTCGACATCCCCCAGAAAGATTTGTTCAGCAAGTTCCTCGAACTGCCACCAGAGGAGACCGATTACAAAATATTGCCAGCTACACCAATGAGAAGCAGACGATGTCCGGCTGAAGATAGAGGGAAGGTCTCAGAAACTGGTTCCGGAAAAATTTAAAAGTAAGTGTTGTTTTGTGTCATTAATCGACTCCCAATTAATTTAATTTATACAACTCTGTTTTCAACACTTCCATGAAAGGATTTACAGACAGTTGCTTGTTTATGTTAATGCTATTATCAATCACACTACCTTACTGAGATACTGTACCAACATTAAACCTCCTAATCTGTTTAAAATGTCATGGATAAAAATCAAAGCAATCTCAGGTATTAGATATAACTAAAACAAACTGCTATGTGGCCATTATTAATATCATAGTTAATTTGTATTGTGTTACTGTTGTTCTAAAGTTTGCTATGATATTTAAAGTAAGCAAGAAGGTGTAGTACTGCATGCCATAGCAGTTCTAGTAACAAAACATTAATGGAGGGCAAGAAATCATACCGTTCGGTAAATATTGTCATACAATGCTTTAATATAACATTACAGGAACCAGTGGACAAGAACGCACGGCCAGTGTGAAAGAACAATTAATTTCCATTAATTGATGCTGGAAGACGCTTGTACCGTTTTCTGAGACACTGCCGACCTTTCCGAAATGCCTTTCTTCTCCATGACAATGCGAGGTCACATACAGCCTCTTTAAGGTGAAAAAATGCATTGGACACCTTTGGAACACCTTCCTTACAGTCTTGCAACTACCATTTGCAGCACTCAAACGAGACCTAGGATGACAGTGGTGTGATGATGACGCAAGAGTAGAATACTTTGTGTGCAGCTAGCTCCGCATGCGTCCTTCTTCTTTCTATAAGAATGGCATCAAATACTTGACAATCCAATGGAGAAAATGTGTATCAAGGGCAGGACACTATGAATAAAAGTAATAAAATAAATGTATAAAAATACTGGTTAAAAATGTATAATAAATAAATGTATAAAAATAAACTAGCAAAAGAGATACCAGCAGTTTATTGCATAGTTCATCAGGAAAACTTATGTGCTAAAACACTGAACATAAATAATGTAATGAGTCTGGTTATGAAGATTTTACACAAACTTAGGTCCCACGGTCTAAACCATAGACAATTTGAACGCTTCTTAGAAGACTTAGAGCATGAGTATGGAGATATACCATATCATACAGCAGTGAGGTGACTCATTCGAGACAAGGTTTTAAGCAGATTCTTTGAATTATTGATTGAGATATGTGTTCATGGATATGTGTAGAGAACCTATTGAAGAGCTCACGAATGTTAAGTGTAAATGTGATCTTGCATTTATTGTCAATATAAATGAACATCTGAATACTTTGAATGTTTCACTTCAAGGAAAACACAAATTAATCGCAGATATGTTTTGTAACATTGAAGTTTTTGAAAATATGCTCTCATTATGGGAACGTCAGCTGTCAAATGGTGATCCTTGACATTTTTCTAGATTGGAAAGTGTGATCTGTGATTGTGATTCCCTAGAAGTGGGATGTTATGATTAATATCTGCACCTGCTTTCTCGTGCGTTTGATGAACGTTTTCATGAGCTCACGGGCTTAAAAATGGATTTTGATTCCTCTGATACACTATTAGGCATAAATATTGTCGTGGCGCTGGGCATAAATGTTTCAGCACAAATAGATAATAGACGGCGGATAATGTCTCACGAGCTTGCATAAGCAGTCAACGATAACTCGGGGAATGATCACAAAGCCGGCAAATAGTGTTATCTCAGATAAAGGACTCGCCGGCACAGGTAGGATTTCATGTCTGGAAATTTCTAGACATATCTCAATTGACGGAGACTGGTTGTTTTTCTTGTTTGTTCGAGAATGTTCTCGAGTTATGAAGGCACATATAAAAAGGATTGTGAAACGCCAGCAGGACAGTTGTGAAACAGTTGTTGTAAACAAGAGTGAGTAAACAGTAGTTGTGTAACAAGAGTGTTGTTGTAACGAAAGCTAATGTAATCATCTGTCACGGTTGGTTATTGTCATCGACCTCGGTAGACTGATGATGTATGTAACGTAATGCTGCTGTAATCCATAAGAGTATTTCCACGAAAATAAAGGAGATTTTTAATTTCTGCAACTCGGCCTTTTAATTCCACAAAGTCACAACTGGTGTCTGGAAGCGGGATATTACCACCATGGAGGCTGCATTGGAAAGGATTCTGGAGGAGATGGTGGAAATGAAAGCCGAACTCACCTCGGAAATGAAAGCAGCAAATGACAACCTCACTGCGAAAGCAGAGGCGGCAAATAACAAAATGGCCACACGGCTGAAACAAATGAAGACGGCTAATGACATCACCGAAAAGATGGAAGATATAAAGGCCGAATTAACAGCCAAGACGGAGGCGGCAAATAGCGACCTGGCCGCAAAGTTGGAGATGGCAAATCACAATCTGACTAGGAAGATGGCCGAACAGACCACGAAAATGAAGGCTGCGAACGACGCCGAAAAATTTGAAGAGCAATTGACCGGCGTGAGGGATGACGCCACGGGACTGGGCAAGCGGATGGGTCAAGTGGACGAGCGCATTAACGACCTAGAGGGAAAGACTCACAATAACATCAAATCCCTTGAAGACCTGGCAGAGCAAGTAAACAACCTGGAGGGCCAGGCCGACAGCAACACAAAGTACCTGAACGCCATGGTGGAGAACATCGTCGCCAGGAGGTTGAAGGACTTTTTTTTTAAAGCCAGAGGTTCTACTCCCAATAGCCTTGATCCCGTAGGAACAAGACCCGGGCCTCCTTCTTACCCGGGAGCAAATACATACTCCGGGGCTCTTTCCATAGGGCAATACCTGGAGTCTAAAAAGCCCCCCCGCTTGTACTCAAGACGGGATGGAAGTGGATACGCCAATTACGCGCGTCTACATCAATGTGCAGACTACCGATATGACCTCGGTGGGGCCGCCTGGTGATCTAGCACACCTTCTACTAGCTATGCAGGCTAGTACCCGGGATACTTAATGGCTTCCCGCAACCCCCTCCGGGCGGCCCTGGCGACCTGGCCGGAGGTAACGGGAACCACTGCCACCTCGAGACCAACCCATTCCGAACAACTCCCATTCGGGATGGGCTCGGCTGTTCGGCCCGAGGTTCCTCTAGTAACGTCAGAGGTAAGGTTGAAGGACTGCAAGGCCGACGCGCCGGGACGCGACACAACATCGGCGCGCGCCAAACCTAAATACGACGGCGCGACAAATGTCGAAGTATTCCGCCGCCAGTTCGACGCAGTGACCAAGCACCACAAATGGTCACCAGAGGAAGAGGCCACACAGTTAATAGCCAGCCTCCAGGGACGGGCCGCGGAAGTCCTGACTGCGGCGCCCAAGGACATCTGGGAGGCACTGGAGAATAATTTTGGAAACCACCGCTTAGCCGCAGCGTACCGCAGCCAGCTAAAGGCAAGGTCACAGCAGCCGGGGGAGACACTGCAGGAGTTCATCCTGGCAGTTGAGCAACTGGCTAGCAAGGCGCTAGTCGACCTCAGACCAGAGTTCGTATCCCGGAAAGCTGCCTACACATTCGTTGACGGGGTGTGAGATGCGGAGATTCGTCAGCGCCTAATGCTTGGCGATTATAAAACCATCCGTGAGGCGCTAACGGCAGCATTAAGGACGAAGGCGGCCAAGGTAAAAGCTATCCCGACGACGAGAACGAGGAATGTCCGCTACACCGGAGACAGAAGACCAGCCTAGGGACGCCGGCGAAGACCCAGTGGCCTGTGTTGGAGGTTCGGACAGCCCGGATACCTGGAGAGAGACTGCCCACACCAGGAAGAGGAGCCGGAAGAACGAGTCAGGCCCGTCGTGGAGAGGGGCACGTCGGCACCATCACCACCATCCCCTCAAGTGACACTGCGAGCCGTCAGCCGGCGTATGGATGACAGCCCCATCGGTGACGGTTGGGTGAGAGGGAACCCGTGCCGCGCGCTGGTAGACACTGGGCCGGCCGTCACCATCAAAAGACCTGACGTGGCAAAGGGTTTGCCGACGAGGAAGCCAAGCAGACCACACCAGTTTGTGACGGCATCAGGTGACATCTTGCGTGTGGAGAAGGAAGCCCTCCTGAAGTTGACCTTGGGACGGAGTGTCGATCGTCAGTAGGCGTTCGTCGCGAAGGTGGCTGAGGTGATACTGGGATTGGATGTATTCGACGGTAGACGACGAAAGGAAGGTCCTGCGGCTCAATGGAGAAGAGGTGATACTCCGGCAACCCGATGAGCACCTTGGAATCTGCAGGGTCATCTTGCAGGAAGACGCGGTGGTCCCCGCGAGAAGTGAGGTGGTAGTGACGGCGCGACCGGAAGGCCAGCGGACGAAAAACATGATGCTGGACCAGATGACGCCTGTGCACGGACTCTGTGTAGCCAGGATATTATTGAAGTGTCGAGAGGAGTTGCCAGTGAGGTAGCTCAACCTGGCAGACACCGACTACGACGTCCAGGTCGGAATGGAGCTGGAGACGTGCGAGCCCGTGGTCAGCATAACTGCAATCGAGAAGACACAGGAGTCGGTGCCGACGCAACACCTGGGGCCCCGGCTGGAAGGCTTTCGGCCGACCACCTGACCGCAGAACAGCTGGAGAAAGCTCGACAACTGCTGATGAGATACCAGCGCGTCTTCAGCCAAGGGGACAGTGACAACGGCCACACGGATAAAGTGATTCACCGCATCGACACCGGAGACGCCCGGCCTATTACGCAAACACCTAGACGCGTTTCGTTGGCGAAACAAGCGGCGGTACGGGATATGGCTCAAAACATGAGAACCAGGAGAGTGACTGAAGAGCCTGACAGCCTCTGGTGTTCCCCTGTAGTTCTGGTGATACGGCGAGCTACGCTTCTGCGTGGACTACAGGAAGCCGAACGCTGTAACCTGGAACGACTGCTTCCCCTTACCCCGGATTGACGATACCCTGGACACGCTAGCTGGGGCACACTGATTCTCGACCCTGGACCTGAAGTCGGGTTACTGGCAGGTGGCTCTAGAACCAAGAGGCAAGGAAAAGACTGCATTCTCGACAGACCAAGGGCTTTGGTACTGCACAGCTATGTCCTGAGGCTTCTGCAATGCACCAGCCACATTTCAACACCTCATAGAATCAGTAATGAGAGGTTTGACATATGACACATGCCTGCTATACCTGGACGACATCATCATCGTCGGCAAGACATTCGAAGATCATCTCGACAACCTGAGCAAGGTGTTACAGAGACTGCAGGCAACGAACTTGGTGCTGAACGCAAAGAACTGCCAGCTCTTCTGCAAAGAAGTTAACTACTTGGGCCACATACTCTCACAAACCGGGGGGACCACAGACCCGGAGAAAACCCAGGCTGTGAGAGATTGGCCTCGGCCAAAAGATAAGCGAGAGTTGCGCAGTTTCGTGGGGCTGTGCAGTTATTACCGCCCTTTCATAAAGGGGTTCTCCAACATCCCCAAACCTCTTACACGCCTGATAGAGGAACGACACTATATGTGGACGGAGGACGCTGAACACGCTTTCCAGCACCTGAAGAAGACACTCTGCATGGCTCCTATTTCGGGATTTCCACAACCAGGCGGCGCTTTCATTGTGGACACTGACGTCAGCGATCATTGCATTGGAGGCGTCCTATCGCAAATTCAGGACGGCCACGAGCGGGTGATAGCCTACTGCAGCAGGACGCTATCCAAGGCAGAGAAGAACTACTGCATCACCAGGCGAGAATTACTGGCGGCAGTAAAGACCTTGGAGCACTTCCATAAGTACCTGCACGGTCAGCCATTCCACCTCAGGACTGACCATTCCGCCCTGACCTGGCAATTGAGCTTTAAGAACCTAAAAGGCCAGACAGCATGTTGGGTCCACAGACTGCAGGAGCACGACTTCTCCTCCGAAAATCGTAGAGGGAAGAGTCACAGTAACGCAGACGCCACGTCTTGAACACCCTGCCCAGAGGAGTGCGGCCAATGCACAAGAGTGGAAGAAAAGGAGCGTGCCGAACCAGTCCGATTAGTCACGGCAGTACCTACGGATGGCTGGGATAGCGCAGGGCTTAGGAGGGAGCAGCTGGCGGACGCAGACTTGGGGCCACTCTTGAGAGAAGTGGAGGCAGGGACAAGACCAACCTGGTAGGACATCGCACCAGGGAGCGCCACCTATAAGTGAGGGCGTGCTGTTCCGGATATGGTTATCACCTGATGGGAGGACCCAGAGGGAGCAGTTGGTACTTCCCCGAAGTAAGGTCCCGGAAGTCTTGGAGGAAGTGTAGCGCGGTACTTCAGGAGGAAACCTGGGAGCAAACCGAACGATCGATAAACTTCGGCAGCCCTATTACTGGCTGAGGCTGCGAGCAGACGCTTAGAGATGGTGCCGTCAATGTCATGTGTGCGCGGCGAGTCGCGGCCCCCACACTAGGAGCCGGGATCGCATGCAGCAGTACAACGTCGGAGCGCCATTCGAAAGGATCGCCGTCGACATAGCTGGACCATACCCCGTGACCGACAGAAGCAACAAGTACCTGATGGTGTTCGTGGACTACTTCACCAAGTGGCCGGAGCTCTTTGCCATTCCGAACCAGGAGGCCAAGACAATCACGGACTGCCTTGTGGAGCAAGTGTTTTGCCGATTTGGGGTGCAGTTAGAGCTCCACAGCGACCAGGGCACTAATTTTGAATCCAACCTGCTGAAGGAGGCACTAGAGATACTTGGGGTGAACAAGACCCGCACCACACCCTACATCCACAGTCGAACGGCATGCTGGAGAGATACATCAAGACCTTAGAAGAACACCTGATGAAGGTCGTGGCCAGCCGTCAGCGAGACTGGGACGTTAAGGTGCCCCTGTTCTTACTGGCCAACTGCTCGTCAACACACGACACCACTGGGATGACGACAGCCAGTTTAATGTTCGGCCGGGAATTACGCCTTCCCTATGATCTCGGTTTTGGAAGCCCCTGGACGCAAAACAGCCAGCAAACGAGTAGGTGGAAAACCTAGTGGACCATCTCCACTACATGCATGAGATGGCTCGTCAAAACATCCAGAAGGCGAGCGACCGCATGAAGACCCGATACGACAGGCAGGCCAACAGCCAAGGTTCCAACAGGGTGACCTAGTCTGGTTGAACCGCCATACCCGGACCAAGGGACGCTGCCCGAAGCTTCAGCAACCATGGTACGGACCGTACAGGGTGGTCAAGAAGATTAACGGCGTGGACTACCGCATCCAGAAGGTGCCCCGAGGGAAGATGGTGGTATACCTGGATCGTCTGGCCCGCTACGATGGTGCTGTTCGGGACGACAAGCCTTGAGGAGGGAGCAGTGTCGCGGCGTTGGGCATAAATGTTTCGGCACAAATAGATAATAGACGGCGGAAAATGTTTCATGAGCTTGCACATGCAGTCAACGATTGTTCGGCGAGTGATCACAAAGCCGGCAAATAATGGTATCTCAGATAAAGGACTCGCCGGCACAGGTAGATTTCATGTCTGGAAATTTCTAGACATATCTCAATTGACGGAGAATGGATGTTTTTCTTGTTTGTTCGAGAATAATCTCGAGTTATGAATGGACATATAAAAAGGATTGTAACATGCCAGCAGGACAGTTGTGAAACAGTTTTTGTAAACAAGAGTGAGTAAACAGTAGTTGTGTAACAAGAGTGTTGTTGTAACGAGAGCTAATGCAATCAGCTGTCACGGTTGGTTATTGCCATCGACCTTGGTAGACTGATGGTGTATGTAACGTAATTCTGCTGTAATCTATAAGAGTATTTCTACGAAAATAAAGGAGATTTTTAATTTCTGCAACCCGGCCTTTTAATTCTATGAGCCCACAAAGTCACAACATTGATGATATTTCCAAAGATGTTCAACTGGAGCTTATCACTCTGAAATGTGACACGAGTTAGTCGACAGTTACAGAAACAGAGGAAGTTTGTTAGATTTCTAAAGGAGATTTCCTAAATCAAGATTCTATGGATTACACAGGCGTGCGGCATCTATAATTGCAATGTTTGGTTCGACCTATGTATGTGAATCCGTATCTTCGGCTGTGAAACGAATTATAAAGCCCCAGAGAGCCAACATGAGTGATTATAGCTCTAAGTGTGCATTAAGGGTTCAGAGTTGTGTCCACATGTGGCGAATATTGTGAAAACTAAAAGATGTCAGAAGGCAAGGGTGTCTACTGAAAACTGAATGCATATAATTCTTAATTGAAAAGTTGATATTCGTTCAATATCAAATATTCTTTGTAATATTATCACCGTATAGTAAATATTATTTTGTATTTTTAAATTGTTTGAGGATCAAAATTGTGCTAATTTCCACAAAGTACTGTTTTGTTCTTGTAGTTAAACATGTTGCTCTTATATGCCATCATTTGGTTGTATAGGATTGAAGGCTATAATAATCTTACTGCTATTTGGTTGTTTTACTTATAATAACAAGTATCACAGACATATTAAACCACGTATTATACAGTTTCTGACTGTTCCTTCACTACTATCATGTCCTTAATTATTTTTGGTAACACAAGTGCAGAATGGTAAGGTCACTGCGCGAGGCATATTTCCCTAGCACTTGCCAGCAGTGACCAGGCATGACGGTACCATGCGAAATGTAATGGCACACCATGCATGTCAGTTGGCGGAGCCGGCACAATGCCAGGTGAATCATCTGTCCCCTGAGTACAGGCGACAGTGAAGTACTGTGAGGCTGTCATATGTATATATGAGTGTGATGATAATACTTCCTGTAATTTCTAAGTTAAAAGAAAATTCTTCATATTAAACTTGTGAGGTGATTGCTAATGTATATGGATACTTTAAGGAAGAGACAGTACATAAGGATCACTGCTCTCTGAGCATTTCAGAGTGATTAAAGAAGTGCAAGAAAGAGTTCTAAATCACAAAAGAAAACTGGAGACTTTCAGGAACAAATGAATACTGCAAATTATGTTAAATGGCTATGCAAAATGTAAAATCCAAATTCACCCCCTAACTCAGTGCTAGTTATAGATAATGCTTCTTACCATAATACTAAAACCTGAAACTCTTTAAGATGAGATACAGTTTCTTAACTCTGTGTTAAGCTACTGTGTGTAAATTAGAAACTTTTCAGGAAAAAATAATAACAAACGTGATATGGTAAATGTCCAGTGACATCTTTAGAAAAACTTTGCAGCGGAGCATCTCCAAAACACACCAGGAAATTTAAGACTCACTGGTATGAGCATAAATGGCTGTGTGGAAGTAACTATTATCAAAAGCTGTACTACTGGCCTTGTTTGCTAATCGGCTTTACAAAGGGTACATGGCATGGTGGATTTGAAGAATATTACCCGGGCATTCCAAAAGCATGATGCATCTTTAAAACATATAAGGAATTGTGTTGGATTGAAGGAGTTGAAGAAAACACTAACAAACACTAGAAAGACCACCAGGGCTGCTTTACTTTTAAGTAGACAGCAAATTGTATTTCATGGACATAATGAAAGTGGGGACTCTTTAAATAAAAGTAATTTTGAGGAACTGATAGAGTCATATATAGAGCGAAGCCCAATCGAATTTCAAAACCACTATTCCAGCATAAAATCAGTTTTTGCAGGGCATTCAAAAACAATAGAAAATAAAATTACAAAGTGTATATGATTATATAAGGGGCTCTATTAATGATGATGGCCACGCCGTGGATCAGTGGTTAGACCGCTGGGCTCTCACCAAGGTGGCCCAGGTTCGATCCCAGGCGACCGTAAAGTGAGATTTGTGGTGGACAACACGGCACTGGGACGGGTTTTCTCCGGGATCTCTGGTTTCCCATGCCATCTCATTCCACCGCTGCCCCATCTTCATCTCATGTATTATCAGTGCCATCGCCTGCGGTGCCGTATGTAGTAAAAGCGGGCGTGAACACTACACATTTCATTTCATTTATTAATGATGAAATTAAGGACACACAATTTTTCTTGGTGCAGGTAGATGGCACTACTGCCATATCACAAAAAACACAATGTTCTTTAATTTTGTTATATGTCAATTCATATGGAAATGTAGTTGAAAGATTTCTGGGCTTCCATGATGTTAGTGAAGGCTGTACTTCAGACGTAAATTTTCATGTCCTCATGAGTAGTTATGTGACACAACTCACCTTTTCATAACAGGCACCATTTTAGGTTGGAAATTGCACCTAGATTTCAGATCTGCAACAATGCCAGGTGCTACAGTTGCAACAATATCTTATAAAAATAAAAAGAGGCATTCCACAAAATGAACATGTTTACATTCAAATCAGCAATGGCTGTATTGTCGTCATTTCTTTGAGCATTACATCACGAGAGTGAGTGTGTGGTGTTTTCGGGCCCGTCCACAATGAGGTCATTTGGGCCCTATATCATGAGATGTTATGTAACTTTACTTCAATGACGTCATAATGAGAAACCTGGTAAAGTATTTTAATTGTGTAGAGCATCACAGTATAGTATGAAGCAGCAATCAAAAAGAATAAGAAGAAAGAATTTCCGGTCTGTATGTTTATAATTGGCAGTGTATTGAGAATTTCTTTCTTGGAAGTAATAGAAACAGTGTTGTTATAAAAAGTAAATGTTGTTTAGTGTCATTAATCGACTCCCTTTAAATTTAAAATTTAATGTATTGAGAGTTTAAGAATGTCAAACATTTAGCATCAGCTATTTATTTCACAGCCTTGCTGTTCAAGAACTTAAAACCACAGATGAATTTGTCTCAACTCTCTCCATGTAAACAAGAACCACTGTAATGAATATCTTGGGGGATGGACCCCTCAATGTATAATTTACTGAACACATCACTTAAGACTCAGTCTCTCACAAACAAAAGTACTATAAACCTAATGATATATGATAATGATGATATATATATATATATATATATATATATATATATATATATATATATATATATATATATATATATATATATAAGGGCGTTCAACTACGGCGGTCATCAGCACCCTTTAGAAAACTAGTTCTGGGAAAAGCCAGTTATAAACCTTTCTAAAAACTATACAAGTGTAACAAAACCTATTAAAAATACACATACATAAAAAACTATCAAAACCTACTAAAAATTTCGTTCACCTATTTCACCTTTCCACCACCACGGGTCTCCACGCACGGCCTACACGTGGGTGGGCCTGTTGACCATCTCCCTCAACCACGAAGAGGAGCCCACACGAGGGAGACATTTGGCTTGGGACCCCGGGTGCGCCAGACCCGTACCTACCAATGTAGGCCCCTGAGGGGACCTTAAACCTAATCCAGCGTTAAATATACAAATTTCAGTTCCTCATGGATTACTATGTTCTGAAAGTCTAGGTTAGTCATTTACTTAATTTGAGGTTAAAGCACTTAGCTAAACAGAATGTTTTGTTGACACTTGAAATGGGAAAATTTGCAAGATTTATCAGTCTGTAAGTATTATATGCTGCAATAAGAAGAATGATTTGGTTACAGGTCCTTATTCGGTAAGTTTTGTTTAACTCCGTATACATAGATGACAACTTTGAAATTAGAAATGTGCTATACACTGACATCTAGTGGTTAATATGCTATGCTTTATCATGTCCACCATATTTTGTTTTGATCAATTTCGAGGTTAATTAGCTAACCAGTATACAACAATTGTATGTTAGAATTAGAATTTCAGTTCGCCCTTGAAAACATATACAAGTTATGAGACACATCAAAATGTATAAATACAGTTTATACATAAAGTCAAATTGATTACATACAATATACAAAGTAAGCAGCTTCTCTATGGTTTCATATTTACTACAAGATATGTCATAATATAAATATTACAGGTTTGTGAATGTACTATGCTCCCAGTGCTCATTTACATGATTATAGTTCTAAAAATTCATTAACTGTATAAAAACAGTGTGCATGCAAAAATTTCTTCACCTTATTCTTAAAGTGTTTTGATGATACAGCTTGTTTAAATGAAGTAGGAAGTTTATTATATAACATTATCACTTTGTAGTTAAAGCTTCCTTCTTAAAGGCTTGCTTGAACTGCCAGTTTACCC
This sequence comes from Mantis religiosa, assembly GCA_030765055.1. Lineage (NCBI taxonomy): Eukaryota > Metazoa > Arthropoda > Insecta > Mantodea > Mantidae > Mantis > Mantis religiosa. Next base: position 542,909 of record JAUKNK010000024.1, on the reverse strand, counting down.
TTGTTACGAGTGTGGTGGTAATGTACATTAGCATTTACTTGAAAATGATTTATTTTTGTATGGACATTTGTGGATGTTATGGGTCTCGAAAAGGGACACATTATTATTTGTCTACTTCCGTATTACTGTGATCTGAATACAATTGAGCTGGCATGAGCAAAACTAAGGAATGTTTTCAGAGAATGCAATGTTACTTGTAATATCTTCACTTACCTTGAACACTCTTTTGCTTAATTGTGTCTTTCAAGGTTGACCACACTGCAGAAACAAAAGAGCGTTAGCTCTCACTTCTTCCCCTCTGCCCGCACCACACCGTAAATCAAGTGCTCAACTTATCTTGTGCGTACTATACATAAGACAAGACACTGTTACCAACAAAGTTCAAATAATATGTATTTAAAAGATAGTAATATTACATGAGTAACTGTGTATGGGGAAACCATTAGCAGTTGAGAAACCGACAAACTGAAGCCATGAAGTAGGTAAACCATGCTATATGTAGAAAATTGGACATACAGGGTTGAGAATGACAAAATAAGAACATGAACTGCAGGGAAATCAAATAAAAGTTCTGGGTAACGGTTGATTTTAACGGCATACAGTTATGTTGTTAAGGAATAACATCTCGAAAACAAGTTGTTGCTCTGAAATATACGAATACCAAGAAAAGTTTCTAACACATTTTCTATTACTTATTATAAACTTGTGATACTGTAACAGAAATACTGTATAGTAAGCATAATTCCTGAATACAGGGAAACGTTTAACTAGGAAAGAAATTTACCATTATGAAACCTTTGTGCTACAATTCCTTTTAGCTTTTAAATAATAATAACTAATAATAAAGTGCATATCCCAAAAGGAACAACAATGATGATGATTATAATCACTACCAATTTTCTATCATTGTTATCGCGAAACTGTCGAGACTAGAGTGGGTAAGCAATGATTCACTGACACAGTTTCCTCACCTCAATATCCCTATTAATAGCTATTACTGTATCGCTAGTTTACTTACGTAGTTTTGGTATTTTTCGCGACAGCGTGCTTTGTATGCTGGCAACGCTCGAGTCATAAAGTCACGCCCGCCATATTGCTACGCCGTTAAAGTACACCTTCACCAAGTACAGTTATATCACGTCTGGGAAAACAAGATATTCTACATTTGTTAACTTTCGCACATCCACTAAAAATTTGTTAAATACGAGAGTAGCTCTTGTACCTGACCATCATGGTCGTAATCCATGTCGCCCTGACCATTACAAATCTACAAGAGACGGCAATGTGGACAGAGTTAAATACGTCACAATGCTTTACGCTACATTGGAAAGAAATATTTAATTTAAAATACTGAGAGTTTATTCTTCCAGCATTCACTGAAACATGGACATGTCAGAAGAAATTGTTCTAACAAGATTTGTAAAACTCGTTCAGGACAATGAGGCTAACACAATCAGTTTGTTTCGTTCAATTGAACACTTCATACACAAAACAACTTCAACTAATCAACATAAATTATTATGACTACCACCACGATACATCAAAACATGTTATCACACCACCAAACATATAACATTAGTAGTTAGTTACTACTATAGGTCAGTAGCTAGAAGGGAAGTGACGGTCCTTGCCAGCTTTCAAGATAGGTATAATGGTGGCTTCTCGCCACTTGTCAGGAAACGTGGCATCAACCCAAACACGGTTATAGACCTCGAACAGGAATTCCTTACCCTCAGGTGAGAGATGTTGTAACATTTGAACGTAGATTCCATCCGGTTCTGCTGCGGTCAGTCGCGATGATGAAAGAGCATGTTCTAACTCCGCCAAGGTGAAGAGGCGGTTATAGTCTTCAAGGTTTCTGGAACTAAAGACGAAACCTTGATATTCTACCTGAGTCTTAATTGAGATAAACTCAGGAGCATAATTACTTGAGCTAGGCACCTGAGCGAAAGCACAGCCGAAGGTGTTAGCCACAACAAACAGATCAGCAACCACTCCTGCAGTTGCTTTCAGACCAGCGCCTTAACCTATCCCATACAACAGAGGAAGGTGTACGTCTGTTGAAAGATGATACAAAGTTGTTCCATGAGGTCTTTTTGCTATCCTTAACTATTTGCCTAGACTTTGCACGCGCTTTCTTGTACTCAATTAGATTACTTATGGTAGGGTGTCGTTGGAATACACTCAGAGCACGTCTACGAGCATGAATAGAATTCCCGGAGTCGTTGATCCACCATGCGTCAGGAAATTGAACGCGTTGAGTAGCCGAAAGTGGAATAGACTGTTTTACAGCGGAAAGAATTTTCTCTGTGAGATGATCGACTAAATCAGTCACAGAATCGTGCTCGTTGTAATCAAAGACAGCCAAATGGGTGTAAAGGTTACAGTTGGCATGATCAAAGCGCCATCTAGGGATACGCGAGGGAGACACATCTTGTGCTAAGAGACTAATAAGACATGGAAAGTGGTCGCTGTAATGTAAATCAGAGATGACATTCCACTGTAATGAAACTGCTAACTGGGATGAACACACTGCCAAATTGATGTGCGAATAGGTGTTGTAGGCGTCTGAAAGGAACGTTGGCTCTCCGGTGTTCAGGAGAACCAATTTATTGCTCTCCAAGAATTTTGCAATGAGGTTGCCTCTCGAACATGCCCGATTTGAGCCCCAAAGTGGGTAATGGGCATTAGTCTCCCACTATTAGAAATGGTATTGAAATTTGGGAAACCAGATCTTCAAGGTCATCTGATGGCGGTACATATACATTGCAAATGCAAAATTCGATTGATGGCAGCTTAATCCTTACAGCTACAGATTGTAGCTGTAACGGATCTACAAATGCCATCCCTGAGGAGCACTATAGTGCCCCCGCGAGCAGGAATGCCCTCTTGTTTCAATATCACATCTCAGTGGTGTGTAGGGTCTGATTTTACACTTGTCTTGTGGTCGCAACTTAGTCTCTTGTAAGCATACCAACAAGGGGTTATGGTTACTGAGCAAAAGTTCCAGTTCTGGTCGATGTGCTTTTAAACCTCGTATGTGCCATTGAAGGATAGCCATGGCGATAGTAATGGGATATGTCAAATTTCAGCGGTGGTCGGATCAATTTGCCCTTTTTCTTAGGTGTAGGGCTAGTTTCTGCAGGTTTATCCTGCCTCTCTGCTGCAGATGCAGCAGTGTGGTCAGATATTTCCTGCACCATATCTTCTGTGGAAGAGGACCGTTTTCCTTCTACAAATTTCGGTTCGAGAGGCACGAAGCGATTGGAAATTCCGACCAACGTTGATGACTGTCGCCGGTCGGAGTACTCCCCAGAAGATGACTCCGACGATGACCTCGGAGACACTCTTGGACTTCTTTTCTTGGGCTTTTCTGGAGCAGGTTTTGCGCTTTCCTTCAGGAAGGCAGTTCTATCATACCTGGTCTTGGATTTTATCTCTGGTGCTGGGAACATTACGGGCAATTTGGTCCTGTTGCTGGACGTCGATGCTTTTTCAGGCGACTTAACTGACTTGTTCGTACTTGCAGTAGTCTTACGTGGTGTGCTCGGAGCTTTAGCTGGTGCTACTGATGCTTTCGGTTGCGTTCTAGGCACTAGAACTCTCATATATAGTTGCCCCGTTCATATCGTTGTTTGCGTACCAGATTCCCGTTTTAGTGACGGGGTAGCCGCCTCAGAGCTGTAGGTACGGGAGCTAGTTATAAAGGGCATATGCAAAAGAAGAAGTTTCCGGGCTTCCGAAAAGGATACCTTCTATTTAACCCGGATCTCCAGAATGGCTCGCTCTTCAATATAACGGGGGCATTCTCGTGAACTTGATGGATGTTCACCGCCACAGTTAAACTCACGCTGGAGGTAATGCACATGCATTTTCATGTAGCGTGGACCACACTCAACTACTTGCTTAACAGTGCCCTCAAACATGTCCTTTCCACGTTTCATATTTTTGGGGGGTGTAGGTTTACCATAATAGTTTATCTAAGTTTCATCCCCCAGTGCTCCCCACCCACCACGGAGCCCAACAAGGGGCCATCCCACTGGGATGACAGGGCTACACAGGGGATATAGCGAGCTCACCATCCCACTCACCCTGGAGGTCGGTACAATACCTAGTCCTCGCCGATAGGGGTGGGTTAGTCCCTAACCTCCCGTTTAGGCGAAGCAGAAGCCAAAGTAGCGAATTAGAAATGCGCACACTCCCCGAATTCAGAAACACTTACGAGCTCAGATACGCATCCCTCAACCACCAGGACAAACCTTTCCACCGACACGGATCTCCACGCATGGCCTACACGTGGGTGGGCCTGTTGACCGTCTCCCTCAACCACGAAGAGGAGCCCACACGAGGGAGACTGTTGGCTCGGGACCCCGGGTGCGTTAAACCCGTATCTTCCGAAGTAAGCCCCTGAGGGTTTCCCGTGGCTGGCCTTCCGTCTCCATTGTAGCGGACACTCCTCGCTCTCGACGTCGGGATAGCTGTTACCTTGGCCGCCTCCATCCTTAATCCTGCCGTTAGCGCCGCGTGGATGGTTTTATAATCGCCGAGCATTAGGCGCTGGAGAATCTCCGTGTCTCGTACCCCGTCAACGAATGTGTAGGCAGCTTCCCGGAATACGAACTCTGGTGGGAGGTCGACTAGGGCCTTGATAGGGAACTCCTGCAGCGTCTCCCCTGGCTGCTGTGACCTTGCATTTAGCTGGCTGCGGTACCCTGCGGCTTGGGCGCCGCCGTTGTCTGTACCGCGTTCAGGACTTCCGCGGCCAGTCCCTGGAGGCTGGCTATTAACTGTGTAGCTTCCTCCTCTGGTGACCATTTGTTGTGCTTGGCGACTGCGTCGAATTGGCGGCGGAAGACTTCGAAAGTTGTCGCGCTGTCGTATTTAGGAGGTTTGACGCGCGCAGATGTTGAGTCTCGTCCCGGCGCGTCAACCTTTAAATCCTTTAACCTCCTGCAGACGACGTCCTCCACCATGGCGTTCAGGGACTTGGCGTTGTCGGCCTTTTCCTCTGAATCATTAAGGAGCTCGTCTACTTGACCCATCCGCTTGCCCAGCTTCGCGACGTCATCCCTCACGCCGGCCAACTGTTCCTCAAATTTGGCGTCGAGAACCTCGTTCGCCACCTTCATTTCCGTGGCCAGGCTGCCGTTCGCTGCTCATTTCTGTGGTTAATTCAGTCTTCATTGCAGTCAGATTGTGATTTGCCGTCTCCAACTTTGCGGCCAGGTCGCTATTTGCCGCCTCCGTCTTCGCTGTTAATTCGTTCATCTTCTCCAAAATACTTTCCAATGCCGATTCCATGGCCGTTATCCCACTTCTGACACCAGTTGTGACTGTAGGTTCGTGAAATTAGAAGTCCAATTGCACAAACTCAAAATGTTTATTTCCATCCGATTACAGTTGCAACACTTGCCGATTATTTAGAAATACGTAGCGTACACAAATACAATTCACCAACTCGTCTGTCACAGGTCCACTCTACACTCGCAATTACGTACAACTCCTCAGATGCACGTACAGTCTTCCAGTCCGTTCACTAGTACGGCGCTCCTCCGGCTGCTCGCCAAGTGCAGCCCCCTTTTATAGGAAGATTGCTGTTTCTGGAAGTCTCGCGGTTCAGTGAATCACCCTGAAGGTTCCAGATACCAGGGAACGGGAGAGATGGCTAGCGATGCTTTTCCAACTACCCCCTCGTCAGCGCTACAAGATAAACGGGTAGGCGTGCGCGAATGCTTGCCGGCCCTCACTCAGGCGTTAGTTGGTCGTGCCTTCCGATAACTGGGTGACAATATGTGTCGAACACACTGCTTGACAATTTTCAGCTCTGCGTTTATTTATTTTAATGGAGAGAGGAGAAATTTCTGACTTGTTTGCCAATTCAGTCAAAAGGTGTCCTTGATTTACAAGGGATATAGTTTCTGCCACAGCCATGTCAACGTTTTTGGCTGAAAAACCTTCTTGGAGCAAATATTCCAAATTACACTATAGACTTTCATTAGCATTTTGAGCCTTTTCTCTGGTACAACTTTCTAACAGCTCTTGAACACAACCTTTAGAATAGGGGTACGGTTTTCTCCACTACATTGACATTTAGAGGTATAGATCTCATTTCTGTGGCCCTAAGGCGTCACCTCTTGCAACAGCTGTCATAAAAGCACCAGGAGCTTACGCCCACTGGACATTTTGAATTCATGGGTGTTTCTTCTGAGGTGCAGCAGTGGCAGTGTTGCAATCAACATGTTACCATATTGTTTATATCAAAAGCACCTTTAGTTTTTTTTCAGTGGTTATACCTTTTCTTTTGCTAGAAAAAGTTTCATACAAAACATAACCACAGCATTGGCACTTCAATACAATCTTCATAGAAAAACCATAGAACTGTTCTCTAAAAATCACAGTAACACATTCCTCATGAAAACAAGTTCATCCAAACATTGCTATCAACAAGCAGGTAACCTGGCTCTGCAACTTCATCTTTACACAGGGAGCAAATGCAACACTTACAGCTATAGAGCTATTAGCATAAGATCCTTCACTTTTATCTGCTGTGGAATGTTTCCATCTTGTTTCAGCTAAAAGCTTAGCTTTCTTTTTCATTAACTATCCACTACACATTTTCCCCATTATATTTGCTAAAATGACAAGTATTATAGCAATTGAACTAAACACAGGAAGCATAGCTACTTTATAAATATAATTTTTTATATGTTTAATTTTCTGTCAATAGATAGCAGCACTTGTGCAATAAGAGCAGCCAACATCTATATTTTTAAGATAAATATCTCATTAAAGTCTAAAAATCAGACTTAATCTACCTGTTATTACTGAAATCTGACATATTTGACACAACCACTCTTCACTGCCAGGGTCTAAATAAATTTGAAATACACCAACTTCCAGGCGGATTTGACACCACATTTAATGGCCATATTCTAGATATATTGAAGACATTTCTGCAACAAAAAAGTTTTTTGAAAAAACTTGCATTTTTGGCCATTTTGGTACCAGAGTGTCCTCTTAAGTGTGATCATTTACAGCTGTTAGTCAATCAAATGCATTTTTGGCCATTTTGGTACCAGAGTGTCCTCTTAAGTGTGATCATTTACAGCTGTTAGTCAATCAAATGCAAGACTTGGCTGCACATGATTTAAACCAGCAAAGCAACTGACTCACATTCAAGAACTGACAGTATGCAAGTGTATAAAATATAAAGAATAACATCTGCAGTCATTAAATATAGTATACACCAATATCCTTTAACATGACTTATCCAAATATCCAGATATGCAATTAATCCAGATCAGATCTGGTCCCAATTAATCTGAATAACTGGAGCTCTGCTATCGTCAAAACCACTTTAGTTGATCTAATATTAGGTGTTTAAGAACTTAAGACAAAATAAGAGGTTTAGTAGTTCCAATTATATTTCTACATGATTAAACTAGTGCTTGGAAGAGTGACACATTTGAGTTATTTTCACTTCTCCCTTGAACCATACTTAAGTATGACAGGCTGAAGAATTCTGAATGTGATGGAAGCTTTCAAATTTGATTCAGCTTCTCAACTCTTAGTCCAACACTGAATAAATATATCTAATGGTAAAACTGCATTCTGGTTTTTCAATTCAGGATCCCAGGTTATATTCATAGCTGGGTCAACGATCCACATAAGATAATGAAGTTTTGAATGGTGTGTTTTCTTTTTCAAAAAGTGAAAATTAAACTAACAGTTACAAATAAGAGGCTGTTCAAATCCAGTGAGTACATTGTTTTCTATTTAGCTAAATGTATGTGTCTTTTATGGTCATTTTACAACCACTAACCAAGTTTCCTGTATTGATATTTGGAAAATCTAAATAGTTGATGCTGGCCTAAGTGGTATTTGCTATTAGAAACAAGATTCACTCAACACTCAGTGCTTCCTATTAGCAGAAACACAACATAACACCAAACCTCCCACCTGTTTATCAAATAATGCTTGCATATCATTTGAAAATCTTACAACCATCTGGCTCCTTCCTTTGGCCAAATCAGATCCATGAGGACTGCTATACAGTAATACAAACTGATGAAAAATTAATAAAAATTATATTTTATTTATGAAATGAACATTTTTTCTTGTGGACTACAAATGCAATGTCAATTTAACGGTGAACTATGAGAGACGATCTTCAGAATCTGGTGCTGGAAATAAAGTGTCATACAGTAGAAGCCCGAAATAGCACAGTTTGAAATTCCGCAGATCCTGAGTAAACACAGGGGGAAGTATGATCCCTGAAAAATAAAACTTTACTTTTTTAAATTACCTCCAGCATTACTGGTGAGTGTATGTTAATGTAATATTACATATCTTTATGTACCTACCTACTATATGGGCACAACATGAGCACTTGGGCTCCAAGTCCTCATTTGGTAGGTTTTGTCTAACTCCATAAACATAGATGACAACTTTGGAACATGAAATGTGTTATACACTGACATCCAGTGGTTAATACACTAAGCTTTCACACGTATGCCGTTTACTTTTGAACAATTTTATAGTTAATTAACCAACCAGTTTACAACCAACATGTGTTGTGGATCTTATGGCTCTCGAAAGCGGACACTATAATTCGTCTACTTCCGTAAAACTGATCTGACTGCAATTGAACTGACATGGGCAAAAATGTTTTCAGAGGACGCAGCGTTTCTGGTGATGTCAGCCAGAGCTCTGCAGAAACTTGTTACATAAGTATTCTCTTCCATAACTGCGATGGATTGGGAAGGATACTGCAAGAAGGATCATGAAATATTGGAGAAATGCTGCAACAGAAAATGCAATTGATGAAATCAACACAATCAATGAAGGTGATGCACCGGACTTGAAATGGAGTGAAGAATCACAAAGCGAATGAGTATTCATAGATATCTGCAATATTTTGCCATTAATGTTTCTCATAAATAGTAAGTGTACAAACGCGCAGCTTATCGTATTGACTTCAATTTACTGTTTGTCAACATGTTACACTTATGGCGCATAGTTCGCTTATTTTACATACTATTTTGCTGAATTGTCTTTTTTAGGTTGGCCATACTGCAGAAACAAGTGTTAGCTCTCGCTTCTTCCCCCCTGCCCACACCACATTAACTAGCACTCAAGAAAACGTGCACATATAGTACAGTAATTAAGCAAATGCTTCCTTACACCCCCGCAGGTTCGACTCGTCACACCTAAGCTCACGTTTTGATATACTGCAGAATTATAACACAGGGATAAAACATGTCCCACGACAACCGCGTTATTTCAGACTTCTACTGCATTCCTATTTAAAACATATTGGAAAATTCACTGCAAATCTACATCAGCAGAACACTACTTAAAACACTGAACTCAATGGCACTCATATATATTTTTGAAAAATTGCAACATTGTCTTCACATTCTTCATAGATTGTTGGTTTTCATTAAATGTCTTGTACTTGCTATTAAGAATGCCATTTTCCCCCCCTCCCTATAGCTTCGCTGGGAAATGCACTTCAAAAATTCAGTAATTTATGCTGGTTTCTGCGAGCCCTTCTTGCCAATCAAGGATTTATGAATATGTGGGATGACACCTGAAACAAAGAAAAGGCAGAATAAACAAAACACATTAAATATGCTTTCCTTCATTAAAGAATGTCAAACATGTAATTCTACACAAAACATTCCTATAACCATCCTCAATTCAGAATAAGAAAGGTCCTGGTATGAAACATGTCTGATATAAAACACCTTTCAAGCAAGTGGAAAGTTTTGTTACTGACCTGCATATACTGTGCTCATATATTTGTACTTCAAATAATAAAGAGGGTGAGTAAGCTTAGCACATTAATAGCATCATTTAAAATGTAACTTGAAAAATAGTTTTGAATGTATTCAACTAATAAGATTAATGAAATCAGATTAACATAAGCGGCAACTGGTGCACCTGTGAATGCATTCCAAACAAGTTGTAGATACGCTGGTTATAAACCTGCAAGAAAATTCAAATATATCACCACCTATGGATTCTAGCTGGATGTTCACTAACCACATACAAATAGATATTAACAGCTTCATCAATCTTATGTCAGTACATTTAGTTTCAAAAGTATAGGGATATACATTTCTGAGTGCTGGAGCAGTAAGCGATACCATGAGGTTAACATAATATTGGAAGGCAACGATGGTGGTAGTACCTTCAGAAAGCAAAGAGTTGGGTTGGATACATACATGGGTTGTCTAGAATGGAATGTGTTTTCTGTATATGCACACCCATTGTACGGCAGGAAAGAATTCATACCACAGAAACTTAATGCTGTGATAATTGCCTTCATCTTATGACATAAGTGCACTTTTGTGATTTAAGGTCACATTTTAATCCACTAATGATGGATCCGACTAACGCCTAGTATTATAAGAGCTATAACTAGTTTTCAATTTTAATTTGTATTACAAATGTTATTCAGCTAAAACTTGGCTGGAACCAGTCTTCCAGTTACCTACAGTATAAGATGTGGTCCCCTAGATGTGCATATGGATATTGAGGAGCTATGGGAGAAATCAATGAGTGATGAAGTTATTCAGGTAATTGAAAGTTGCAAACATAAAAACTAGGGACCACCTAATGCTGGCAGGCCTACTAACATGGTTGCAGGGTAAGCAGAATACAATTAGTGATCAAACTTGTTACGCCAAATGTTACCTTTTATGTAAACAGTTGAACAGTTACATTAAATTTTCATAATGAATAGCCATTATTTGAGAACCTAACTTTTGTCCCCCTAAATGGCATGTGACATGATGGGAATCACATGACAGACGGACATGCAAACGCAGTGACATTGTTTACTGTCTCAAACTGTACACACTGTACAGTACACACACAGGAATGTTAAGTGAATACAAGCGCAACTAAGAATGGAAATAGTAATAAAAATATGTTATGGTAACATGTACTTAGGAGCAAAACATGTGATATATATTTAAGAACAAAATATGTAAAAATGTAATTACATAAGTATACAGACCCTAAGCAGTTTATTGTAGAAATTTGAGGATACAAACAACAAGGATTTTCGGCCTTCTAGGTTCCATCTTAGAGCATGCTACTTTTATTTATGGGTGCAACTTGAAAAAATATATAGGACTAATCCCCCAAACATTGCAAGAATTATAACTTAACCAGGACAGAAACGAATGCTATTTCTGGATCCTTGGATATGTGTGAATGTGTGATTGTGCAATGACCAATTCTTAGTCTGTTAAAGCCACTTGTTATTTACGTTTCAGTTGTTTAAGAGGAGATCTTAATATTCTGTTATTCATTATATCATGCAGTTTGCTGCTTGAGTTGTTATAAGTGAATGGAAAAGTCCTCAGAAGATGCTGGAGATATTGATGCAACAGCATTACCACATTCCCTGTGATATGTTTGGCATTTATTCTGATAATTGTATCTACATTTGATATCTACGCATGTGTGGCCAGGAGAGGGGCTGTGCAACTACCGCCCAAATTTTGCAGCACACATAATATATAAGAGGTTGCTGTGGCTTTACATTTGCATAAGAGGCGATTTTCCTTAACTTTGCTACCTGTATACAACTGATTTTCAAAATCTGTTATCTTGTTGGTACACATGTGCATGATGTATGGTTACATTTTCAGCCATTTTGAATATTTAGTTTATTGACAAATAGGTTATACATATTTACGAGTTATCTGCAAATTTTTACTTAAGTTGCATAAAATTTTGCTTCAAAAGTGGAGTAAAATGCAGCACCATATTTGAAATGTTGAACACAGCTTTTGGAAAATCCACTATGGGTAAGAGTTTATGAGTGGTATAAGCATATCAGAGGGTGCGACCACCATCCTGGATGCCCTTGCATTGCAGTTACCATGAAATGCTTCTAGAAAATAACCAAATTATAAGAGATTGACCCGAATTACAGCAAAAACAATCATGGAAACTACATCACAATAATGCTCCCGCTCATGCCTTGTTCTTGAATGTTTGGCAGAGAATGAAACTTGATGCTTCAGGCACCATATTTGTTGCAAATGGCCACCTATGACGTCCTTCCATTGCCAAGGCTGAAAAAAACCGATGAAAGAAGGCGTTCCCACAATTGATAAGATAAGAGAATTGTTGAAGCTGAACACCATATAAAAGAGCTTCAGAAGTACTTCCAAGACCTAAAAAGGTGGTGGAACTGCCATACATCTGAGGGGTATTGTTTTGACAGGGACAAAGTACATTATGAATAGATTCTTTAAGAAAAGGCAATGCTCAATTTTTTTATCTCATATATGGTTGCTTTCAAGAGCTTGAATTTAGGGGGCGAAATCAGAATTTAGTATGTTTTCCAACATAATTTTATTAAATCTAAATTCTAAGAAATACTGTACGCAAATAAAATGTTATTCCCACTTATGGAATGGACAGAACAAAATTTAATGTGCTGTGCCTGCTGTTAAAACCTTTAGAAGGTAGATACAGAACAATTTCCCTGCAATAGGACATCCTTACAATGTGAAATAAACTTTAGTAAATAAGACAAGCTAATAGAACAATTAGAGAACATAGAAAGAGTTGAGTATATGAATATTGAATAGAAAAAGTGCATGCCGTAGCCAAGCAGACTGCTTGACTATCAGCAAGGTGATAGTCACCTGATCAATCCCAGGCGACCGCAAAGAGATTTGTGGACAACATGGCTAAAGGGCTCGGGCAGGTTTTCTTTGGGACCTCCGATTTCCCCCACCATCATTCCACCAATTGCTCCAGTATCTTTCCTTTCATCCACTCCACCCTCATTGTGTTCACCTACTTCCCTCGCTCTTATTCCTGGCACCAGATTGATCACTCATCCCTGGATTTCTCTAACCCATAGTTGTGACTCCCTCACCCAACGCCTAAAATGGCATAAGGGGGTAGAGGACCGTAAATGAATGGGACAGCGTCCTATATCAAGAGAACAAAGTAGAAAACATCCAAAACCATTCCATACATAAATGCAGTGAACTTAAATTGGGAATCAAGAGTGACGGCCACAGGATACAAATGTATTCAAAAATATTTTGAAAACAAACCAGTTTTATTACAATGGTGATGAGTTAGGTTCTGTCTTTGTCAACTTTAAACCATTTTCGTTCTTCATTAAAAAGTTCACACAGTGACCTAAGAAAAGCACGACAAAAAAGGACAGATGTACTGTCCTATTTAAAACCTGGAAATGTACGAAGGAAGATCAAATATAAACAGGAATTTTAATGTAATGCTGCTGTTAGTAATATTTTTGAGGAGAGACAGTAGGCTTCTAGGGGTATCTGGAGAGGGGTACTGCGTGCACATGCACTGCCTAGAATGTAGTTGCTTTGGTATGCCATGAGTGAGCAAGAGGTGCACACGTAAAACAAAAAAACAAAAAAGGGGGGCACCAGATCTTTGGAAATTTTGAGACAGCTCCATGCACAGTTCGAGTGCATGAGTGGGCTAAAAATTTTGTGGCGGGAAGAGCTGTGGAAAATGAACCTCGTAGGAGACCATGGACGAGCATTACTGCAGACATTGTTACCATTTGTGACATTATTGAAAATCAGCGCATAAAAAATATATAAACTTGTTTTTCCCTAGCAATAAGTTACGGAAGTGTTCAATCATCCGAGATGAACTATATTACAGAAAATTGTTTGCCAGGCAAGTTCGTCTCCTAAAACAGGAACAAAAAACGTTAATGCCAGGAAGTTTGTCAGAGACACCTGCATCAGTACGAGAAGGGAGATTTCTTAAATTGTATTGAGACTTGTAGTGAAACAAGAGTGCATCATTACATTCAGAGTCAAAGCAAGCAAGCAAGCATGGAGTGGCGGCGAGGAGACGAAGCAGGTCGGTTGAGGTCAGAACATGCCCATCTTTTGGAAAGGTACTTGTAACCGTTTTGCTGATGAATTTTCTTTATGGACAAAGGACAATTAATGCAGCCAATTACTGTCACACTTTTGAAGTAAAAACTCATATCACAGCAAGCGATGCCGGCAAACAATCCGAAACGCCATTCTTCTATATGACAATGCGAGGCCACATACTGCCACTTTTACACAGGAAAAACTGAAGAAAACGCACTGGATACCGCTGAAACATCCTCTTAATAGTCCAGATTTATCACCCTGCCACTACCATTTGTTTGGATCACTCAAACAAGAACCTAGGAGGACAGCAGTTTGATGACGACCCAAGTGTAGAAGAGTTTGTGCACAACTGGCTCCGCACACATCCTTCTATAAAGATGGCATCAAAAACTTGCCAATCCAATGGTGAAAATGTTTATTAAAGGCAGGGCACTATGTAGAAAAGCAATCTGTATGAGCATTTTTGTTTGATACAATAAATTTAAAAAAATAACTGCCATTTAAATTTGATCTGTCCACGTAGAATATATTAGTTCTATCCTGCTGAAATTCCTGATTATGAATCTTAATTTGTAAACATAATAATGACCTTTAACATACAATATAGCACAACCAAATTGATTGAATTAGAATACACCTGCATGCTTTGCAGTAAGTGTATATTTCATAATTTGCCACATGGCTTAATTACAGAATATATTGAAGATGCTTTTCAGAAATTACTTACGTTGCCATTAAGAAGGAATACAAGTAGCATATGGCCTTGTTTTTACCCTTTATTGATCAGTTAATGAAATTTTGAATTTTACCTTTGCTTCTTCAAAAAAGTCGGTATCTAATAATTATTAAAAGTATATACATTACTTCTGCTTACCTTTTCAAACTATCGTTTATGCTGTTATTGTACCCAAGTTCTCAATTACAATTCTAATTACCTTGAGTGCACTATTTCACTACAGTATGGCTCTCTGCTTGATCAGCAGCTAAGAATCAAGAGTTGCGACAAATACAGATTTTGTTGCCTCACATTTGCAGAAGAAAATGTGGTAGAACTATTAAACCAACCAAAAATATAATTGGAGTTGAGAAATAGTGCTATAAATACCTGGTTATTGATAGCAGGAGCAGATTTTCACTTTCCTGGAAGTCTGTGACTAAACCACCTACCCTTTTAAGGCAACTTCTGTTAAATGAAAACTGTCACATATTGGAACAAAACAATCATAGTTGAATCGAAATAGAATTGCAATGAGTAAGGAATCGTAATGCATTTTAAAGGAGAGAAATAAGTTTAAGAAAAGACAATGAAAATTTAAGTAAAAAGATAGATAACAACAATCAAAGTTTAAAAAAGGTAGAAGAAAAGTTAGAAAATAAGGTTCAGAAGTTAGAGGCAGGACAAATAGAACAAGGAAAGCAGTTAGACAATCAACAACAGGTGTTAGAAAACTTCATGAAAGTTAGTCAGGAAATAAAGAATGTAAGAAGCTGGTCAGGTAGCATGACGATACAGGGAAAGATGTTAGTGAGGAGACAGAGAATGCTGAAAATAAGTTTTGAATCTAGTTAATGAAAGGTCAGATAATGAAAACAGAAAACTGAGGGAGGAAATAGCACAGAAATTAGACAAAGAAAGAGAAATGGCTAGAAAGGAGTTAGAAGAAACTAGGAGTAGATTAGAAGTATCAGAATGGGAAAATAAAAAAGAAAACAGACGAGGAATGTGGAGGAAACCATAAATCAAATGAATGAGGTAGCAATAGAGATCACGGTGACAAAGAAAACTGAAGTTTTGAATCTAGTTAATGAAAGGTCAGTAAAAACAGAAAGCTGAGGGAGGAGATAGCACAGAAATTAGACAAAGAAAGAGGAATGGCTAGAAAAGAGTTAGAAGAAACTAGGAGTAGATTAGAAGTATCAGAATGGGAAAATAGAAAAGGAAACAGACATGGAATGTGGAGGAAACCATAAATCAAATGAATGAGGTAGCAATAGAGATCACGGTGACAAAGAAAACTGAAGTTTTGAATCTAGTTAATGAAAGGTCAGTAAAAACAGAAAACTGAGGGAGGAGATAGCACAGAAATTAGTCAAAGAAAGAGGAATGGCTAGAAAAGAGTTAGAAGAAACTAGAAGTATCAGAATGGGAAAATAGAATACAGAAGAGGAATTTGGAGGAAACCACAAGTGAAATGAATGAGGTAGCAATAGAGATCATGGCAACAAAAGAAACGTTGAAAAGCATTCAAAATCGAGGGAGAAACGAAAGAGATATTAAAATATTTTGGGCAAGGGGCATAGATCCATCAGAATAGGAGTAAGAAAGAGAGGAAAAGATATCGATGTCCAATACCTAAGCTAGATATGCAAAAATCATGGGGAAGCCTTTGTACATGTAAAAGTCTGCCAAATTCGCTTGTATTTCGTAAGTACGTTGTGGGATGATGAATTGCCTTGTAAATGGTGGGAACTTAAGCTAAAGTATCTAAAATTGCCATAAATTTTAAAATGAGAACAAACACAAACTTGTAAAATGTATAGGTTATAAACAGTCTAGTGTAAAATTTATAGGTTAAATATAAACAGTGCAGTGAAACTTAAAACTCAAGTGAAGGGGAAAAAACTAAATGAAAATCAGAACACTGAAAGACTTTTGAAAACAATATTTATATAGAATTCTCGAGAATTATTCGGAATTATTATTATTTATATGTAAAAGAAAAAAAACAAATTAAAATAAAAACATTGAAAGAGTTTCGAAAATAATGTTTATTATATAGAATCCGGAAGAAGAATTCAGAAATGTGTATATAAAAAAGGTATTAATGTACAATGGTTTAAACATGGGAGTGTATAGTTATGAATTGTTCTAAGTGTAGTATTTTATGAATTTATATAAGTAGATCAGACGGAGAGAGAGAGATGTAGATCAAAGTGTTTTCCATTTAGTGGTATTTAAAAGTTGCAAATTGCAGATCAGAGTGTTGCTAAATTTTAAATAAGTTATTGTTATGTAACCATGTGAACAATTTTTATGAACTATGTATCTATCATGCAAAATTAACGTTTTGAAAGGATATTATAAAAAGAATTGGAAGTTGCTGACAAATGGTCTAATACGTTGGATTCGGGCAAGACATATATTACTTTATTATGGGATAATAAAATATCTATGGGGGCATTTGATACCGAAATTAAGAATTACGATGAGTAAAGAATCGTAATGGATTTCAAAGGAGTATTGTATATTTGTTATGACACAAACAGGTGCAGTTGGTTGAGTTGTGTAACAAAAGACACGGGACAAACCGAATTCTAAGGGTAGCACTTGACTTCGTTTGAATAGGTATGCTTTGGACCCTTAATAATGGCATGACAGGCTAATAATCACAATGGACAAAGTAGTCCCAAAGGGAATCTTTGTGTGCAAAGACAGGGCTTCAGAAGTGAAAGTTACACACCCACGCACAGCTGTGAGGACACTCAGTCCGTGTGGAGCCGATTAAGAAAGTCATCGCTTCTGTCTTGATTGAAGGCAGACCAGAAGTGATGAGAGAAGATATTTGTCGGTTCATATGTACGTGAAGAACGAATTAAGTTTTATCAAGGAATAAGTATTTCACATAGAGTAACTCTAAACAGTGATATTGGTAACCCTTGGTCGGCAACTTCGAGTTTGATGTAATGATAAAAAAGAAGCAGTCATTAAACCAGTTTGAAACGGGCATTCCAGTGTCATTAGAACCATCCTTACTCATACATATCCATGCATACCCTGAAATAAACCTCATTGCTCAACCCTGAGCTACCCATATTATTCATTACAAACTGTAGCGTCAACATGGAACTGGGCGACACCCATTTTATTGCTTCATAGTGCTGGAACTCAAGTATAACAGCTGCCAACCTTTCATTGTGTTTCAGATCTAATTAAGTTTCGGCTACACCTATTTGTCATTTTGCAGTCGCAGCCTTGCTTATAAAAAGAATTCCTTGTCTATACTATGAGGGTGACAGCCCTCAAGCCCTGAATTTGTTACCGTTGAGTTAGTGTCCTTGATGTCTGATCATACTCTTCAATGAGACTTGTTAACTGAGGCTTAGAGACAAGGTGAGAAAGTTTCAGGTAGGTATAACAATTTATCACATGTGAACAGATGTTCTCTCCATTGGGTCGCACAGAGGACCAGCTGAAACGCGTGCTAACAAAAATTGCAGAATGTACGATGGTTAACTGTGCTGGTAAACTTGATTGTTGAAGAGCCTTTCACTGCCCACGTCACCAATGTCCAGACATCTTGCAAAACCATACTAAAACTGCAAATGTGCAATTGTTGTAAGTAAGCTACATTTTCTGTTTGTGAAAATGAATATCCTGTTTGGTCACCATCATTCAGTAAATCCAACTGACAAAAGACCTTCAGTAAAAGCACTGTATCCGCTTATCTTATTTACTAGAAAAGGAAATATTAATAGCCTGGCGCACAGTGACATAACACAAATTGAGCATTTAGGAGTTCCATATGATACGAAAGGTTAGCCAATTATATATGCAGATGTAAATTACCATTGCAGGCACCCATTTGTCATTTGCCAAAAAGGGACTCTGTTTCCTTCTTTCTGCTTGTCACAATATTCAATCACATCATATGATTTCTTGCACCTGCCTAATGTGATAATGCTATCCAAAAGACATTGCATCTGAAGAGAATGTACCGAAACTGTCTCACCAGGTATGTGCAGTAGGCACATGTAAACTACACTTTGATGCCTTCCACGCTTTGCCATGTAGTAAACTTCGTAAGTGTAAGGCGTTTCACTGCTATGGCTAGATTCATTAATATTGTTACTTTTGCACCATTAATGTCACTAACATATGCAGTTCCTATGCTACAAAAATTTACCAAGACCACATGTTATTTTTAGGAATGTGATGCTGCCCTTCAAACGATTAGGAAGTGGAATGAGATACAAGATATTTTCATGTAGACAACGGCATGAAAAAATCTCAGTCCATGTCAAAGGAACTTGGCTCGACAACTCAAGGTTAGTATCCCCCTAAGTACCCTTAGTTATACTCAGCTATGCATGCATTCTCTTATGAATAAATTATTCCAGTATTATATTGGAGACAAACATAAGTCATAGAACAGTATCTCATTGGTTTGGCTATTGTCTGGAGGTGAGCTTATCCTCAATGGACAATATGAGCAAAAGAAGCGCTGCTGGCCATATCATTCAGATCAACTAATTTAAAATTGGAAGTATCACAAAAAATCATGGAAAGAAACTGGACCTTTGAGCTGACCAACATGGTCAGTTGAGTTGCGTTGAATCTTACATCACCTCCCAAAAGGGTCAACATATTCAAATGTATGTACATTTAGCAAAGTACCTGTGGCACTAATACTGGAAACACAGAAAAGTAGATGCATTTCAGTATCTCATTAAGTGTATACGGGAAATTTGCCCTATGGTTTAATCAAAATTTTTAGTTTAGTTCTAGTTACACTTTGTCAGTG
This sequence comes from Mantis religiosa, assembly GCA_030765055.1. Lineage (NCBI taxonomy): Eukaryota > Metazoa > Arthropoda > Insecta > Mantodea > Mantidae > Mantis > Mantis religiosa. The sequence continues at coordinate 523,474 of JAUKNK010000024.1, read as the reverse complement.
AAAACTTAACCAGTTTATTTACTGATTAGTATATAGACTGTTAATGTTGGCAACAAAGAGAGTGATTGTGGGAACGTTGCCAGCAATGTAACTTGTCTGCTACCAACATCGGCACATGCACAATAAGTGAATTTGTACTTAAGTTTCTTTTTAGTTCAAAATAATGGAGGTATTTCTTGGAGTAAAGGGGTTTTACTTTTGTTTCAATAACCTAACTGTCCACTGAAGTCAGAAGATTCCAAAGTACTCACAAAGGCAAATTAGTGATCGAATGGCCTCATTGTCACCAGTTCAATTAATTTGGCCAGCAAGACAGTGAAAGATGAAAGGGTTTTGGGTGCAAAATTCAGGGATTACATTATCATGAAAATTATGGCTATGTTGTTGAAATTGTAATGATTAAAAGTGAAACTAATTTCATATTAAGACATTGAGTCATTTTATTACAACTATGTATTTGGTATCATTCATGCCCCAAAAAATAAGGGCACTAATAGAAATATAAGGCTTACACTCCCGATATTAGTTAATTTGTATTTTTATTTTATACTTAGAAATGTTTGAAAATGAAAAGAAGCTTCAGTTTATATGTGCTCATATTAATATCTTGAAATCATAAGCAACTTAAATCATTTTATATTTTTCTACCAAGATATGAACCTCTTGTAGGCCTCATTGCTACATATACCTGCTTATACTAAATTGTTAGACCATGTGCAGTAGTTGGGACTTGATACGAAAGGTGACAATACAACAAAACTGAAAACATGTAATTGGTTATACCACTGTAAACCAGCCGTTGAAATGATTGACGTCCACATATTTTTAGAGGTGGCACGTGATCTTGCTCAGATGTGCGCAGGTGACATCATGCAAATCAGTAGTGGTGGTAAGATCTTTCGCCAGCAGGCTGCTGATAAAGTTAGTGGGCAGTATTACATCATATGCCACATCTAAGAAACACTTCTGTAGATGCTCTGAGTCTGCTCACTTATTTTGTCATAGGATGTACATCATTTTACAAAAAATGAAAGTATGACATGGTAAGCCAAGGGTATCAATGTTTAAATGTATATACATGAATAATAATGACTTCCTACATAAAGAAGTGTTATTCAAAGGCAACACCTGCTGGACAAACATTTGCAAGATGTAGAGGAAAAAGTTAGTTTCATGTCATATCTCTCCTATTTTGCCACACTACATGTAGTTTCATATGAGTACCTTTATGAATTAGGGAACTGATGCTGAAGCCCACACCCAGCCTTTTAGGACATTTCTTACAGAAGAATCATGGCAAACCACACCACGCTGATGGTATTATGCATCTCAAATGAGTGCCAATCCAAGGCAGGAAGTCTCATCAGTTTGGTAACTGCATTTCCCCCCCCCCCCCCCAAAAAAAAATATCCTGATTCACGAGTTTAATTTCACAGGTCCTACAAGTATGCACTATTGTCTTTCTATTTCTTAGCTACACTTGGTGTAATAAGACCCTAAATCAGTGATATGCATAAGGACAAATGTGTTAGTCATATGATAGGAACTCAGCAGATGAGTTGCATAAAAAGTAAGTAGGGCAATTATGAAATATTGTTGGAAAGTTTTTTGTATATTCTTTATATCATGTTTTGCATAACTTTTTCCAAATTCCAACACTGGAGAGGCATATACAAGGTCTGATAGGACTTGCAGAAGTTGCAGTGTAATTGCAGGGCTGCTAACTTTGATAGCTGCATAAGTACTTGTTACCAACCTCTGTACCAGCACCCCAAGCATCTACTTTGCAAATATTTAAAACTTCACATTCACTCAATATACACACCATTGTTAGAAAGGACTTGATATTCGGTCAGTTGGGTCTTGGCACATGCACATTGAGAATGCAAGTGACTGACACCATTAGACCAGGAATGTCATCAAATGGTGGTTTTTGGCTTGGAATGGGTTTACATTTGCTGTTGCTGCTAGCCAAAGCTATACAAGTTTTATCTGGCTGAAGGACCCAGAGAAAATCTTCACAAAAACTGTTCTATAAGAAATTATGGCTTTGTGAAGGAAAAATGTACCATGTGAATTACCTACCCTAATTTTTTTAAATTGATGTAACCCACTAATAAACAGGTGCACCTGAAGTCTACCTTGAGCATACTCTGCACATAACATTCATTTTTATTCGTTATTTCCCGACCTCCCGATTGAGCAAGTATCACGTCATAGTTGACTGGTGAATATCTTGAAATCATAGTGCCCCCTATGGAGAAGTGCTAATTTTTGCGGAACATTAAGCAAATTACAGTACTGAGTGGCTGTACTGGTAACTAATACAACCAGCTTCCCCTGGATACTAATACAGAGCACTGCGTCTTCATGGTTGAATGCTACTTTTGTACCGGCACTAAAATTGGCACGACATAAATATAAACAGCTGCATAGAGGTGTTTATGCAATGTTACCGAGCATTCAGACAAGTCCCTCGGAGCGTAATGTAAAAAGTGTCCAGGTACCGTCACATTGTCATACTCTTGTTTGCAACATAAACCTCTTACGTTTTATCAGTAGATGATAAATTTTTTATCATTCCCATGCTTAATAAATGTCCATTGATGTTGGTATCCTTATGTATTAAAACCAATAGGTGCATCAAACATTCCCAAGATACAGGATCAGTTACTCCCAAGAAACACTGGATGCTATAAAGTGACTAGTCCCAATCTAGAAACAATGTTATGACAAAGGCCTCAAGCATACCTTCTCACAATACCGATGGTGTTTAAGGGGAAGAGAGAAAGGAATAAGAAAATTGACACATAAGACTATGTACTAGAGATATTTTGTTTCGACTTGGATAAAAGCTTTGTACATATTGTAACACTAATTTATTTTTCATTCCTAGAACATATTCTGCTGCTTTTCTGGTTTGTAATGAAGTTACATTGTGAGGAAACTGTGGGTGATAGAAGAGAATTGATATCAAATCGAAATATCTCTATGTTATGTCACAGGTTTACAATATGCATATATGTCTACTGTAACAGAAAAAGATATTCATTGAGAAGTGTTCGTTGATTAATCATTTTGTATATTCATGGTATACTTTTATGGCTGCATAATTAGCTTTGCAGTGCATTGCAGTATATAGTGTTTATAAAAACAGTTATCTACGCACCAGGCGAAATTATGCACCCTTATATTATGCAGACAGACCCACCTTTCAAATATATTTACCTGCCGGTAGAGGGAGGCCTCAAAAGCTGCTGTCAGCACATAAAATATGACCGCAAGTCGCTAGGGTAATCGAATATAAACTTGCTTCTTCGGCGATGCTATTGACGTCAAATTTGGTGTGGTAAAAATCATAGATAAAAATGAACACCGTGTATATATACATAAAAGACAGCTAAGTAATTTAACAGGCAAAAGGTATTTGCAATATAAATCCATTCCAAAAAACACTGTCCTCTTTTGCTGAATATTCCAAAGGTTTCTATACAATCTTTTGTCTACAGAAAAAATTCAACACAAACCCTCATGCACCTTCTGTTATACAAGCACTTATAAAATGGATCACTTTCAAACTGAGTTCAAACAAAATGGCAGATCTATGCCAAGGGATGGGGAATGGTTATGACTAACCAAAAGCACATCAAAATTCAAAATGGGGTTGCAGTCATCAATGAATCTTAAATACTTAAAAAAAGTTGGCACAAACAGCATTTATAGTTTGTATAGCAAACATAATAGCTTAAACCATGTTAATTATTGAAGATAAATGTCAATAGGAACTTGCAAAAATGTTGTACATACTAATCAAAGTTACGAAGCAATGTCTAGTTCCACAACCTTGACTGGAACTGGGGTTTAAAAGGATAATCCATACAGGATGACAATGGTTAGTGGAATTATGCTTTAGTCGCAGCAGTATTCTAAAGACAAGTGTTCAAATGCGAGTCATTCCTTTTACCCTACATTTCACTTCTTCAGACTCATAAGGTACTATGTAACATATTTAAAATAAATTCCTTGAAACAAATGAATATGATCCATGCATTTTTGTGGTATTTCCATGTTGAAGCAAATTGAGTCTAAGCATCTAAATCAACAATATATATCAGCAATTAACTCCACCCATTCAACCAAGTTGAGGGTAAAATGTTAAGCATCCAAACACCTACATCATATTCTGGATTGATGTAACCTTCAGTGTTCTTTATGGAGTACTTCCCAACTTCTTAGCCTTGGTTGTACTAACGCACACAGTGATGTATTGAAACAAATATATGGATAGCTGTTGCTCTATGGTGAAGAAACATGTAATGCATCAGAAGCAATTTCCAGGAATATCAACTACAAAGGTTTTAAAGAGCAGAAGGTGCTTCCATGAAATAGGTCAATAAAAACGGCACTTCCAGTACAGAAAACTCCAGTGACTTCTAGGGACAATGAAGAATCTGTGCATAATGTAATATTATTGAAAATCTGCATACAAGTTCTATGACCATAGCACAAGATATGGACATTAACCAGTCATCACTGTTGCAAATATTGCACCACAATATTTCCCATCCCTACCATCTACACCAGGCTCTTATGACACAGCCATTAAGAATAAATGGCACTTTCGCAATGGTTATTGCAACATGTGGAAACTAACAGTTCCTAAGCAATGTGCTCTGCAACAAAGCCATGTTCCAAGTAACAGAACTGTGAACCAACAGAATATACACTATTGGCATATAAATAATCTAGAGTGTGAGACTGCAGAGTGTAACGGAATGTCAGCATGTGTAAATTCTAGGCAATGTAACAGGACCCTTTCTTTCCTAAGTTAACCTCACAGGACATAGATATCCTCTATTTCAAGATGCTACTGCAAGTGAATTTGCTTCTAACAAACCCCAAATAAAATTAACTTGCCACACTCCCTACACTATATCCAATGGGAGAATAAAGTAAAGTATTACACCGCATTCAGCAATGAGCTCCACCTCTTAGTATGTGGTTAGCATAGCATCTGCACATACGCATGTAAACAGCAATACTGCCATCAGAGTTTAACTGCCATCTTTATTCCTACATCAACCAGTGCATTTTTTTAACTTTTGAGGGTCACTGTTCTTACTGTAATCCATTATAATGTTAATTCCATACTATAACTTGAATGTTTTATTGAAACCATGTAATGCCAGCAGCTTAACAAACTGCAGAACCAAATTGCATATTAAACGCAAACCTGGGACAAAGGAAAAAAAAAAAAAAACATACATACCATATAAATTCCATGTTAAATATACCCCAAGTCCTCACCAATGCCAAAAATTGCTTGTCAAAGCTGAATTATAATCTACAGAAAATGAAAATCATTAACATATGCATAAGGTAAACAATAAAACATTTAATAATTTATGCATACCAGTACCTAGTTATCACAATAACTGACAGCTTTTTGTTAAAACTTCAACTGTCACACATGTATATGCATTGTACATACACACACACAGGGCAAAATAATTTGTCAATTTCACAATCCTCCAACAAGCTCCACAATATACCTACAATGTTTCTTTGATTGTGGAACAGTTTCTTCATGCAGACTTCACTGGCAGAGTACTTGAGGCAGCAAGATGTCAAAAATAGATTAGCTGATCCCTTTCAGAGTATTCGACAAAAATATTTACCTTGGTATGTAGTACATCAGTTCAAACATGTAAATAAAATGCTAGATAATCTTATAAAATAGTCAATTTAGATAAGAGAAGACCAACTCGCATCAACACATGCCTTTGGATTTTGCTTTTTCATAGAGATCAATTCGCATGACAATCAAAGAGCCAGTTCTTTCCTTCTGCAATTGTTTCATAACAAATGTCTTAGACAAGGTCTGAGCTCGCCTACAAACATTATGGCACATGTTCATTTTATTTTCAATGTTCAGTGTCCTTGATGGTCCAGTCAAGCTGAAATGCATCTTACTGCACAACCACAAGGTATACACATAATGAAAAAGGGTTATCCTAAATAACAGCAGCAAGAGCATGTGCTAGGAAGCAGTTGCCAAACCCGCTTCTCTAAAATTTGCAGACACCTGTTGCAAACTATTCCATCATGACATATGCAATATAACCAATAAAGATACGTCTCTAAAAAAACCTAGCCTTGATAGAAATAGTGAAAAGAAAAATATCTTCTGCCTTGTAAGAAAAGCACAATCACAATTAACTTATAGTGACAAAACAGCCCTTCTACAAGGAACTTTAAAGACCACTGCCTTATACAGAACAGCGAAATTTATGCGGCTTCAGGAAAATAAGATTGCGCAACAGGGTATATTTTGGCTTTAGTTAAACTGCAGAATGATGGCATACACAAATGGCAGATCTTATGTCCTGGCTGGAATATTGTCAACAGTGAAAACATGCTTTCATTGAAAATACAAACACTACATAACTAGCAATACTGTAATATGGTAGATGATTATCCGGGCTTGTAGGTTGTGGTCTAGTGGAAAATCTTCTTCCAGACGTTTCGTTCGAAACTGTCGAACATCCTCAGTGGCATGGCCATAACACTCATACTATCGGGTAATCATTATCTACCAAAATGACTCAGACCGTGAAAGCCTATGCACTACAATACTGTAATATGTAAGAAAACTGGCAGCGTACAGTGTACGTTTAACCACTGAATTTAGCAGAGTTTCTTTTATGAACAAATCTTAACAAGACTGCAGTCGGTTGAATAATTGACAACTGACAACACAGGAAGCATGAGAAGCAGTTCACAATACAAGTCCAATGATTAATTTGAAAGAATTTAATCAGTTTGCACTCTTAATTACACTTTTTCACACATTCCACTAACGAAAACTTTTCCCTGGATTCTCCTTGTACATTTTGTGTTACCTTCCTAAAACGGCCATCCTGGTAGAAGTTGCAGCCAAAAGGGAAAGCATAGCCAAAACATCTGAATAGGATCAACCTCAATGTTGGCAAAATTAATTTTGCAACGTTTGCCAGTTATAGTTGGCACTATAACTGGTGACAACCTAGTTGTCACTCAATCTGGTGCCTGCTTCACATATAAAAATGTTTCTTCATTGGGAGGATGGACAGGTCATTCACTCTGTCCAGGAAACATCTGCACTTATAACATTTACTCTTCAGGAAACTTTCACAGCAATTGCACTAGTTCCCACATGAATAACTTTCAAGTTATACTTTGGAGTATAACAAACTCAGATTCAGTATCCACCTACCCTAAAAACGCTAATCTTACTCAAGCTTTAATAACGATTAGCCATAAGAAACTGGCACCTTCTTCACACATTTTGCTATAGGGATGGTAGACGTCTTCCCTGAGTTATCAACTCTTACCAAGGTATTCTGTCGTTCAACATGCTTTTTAACCATAAATAAATTGTGCCCAAATAGTAAAGAATATCTGTAAAATGTATTCCTAAATCACTCACCTCCCCCTGAAATAGTAGCTTTGATTAAGCTATCCAATTCCTTATCTCCTCTAATGGCAAGCTGAAGATGTCTGGGGGTGATACGCTTGACTTTCAGATCTTTTGAAGCATTTCCAGCCAACTCCAGCACCTGGGCACAAACATGACTTATATTGACAATATACAAATACTCGACTGCTCCCGTACAAACTTATATGCCAACATTGAAAAAACTCCCGCCAAATTTGACTCACAACCCAAGCCATAATTCCAAGCAACTTTATAAGACGTTGCAGAAGAATGACATCTTCAAATGAGTGTTTACATGGCATTGTTGTTTCAAAGCCTAAAAAAAACAGGATCTCGTCAACATTTTAACTTTGCATTCCTCTGAATTCATAAAATGCTATTCCACTGTTACAAGCGTAAGATAAGTATACAGCAGCCATTTTGCTTATAGAATAGAATAGAATGATTTATTCGTCATAAACATTTACACTGGTTGGGCAAGAGCCCAGTAAACAGATGACTCGTCAAGATTAACATTAGAAATACAAGAGAATATATCAAAAACAATTAAAGATAATATGTACAGTGATGCTTAAACAATTATGTGCAAATGCAATCTTATAGTTGCTACATTGGTCCTAGAGACTGTCTGCCATATATTCTCTTACTGAATAATATGCTTTTTCAGCAAGAGTCTTTTTTAATGTGTTTAGAAACTGGGTTTTATTTTTAATTTCTCTAAATTTTGGCGGTGATTTATTATATATTTTTATGCCTGCATAGAAAGTACTTTTTTCAAATAATGTAAGTCTATGGGCCGGCACTTTCAGATATTTTTGTGTTCTGGTCCCATGAGTGTGTTCATTCTGTTTTATATAATAATTATCAAAATTTTCATACATGTATTTGTTTAATTCATAAATATACTGAGAAGGCAGAGTAAGTATATTTAATTTACGAAATAAGTTTCTACAGGAACTTCTGGAGCTAACCTGCATCATAATACGGATAATCTTTTTTTGTAATTTAAATATTTTATCAAAACCCGTGGCTGCTCCCCAGAGTATGATACCATATGCCATTATGGAGTGGAAATAGCTATAGTAAACAGCTTTTCTTGTTTGTATGTTAGTATTTTTTGTTATGCAATGCATGTTGAAGCAAGCACTATTTAATCTTTTACTAAGATATTGAAAATGTTCTTCCCATCCTAGTTGTTCATTTATGTGTACACCTAAGATTTTGCATGTAGATGCAGAACTTACTGGGATGTTACTTACTGGGTTATTACTTACCTCTGCTGTTAAATATTCCAAGATTGCCGCGCTATAAATTGCTGCTCCAACACGGCCATGGCTTGTGGATCTATTTTTTAGGTGTCGGTGGATTCTTCCCACGGGAAACTGAAAGCAAGATGAACCTGATGCAAACAAGGCCACAAACAATGCTTACACAACAACCCGGCTCTTCGTATTTCATTCAAAATTGTCACTTGCAGATTTACAAAAACTATACTGCCATCTTAATACTTTAATTGAACCATACACGCTATGCAGTAAAAATAAAACCAGCGTAACTCACCTGTAACCCGGCTCTGGCCGAACGTGATACTGCTTTTGCCTTGGCCTTTCCCGAGTCTTTCACACCAGCCTAAAATTATCGAAAAATAAGGTTAATTTTCAAGCTAGCGAGTTGAAACTTGAACAGCATATAGTTCAAATTATACTGATAAAGGATATGCTAAAATAAAATGCCGATGCTTAGTATTTACCATAAAAACTTTACGATACCCACCATTCTGCAGCTATATGTACGACAAGTACCAAGCAACGCTATGCCAAACCCGCCAAACAAAACCATAGGCAACTATATGAAAGGGAGCACGTGATGCGAATGGGCCAATCAGCATGGTGCATATTTAAATTCCACGGTGCGGGAAACCCGCCATCTGTCGATTGAAAGTGTGTCTACAACCACTGCCGTTTGGCTTGGGTGGGAAGAAAAGATGGCGGGATGTAGACATACTAAAAACAGGAGGACAAAAAGGTAAAAGAAAACGATTAAAGGAAGCAAATGAAACACATTACCATATAATATGGTATTGGCTGCCTGTAAACTGCGTATTGTGTGATAAAAGTCAATTGTAAACCCAATTTAACAAAGTAGCAAGGTTTTTGTAAACATATAGTATTTTAGAATGAAATATGTGGACTGTTTACAGGACTAAAAACAAAAACGCTTTCCGAACAAATGTTTTACCCATCTTTGCTCTACAGCTGGAATATTTATATACTCCCAGTTAATAATCATTATAATTATCGAAATTTACCCTCATATTATTTTTTTCGTGCAGAAAAGCAACGTAATTTTGCCCAAATTCGGAATTTAATGCAATATTAAAAGCAAGCCTGCACGTTAGGCAAAGCTTATTAACATGCGTTATGCAAACATAAACTGAATATTGTGATTTATTTCGTACTAATAATTATTGAGATTTATATCCATTTCTCACAATGCGAGTATTGACCTTGACGCTAGTTTGCTTTTTTATAGAGCACACGCGTTAAAAAATGTATCTGTGGTAGACGTGTACCTAGTTAATTATCTGAAAATATTACAGATGAAAATTAAAATGCACGTTGTTATAAGCTAATAAATGGTGTATAGTGCACAAGCTGATACCAGCTAGTATTGATCCACTCAACATGTTTTTATATTTATTTACCTAATTCTCAAATGACAAACATGACAATTTTATTGTTATTTAGTTTATTTAATCAGTAATATGCGTAACTCTTTTCTGCATGAGCATAAGTATACAAACCCACGCGTTAGTCGTGTCTATTTCGTTCGGCCGTCAAGCCCAGATCACAGGTAACCCAGCTGTAACCCAAGCAATGTAGTTTAAACATTGTCGAAAATTCTCTTCAGATATATTACGTTAGTGCAGTAATTAAAAGTATGGACAAGTCGGAGAGCAAGTACTTTTTGCACTTTTTAACATCCAACCAATGTTAATTATTTTATGTTGATTTTTTTTTTCTTGTACTACCAATGAGCAAATAATGACGTGTGCCTATTGGGTTGTTGCACAATAGTGGCCAGCTGTACAGACAAAGTTGTACTTTTTTTTCAAATCAACAATAAACTAATTATGTATCGGTAGTTCAAGCATATTTAAGTAATTTTAATTTCTGCTTTGAAGCTCAGGGGAGTGTCAATGATTTTATGTATTTACACGGGTATGGAAATTTCCCCAACCACCATACGTTTACTTGCACAAACATTCAAGTTCTGTCGGGACTTATATGTGTTAAAAGCTCCAAGCAGGTGTATCTAAATTCTAACATGTTCAAATCCCCCGGCAGGCATACTCGCATTCCTTTATCCGAGTATTCCAGAATTCAGCAGTATTCTCACTTTCTAAATTTGCTATGACTCATAACAAAAGGATATTCTCTACCTGAAAATGTTGAACAGGGTTATTTAACAATAGCTATACTATTCCAATCCATAAAGTAAACGTATTTAATGAATCCAAGTTATAAATCGTCCCATCTTTGTTGTTGATGTTACATATTATTCTAAATATTTCATTAATCAGTATTTATATTTGTTATTCGTTATATAATTTTCATGCAACTAGTTAACATAGGAGAACTGGCCTCACAAGTTATTTTAGCTGTGTTATGCAGTGCTTCTCAGGCGTTTGCAGCAGGGCGTGTGTATTGATTGCTGAAACAACGAAACCCATTGCAGAATGGATGCTGTATGCTCAAGTATCAGGGCCTAAGTAAGGCCCAAAACAATTAATTACATGTTTATAATGTATTCCAATAAAGGCAAATACTGCAATGCTGCCCTAGCATTGCGTCATGCTCTCATGCACATCGGGCTCTCCGTTGATATACATGAAATTGTAGCGTGTTCTTTTTTATTTTTATTTTTTTATTTACCGTAGCCTTGTTTTGTGGTGAAATATGCCGAAGATGCTGGAGAAACTCTCTGTGTATGCAAGGCTTTTCTTTATTTTAAGCTTCGGCTAAGAATGCGCTCGCCAAGAGCTCTCGCAGTTAAGTAATATTTGCTAGTAACAACCAAAACGTAACGTAACCCATGACGTAATAGCCTGCCAACCCAACTGTCGGCCTCACGCCCACATACGCAAGGCACAGGTGGGCGATCATCCAATCAATACGGGAAGACATTGTCAGCATCTCGGCACACCCAGCCGGAAACATGGCTTTCTAAACTAAGTTCGTTACCTAGAGTAGCTCCTCAGTTTCATCACAATGCTGAGAGGGCGCCAGTCCTATACACAGCACTTAAACTCCGCACCCCCCAAGAGTGGGATCGATCACAGTAACAACCAAAAGCTTGAGAAAGATTAGCTGAGGTATAAAGTAACAGGAAGTATTTTTAGATTATTATTGTCATTATTATTATTATTATTATTATTATTATTATTATTATTATTATTATTATTATTATTATTATTATTATTATTATTATTATTATTATTATTATTATTATTATTATTATTATTATTATTATTATTATTATTATTATTATTATTATTATTATTATTATTATTATTATTATTATTATTATTATTATTATTATTATTATTATTATTATTATTATTATTATTATTATTATTATTATTATTATTATTATTATTATTATTATTATTATTATTATTATTATTATTATTATTATTATTATTATTATTATTATTATTATTATTATTATTATTATTATTATTATTATTATTATTATTATTATTATTATTATTATTATTATTATTATTATTATTATTATTATTATTATTATTATTATTATTATTATTATTATTATTATTATTATTATTATTATTATTATTATTATTATTATTATTATTATTATTATTATTATTATTATTATTATTATTATTATTATTATTATTATTATTATTATTATTATTATTATTATTATTATTATTATTATTATTATTATTATTATTATTATTATTATTATTATTATTATTATTATTATTATTATTATTATTATTATTATTATTATTATTATTATTATTATTATTATTATTATTATTATTATTATTATTATTATTATTATTATTATTATTATTATTATTATTATTATTATTATTATTATTATTATTATTATTATTATTATTATTATTATTATTATTATTATTATTATTATTATTATTATTATTATTATTATTATTATTATTATTATTATTATTATTATTATTATTATTATTATTATTATTATTATTATTATTATTATTATTATTATTATTATTATTATTATTATTATTATTATTATTATTATTATTATTATTATTATTATTACTATTACTATTACTATTATTATTATTATTATTATTGTTATTGTTATTGTTATTGTTATTGTTATTGTTATTATTAATATTATTATTATTATTATTATTATTATTATTATTATTATTATTATTATTATTATTATTATTATTATTATTATTATTATTATTATTATTATTATTATTATTATTATTATTATTATTATTATTATTATTATTATTATTATTATTATTATTATTATTATTATTATTATTATTATTATTATTATTATTATTATTATTATTATTATTGTTATTGTTGTTGTTGTTGTTGTTGTTGTTGTTGTTGTTATTGTTATTATTATTATTATTATTATTATTATTATTATTATTATTATTATTATTATTATTATTATTATTATTATTATTATTATTATTATTATTATTATTATTATTATTATTATTATTATTATTATTATTATTATTATTATTATTATTATTATTATTATTATTATTATTATTATTATTATTATTATTATTATTATTATTATTATTATTATTATTATTATTATTATTATTATTATTATTATTATTATTATTATTATTATTATTATTATTATTATTATTATTATTATTATTATTATTATTATTATTATTATTATTATTATTATTATTATTATTATTATTATTATTATTATTATTATTGTTATTGTTATTGTTATTGTTATTGTTATTGTTATTGTTATTGTTATTGTTATTGTTATTGTTATTATTATTATTATTATTATTATTATTATTATTATTATTATTATTATTATTCTTGTTGTTGTTGTTGTTGTTATTGTTATTATTATTATTATTATTATTATTATTATTATTATTATTATTATTATTATTATTATTATTATTATTATTATTATTATTATTATTATTATTATTATTATTATTATTATTATTATTGTTATTGTTATTGTTATTGTTATTGTTATTGTTATTGTTATTGTTATTGTTATTGTTATTGTTATTATTATTATTATTATTATTATTATTATTATTATTATTATTATTATTATTATTATTATTATTATTATTATTATTATTATTATTATTATTATTATTATTATTATTATTATTATTATTATTATTATTATTATTATTATTATTATTATTATTATTATTATTATTATTATTATTATTCTTATTCTTATTATTATTATTATTATTATTATTATTATTATTATTACTATTACTATTACTATTATTACTATTACTATTACTATTATTACTATTACTATTATTACTATTACTATTATTACTATTACTATTACTATTACTATTACTATTACTATTACTATTACTATTACTATTACTATTACTATTATTACTATTACTATTACTATTACTATTACTATTACTATTACTATTACTATTATTACTATTATTATTATTACTATTACTATTATTACTATTACTATTACTATTACTATTACTATTATTATTATTATTATTATTATTATTACTATTACTATTACTATTACTATTACTATTACTATTACTATTACTATTACTATTACTATTACTATTACTATTACTATTACTATTACTATTACTATTACTATTACTATTACTATTACTATTACTATTACTATTACTATTACTATTACTATTACTATTACTATTACTATTACTATTACTATTACTATTACTATTACTATTACTATTACTATTACTATTACTATTACTATTACTATTATTATTATTATTATTATTATTATTATTATTATTATTATTATTATTATTATTATTATTATTATTATTATTATTATTATTATTATTATTATTATTATTATTATTATTATTATTATTATTATTATTATTATTATTATTATTATTATTATTATTATTATTATTATTATTATTATTATTATTATTATTATTATTATTATTATTATTATTATTATTATTATTATTATTAGAAGCATTGCTGAGGTCAACGAGATCGCACAATTCCGAAAATATGGCCACACTTACTTTTGTTACATGTTTAAAATTCTGCTGTATTTAGGATATCATAATTCATAACATGTGAAGTTGTTCAGTAGGTACCGATTTATGTTTTAGGCCTTTGCTTATTTTTTCCCTTCTGTCAAAACATAAATTGTCATATATTTGGTCTATCATGTCTATTACATTCATATACTTTAATTCAGCGATAGTTAAGAACAGCTAAATAGGCTTTTTGATCAGCTTAATGCATTATCTAATTTTATTGGGAAATCGATATTTTACGGAGACGCACAAAAACCATTTAGTTGGGTGGAAGGTAATGAATCAACTTCTTCTAACAGGAATAAACTAATCGGCCTCTTCCGGTCTCAATCCATCTCAGATCTCTTCCGCTTATGAGTGTTGAGTGTGAATCCTTTTGCAACCTTTGAGCTGTCCATTCGTGGTAGCTAGGGTTACCAACACTCCAGAAATAGCTAGCAGGCCCTGAAATCGATATCTCCCGGGGCAGTAATTATATCTCCCGGAATTACGTCGTGTCTCCTTCTCCTTTATTATTTTATTATGTTTATACACAAGAGTTGTATTTTTATAAAGTATTTGTTGTTTTAAATTGGAAGATTGGCAATGCGCAGGAGCAGATAATATTACACTGTAAACATTAGATGTGCCGGGGGGGGGAGACGGGAAACCAATTGTTGCATTAGCATCAAGGTCAAGTACCGGTCACACAACGAATAGAAATGAGTGGAATCTGTCAAACTAAAACGATCCCATTGTAAGCATATGGGAGGAGAGAAAAAGAGACATACAAACTTCAATGGAAACGTTCTTACTCTTCCACCAACCAGCAGCCTAAGAACATTCCGTATGTCTGTCTCTCTCTCTCCCCTACCATATGTCTATAACAGAATCTATCATTGCAATTACATTTGAATATTTGCAGGAAATACCACAATAACGTTCATCTGAAGCAGAAAAGAACAAGAAATACTAATTGTTCGTTTAATTATGAATGTAAAGGTTCATTAACCTATACGTCTACTACAGATACATTTTTTTAACGTGTGAGCTGTATAAAAAGCAACTAACGTCAAGGTCACTACTCACATTTTGAAAAAATAAATAGATATCGCTAAAGCACATAATTTATGTCAAATATTGTGTTTGTGTGTGTGTGTGTGTGTGTGTGTGTGTGTGTGTGTGTGTATTTGCGCGCGCGAGCGCGCGTGCGGAGTGAACCATTTCCGGAAAATTCTTTGTTGTTTGAAATTTCCATTACTTATACTTTCTTCAAATAGGTAAAAGTTAATACGTAAAGAGCAGAAGCTAACAATAGTGAAGCAATTCGTGAATATTAGGTATAAACAGACCGGCAAATCAGCCTTGGCAGGTCATTTTTGGACATTTAACCATAAAATAAATGCAAAGTTAAATTATTAATGCAATTAAATGGTCCCATATATTTAAAGGTTTGGGAGAAAATATTTATTTTTAAAAAATAGAAATCGCGTAATGAACTTTCCAATACCGGCAATCGATTCTAAGTTTGTTTAATTTTGAGAGTTTGCTAATAAATATAAAAATTATACAACTAGCAGCAGTAACGATGACGATGGAAAAAAACATTGATGATGCAAAAAAAGATTTTTGGGAAACTAGTCTCTTGAATTCTGTGAAATTTTCAAAAACGGACTTAAAAGATAAATAAAGTTTGTAACAAATATTATATTTTATGCAGGTAAAAGATTTCTTTGCTTTTCTTTCTTTATTTTTCCTGGTCATGCAGGATTTAAAGCCTTAACATAGTGACTAACTCTTAAAATAATGGCTTAATCCTAATTTATTTTTGCATTATGTAACCAATATTCCATACTTATCGTTATTGTTGCTATGCATCATAAGTGGACTTTTCCGTCTGCAATCTAGTTGCTATGAAAACTAAAGAAACCTCAGTACTTAAAAAATGACCAAAAGCACTAGTGTAGTAAGTAAAAACATTTATTTTGAAATACTGAATGTGATATTACGATTTTTACAATTATTGAATGCAATTGCACCATCTCCACTCCTAAACTTTGTTTTATATATTTCTCCAGAAGAAGACGGTCCTGCTGTCTCCGCTGAAATTCGTCACTACCGATCCCACTGTACACAATCTTGTCAGCGAACTTAATTTTACTTCCCAGAGAATTATCCACATAACCCTCTGCCGCAGTAGATAATTTCCATCCTCCATGCCGTTTCAGTGACACATCAGCTCCAGAATCTACGAAGAAAGGAGCAGATGTTCTTCTAAAGACAAGACCAGTGTAAGATTTTGGATCCTCTAACTTTAGATATGTTGCTATTTTTTAACACACTGCACCGATGTTGTTTATCACCATTGGTAGACCAATACATTTACCATTTCGAAATGCTAGGAAAAAACACTTGCATTGACAGTTTTGAGGCCTCGCTGTAACGTATTTCCGAAAAATTCCCACGTGATCAACTTCACCAACCTTCTCAGTTATGGTAAAAGAGCAAGAAATGTTTGTTTTAATATTTGGGATGTTCACCACAGTAAATTAATTTCTATCCTCAACATCCTCGATCATAATTTGTACCATCTCCTCTCTCCGGTAAGCCCCTGCAATTCCCACTATCACAGCCCGCCTCGGTAGTGTAGATGGTAGCATGACTGCCTCACGTTCAAGAGGTCGAATCTCGGTCAGGGTGAGTTACCTGGATAAGGTTTTCTCAGGGGGTTTCCCTTATCCTGAAAGACTAATGTCGGGTAACTCTAAGCTCCATGGACCGCGGACGCATTGAGCATCATTTCACCCATTTCATTCATCATCCGATGACTTAATGTTGGAAGACGTAAATTACCAAAAAAAAAAAAAAATCCCATTATCATTAACAAATACTTGTCATGAGGAGCATCCCTCGAAAATACTTATGATTTCTTCGGAAGATGTCCAATATTTTTCTTCTTCAAGAAGCACACTAATTTAGTGAAACTACCAATAACAATTCCATTATTTAAATTTATCATTATTTTTAGCATAGAGAATTCAGACCACAAACTTCCTGGACTCGTCACTTTACCACTTCTTAGTACAAAATACGTCAATATATTCTTTTCATTAATACCCACATCATTTTTTTTTAACCATATACACATTGAATAATATACCAACTCATAGCTCTGTTTAGATATTTTTGGTATTAATTGATCACATCCAGCTTTCCACGACCCTTCTATTTCATCATTCCTGCACATATCGTCTAAAACTTTCTCCATAATCAGAATTAAACCCTCAGTCAAATTTGTTTTACTCTTTTAACAAATATAATATCACGACATGACCAACAACATTATTTCTCCATAGCAATACATATGTATAGGCGATGCACATTCTAAAATCTAACATTTATCTTCAATTGTGTTTATTAATATTTCAGCTAATATGTTAATTACTAAAATTCAGATTGATTTAAATACACATATTGCAAAAAATAGTATGTAATACACACGTAGTAAGCCCATAACGAATCTCTAAATTTGAAAAAAAAAAAAAAAAAAAAAAACTCGGTGCAAGCGCCTCGTTTGTTCAAACCTTTTGCTCGTTCCGTATAAAGTGCTTATCACATTAGTATCGTAATATACTGTATCTCATTCCCCCTTTTTTGTTTTATTCAGTAAGCTCCATTACATGACGTAATGCTACATACTGCACTTCATCTAACACCCTTGTTGAATTTGTTGCTTGTTTACAGCTGTGGTTTGCCTATATTTACATAATCTACTTGTGCATGCTCTGTGGTATTTACATATTTACGTTGTGTTTGTCACTGAATTTGTTATTCGGTTCAATGCCTTTGCACCTGCAAGAAAACGTGATATAAAACCATTTCATTTAACATGAACTAGATAGAAAAATAAGCAAGACTGAGTCGAGAAAGGCATGCGAGTGCAACATATTAGACTTTTACTTTCTCTGTTATGTATAGTACGGGAAGTATTATATTCACCACCCCCCAAAAAGATATGACACCGAGATTTCACCGACATACGTGTTTTGAGACTCCCTGCTTAAAAAATTAGAAAAAAAAACGTGTATCCATTCACCTATTAACAACAACTGAACAACGAAAAGTCAATTGGTATTTAATTTCAGCACATAATATTGGTTATTGAAGAAAATATCCCACCTCAATCATCCTTTCCATAGAACATTTCTGGAAATTCTTTATTTTCTGAAAATTGGCTGTAATGATTGTTATTAAAATACCACGTGTTTTAAGATATTTTAATGACAAATGAAATGTACATCTTGAGTTTTCTGGGAATGTCCACATTCGTATCACGTGCTCCCTTTCATATAGTCGTCTGTGGTTTTGTTTGGCGGGTTTCGCATAGCGTTGCTTGGTAGTTGTACTAAGACCTGCAAAATGGTGGGTATCGAAAGTTGTTATGGTAAATATTAAGCATCGGCGTTTTCTTTTAGCGTATCCTTAATCAGTATAATTTGAACTATATGCTGTGCAAGTTTCAGCTCGCTAGCTTGAAAATTCGCTTCATTCTGAGCGGCTTTTGGATAACGATAAATCGTAGAGCTAGACAAAATCTTACTGTACAAATAATTTACATCGCGTTAGAACACACGATTTATGACAAGTACTTCTTTTGTTGACTGAACGATTTCGGAGATATTCCTTATTATTTGTTTGAATTTTTCTTTTCAGAAATGGGAAGGACTTCAATCATTCCAGAATGAAAAGGACTTCAGTTCAAGTTATTGGATTAGACTGTATTACGGTACGGAGGGAATTCGGCACTGCGACCAGTCTTGATCTATTGTACCTATGCCCCCAAGTGGGGCATCCTCGGGAGGAAGGATGAAGCTAGAGGAGACAGGCGTCCGTCCCAAGGACCCAAGACAGTGGAGAGGGCAGTGTCCCTACACTTTACCAGTTAGAAACTGCCCGGCAGGCCAGCATAACCAGCAGCTCAGCTAACTGCGGTCCTGAAACGGTCCCACCAGACCGGGATATGATTTAAAATTTAGACCAAATTCAAAAATATTTTAAATTTTAAAATAACTAACAAAATTAAGTAAAGAAATCATCCTACCAGAGGAAAATGTTCTACTCAGAGCATATCAACCTGCCATGCAACGCCGAGACACCCGCCGATACTTCTACTCTGAAAGAAACCACCAAATGAGAGATGGTGTGAAAGAAATGATGGGGCAGGAAATTCGGGGGGTGTAATTAACCTACAAATCATTCACCTGGCGAACCGGGAAACCCCCGAAAAAACCCTTGGGTCAGGTAGGTCGGCCACGAGAATCGAACCCGAACCTCCCGAATGAGGAACACAGAAGAACCGCCTGAGCAATCCCGCTTGGAGACCAAGTATCGGTCATTTAAGGGATGTTATGGCAGCATTTAACCATTTAATGATCAATGATTTACTTATTAAATTTTAGATGTGTAAAAAATACGACTCATCTAAAATGTAATAATTTTTCGCTTCACTGTGGTGTTCCAATACAATTAAATCTCGAATGACAAAAACGTTCTTTCAACAGAACATGACATCATTAGAGCATAGACCGTTGATGCTAGTGCAGCAGGTTCTATGCATAGCTTTCCTGTATACTTTTCTCCCTGCAATACTGAGTTTAGGGCTTTCATGTCTTCAAAACCAGGATATTTTTAATAATCTCCTGAAACTTCTAGGAACATGCACCTCCCACTGTGCCAGGGTTCGTTTTCTCGAAAAATTATCAATGTATCTAGAGAATCTTTCAGTGGCATAATTGTAATTTCCCCCGGTGAATAGCTTTTGGTATAAAAACCAAAATGCATGTTAATATAAGCAAGGGAAGCTGCAAGAGTGTGTCACTGAGTGATTCTTAGCCTTGGCAATGGAGGAAGCCTTTGTATCATCTTATTTGATGACGTTTTTAATTTCCTTTAAGTTCTCGAGCAGACAGCTAAGTTCCCTAGCATATAAGTATCGGCTCAGGTGGAAGAGTGGTTGCCGGTACTTTCTCTTTGAACAATCGTATATGTCTTGGAGCTTTTAAGAATATCTTCTTGACCGAAGAGGTTCGGAGGAGAGAAATCCGAGCACCTTTTCATTATTGAGATGAATGTCATTTAAGGGTGCATTTCACTTGTTTTATTAATTTATTCTCAAATATATCCATCCAAATGAACTTTGAAAATTTGAAAATAACATTCTTTGTTTCAATTTCTGATTTTTCCATTATGACAAAGGCAACAAGATAGTCATAATGAAAAAATCAGATTATATTGAAAAAATGGAAGAAATGCTAACTGACAATGAATATGAAATCATTAACAAAAATCCTCGAAAAACTTGCTTACAGGCATTTGAAAAAACAATAGCAAAATCAAGCATAATACCAAACAAATATACGGTTAAACCGGATAACCCAACATTACCTAGACTTTATGGCTTACCCAAAATACACAAACCATCCATAACAATGAGACCTATAGTTAGCAGTATAAATTCACCAACATACAAACTTGCAAAGTGGCTAACAAACAAATTCAATTAATTTCCAAAATTCTACAGACTAAGCATCAAAAACACCTATGAACTTATAGAACACATTAAGGATACTGAACTAAAAGAAGAGGACACACTAGTCTCATTTGATGTTAAATCACTGTTTCCCAGCATACCAGTTAATCAACTCCCATCGTTGATGGAAAAATGGCTCAAATCACTTGGAATGGCATCACCTGAAATTTCAGACTACATCGAACTAACCAAATTATGCATAGAATAAAATTTCTTCCAGTTTCAAACAAAATATTTCCATCAAACCTCAGGGTTAGCAATGGGCAACCCCCTATCACCCTTCCTGGCCGATCTGTACATGAGTGCATTTGAAATTAGGATCAACAAAGGTTTCCCTTGGATGTTCAAACTCTGGCAATGATATGTAGATGACATCTTTGCAATAGTACCAAAAAAACACATCAGTGATGCACTAAAACTTTTAAACTTTAAACTTTCTGGTCCCCTAGTTCTCTCAACCCATCTAGTTACAATTTTTATTTATAGGGTTCTTTGAAGGCGCATATCTGCTAACTTTCATATGCTACATGAACTTAGTGACAACATTATTCAAGAAATCACAAGAATTCCTTCTGCTCGGCTTAAAAAAGTGAGCAAGAACATTTTTAGTGTACCTCTGACAGCACAATTTTCCTGGTGGCTTGATTCTCTCACACAATGGGAAACTATTTACTTTAAAGACCCTATACTAATACCTATATAAGCATCTAGTCAGACAAACCTGCCCAAAGCTTCAAATGGGAGACAAAGAATAAGATTTGAATAGGTATGATTTAAAAGGTATGACTCAATTTTAGTCTTTATACAAAGAATAAGATATTGGTAGAAATGTCTCATTCATGTTCATGGTATACTCTCTGCCCAGAAAAGAAGGCAAGGCAGAGGAATATATAACATAATCCCATTTGTGTGTTTTTTCTTGCATTCTGGATGCCAGGTGCATGTCAAGTACACAGTGTTGTCACATAACTTACCCATGTATAATACTATATGCGCACAATAAGTTAAGCGTTCAGGTTCCAAGTTCTCATTCTGTAAGTTTCGACTAACTCTGTAAACACAGATGACAACTTTGAAACTTGAAATGTGCTATACACTCTGACATCTAGTGTATATGTGCGCAATATTTCATTTTGAGAAATTTCGAGGTTAATTAGCTAACCAGTTTACAACAAACATATGTTGTGGATGTTATGGTTCTGGAAAGGGACACATTATTATTCATCTACCTCTAAATAACCGTAATCTGAATGCAATTGAACTGGCGTGGGCAAAAATGAATGTTTTCAGAGGATGCAACATTACTGGTGATATGTTGGCCACAAATCTGCGGAAACTTGCTACAGAAGTATTATCTTTCGTAACCACAATGCATTGGAAGAAGGTCCAAGAGCTGGAAGTGAAATATTGGAGAAACAATTGTGTAATAGAAAATGCAATTGATGAAATTATCATCAACACATCAGAGGATGCTAGCGATGTAAGTGATGCACCGGATTCAAAGAATCACAAAGCGAATGAGTATTTATAACTGTCATAAAATTTATTTTCTATTTGTATCTGTTATATAAATAGTAAGTATATAAATATACAGCTTATCGGATCGAGTTCAATTTACTGTTTGCCCATATAACTCACACTTGAGGCGCATATCTTCGCTTAACTTACACACTATTTTGCTGAACTGTGTTCTTCTATGTGGACTGCACTGTAGAAACAAAAGAGCATTAGCTCTCATTTTTTCCCCCTGCCCGCACTAGCCTGTAAAACTAGTGCTCAAGATAACGTGTGCATATAGTACCTATCACTACAGTTACTGAAACAAGCATTTGATCTGGCAGCATGGGTGACTCATATGCACTCATTTCGATCCACAAATAGATAAACAGTTCAAGCTCCCCTCCCCTTTATTCCCCACTTGCCTTCTTGTGGCAGGCAGACAGTACAGAATTCAGCTTCCAGTGCTGCTGTTGGATGATGTAACAAGAAATTTGACTAACTTGAACACTCAAACACAAATAAATTAAAGGGTTGTTCAGTTGGTAAGGCACTGGCTGATTGGTCCCAAAGTTTCAGGTTCAAACTCAGTCCAGACCAACGGTTTTTAAGTTTGCTTAAAAGTGACCGTCTCATGTCAAGGTGTGTGTGGTCTACCTGGAGTTCAAAGACTCCTCTTTAATACCTGGGAGCATATGCAATATTTCCGGGGCTATTTTCAGTAGGCTAATACCTGGAAGTAAAAAGGATCCCCATTATGGGTGAAAGTGGATATGCCACTTACAAGCATCAACCCTGCAGGAAACACTACACATCTGGATAGCAATGGGACATCACTCAGAGCCTGAAATGCTGGTGCAGGAAATCCAGAATAATGCTTGATATGAGGATAAACTCCATCTTACATGAACCATTGTGTCTGCATTGATAACCCTGTTGCATAAAGTTGAGGAAGGAAACTGTTCTGAAACATGCCCACGTAGCATGCACTGTTAACTGTGCCATTGAAAAAGATTGGTCCAGTGGTTCCATGACTGTATATCGTACCCCATACACTAACTTTTTCTTTGTAATTTTCAATTTCATGTAAAAAACCAGGAGGTTCTCATGCCCAAAATCTGATATTCTGCCTATTGATGCTACCGTTCAAATGAACATAAACCCCATCAGAAAACCATGTGTTATGAATCACGGCATTACTATTTGCAAGAGCTAAAGTTACTAAAGCAATTTGAACATTAGTCTTAAAGAGCATTTTAGGAATATCAGGAACAAAAAATAGACAAATCGGTGGTAAAGTATCAATTTTGGAATGTTAATCACAATATAGAAACGAGAAATCCACTTATTAAAAAGTGTTCAGGGTCCAAATGCATTAACCACGTGGGAAAAGATATTCATAATGAAATATGAAGGAAAACTGTTCAGTTACAACACCACCTTTGAAGAGAACCCAAAGTTCAAGATACCAACAGAGGCACTTCTATTGGCTCCATGAAGTTCACCAAATCAAAATTCAACAGTCGACATTAGCTAATGGTGTTAGAAAGATTCTAACAATGCATGTTCTGGGTAAATACTAGCAATATATGGATCATTGAGTACTAGTTTGACTCAAAATTATATTAATTTTGTCCATTTTATCATAGTCCTTACTGACAGGAATACAGTCTTCTTGACTTCTTATTCTTTAATGGGTTATCCTTCTCTTTTGAGCACATATATCCCCTTGAATCAGTAGTCTGTCAAGGAGCAAGCAAACTTTGAGTCATACATAACATATCAAAGATGGTTGATCAGTCCAGTGCTTGGTATGGTGGTAAAGAATAAGAAAATGAAATGTAGTGATGAAAGGGATGACAGGAATATTTGTGAATCAAATTATCCAACCCACATTCACCTATCCTGGAATACCACAAAAAAGTTTCCAGTCAGTTAGGTCGACCCCAGAGGTTTGAACCCAGATCTTCCCAAAAGTGAGTCGCACACATTACTGTGGTGCTATCTTGCTCAGTTTTTCTCTACTTATTAAAAGTAAATATTAGAGGAAGTTACAAAAAATTGAGAGATTATCTGAGTTCATAAGAGAAGAAAAACAGAATTGCAACTCAATTGCAAATTATGATGTTTCCCAGAAAATCCTGAAATATGCATTCATTTTGGTACCTTTGTCTATCTATCTTCAGTGCATTTACTAAACACATTACCTATCATGTGGATGTCCATCCAGATCACACCATTTCCAAACAGCTACGTTACTCCAGCGCCGTGTCAAATTTGTTTCTGCTTCACGTTCCATCTTTAAGTAATGTGGAGTTAGTTCCTGACGGTCAGCAAGGTCACGCATGATGTTGAAAAGCCAATCACGCATTCTTCTTGGGAAGTCAGCCATTTCCTCAGTTGTACATTCCTGTTAAATTTAAGATAATTCACTAGTTTCCTATTTTACAATATATAGGTTCTAATTCTAATTAAATTAAAAACTTTTAAGCAGAAACTAAAAATAACATATGACATGAATACAAATTATAAGAGTTAGACTAAATCAAAATTAAAATGGAATTGCTGTTTTGGTTGCTATGTGATGACTTTAAATTCCATTCTCTTTGCACAACCAGAAAGGGAAAAGATTAATGAGTTCCCATTTGAGAAAAAAGTATAAATATTGGAAAATTCAAACCAACAACAAGGAATATCTCCAAAATAGTTAAGCCTGGGGGAAAATATGCATCTAACATTAATCGTGTGCTTTAAGGAAATCTATATTTTTTGTGTATCATCAGGGCCGTAGTGGAGGGGGAATGCAGATGTACGCCATTCCCCCACTATTTTTCAGAGGGGAACACAGTCTCCTTACTAATTATATTATTTATACTTTTTTTTAATTCTTTATCTTTCTTAATTTAGCATTCAAAATACCGCAAAAATACAAGATATATAAATTCAAATAATGTTCATGACTATTAACTGACTTCCAGTACATATGTGGAACCCAGAGGATTACATAAAAGAATGGATAAAAAGTTGTATGTATGCTGAGGACAACCAAAGCAGGAAGACGAATCTACAAGTGCAGAATTCTGATCGGTTCTCCAGCATCCGGAAAATTGTTTAGGTGTGTGTCCCCCCACTTTTTTTGTTACGAATACGGCCCTGTGTATCATTTGTCTATCTCTTATGGCTTACTTGCTATTGAAAGTTATTTATAATAAAGAGGACTCCAGAGGCGATTCCCAGGAAATCGCCTTTCATTTGTCATGAAAATATCTTAAAGGTATGCTATTTTAGTCAAAATCATTAAGAGCTACTTTTGAGGAAATCAAATTGTTTCAATATTTTTCCATGTAGAGGATAATTTGAGGTGGGTTGTTGTCTACAGGCAACAACAGACGATGGTTGGACCGAGGTTGACAATGGATGCAATGGCTTCCAAAACTAGTCCCTCAATAATATAAAAATTTTAAATGACTAAATGTCAAAAAACTGCCTACAAATATTTATTAATTTCTTGATGAGTCGTATTTAAAACAGTTAAATCTCGATATCTTGCCTACAAATAGTTTCTTCAATTAAGCTCAAAATGATTACAGTTTATTAACATTCCTTGTGCAGTGGTAAACAATCATAAGATGATTAAATGCAATGCTTTTAGTTAGCAATAAAGTGATTTGCTCTCTTATTTCAGTATATTTAGATGTAATATATATATTGATCTGCTTCACCTACATTTTCTCTTTATGAGAATGCAACAAACAATTTGGGGTTGATAGGATGCCAATTCTTGTAGATGTTTACCCAAGCAGCCTAAAGATGACCATAGCGGATTTACAGGGCAGATCAGGTATCATATTAGCATTTTCTACATTCTTTAATATTTGAACCTTGCTGTTATTTTTAACGTTTTATTTCAATAAATAAAATGAAATTTTATAGTTATGTTTTTGTTTTATTTTGTGCCTTTCTTTGTTAAAATGTCAGGTTTTTATTTCCACACATACCACACACAGTGTACAGGAATTCACTGACAGACTATGAATTTATTTAATTTTGCATTTCGTGAACCATTATATGATTTGATTTGATTTTTTCTATTTCAGGCAGATACCAATATAAATGTACTTATGTGTTATACTAAAGTAAAAAACAGTGTGGGGTATAGAAAAGTACATAGATGTGTTTAATAAGCTAGGGTGAGAAAGATTCGCTTGGGCAAGGACGGGAGTTACAAATTTGAAAGGTAATAGGCATAATAAGGAAAACGGGAAATGCCCAATGTGTGGAGAAGATGATACAGGCTAACATGGTATAATATACTGCCAACAAACAAAGGTATGGAGAGAAAAAATTTGGCAACATAAATGGAAAAGCATAACCTGAGACTATTTCAACCAGAGAAGTCAGCTGTTGCCCAGCACAGCTTAGGTAACGACTACAGAATCTTATTTGACGAGGTAACCAATATTACGGTAGACTTATACAAGAAGCTATAGAGATTCAATCACAGCCAAATTATTTTAATAGAGACTATGGCCTATGTTTGAGTATAAATGGACAAAAGCTTTCAAACATCAGAGAGCTAGAGGAAACAGTTTTAATGTGGTCAGCAACTCTCCGCCGAACCAATGGCAGAACACTCATTCCCCACTGGATAGCCCCATTTAGCCCTGCCTCTCCACCCAGAGATATATATACTGCCCTGGACTGGATGCTCATCACTTCCTGAAGAAGGCCATAGAGCAAGCATGGCCGTAAACTCGAACAACTTTATAAATATCGTCTGGCTGGTAATCCGAATACTACTGGATAATCATTGCCATGAAAGCTTCAAATCTTACAAAAGTGGAACAGTTTTAAAAACGGGGAAGAGGTATTATTAATCAGGAAAACATTGTCTCTGAAAGGAGAAAATAATGTAATAAATATAGGTGATTATTTGGGGATAGTCAAAGATAAATAGTTAAGAATGATTAAGAATAACTAACAATTAAGGTTAGAGAAATGTCCCCGGTATAGGACCAGTGCCCACTCAGTATCGTGAGGAAAGTGAAGAGTTTATGATAGGTAAGCGGCTCTGGTCACGAAAACCAACATTCCAGCTGGGGGATGCCGAGTTGATGACCACATCTACTCCCCGTATCGGTTGGATGATCACACACCTCTGCCGTGCGTAAGTGGGCATGAGGCTGGTAGTCAGGTTGGTAGGCTCAGGCCCACTTTGGGCTGTTACGCCATGGGTTATGTTTTAAGGTTAGAGAAATGGGAACAAGGGATGAAAGAGAACAGAGGGTCATCAATACCTGGAAAACCAGGGGTTGTATGTATTGAGACCTAAATATAAGGCAAGCAGGTAGGAAGGGTATATTGAATGTGAAAAGAAAGTTTGTTATTATGTGCTAGGAATGTGTAAATGATAATGCGTTAATGAATGTATGTATAAAGAAAGATGATAAATAAATATTACTAAAGTAATCATCACTCATAATATTTTTTGCTTATAAATTACTTAAATTTAAGCAAGATGTTACAAAATGTGCAAATGGTATCCAAATATTAATTCAAGGTAACAAGCTCTCTTGAAGGACAAGAAAAGAAAGGGGGCAAAAGCGAGAATTTTAAACTTTGAAGCATGCTTGTTAGACAACATTTAGGATAGAGTATTTCAAGAATGACTAACAGTGCAGGAAGTTTAAATATAATGTATTTTAAGAATCTTTACTATTTCTGTGGTAAGTTTTTGTCTTTAAATTTTTTAATATAAGTTGAAAATGTACAAGATTCAATCAAATAAATGGAACATCATAGACTAATAAAAGAAAATTCAAAATAGACATTTTATTTGTAATATAAATATATTACTTTAATCAAAATTTTCCTTGAGTCATTTTTGAGAAAATCAAATGAAGGTGACAATTTTTCCATGTAAAGGGAAACTTGGAGTAGGGCAATTATCTTCAAAATCTTCATGTTATATCCTTGGAAGATGCTAAGCTTAAGTACTTAGTTTGGAATTAACTAACTTTTCATCTTTGCGTTATGTCAGGTTCACAACTGAGCAACACTGGTGATTCTCAAAATTATTTGAAAAGGTAATGCACAAAAGATTGATTGCTTTTCTGACAAAACACAACATAATCTCGAAAAATCAGCATGGCTTTTTGAAAAGAAAATCCACGGTAATAGCATTAACAAATTTTTTAAAAAGTGTATATGAATCTGTAGATAGGAAGGAGAAACACGTTGGTTTATTTTTGGATCTTTCGAAAGCATTCGATACAGTAGATCACCATATTCTGTTAAGAAAGTTAAATTCAGTAGGAATAAGAGGTGTAGCCTATGAATGGTTCAAATCCTACTTAACACACCGTCAACAGGTTGTAGAAATTACAAAAGTGGATGAAAAAACAAATGACTTTCATACCTCACAGATCTCTCAAAAGATCTATAACATATGGTGTTCCACAAGGATCAATTCTCGGACCAGTACTTTTTCTGATATACATAAATGATCTAGAGCGTTTTATCAAGAATTGTAATTTAACTTCTTTTGCTGATGATACCAGTTTTTTTCTAACCGGGCCAAATTTCTATTCTATAGATGATAATATAAAACTGGTAACAAATCAACTAATCAAGTGATTTGAAGCAAACAGATTAGTAATAAATGCAGAAAAGACAGTGGCTATTTCTTTTCAAAATATACATGGTATCCAAAGTAGTGGCCCTAATATAATACTAAATGATAAATATATTGGCTACTCTGAAATCACAAATCTCCTTGGTCTACATCTAGATAAAAACTTGAAGTGGAATTGTGGAAACGTTGAGTCAGAGTGAAAAATTCAATGCCATAGCCGGGATTTGAACCACGGATCTTCTGGTTTCCGTCCAGCCGCACTACCATTGTGCTACTATGGCCAACGTGCCGATATGACATTAAATTCTCCAACTGACTCGTATTATCCCGGTAAACCACTTAGGAGTTCTCATAAACACATGGGACAACTACCTTAATGGCGACTTACTACATGTAAATACTTTTTAAGGCCCGGGCTTTATAGTTAACCACTATTAGGTTAATTAATGGTTAATTAATTTAGCCTACACACGGCCAGTGTGAAAGAATAATTAATTTCCATTAATTAACCTAATAGTGGTTAACTATAAAGCCCGGGCCTTAAAAAGTATTTACATGTAGTAAGTCGCCATTAAGGTAGTTGTCCCATGTGTTTATGAGAACTCCTAAGTGGTTTACCGGGATAATACGAGTCAGTTGGAGAATTTAATGTCATATCGGCACGTTGGCCATAGTAGCACAATGGTAGTGCGGCTGGACGGAAACTAGAAGATCCGTGGTTCAAATCCCGGCTATGGCATTGAATTTTTCACTCTGACTCAACGTTTCCACAATTTAGCCTACACACGGCCAGTGTGAAAGAATAATTAATTTCCATTAATTAACTTGAAGTGGAATATTCACATTAACGAAATTTCTAAAAAACTTAGCAAATTGTGTTTTCCCCTGTTTATAATGTCTAAGGTAATGAATAGAGAAGCACTTTTATCCCTGTACTACGCATACTTTCACTGTATCATTTCTTATGGTATAATACTATGAGGGAACTGCGAAAAAGCGATTACCATATTTAGATTACAAAAGAGAGCTATACGTACCATACTAAAGGTAAACAAAAGAACTAGTTGCAGAACACTTTTTCAAGAATTAAAAATATTGCCTCTACCTTGCTTGTATATCCAAGAAATAGTAACCTTTGTTAAATTAAATATCCAATTATACTCCACTAATACACAAAAACATAATCATGATACTCGAAGAAAAGAGAAAATAAGTATAATCCCCCATAACACCAGTTTGTTTGGTAAAAGCTTTATATATACTGGACTTTACCTTTATAACGGCCTACCTGAACACCTAAAGAGCATATCTGCACTTCCTAAATTTAAACGCTGTGTGAAAAAGTTCCTGCTAGAACATTGTTTTTATAGAATAGGTGAATTTTTTGAATATGTCAACTACAGATAAATTGTTATTATATTGTGCATACAGTTTCTGAATTTTCATTTCTAAACTTGTGTTGTGTATATGTTTATTGTATAATTTTTAGTTATAAGTACTTAACATGTCCTATATCATGTACTATGATCAAAAGGATGAATAAATACAAGTACAATTACAAATACAAGATAACTGACCAATAGGAAATCAACATGAACGTGACAAAAGTTAAATTGGAGTAACCTACCACATAACATGGTAGCATCCACTGATTAGGGTAGGTATTTTTGTTAGAAGATATCTACCTTAAGCAAAATACATTCTTTTCCCAAAGAAATATAAACTACTTTGAGTTGTATGAACTACAAAAAGGCTTGTGTTTCACACAGTAATGTCAAATTGTATCACCTCACTCTGACTGTTAAATTTTGAGAAGGATATCATGCCATGTGTCACTAATGTCGCATCACAGTGTCACTCCATTGTAATTTAGACATCACACAACCTGGGAGTAATTTAATGTTTTGGCTACACTTCTGGTTAGAAGAGTCAAAGTGATATGTGATAAATACTTAAATAAGCGAATACGAATAGTTCAGTAATAATCCTAAGTCACTAAAGAATCACAGAACTAAGGATAGGGAAGAAGCTACCAGAAACTAGTCTTCATTAAAAAACTTGTAAGTGTAGAAAAATGTATACAAGATTGACTGATTTGCCTAATTTTAGTAACAATGGCACTCCACTTTCTGAAATACTTCTTTTTATTATTTGAAGCAAAAGGTTAGAAACAGTGATGTACTTAACAGGTGAAAGTAATGAGTCGGCAATTCAAACAGATGATCACAAAGTGATGTTTGTGTTTGAATTACCGTCTCATTACTTTCAAATACTTCATTTTATTCTATATACATCAGATATTGCTTGAACAAAGTAATTTAACCTGCCTATCCACACTTTTTAACGACATGGTTAAATAAAAGAAAATTATGCCATATTGAGAGGAAAGGTAATAAAAGGTTGTTAAAAGAAGAGGCAGCATACTGAACCAATGTTATCAATATATGAAAATATAGTGAAAGTACTTTCAAGTATGTGCATTCGAGGAAAATGTGAATGCATGACATTCTGAATAGAGCAGCTACCCTGTATTCAATCTCTAGAATAAAAGGTAAGAACATATGCTATCTGGCATCACTGGGATTTAGACTCATGCAGTTACACCCTGTCATCACTCCGCAGTTGTGGCTTGTGGCTTGTTTACAGCTTAGAACCCTCAATTCCTCACCTCTGTTTTGCAGCTTATGGTCCTAAATCAGTAGCAATCTTCTGCTTTATTGTTTGTAATGCTTTGTCCAATTAAGATTTTTGCTGCACTCCAAAGTATTGGCAGCACTTATATTTTCTGCTAAGTTTGAAATACCAATGTTGGCAGCATAAGGACAGCAGCAGTACTCTCCCATAATACCTCAAGTAGGATGCATGTGGTGCCTGTTGCATTACCTGTGTATAAGGAATTAAAGAGCATATAATTATCATAAATGCAGTTAAATATGTTATCCAAAGTCTCAATTAGAGTTCATTTTCTGTATTTAACATAGTTATACTATAAAGGACTTGTATATATGCCCAGTATAGCAAAGTTGAGCAATTCGCATAGATGGGAGCTTAAACCATCTGAAAGAGAATATATTTCCCTTGAGATTGATGCCATCTTCACAAGAATAGGTAAACAAATTCTGTGGGCATGCAGTAAAACTTAAGTCCTGATCAACTTTCGTTTGTGCTGAAATCCTACTAATCAATTGTCTTGTCGCTCATGTCGTACTGCTCCATTATAATAATGATAATGATAATGATAACGGTAATGGTAATGATAATGATAATGGTAATAATAATAATAATAATAATAATAATAATAATAATAATAATAATAATAATAATAATAATAATAATAATAATAATAATAATAATAATAATAATAATAATAATAATAATAATAATAATAATAATAATAATAATAATAATAATAATAATAATAATAATAATAATAATAATAACAATAACAATAATAATAATAATAATAATAATAATAATAATAATAATAATAATAATAATAATAATAATAATAATAATAATAATAATAATAATAATAATAATAATAATAATAATAATAATAATAATAATAATAATAATAATAATAATAATAATAATAATAATAATAATAATAATAATAATAATAATAATAATAATAATAATAATAATAATAATAATAATAATAATAATAATAATAATAATAATAATAATAATAATAATAATAATAATAATAATAATAATAATAATAATAATAATAATAATAATAATAATTTATTTTCATCCATAATAATATTTACATGTTGTCGGATACGTCAAAATAAACAGTTATATACATTTAATTACAATTCGTCCAGTCTATACAAGCATTTTTGTATTAGAAACTTGTTTAGTTCATTTTTAAATAATTTACCTTTTTTTGTTTTTAGTGAATTTGGTAGTTTATTAAATAATAATTTTCCCATTATTAAGGAATCTTTATCTGTTGACTTCTTATTTAAAGCTATACTGTGGTAATTATTTGTGTCCTTGTTTCATGTTTGTGACAATGTTTATTTATGTTACCCATTTCATCCTTGCTAATTACAAACATTATTACTTTAAAAGCGTGTAGAGGTAGTACTTAAATATTAAAAGCAGAAGCATTATTAACAGTGAAGTATTCTTCATATTTAAGTTTCAATTATACAACAAAATGTAAGTGAAGACTGAGTGTAAACATAGTGACTCATAAATTCAAACTTAAATATAAGGAGATACTACTGTTAGGATTTTGTTTTCTACAAAAACATTTCTACATGATTCTCTTCTATTTACCTTATATATACATCTTACACATTTTTTCTGCAAAACTAGCAATCTGTTCATGTTAGCCATACAAGTGCTGCCCCATATCTCAACTGCATATTGTAGATGTGAATGTATTATTCCATAATAAGTTAGTTTCAGATATTCTGAATTTAGGTATTTTGCTAGGTTCCTTACGGGGGAGTACTAACTGTTCTCTCTGCGTCTTCCCATCGGGTGATTCCAATACCCGGAACAGCACGCCCTCTCTCTTCTTCAACGAGTCCCACTGGGCCCAGTACGTTTTGTAGGTGGTGCTCCTGAGTGCGATGTCCTCCCAGGTTGGTCTTGTCCCTGCCTGCACTTCCCTCAAGAGAGACCCCAAGTCTGCGTCTGCCAGGTGCTCCCTCAGGCCTGCACTTTCCCAGCCGTCCGCAGCCACTGCCGTGACTACTCGGACTGCTGAGGCACGCTCCTTCTCTTCCACACTTGTGCGCTGGCCGCACTCCTCTGGACGGGGTCTTCGGGACATAGCGTCTGCGTTACCATGGCACATCTCTCTACGGTGCTCCGAGGTGAAGTCGTACTCCAGCAGCCTCTGGACACAACGTGCTGTCTGGCCTTCCAGGTTGTTAAAGCTCAATAGCCAGGTTAGGGCGGAATGGTCAGTCCCCAGATGGAAGGGTTGACCTGTGGAAGTACTCCAAGGTCTTTACTACGGCCAATAATTCTCTCCGGGTGACGCAGTAATTTTTCTCTGCCTTGGATAGCGTCTTGATGTACTAGGTTATCACCCGCTCATGGCCGGCCTGGATCTGCGATAGGACGCCTCAAATGCAGTGGTCGCTGACGTCGGTGTACATAATGAAGGCCGCGCCTGGTTGTGGCAAACCCAATACTGGTGCACTGCACAGCGTCTTCTTCATGTGCTGGAAAGCCTCTTCGGCGTCCTCCGTCCATACATAACGCCGGTGTTCCT
This sequence comes from Mantis religiosa, assembly GCA_030765055.1. Classification (NCBI taxonomy): domain Eukaryota; kingdom Metazoa; phylum Arthropoda; class Insecta; order Mantodea; family Mantidae; genus Mantis; species Mantis religiosa. The sequence continues at coordinate 488,708 of JAUKNK010000024.1, read as the reverse complement.
CTCTCTCAGGCGGGTGAGGGGTTTGGCGATGTTAGAGAACCCCTTTATGAAGCGCCGGTAATATCTGCATGGCCCCAGGGAACTGCACAGATCTTAATTATCCTTTGAGGGAGGCCAATCTGTCACAAGCTGTGCCCTATCCGGGTCTGTGGCCACTCCGGTTGCTAAGACTATGTGGATCAGGTAGTTCCCTTCCTTGCGGAAGAGCTGGCAGTTCTTCGCGTTCAGCTTTAATTTGGTCGCCTGCAATCTCTGTAGCACCTTACTCAGATTCTCGAGATGCTCTTCAAAAGTCTTACCGACGATGATGGTGATGTCGTCCAGGTATGGCAGGCAGGCATCGTAAGTCAGTCCTCTCATCACTGACTCCATGAGGCGTTGGAAGGTAGCTGGCGCGTTGCAGAGGCCAAAGGGCATAACTATGAACTGCCAGAGCCATTTGCCTGTTGAGAATGCGGTCTTCTCCTTGTCTCTCGGATCTAGAGCTACCTGCCAGTAGCCCGACTTCAGGTCCAGGTTCGAGAACCACTGTGCAACAGCTAGCGTGTCCAGGATTTCGTCAATACGGGATAAGGGAAAACAGTCCTTCCGTTGGCAGCGTCCAACTTTCTGTAATCTACTCAGAAGCGCAGCTCGCTGTTCTTCTTCGTCACCAAGACAACAGGGGAACACCCAGGGCTGTCAGACTCTTCAACCACTCCCCTGGATATCATGTCCTCCACCATGTCTCGTACCGCCCCTTGCTTCGCAGGCGGAACGTGTCTAGGTGGTATCCGAATAGGCTGGGCGTCCTCAGTGTCGATGCAGTGAAGCACTTTGTCCGGGTGTCCGTAGTCACTATTACCTTGGCTGAAGACGCGCTGGTATTGTCTCAGCAGTTGTCGAACCTTCTCCAGCTGTTCTGCGTTAGGTGGTCGGCCGCCCTCTCCAGTAGGCCTTCTAGCCGGGACCCCAGGTTTTGCACTGGAACCAGCTCCTGTGTCTTGTCCATTGCTGTTACGCTTGCCACGGGCTCGCACGTTCCCAACCCCGTCCCGACCCGGACGACGTGATCGGTTTCCGTTGGATTTAGCAGTCTCACTGGCACCTCCTATCGGCACGGCAACAATCCCCTAACTACACATAGTCCGTGTACTGGCGTATTCTGGTCCAGCATCATGTTCCTGGTGTTCTGGCCTTCCAGTCGCGCCGTCACCACTACCTCGCTCCTCGGGGGAACAACAACGTCTTCGTTCAAGGTGACCCTGCAGATTCCAAGGCGCTCTTCGGGTTGACGGAGTATAACCTCTTCTGCGTTGAGACTCAGGACCTTCCTGTCGACGTCGACCGTCACCTCGTGACTCCTGAAGGCATCCAGTCCCACAATCACCTCATCAGCAACCTTTCGCGACGAGCACCCACAGCCGCACGGCACTCCGTCCCAAGGTCAGCTTCAGCAGAGCCTCCTTCTCCAAAGGCAAGGTGTCGCCCGATGCCGTCATCAGCTGGTATGATCGCCTCGGCTTCCTGGATGGAAAATCCTTGGCTATTTCGGGTCTGATGACGGTCACGGCAGCCCCGGCGTCCACCAGCACGCGGCACGGTTTCTCTCTCACCCAAACTTCCGCGATGAGGCTGTCATCCATTCGCCGGCTGACGGCGCGCAGTGTCACTTGAGGGGATGGTGGTGATGGCGCCGACGTGCCCCTCGCTACGGCGTAACTAACTCGTTTCCCGGCTGCTCTTCCTGGTGTAGGCACTCTCTCTCCAGGTGTCTGGGCTGTCCACACCCCCAACACAGGCCACTAGGTCTTCGTCGGCGTCCCTCGGCTGATCTTCTGTCTCCGGTATAGCGGACTTTCCTTGTTCTCTACGTCGGTATAGCTGTTACCTTGGCCGCCTCCATCCCTAATGCTGCCGTTGGCGCCTCGTGGATGGTTTTATAATTTCCGAGCATTAGGCGCTGACTAATCTGCGTGTCTCGTATCCCGTCAACGAATGTGTAGGCAGCTTTCCAGGATACGAACTCTGGTAGGAGGTCGACTAGGGCCTTGCTAGCAAGTTGTTCAACTTCCAGGGCGAACTCCTGTAGTGTCTCCCCTGTCTGCTGTGACCTTGCCTTTAGCTGGCTGGGATAGGCTGCGGCTAAGCGGTGGTTTCCAAAACGATTCTCTAGGGCTTCCCAGATGTCCTTCGGCGCCGCCGTTATATGTACCGCTTTCAGGACTTCCACGGCCCGTCCCTGGAGGCTGCCTATTAACTGTGTGGCTTCCTCCTCTGGTGACTATTTGTTGTGCTTGGCCACTGCGTCCAATTGGCGGCGGAAGACTTCGAAACTTGTCGCGCGGTCGTATTTAGGAAGTTTGACGCGCGCAGATGTTGAGTCGCTTCCCGGCGCGTCGACCTTTAAGTCCTTTTACCTCCTGCCGACGACGTCCTGCACTACGGTGATCAGGAACTTGACGCTGCTGTCGGCCTTTCCTTCCAGGTTGTTTATGAGGTTGGCAAGGTCTTCAACGTCCTCCACCCTGGCGATTTTGACCCTTCGAAGTCTCGAACGGGAATGTTCAAATGAGTGAACTGAGTCGCCAACTGCAGGCCTTATATAGGGAAGGTTGCCGTATCTGGAAGGTCAGCGGCGCGCACAATTATCCCGAGGTTGCGAGACGTCTGGTGGGAGGGGAAAGAGACGGTACAGAGCTCGTGCCGCTCTCCTAATCGTCCCTTCAGTTAGTGACACGAGACAAATGGGTAGGCGTTGTCTCAGTACTTCCCGTCTGGCCCTACTGCCGGCCGGTTCTATAGGAAGTTCCGAAGTTCGGGTGTCAATATTGACGGAAAATGGAATAGACAGGATAGGACAATACGAGGTCTGTTCGAAAAAAAGCGAATTATAAATTTCCGCGGGCCACGTATATTCGATTTTCGATATTTTGTGGTGTTATGTTGGTACTGATGTCCCTCAGTTACGTTGATAATGTCGGTCATTTTGAATGTTCAGTAAATTGTTGACAGCTATTTTGTTTGTACGTTAGAGAGGTTGTTGAGAACATAAAGATATCGATTGGCTCGTGCCATTCGATTCTGACCAATAATTTGGTCATGAGTCCGGTCACTGCAAAATTTGTACCAAAGCTTCTCACTTACGGCCAAAAACAACATCGCATTAACGTTGCTAAGGAGTTGTTGAGCTCTGTCCGTGACAGAGGGTGACGAATCGTGGGTTTATGGTTATGACGTGGACGCTAATGCTCAATGTGCTCAATAGATACAGCCACACGAGCCAAGACCAGAAAAAGCGCGCCAAGCTCGGTCGAATGTAAAGGTTTTGCTTACAGTTTTCTTAGATTGGAAAGAGGTGATGCATCATTAGATCTTGTCACAGGATAGAACGTCAATAAGGAATATTTCCTTCAAGTTATGCGGAATATCGCGAAGCAATCTGCCAGAACTACCCAGATTTGTGCAAGAACAAATATTGAGTTTTGTACCATGATAAGGTCTCGGCTCCCACAACATTAATTGTGAATTGCGAAATTTTGGCCCAAAAACAACAGACTTATGATGCCGCAGCCATCGTTCTCGCCAGACCCATCGTCCTGTGACATTTTCAGTTTCCAAATTTGAAGAGGCCCATGAAATGACGACGCTCTGTCACGATTGAGGGGATAAAGAAGTCATCGAATGAGGAGATGAACAGGATCACCAAAAATATTTTTAAGGTGTACGAGGATTGTAAAAACGTTGGCACAAATGTATATCTGGTAGGGATTAATTTAAAGGGGACAAATTAGATTTCATGAATAAATACTTTTGCGGAAAAACCAAAATTCGCGATATTTTTAATGCATCTCGTATACACACTTCTATATCGGAGTGTGAAAGTATAAACGTGCTTCAAGGGGACTATCAATATTGATAAAGAATAAATTTAGAAGACTGTTCAGAAACTGAGAACCAATAAATGAAAATGTAATTAAAATGAACATAGATATTTTTGGAAAGAAAATAACAGTACTAGGCGTATATGGAACAAGTGAAGGTAAAAATTTAACGATATAGATCTAGCAATCGTCATCAACAAGTACACATTCCGCAATTAAATCGTCTAGAGGTGATAACGGTTAAAATTAACACTTTTAGTACAGAACTCACACAAGTAGCAATATACAAACCACCCGCAGACATTGACACAGGTGACGTTCAGAAAATCATGCAGTTAGGTGAAATAGCGGCGGGGGATTATAACTCTAAGCATTATATATGTCACAGCACTAACCCCAACCATCAAGGGACGAAACCTTTGAGTTATATAAGCTCTATCAATTAACTCATTGCCGGCCAATCACGTGCCAGTCTTAGTTATTGTCAAAGATATTCCCTTCAACATCGAATGTACTGTATTTCATGACGTCAATTCGGACCATCTACCGGTGCAGCCCTACAATATAAATACTCTGAACTACTAAATAGTTACCTGGGAAGACCTCAAAATCATAATAGAACAATACCTCCAGGGAAATGGAAATAAACAGCCGAGCAAAATAAAGCGATACATAAACTAGAACTAGAACAAAGTAGGGATCACTGTTAAGTGTAAACTGACGGTAAATGCCCAATATCCCACGGACATCGAAAACTTATACCAATAATGACATCGCTTAGGACGAAAATAGCAAACAGCGAAACACCGCACTCCCCAGGAGGACAATTTAGACGTCAGAGCAACAGTATCAGCAATAACTAGGGAATATGTAACAAAGGAATAGAACTAAACCCTTGAATGACTAAATCTGAACTTACATTTTGTTTGGAAAGTAGCAACATACCTCCACTCATAAATGACAACGTGATCGCTGATACATCTCGGTCCAAAGCATAGATGTTATGACAAACATTAGAAAACACTCACGCTACACCCCACAGAGGAACCAGCAGGTCAGTTAGACATCCCAACTATTAAACAAGAAACTAATGAAGAAGTTTACAGTACACACAACAAAATTCGAAAAACAAATGCAGGTGAAATTAGTTGCATTATTAACCACCTGCGAAACAGAAAGGCCCGATAACATATCCAACATAGTCCTAAAACGTCTCCCATTTGGAGCACTGAAGTTCCTAACGAAAATATACAACTTCATAGTAGAAATCGTTAGATTTCTGCCTCAGTGGACAGAACCAAACTTAGTAATGCTTTCACAGCCGCTTAAACCAGTAGCTACACGTCCATTAGCCTAATAAACACTCTAGGAAATGTATTGGGAAAAAGGTCCTAAAAAGGATAACCTCCTACATTACAAAAACGATATAAATATCCCAGAACTCAATAGCAGGCAACTCAGCGACTTGTGCGCCTAACATAGTTTATCTCTAAATGACTTAATAGGAATAAATCAACAGACGCATATTTTTGGATATCGAACACACCTTCAATAAACTGTGGCGCGTTCACCTCATTCACAAACCGAATTCATACAACTTCCTTGATGCTATACATAATTTTCGTAATCAGAGACTACTTCAGCGCACGTTAGTTCCGAGTAACGGCGGAGGAATGGTCCTCCTCTCGCAGGTCCATTAGGACCGCAGTCTCTCAAGGAAGATTGCTCAGACCGGTGCTACTCAAACTTTACATTATTGATAAGTCAGTGACATAAACCGATAAAGACATCTACACCAATGACGCAGCACTAGTGGCACAGTCCACTAAACCTCGCATAATTCATTTGTGACTGCAGGACGTGCGAAACGAATTAGAACCCTGGTTACTGAAAATAAACTCCAACAGATGCCAATCAATAAATTTCACAAAAACACTACCACATAGGTATCCTAGGCATGCGCAGCCACCACTCTCATACAGTGACGAAAGAATTGAATGGAAAGACCGAGTCACCTACTTAGATGTCAAAACGGATCAAGGTCTCTCATGGAAAGAGCACATAAATGTCATCAGAGCAAAAGCAAATATTCGAATAAGCAGACTTTCTCCGTTGATTAACGTAAATAACCAACTAAAGTTAACATGGACTGACACTTCACGAAATGCTGATTAGACCAATTGTGACGTATGTAGCCCCCTCTATGTACCGGCTGCTAAAACGCTCATAAACAGAGTAGAAACGCTACAAAACAGAATTATAAGAACAATCATAAAGCTGCCACAGCTACGTGTAAAACTAAATCTGCACATTATCGAAGACCTCATTCAGTAACAGTACGCCAGCACCAACAATGTTAATATACTGATAACCTTAACGAAAATACTGTCGCTGATTTGAGGCGGGCGGGCAACGAGATCAAAGAGACGGGCAGTGCAGTGCGGAGATAAGAGGTCACCGAAACGGTGGGGTAATGAGACGGATTTCTCGAGGGCTGTCTTTGTTCTAGCCGTCTTGACTGAGAACGTTCCAAGATGTGAGTAGTCACAGTGAGTCAGTCGGTATTTGGACGCGTGTGCGTGAACAGTTGTCATTGTAAACTTTACGGTCGATGACCTTGCAAGTTGTATTGTGTATGTGACGTAATTCTGGACTGCTGTGTACGAAGTATGATTCTACGGAAATAAAAAGCAAATGTTAGTGTTTGTAACCTCGACTTATAATTTCACGAATCCACAAAGTCACAATTGGTGTCAGGAGTGCGAATTACCACCATGGAGGCTGCATTGATAAGATTCTACAGAAAGAAGAAGAATTAAACACGGCTCACGACACCCTAACAACGAAGACGTTAGCGGCAAATAGCAACCTGCCCGCAAAGCTGGAGGTCACAAATAAAAACCTGACCGCCGAGTTGAAAAAATAGACAGGGAATGACGCCCTCTCTGCGAATTTAAAGACGACGAATCACAATCTATCTGAAATGAAGGCTGAAAACGAAGCCATCGCCGCCAAATTTCAGAAGCAGTTGGCCGGCGTAAAGGAGGACGTCACGGAGTTGGGTGAGCGCGTCGAAGACCTGACGAGCGGCGTTAACAACTTGAAGGGAGAGGTCGACACAAACACCAAGTGGAGGACAATGTCCGCAGAAGGGTGAAAGGTCTGAAGGTCGACGCGCTGGGACGCGACACAACTTCTGCGCGCGTCAAATCGCCGAAGTATAACGTCAATTCCACGTTCGAACTCTTCTGCCAATTCGAACACAGTGGCCAAGCACAAGTGGTCACCAGGGGCGGAGGTCGCACAGCTAATAGCGAGCCTCCAGAGGCGAGCCGCAGAAGTCCCTAATGCGGCCCAGACAGCGGTGGCGCACAAGCACATCTAAACGGCCCTGGAGAACTGCTTCGGGAACCAACACTTGACCGTAGCCTAACGTAGCCAACTGAATCAAGGACGCGGCAATCAGGGGTGACGCTGCATGAGTTCAACCTGGCAATTGAACAGCTGGCCAGCAAAGATTTGGTCGACCTCCTACCGGAATTTGTGTCCCGGAAAGCGGCATACACGTTTGTTGATGGGGCAGGAGACGTCGTAATACGTCAGCTCCTAACGGTAGTATTGAAGATGGAGGTGGCTACTCCAGCGTCAACAACACGGGGTATCCGCTACACTGGAGCCTGAAGACCAGCCGAGGCACTTCGGCGAAGACCAAGTGGCGTGTGTTGGGGGTGTGGACAGCCGGGACTCCTGGAGAGAGACTGCACACACTAGGGAGAGCAGTCGGAAAACGACTAAAGGCCGTCGTGGCGAGGGGCACTTAGGCATTATCACCACCATACACTTGAGTGACACTGCGCATTGTCAGAGAGCGTATAGATGACAGCCTCATCACGTACGGTTGAGTGAGAGGGAAGCCCTGCCGCGTGCTCGTACACACCACGGCAGCCGTGACGATTATCAGACCTGATATGGCAAAGGGTTTGCCGTCGAGGAAACCGAGCCGACCATACCAGCTTTTGACGGCATTGAGCGACACCTTGCCCGTGGAGAGGAGGCCTTGCTGCAATTGACCCTTGCACGGAGTCCGTGCGTCAGTGGCTGTTCGTCGCGGAGGTGGTTGAGGAGATGAATATGGGGGACTGCAAGCCCTCAGGAGCCACGAGGCGACGGTCGACGTTGGCAGGAAGCTCCTGTGGCTATAAGGAGAGAGGCGACACTCCAAAACCCCGTAGAAAGTCTCGGAATTTGCAGGATCGTCCTGAGAGAAGACGTGGTTGTCCCCGCGAGAAGCGAGGTGGTGGTGACGGCACGACTTGAAGGACAGCGGTCAAAGAACTTGATGCTGCACCAAAAGACACCTGTGCACTGACTTTGTATAGCCAGGACATTGTTGCCATTCCGAGAGGATGCGCCGGTGACGCTAGTCAAACCAACAGACACCGATCGTGACCTCCAGGCCGAGACGGATTTGGGGATGTGCGAGCCCGTAGTCAGCGTGACACCAATCGATATAATCCATGAGCCGGTGCCGACGAGAAAACTGCGCCCCGGCGGGAGGGAATATTGGAGAGGACGGCCGACCACCTGGCCACTGAAACGCTCGAGAATGTTCGACAACTGCGGAGACGATACCAGCGCGTCTTCAACCAAGGCGACAGGGACTACGGCCGCACGGACCTAGTGCTCCACCACATCAACACCGGACACGCCCGGGCTATTCATTAGCCACCTAGACGCGTCCCACAGGTGAAACAATCGGCGGTACTGGACATGTTGGGGGACATGTGATCCAGGGGAGGTATTGAAGCGTCTGATAGCCCTTAGTGTTTCCCTGTAGTCTTTGTGACGAATAACGACGAGCTACACTTCTGCGTGGACTACAGGAAGTTGAACGCTTTCACCAGGAGGGACTTCAGGTGACTAACCTGAAGCTAAACGCAAATAAGTTGCAGTTCTTCCGCAGGGAAAGCAACTACTATGCCATAGGGAATGGCACAGACCTGGGGAAGTTCCGGAAGTCTTGGAGGAAATGCACGCCGGTACTTCAGGAGGATACCTGGGAGCAAACCGAACAACCGACAAACTCCGACAGCGCTGCTACTGGCTGAGGCTTCGAGCAGACGCTGAGAGATGGTGCCTTCAATGTCATTTTCGCGCGGCGACTCGCGGCCCCCATTCTAGGAGCCGGAGTCCTATGCAGCAGTACAACGTCAGAGCGCCATTCGAAAAGATCGCTGTCGACATAGCTGTACCATTCCCAGTGTCCGAGGAAGGCAACAAGTACGGTATGGTGGTCGTTGACTACTTCACGAAATGGCCGGAGCTGAATGCCATCCCGAACCAGGATGCAAAGACAATCAGAGACTGCCTCGTGGAGCAAGTGTTCTGCCGATTGGGGGTGCCGTTAGAGCTCTACAGGGTGTCTACCCTGATGGAGGCACTAGAAAGACAGGATTAATAAGATCTGCACAACACCCCAACATCCGCAGTCGGACGTCACGGTGGAGAGATACATCAAGACGTTAGAAGACCACCTGAGGAAGGTCATGACCAGCCATCAGCGAGACTGGGACGTCAAGGTGCCACTGTTCTTGCTGGCCTACCGCTCATCAACGCACGACATCACTGGGATGACGCCAGCCTGCTTAATGTTCGGTCGAGAGTTATGCCTACCCTGTGATGTGGCTTTTGGAAGCCCCCGGACGCAAAACAGCCAGCAACCAACTTTGAGGAGAACTTGGTGGACCATCTCCACGGCGCGAATGAGATGGCTCGTCAGAACATCCAGGAGGCGAGCGACGACATGAAGACCCGATACGACAGGAAGGTCAACAGCCAAGGGTTCCATCAAGGTGACCTGGTCTGGTCGTATCGCCCTACCCGGACCAAGAGACGCTGCCCGAAACTTAAGCAGCCGTGGCAAGGACCGTAACGGGTGGTGAAAAGCACCAACGGCGTGGTCTACCGCATGCAGAAGGTGCCCCGAGGGAAGGTTCCCCGAGGCGAAGGAGAGAGTATTATCCAGAGGTCACTGCGATTGCCCCTCTCCGCTACTCCTTTGCCAAACACCATCCAGTTACCCATGTATGGGCGTGGCTTGCAGGCCATCTGTCTCTTTTACTCTCCGCTTTCCTCTCTCGGCGTTCGCTCACGAGTGACCTCGTGACAATACTAACCCTTCCTTGCATGTATATATTCTCGATGTTAAGATCCTGTGTACCCAATCGATTCTTATTTAAAACTTATACAGTTAATAGGATAAACACAAGAAAATGTAACGGGCACTATCCCATTGCTAAACTTTCTTGCTTCCAGAAAGCTGCACATAATGAAACAATCAAAGTATTTGGCGCTCTTCCTAATCATCTTAAATAGCTTCTGTGCTTTCAAAAATGCGGCTAGAAAATGAATAAGCTCAAAATATTATTCTCTACATTATTATCTGAATGACAAATTGTCCTGGCAATGCTTATATAGCTGTGTAAGCAGAATCCAACTATGGCAATGACAAATAATTACTAATTAACCTGTGAATAGGCTATTTAAGTGTACCTGTATTGAAGATATGACATTATAAATCACTGACACTTTACGAAACGCTGATTAGACCAATTGTGACGTATGTAGCCTCCTATGTGTACAGGCTGCTAAAACGCTTACAAACAGACTACAGACGCTACAAAACAAAATTATAAGAACAATCACAAAGGTGCCGGAGCTTCATGTAAAACTAAATCTGGACATTACCGAAAACATAAATAAGTTGCCTAGCTTCGATCTTTACGAAAAAAGAGGGAAACACACAAACTCCTTCATTCGAGAATCTGGGTACCCACAACACCAAATGACTCGTGTAACAGACCGTTATCCCTTTCCGACAGAACACTTGGTCTGAGGGAGCCATGGCTTTGGGTTTACTCTATACACCATACAAGTGGTCCTTGAGGTCCTTGCTGTCAACTAGGGCGGTCCTGGGGTAATGCGGTCATTCCAAAATTAATTAGGGCAAGTCACACGGACAAACAGCACATAATGAGATTATGTATAAATACCAATTAATCTATATAAAACAGTACGCTAGCAGCAGCAATATTAATATACTCCTAATGTAACATATAAGACAAGGATTTTATGGCAATCTTAACTAAAGTACTAAGAACTGATAGTGCATTTACATGTTACATTTAATTCATTAAAATATCCTACGAAATTTTGACGCCATGCTCAGAGCTCTGGTTGGTAGTAACGATTTCGTCACTTGTTTCAGGAGATCACAGTACAACGAACGACGTCACATCAGAAATGAGACAGAATCAGGCACAAGCACGGCCTCGGTTATGTTTGTGTCACGGCGCCTATTTCTCACCTTACCCAGACCTCGCCCTGGCTTTGACGCTCACCCTGAATCCGCAGGTACAATAGCGGTAATGCTACTCTTCCTCACTAGAATACCCACCGAGGGAGGTTTTTAGTGGGTAGGGATGACAGTTCACTCCGTTAAAGAACCCTGCACCCCAATCCCAGGGTTAATGCATTTTTCCTCCACTCGAAAATAAAGTCATATGCGGAGAGTACACTTGGCAGGAAAGCTACAAGGACAGCACCGCAAGTCAGCAAGAACTTCGGTGAGGACATTACCAGGTTAGACGAGCAGACGAACATATCCAATAGCTTTTAGCTGTTACCAAGGCGCCTTTGTGGGTAACTTGGTCTATCACTCGCAAACTGCCTCTACTACTTACAGTATCTCTATCCATGCTCTGTTTTATCTAGACTTAAGCCCCCGCTAGGCTCAGATAGGCTTTCCTAAGCCTGTTCTCTTCATTCTCCAACTTTAGAGTAGTTAATTTGAACTGCCTCCTCAAAAACGAGCGGCCTATCTGCAATCACCGGCTTTTAGGGTAGTAGAACGACATCACTAAGCCCTTCTTAAGGGAGGTAACCTTATTTCCCACACCAACACAAAAAATGGCCAAAACAGATAACCCATTCGAAGATAGGACAAAGACTAACCACCATGGTAGTGGAACCCGAAGAAGTCATGGCCTTTTCCTAAGAAACCACCAGAAGAGTGGAGGGCAACAGTATCGTGGACAGGTACAGCAGCGAGCGTCTTCTGACCTCACGTTGAGGCCTTGTCATCCAAACCGGACCGATGCTACAAAATGCAGACGATATTGGGTGACACTTTGTCTGAAGACAAGCTGTAGACTTGATTGTCGAGCATTTGTAAGCTTGTAGCTGTTCCTCGCGAGGTTGGCTGAAGAAACGATATTTGGAATGGACGCCCTCCGGAAGAAGACCCGGCACCAACAGCTGGTCCGGTGTCACCTTTCCCGGACATATGGGAGTTTTCTCAATTTTCAAACAGCGAAGTGACGATTGCTCGGATAGGATGTTCTAAGCTGAAACTGTTCATTGAGGATGTTCAAATGTTCAAAGCTCGTGTCGTCGCTCAGATATTCTCACAAACGTATGGAGAAGAAATTGATGAAACCTTCGCTTCCATAGAATGTTTAGCAGCGCTGCGGTCCTTGTTATCAATTTCAGCAGAAGAAAACCTAATGGTTTATCATTTCAATGTAGAGACCACCTTTCTTAGTAATGAACTGAAAGAGAAAATTTGCATGAAGCAACCAGCGGGTTTCATCAAAGGAGACACTGAAAAATTAACGAAAGTATTGTCGCCAGGTCATTGTTGATTGAAGGCAGCGCGGGTAACAAGATCGAAGGGACGGCAGTGGAGATGGAGGCTTGCCAAAATGGTAGGCGGGAATAGACGGATTTGGCAAGATTGCGCATTTTTTCTAGCCGGTCTCGATTATTCGAGAAATTTCTGGTATGTTACAAATCGATAAACAGGCAGCCTGCCTGATAAGAGACAGTGAGTCGGTAATTGAACGCGTGCGAGCAAGGTTGTGCTCGCTGTGTTGGTTGACCTGTATCTTACATTGTGTATGTGTACGAAGTTTATTTCTACGGAAATAAAGTGCAATTTTTTGTGTTTGTAACCTGGACTTTTTATTTCACGAACCCACAAAGTCACAACTGGTGTCACGGAGCGGGATATTACGGCCATGGAATCGGCTTTGGAAAAGAGTTTGGAGAATATGAGTGAATTAGCTGCGAAGATGGAAGCTGCAAAGTACAACCTGGCCACGACAATGACAGCAAGGATGGCCGAACTGACCACGGAGATGAAGGTGGTGAACGAGGCCTTCGCCGCAATATTTGAAGAGTAGTTGGCCGGCGTAAGGGTGGATTGACAGAGCTGGGCAAGCGGATGCGCTAAGTGGACGAGCGTGTCGAGGACCTTGCTGACCGCGTAAACAACCTGGAGGGAAAGGCCGACTGCAGCATTACTTCCTTTCTTTTCTTATTTTAATCTTCTTGATTAAACATATAATTCAAAAAGAAATTTATATATTACATCTCTAATTTAGATGATGATTAAATATAATTTAAACAACATCACATTCTTTTAATATTAACTATTAAGATACTTTTTACCAAATTCTGAAACAAAACTCAATAATTCATATTTATCTTTAAAAATATACACAAAGTCCATATAAATAATATAAAATTTCACTAACTGTTTCTTTTATCTTCTTCTTCTTTCTGCCCATTCTTATCTGCCGGTCGAAACGACATAATATTTCCTATTTAACTGCTCTCGTTCCTCATCTAATAAATCCTCTTCCTCTTCTATATCTTGTCCAATTGGTTCGATTTCCTCTTCTTATATTATTACGTTTGAGGATCCATTTGCATTAACATTTTCTCTTATAAGTCTTTCTTTTATTCTATCTCATCTTCTTAATTCTTGTCTGTCAATTGATAATCTTTCAGGTCTTCTTACTTCTATAATTTCTGACTCCCAAGCTTTTTTACTTACATAATTGCTTAGAAATTGTTACTTTTTTACTAATTCAGAATCCCTTAATATGTCACGAATATAAAAACCTCCTAAAACATATCTTTCCTCTAACTGAGAAATTCCACATTTTTCACATTAAAAAATAACATGCTCGGGATCACCTACTTTATTACATAAATTAATAAATCATTTTCAGTTTTAGTAATTTTTTTCCATAATGTGTTTTTAAGGTCCATGACCAGTTATATAATGAATGAAACCTTTAGTTGGTTGGATGAAATTTAATCTTAAGCTTTCTTATATACTTGGAAACAAATTAAAAGTTCTTCTTCATTCTGGGATTTCATTGCACTCACTTTGCTACTTTTTATAAGAGAATTTCTTTCCCTCCCATACTTTATCGGTTCTTATTCCACAAATTTTATATACTTTATGCAAATTTCCATTTCGGATCCAAATTTGCCCCCCTTAGCCTAATTAACAAATCAATGGGCCATATTGCTGTTGTTACCAGGAGAGCCAAGATAGATGTCGTACTGACTGCACCAGTGAGCCGTAAAATAATTTTACGCTGTGATCTCCTCAATAATCTCCTGATTGCCACGTCATCCATCCTTTCCGCCCAAGCAGCTGCTGCATAGTTAATGATAGAGGCAAAGATGGTGTTATGATATATTTGGATTACTTTTAATGGGATTAAAAAATAAATAGACAGCCCGGACGCCTGGAGAGAGACTGCCCACACCAGGAAGAGCAGCCGGAAAACGAGTAGGGCTCGGCGTGGAGAGGGGCACGTCGGCGCCATCACCACCATCCCCTCTAGTGACACTGCGCGCCGTCAGCCGGCGTATGGATAACAGCCCCATCGCGGACGGTTGGGTGAGAGGAAAGCCATGCCGCGTCCTGGTGTACACCGGGGCAGCCGTGACCATCATCAGACTTGATGTGGCGAAGGGTTTGCCGTCAAGGAAGTCGAACCGACCATAACAGCACCTCACGGCGCCGGGCGACACCTTGTCTGTGGAGAAGGAGGCTCTGCTGGTGCTGACCTTGGGAAGGAGTGCCGTACGTCTGTGGGTGTTCGTCGCGAAGGTGGCTGAGGAGGTGATTCTGGGACTGGATGCCCTCAGGAGAAACGAGACGAGGGTCGACGTCGGCTGGAAGTTCCTGCGGCTAAACGGAGAAGAGGTTATACTCCGGCAACCCGAAGAGCGCCTTGGAATCTGCAGGGTCTTCAACGAAGACGTGGTTGTCCCCGCGAGGGGCGAGATGATGGTGACAGCAATACTGGAAGGCCAGAGAACCAGGAACATGATGCTGGTCCAGAAGACGCCTGTATGCGGACTGTGTGTAGCCAGGACATTGCTGCCCTGCCGAGAGGAGGAACCAGTGGGACTGCTAAATCCAACGGACACCGATCACGACGTCCAGGCTGGGACAGAGTTCGGAACGTGCGAGGCCGTGGTGAGCGTAACAGCAATCAACACAGGAGCCGGTGCCGACACAACACCTGGGGCCCCGGCTGGAAGACCTACTGCAGAGGGTGGCCGACCACCTGACCGCAGAACAGTTGGAGAAATTTCGACAGCTGCTGAGGCGATACCAACGCGTCTTCAGCCAAGGCGATAGTGACTACGGCCGCACGGACAAAGTGCTTCACCGCATCGACACTGGAGACGCCCGGCCTATTCGGCAACCATCTAGACGCGTTCCGCTGGCGAAGCAAGGGGCGGTACGAGACATGCTGGAGGACATGACTTTCAGGGGGAGTGATTGAAGAGTCGGACAACCCTTGGTGTTCCCCTTTGGTCTTGGTGACGAAGAAGAACGGCGAACTACGCTTCTGCGTGGACTACAGGAAACTGAACGCTGTTATACGGAAGGACTGTTTCCCCTTACCCCGGATTGACGACTCCCTGGACAGGCTAACTGGAGCACGGTGGTTCTCGACCCTGGAACTGGAGTCGGGCTGCTGGCAGGTAGCTCTAGGCTCGAGAGACAAGGAGAAGACTGCGTTCTCGAGAGGCCAAGGGCTCTGGCAGTTTACAGTTATGCCCTTTTGCCGCTGCAACGCACCAGCTACCTTCCAACGCCTCATGGAGTCAGTGATGAGAGGACTGACTTACGACGCCTGCCTGCTATACCTGGACGACATTATCCTCGGTGGGACTTTTGAAGACCCTCTCAGGAATCAGAGTAAGTTGTTACAGAGATTGCAGGCGACCAACTGGAAGCTGAACGCGAAGAAGTGCCAGCTCTTCCGCAAGGAAGTGAACTACTTGGGCCACATAGTCTGAGCAAACGGAGTGGCCACAGACCCGGAGAAGACACAGGCTGAGAGGGATTGGCCTCGCCCAAAGGATAAGAGAGTTTCGCAGTTTCCTGGGGCTGTGTAGTTATTACCGACGCTTCATAAAGGGGTTTTCAAACATCGACAAACCCCTCACACGCCTGACAGAGGAATACCGGCCTTATGTTTGGACGGAGGACGCTGAAGACGCTTTCCAGCACCTGAAGGATACCCTGTGCAGTGTTCCAATTTTGGGTTTCACACAACCGGGTGGCGCCTTCATTGTGAACACCGACGCCAGCGACCATTACATTGGAGGTGTCCTATCACAGATTCCGGATGGCAATGTGCGGATGATAGCCTACTACAGCAAGACGCTATCCAAGGCAGAGAAAAACTACTGCGTCACGCGAATAGAGTTACTTGCGGTAGTAAAACATTGGAGTACTTCCACAAGTACCTGTACGGTCAGCAAATTCACCTGAGAACTGACCATTCCGCCCTAACCTGGCTGTGGAGCTTTAAGAATCTGCAAGGCCAGACAAATCGTTGGTTTCAGAGGTTGCAGGAGTACGACTTCACCTCGGAACATCGCAGAGGGAAGAGTCACGGTAACGCAGACGCTATGTACCGAAGACCCTGTCCAGAGGAGTGCGGCAAATGCACAAGAGCGGAAGAGAAGGAGCGTGCCGCAGCAGTCCGAGTAGTCACGGCAGTGCCTGCGGATGGCTGGGATAGCGCAGGCCTGAGGAGGGAGCAGCTGGCGTACGCTGACTTGGGGCCACTCTTAAGGGAAGTGGAGGCAGGGACAAGACCAACCTGGGAGGATATCGCACCAAGGAGGGCCACCTACAAGTCGTACTGGGCCCAATTGGACTCGTTGAAGATCAGAGAGGGCGTGCTGTTCCGGGTATGGGATTCACCTGATGGGAAGACGCCGAGAGAACAGCTGGTACTTCCCCGGAGTAAGGTCTTCAGGAAGACACCTGGGAGCGAACCGAACAATTGACAAACTACGGCAGCGCTACAACTGGCTGAGGCTCAGAGCAGACGCTGAGAGATGGTGCCGTCAGTGTCACCTTTGCGCGGCGGGTCGCGGCCCCCAGACTAGGAGCCGGGGTCGCATGCAGGAGTACAACGTATGAGCGCCATTCGTAAGGATCGCCATTGACATTGCTGGACCGTTCCCAATATCCGACCGAGGCAACAAGTACCTGACGGTGGTCGTGGACTACTTCACTAATTAGCGGAGGTGTATTCCATCCCGAACCAAGAGGCAAGGACAATCTCAGACTGCCTCGTGGAGCAAGTGTTCTGCTGATTCGGGGCACCGTTACAGCTGCACAGTGACCAAGGCACCAATTTTGAGAAATTGGCCGCATCAAGACCTTAGAGGAACACTTGAGGAAGTTCGTGGCCAGCCATCAGCGGGACTGGGAGGTCAAGGTGCCACTGTTCTTGCTTGCCTACGGCTCGTCAACACACGACACCACGGGGATGACTCCAGCTAGCTTAATGTTCGGCCAGGAGTTGCGGCTCCCTTGTGATCTGGCTTTTGGAAGCCCTCCGGACGCAAATCAGCCAGCAACCGTGTATGTGGAGAACCAGGTGGACCATCTCCACGACATGCATGAGATGGCTCGACAAAACATCCAGAAGGCGAGCGACCGCATGAAGGAGCGGTACGACAGCAAGCCATCAGCCAAGGGTTCCAGCAGGGTGACTTAGTCTGGTTGTACCAGCCTACCCGGACCAAGGGACTATGCCCGAAGCTCCAGCAGCAATGGCAAGGACCTTACCGGGTGGTAAAGAGGATTAACGATGTGGTCTACCGCATCCAGAAGGTGCCCCGAGGAAAGATGTTGGTGGTACACCTGGATCGCCTGGCCCGCTACGGTGGTGCTGTTCGGGACGACCACCCATGTCGCCAGGTCATTGTTGATTGGAGGCAGCGCGGGTAACAAGATCGAAGAAATGGCAATGCAATGTGGAGATGGAGGCTTGCCAAAATGGTGGGCGGGAACAGACGGATTTGGCAAGATTTCGCATTTGTTCTAGCCTGTCTCGTTTGTTCGAGAAATTTCTGGTGTGTTAGAAATCGAAAAAAAGGCAGCCTGCCTGAAAAGAGACAGTCAGTCGGTAATTAAACGCGTGCGAGTAAGCAGATGTATTGGTTGACCTCTATGTTACATTGTGTATGTGTACGAAGTTTATTTCTACAGAAATAAACTGCAATTTTTTGTGTTTGTAACCTGGACTTTTTATTTCACGAACCCACAAAGTCACAGTATTTGACAGCAAGGGTATACAATGAGCCTGTGCATGAAGTTATAGTAAACGCTAACTTCAAACAAAGTTAAACAGACAAATGCGTTTATTCATAGAAAGTAAAATTAACTGATGTCATCTTTTAGTCTATGTGGATTACAAACACAGATAAGATATACATCAAAACAAAGATTCTGAGCCACATTGAACAGTATCTGAGGTAACTAAAGCCTCAGATGGCAAATTTGAATTATATCAAATGACGTTTGATTTTGGATTCTCAGATGCGAAGAAAATAAAGACACTGCTGGATCAAATCTATGGGAAATCTGAATACCACATATCTTTAACTATGAAGAACTGATTGATTATTACGCACAATTATTAGTGTTCATGTATGTGTGAGCATTATAGCAGGAGCTGCAGCTCCCAGTCAAGTCTACAACAGGTGATATGAAACTCATACTTAGTGACGTTGATCTCAAGAAACTGCAGAACTCATTGGTTACTCTGCTGCAAATTGGGCGGAGGGTCGCAAGACAAGAAAATCTAACAGTGGATACATGATTTTCTTAAATGGAGAATGCTGCAGGAAGCAAAAGTGTGTGTCACTATTGTATACAGAGCCTTATCAGAACTTTGCCAAGTTCCAGCCACAACTGACATTTATGTATAAGATTTGACCAGTACCACAGTTATAAATGACAACAAACAAAGCTGTTTGTGTTTGGTGAAATATCGCCACATCGAGCCAAACATATTGACACAAATTAACATTGTGTTCTCATCTCACTGATTGTACCTTTTATGCTACTGCAGATTTGTTAACTAAACTTCTGTCTTCCAACAGACAGGCATTGTTAAGAGAAAACTGCCAAGTTGTGTCGAGATTAGTGTAATTGGACATCAACTTGTGACTTAAGGAGCTTTATTTGTTTTTAATATCGTTGAATTATAAGGTTAAACGTCTCTGTGTCCCAATTGAGATTCCATGAGCAATTTTTATAATTTTTGAAACAATAAAATTATATATCCTCCCGCTTCGTAATATTTAAATAGCAATGTTTGCTTCATCAGTATGTATCACTAAATTGTGCACCTCTGCGGTCTTTTCTTGACGTAGTCCTGGTGTATTCCATTGTAGTATGTTCAAATCCCCAAATATGCTCCTTTGCCGGAGATCAGAACGGCGAGTTCTGGAAAAGCGGTTCTGCGACAAAACATTGTGGTGCAGATTTCAACTGTTTGTTACAGACACTTCCTCGTTATACGTAGATGGTGGGATCGTCCTTTCTTAACCCTCATATTGTGGAGGGAATGCGCCCTGTGGCTTGGCAAGTCATTAGGACATATTCAGCCTTTCCTTCATTTGCCAGAAGAAAAGTGACAAGTCAGCATTTCCTCCACTTTGGACAAGTCGGTTATATCACTGTAACTCTGACCCCAAAGATAACTCATGGGGCACCACTGGCAGAAAGAGGATGCGATTGGAATAGAAAGGTCTATGAGAGGAGCATCAGTAAATCCTTGTACGCCGATAATAGGTGAAATGTTCAAGGATAGAGATATGGTCGCAGTATAATGAGAAGCAAGAAGATGATGTAAAATTCTGAGCAATAAATACACACAAATACTCTTTAATAGGAAATTCTAGTTATTTCTTCCAGTTTACCAGCTATTTGGCAAATTACCAAATCATCCAAAAACATAATAAATTGATCTTTTGTAATGATCGAGAAAAATAAAAACATTGGCAAAGTAAAAAGACGTATTCTCAGTACAGAGTACTTACACGGCGAGTCCAGTTATGTATACTCTGTTCAGATGTAATCACAACAACGTGTCATACACCGGCAGACGTGAGAAATCATATATAACGTGACTGAATATTGTGACAAGGAGCAAGAAGACAACAATAAGACGTATTCTCAATACAGAGATGTTTACCAGAGCTTATCGAACTTACACGGCGAGTCCAGTTATGTATACTATGTTCAGATGTAATCACAAGAACGTGTCATACATCGGCAGACGTGAGAAATCATATATAACGTGACTGAATATTGTGACAAGGAGCAAGAAGACAACAATAAGACGTATTCTCAATACAGAGATGTTTACCAGAGCTTATCGAACTTACACGGCGAGTCCAGTTATGTATACTCTGTTCAGATGTAATCACAACAACGTGTCATACATCGGCAGACGTGAGAAATCATATATAACGTGACTGTATATTGTGACAAGGAGCAAGAAGACAACAATAAGGCGTATTCTCAATACAGAGATGTTTACCAGAGCTTGCCCCACAAAATCCAACCTCTGCGGTCCTCGTCCTGAGGGGTGGGCAACAGGAAATAAGGGACTGACTAATGGGGTGATGTACGATGGTGACATGGTGTGCCCCAGGACCGCTACGGCTGCCGAGAAGGCCCATCAGTAACCCCGAAAACTGGCAGAAGAGGCTCTGGTGTAATCTCTCGATTGGGTTCCTCCGCGAGGTGAGTGTTCCTTCAAACGCCCAAACCATGGTCCACTTGGATGTTTGACCCCATTTATTTATTTAATGCCCGTTACCGCGACACTATGCACCAAAATATACGGTACTGGAAATTAGGTGTCTTTCTTTCTCTTTTTCAATTTATATCAAACGTTAAGTCATATTGGATGGAAATTATGTTACTCTTATTACCATTACCTTATGTATCGAGATGATAGTGTAAATGCTCAAAATATACTTCATTGTACTGTAGGCAGTGTTCATCAAAGTCACAGAGATTTTCCAACATCTTCTGGAACACATTTTGCTGCAACAGTCCCGAAGAGTGAGACAAACTTCTGACGTAATGCAGACACAGTTTGGGATGGATCTCCAAGTGTCTTAACGTGGCAATTTATGGTATCGTTTGAGGCATCAAGTTCTTCTGAAACGCTAAGGATACCTTTTTATGGATTTTCTCGCCAAACTCGATGTTTATCCTCAATATTGCATACGTTAGGTCTTCCAGATCATGCTAAATCTGTAGTTCGTTGGTCTCCATTGTTGAAACTTTGGAATAATGGTTGTGCCACACGCTCTCTAATGACATCTTCTCCAAGCAAGTAGAATGAGACTTCAATGACATCACATAGCAGCCACGTCTTGGAATATGTGACAATCACTTAATACCTGCTGTATTCCCATACCACTGTGTTTGATTTAAATAATGGAGTAAACCTTAAGGCCAATTTCAAATACAGAGATATCATGTCACAAAGGTGAGGTGAGTATTGTGGAAGAGCAGTTTACAAAATACAATCTAAACATAATAGCTACCAACATAGCAATTTATTTTATTTATATCTAATATCTGACATTGCTTTGATCTTTATCCATGACATTTTAATCATATTAGGACATTTAATATTGGTACAGTATGTCAGTAATTTAGCTGGAGTGATAATAGCATTCACATAAACAGACAAGTATGTGTAGTTTGAGCTGGACATGTCTTGGAGTCTCTTAAGTCTGCTTAAACTTCCCAAGAAGTTGTTTGTAAAATAAGAGAACAGTGGTGTGTAGTGTAGTTTGAAAAACTATTCATGGCTTCAAAGAAGGTAATAGTTAAATTTATACATATTTTGTAGCACATATAAAATGTGTTTCTTTCTTCACAGATTTGTTTCTGAAAATAAGACCTTCATTTGATTCAACAGCTTTCTGAAATGGATAATAAACTAGGAATCAAAGAAGAGTATCACCTCACAGATGACATAACCTCACAGAATGAGAGAGACTTATATGGAGTAACACCTGCGAGATGGATAGAACCGATGAAGTTGAACAGGATGAGGGAGAATTAGTTCCACAGAATCCTGAAATGATGGATAAGAAACACAACAGTGATCATGAAATGTATAACAAAATAGAAATTAAAGAACCTTCGCAGTTGGAAACAGAAACATCATCAGTTTGTGATAATACTAAGGTAAGTTATCTAGAAGTCTATTGTAGTTAGAGAAATGTTTGGTAATAATCATCCCAATATATTCTGTGCTAATGTAGAATGCTACAAATTCCTACACAAATGAATGGCAAATCAAGTCAAGTATTCACAGACAACAGATAACCTAGCTATAAACATAGTTGATACTAGATATGATTGTACCTGCATGTCACAATTAGAGTAACTTGTTATGTGCATGTATATAGCTTAAGTCGTTGACTTAGATAAATATGCAAGTGGATGCTAAAATGTGTTCTAGACAAAACAAGGCTTACATTGTTTTTATATGAAGTAAATACTAATGATGTAATCCAACAATATAATTTCGGGGCTTGTAAGCCGTGGTCCAACTGAGGAGATATCCTTGATGTTTTATCTGTAAGTGCTTTGGACACCTTCAGAGAGAGAGTGACGACTACTAGCTGTGACAACTACAGTATCCTGTTTTCCTCCTAAGTAGCTTAAAAGTGAGCTTTTGGACTAATGCCAACTTCATTGAGAATGTAGAGTTTAAAGTTTAGCTGTTCCCTATTTAGTACTACCTACAAAAAGCCTACGCTTTCCAGTATTCATGTAAGGAAGTGTTGTTATTGTATCTACAGATTCAAGTAGTGTGCATGATGACCACACATGGAGCTTAGGTCAAGTGGTATCTGTTAGAATACAAACATGAATGTATTATGTACTAAGCTAAACTTTGATCTTGGTCTTCAGCTACATTACTTCTGGTATAGTGTGTCTTTCAATAAGCTGGACCTGAGTAAAGTCTATGTCTAATTGTGTTATATTGCCACATTCTTTGTTTAGATCTTTTTTGGCGATAACTTATAAATTCACAGCATATATCATGCTAGGAGCCGTTCTACTGGATATTTGACACATCTCCATACGAAACAGGCTCATTACTGTCTACTGAAAGTGACCTACCCTAAACAACATGTGGACAATGGACTACTCATAAGTGACCCGTGTAATCCAAGTGTCATTTTCTCTCTTTACACCTTGGGATCTCTGCTTGCAATAAAATATATACATTGGGATTGCCTGTTTAGTTTCTCCACTTGTATATTTAATCATTATCCTCTATATTTTTTATAACTTTGCTTAATTCATATTGTGGTATCTATCCGCTCTTAAATATGCATTTAATATGACTTTCGCGGTTATTATTCCAATGTTATGTTTAACAGGGACGGTATCATATGCCTTTCTAATAATTTAGAACAGGGAATTTATATTAAAAGTCGCTTTCGAAATTCTCAGAATATCCCATCATAGTGTTAGCTGGTTGGTGTATGCATGTATGTATAGTGTGGTATGCGTCGTCGGTAGTGAACGAGTGGAGATAATTACATATTAATTTATACAATACATTACATATAGTACACAAACACAATATTGCCTAAAACTATTACCAGAAATATCATCACCCTATAATTTATGAATATTATTTATCCTCATTGTTCATTCATATTTTTTTATTTTATACAAATGTTGTAGTCTTTTCTAGCCAACGTTTAATCATTTCACTCACTTATTAAACCAAAAACTGCAGTGTCCTGGGTTTCCAGTTCTCATAATGTCACATCTGTCTCTAGATATACATTCGTTCTACTATCTGTTTGTGTGTTTTACATTGTATTTATCACTACACACTAGCATTCAAGTATCTACATTTACATCTTATTCTTATCATTTTAGCATTTATTCGTACAATGATGACCCCTTCAATTACACTACTACCTCATTAATATTCCTAGAATCTCACCCACTTTGTTCATAATCCTTTTCTTATGGGGAATTAAATAAAACAATGGTGTCCACAACAATTGAATTTCACATACTTTGTTACAACCTTGATTGCATCCATTTTCACGCATGTATAACACTATCGTCCTTTTTGTGCATGTTATACAAAAATAAATTACTCTAATATTATGGAATTAGCATGTTTTATCCCTCCATTGTTTGTGGAAGAGACTGTAACAAGTCCCATTTGCAACCAAACACAGAAAGATACTGCAAGTAGTACACATTGTTGTTGTTCTGCCAGAGCTCCCTGGTCTCTGGTATTTCTGCCAGTTTTTCACATCTGCAGTTGCAGGTATATGACAACTTTTGAATTACGTAAACTTTCATGGGATAGAGGAACAGGTACTTTGTTTTTCTTTGGCGTTGCTTCTATATCTTGGACATCACTATCATCTCCCCTTTCTCCAACTTCTTCTGCTGCCTTGTATAATAGAATGTCGCCAGACATGAGTTTGTATTTTCTTATGTGTGGTATTTGTTTTGAAGCCGTTCCCATCCACTTCTGGTCCTTCCTCAACTGCAACCAGGCATTTGAAACAGCCATATCACACAATTGTAGAATTGTTCGAATAGTCCATTTCTTTGTTCTGCCTTTCATTGGGCAGTAAGACATCATTCGGTCACAGAAGTTGACCCCGCCCATGAGATAGTTATACTCCTGCCCTATTTTGGGTCTTGTAACTTCAATGCATGTCTTCTTTTTCTTAATACATATGCTCTTCTCTGCCATCTGCTGGAGAATTTATACAAGTTACAGTACATGATACCGTACCGTCTGTCTCAGGGGGATATAGTAAGGAACCATTAATCCATAGTTGTCCCTTATTTTTGTGCATGTACTGGCATTCTGTTTTCAGGGTTTCTCAAGGTTCAGTGATGGTGCTGTTATTTACAATCGCAATTGCTCTGTGCTGAAATCCAGGCAAGATACACAAGCTTATATTATGGAAAGGATCATATTGAATTCGAATGTCAAAAAAGTCATGTTTCAGAAATCCTAACTGCAAAGGAAAATGTTCACTCTGAAAAATATGAGAAAAGCAGCGATGAGGGTGATATGCGCATACAGTCCGTATATATGAAACCCAAAATATTCGGCAATGTGGGTAAAACTGTACAACAGTGTAGCATTTGTGCAAAGACCTTTATGCATCCTTCAAATTTGAAAGTACACCTTCTCATTCATGATAGCAAGAAACCATACTATTGTAAAGTATGTCATAAGAGCTTTACTCAGTTGTCAACTTTTAACACTCATCAGTTAATTCATGAAGGTAATAATTCACACCAATTTTAAGCTTGTGATAAGAGCTTTACTCAACTGTCGTATCTGAAAAACATAATATAGTTTATTATGGTAAGAAGCCACACCTGTTTAAAGTATGTGATAAGAGGTTTACTCATTTCTCAACTTTTAAATGACATATTTTACCTAAGAGGGTAAGCAGCTGCACCAATATAAAGTTTGTCAGGAAAACTATCGACGGTGCTCACTTTTGAAAACACATTACTTAAATCATGATTACAACAGCACACAATGATGTGATAACTATTCATTGTCAATTTTCCAAAGCCATTACTTGATTTATGAGGGTATGAAGTGAAGATGAATAGTTAATGTTAGAGCACTACTTACTTGTCTGTTTCAAGGAAGCAGTTCTTATTGAACGACAAATAGGTTGTTTTGGTTAATTTTTGTTTCAGCGTTTTGTATGATAGTATTTATTACCATCATTAGTAGTAGAATTATTATTTTCTTCATGTATAATTAAAATATTAATTTGTATGTATGTTGTAGTTGGAACTACATAGTCAACAAGTATGTAAATCTGTTAAATGATTGCTATATATAAGTCTGACAATAAACGATTCAATAGAAAGGCTCTCTAGCATTACTACTTCCTAATTAGCATAAGTGGCCACAGCTTTTACCAGTTCCTTAATGTGTTTACATTATTTGTTGTATTCCTGGCTTTTATACTTTGACAGCGAACTCACACAAGTACTTTGCTTACTATGTACTTCACAGATCCTCCATAGAGTCATTTTCACATTCGTTCGAGAAGGCAAGAGGGGTACATGTGTTTAACTAGGGCTTTACTGAGTTGTCAATTATGAGAAATAATAATTTTTTTCAGGATGGTAAGAAGCCACACCGACTTTGGGATAAGAGGTTTACTCAGCTGTAAGGTTTGCAAACCCATAAATTGAGTTATGAGGGCATGAAGTGAGAAGTAATTGCGTGTGAGAAGAAGAAGCACGCATTTTAGGAAAGCTATTATAGGCTTGTTTTGTCTAAGGTGAAGTTGCATCATTGTGGTGTGAAGAGAGCTTGTTTGTGTCACATTCTTGTGTTCCCAAGTATAAATATAGCTAGACTACTATACCGGATAGAAGTCCAGGATGATGTGTAAGGCATATTTGTTAATTTGAAATGCTGTCACAAATGCATAAGTATGCTATAAATGAAACCTTTCAAAACAAAAGAATATTGGTGTGCTTATGCTGCTTATAGCGTTTTATTTTATTCACTCACATTTTTATTTATATCCTGAGATAAAGGAGATGCGTGTTCAAATACCTGCGATGGCATTGAACTTTTAATTCTGACTCCATCTGTCCAATATTTGAGCTCTTCTTCATTATTTTCAAGATACATTAATTTTCACGCAATACTTATACTTTGTGTGCACTTATCACTATGAAGCTTGTCTGGAATGTTTAGTTGTAATGATTGTACCCAACGGCTACACGCTTTATTACACAGCCGCCTCATGTATCTGGTTGTTATATTCAGGAATGTGTTATCACTAGCAATGTGAGCATTTATCAGCCGTCATTCGGTGATCTCTTCTTCAGCACTTTCCGACACGTATTTATTTATTTCGTCTGTTAAAGCTTGACCTATCTCACAGTTTTCGTCATTCAAACACATGACAACAGCTCATACTATACGTATATGGAACATTTTACTATAGTAGATGTCTTCATTTAATTATTTCAAATTGATTGACTCATCGCTTGCTAACGTGACTGGTTCCAACTGTGCATAAATGGATGGCCACACCTTTGCCCCTCCTTTATGGCCAGCCAGGCTGGACAGACACATCAGTGGCGGATGATCCTTCTTCGCCTGTTCATTCTTTGTCCTCCAAATTTGGTTCCTGTTCCCCTATAATGTCAGAAATTTAAAAATGTTCACTATCTGAATCATCTTCTAAATTAATCATGAACCTATCATTAATTGGCCTATAAATCCATCTTTCTCCCACTCAAACTGTTCTATCTTTTCAACGTGTTCACAAGATCCCCGCCAATTTTGGTCGGACACTGTCTACTGCACTATCAAACAATACTTTCACCTTACCATACTTAAATGATATGTTGTCTTTCGCGATATATTTTTATCTGTGCTCATATAACTTCTATAGCCTTTAGGTCACAATAATACCGAGGTGGTCGTAATAAACGTTGCCGTGCATTTGCACTATGCCATTTATTTCATAAATTTTAAGACCTTCTTTTTCCAAAGTTGATAATTCGTTAAGTTCAGCTTTGGTGAAACGCGGATCAAACTCAATATTATTGTTACGGAGCCATGATTGCATTACTGATGTAAGTGATTAAATTACTGATTTAGGAGAAATAAGGTACACAGTGACGTATAAAAGGACCGTGTTAGAATTTTTATATAGTTAAGTATATAGACAACAAATGTTGAATTTGATACCACTATTCGTTCCCTTAAAATGTACAGATTTTAAATTTTTAAAAATTCAAAATATTTTACCTGAAAATATCTTTACGGTCATTTTATTAAACATAATGGTTTGTGACACTAAAATTAGTTCCAGACCTCTAACATGAGTAGTTTCTGAGAAATGTGTCCCCAAGCATGTAAAATTGCAACTTGTGGAAATATTCAAAAACCTAAAAAAACAGCTTTTTCAGCTAACTCACCAAAAGTTACAGCGTTCCTGCACCATAATCCTGTAATTTTCTGCCCCAGTTTGAATATCAATGATAGCTAAATTGAATGTGATAAAGTGCTTTTCGCAAGCTCCATAAACTCCCGTTGAACATTTTTTTCTATTAAAACTTTATTTATGTCTTCGGAGCTGAGCAGAAAGTCAAAGTTGTTAATTCGTTAAGTTCAGCTTTTTGTGATAGCTTTATCTTCGACATATTCTGATGGCTGATACAAATGTCCGTTGAATCTGCAGAGGGAATATCTCTCTGACAGAAATGCCTCATTCTAAGTACAATATTGATCAGGTAATGTAATCTGCATTG
The DNA here is from genome assembly GCA_030765055.1 of Mantis religiosa. Lineage (NCBI taxonomy): Eukaryota > Metazoa > Arthropoda > Insecta > Mantodea > Mantidae > Mantis > Mantis religiosa. The sequence continues at coordinate 460,316 of JAUKNK010000024.1, read as the reverse complement.
TGTTGAAAACAACGTTGGCATTGCGAGACCAATCACGATGAGTGGTAGTCTTTGACATCCATTTGTGTTAAAGTACGCAGTTAATATCACGTATACTTTCTCTAGTTTGTCCCCAAGATCTTCCTTGACCTTCCTGGCTGGTAATTCGTTTGTATGAAGGCATTTAGACAAGAGATCATTCACATTAGGATTACACAAGCCATCAGCAGTTAAATCATCTTTTCGTATTAGCGTTCCTAACGTTTTCGCATTCTTTCTTCTACTGAAAATCATTGAAATCTCATAGCTACCGCATTTCAATATTTAACCTTATCTTGCTGAAAAAAAAACCACTGAAACCAAGCTTTTCGCTAAATGGCAATGGTTCTTCCCTTATTATAAGACTGAATACTGCCATTTCTGTACTGCATTGTGATATCTTTATAGTTACGTTACTTTAAAACTTGTTTATCACTTTGCATTGTTGTACTTCGCCCCGCATTTCAGTAACATATTGCCTATAATGTGCTACTTCTATTTACTGACATACGTACCTGGGTTTCAGGCGTTATAATCAACAACAATGTCATTTTCCGGACAACCTCGTTCAACATATTTAAGCTATATAACGAGAATATAAGGAATTTTTGGGTTCCATTTCCATTTAGCTCTGGTTGTTTCCTTCGGCAGACGTTTATCTGCATGCTATATTTATATCGTTACCAGTTCCTTTGTGTAAACAAGCCGCGTTATCACTCCGAGCGAATTTCCGCGCGACAATATAATCAAATTAGTTGCAGCTGTTCTGTTACAGCATTTGACTCTCCCTTAAAGCCTACTGTATTCCTAATTCCCCTCGACCTACAAAATAGGTAAGTTGTCATTATTTATCTTGATGACCATGAATTGAATGAAGGGAAATATAAAGTTAACGTGAGCGTAAGACGTAAATTGTTTTCCGTTTCGAACACAATCATTTGTTACAAGGATTTAGTATTTCAATATTCCATTTTCCTTGTTATTTTCAAACTTTTGTAAGCAAAATGTATTATGAGGACAATAATATGAGACAACAAACTCAGACATACGAGGAGGGACCCAAAAGAAACAAGACTCCGAGCAAGCTGCCACTTGTAGACGTAGTGCAGGGTTCACACGCTAGATGGTGTTAGTAGAGATCTTCATGAAATAGCTGTGCATACGGCGTAAGTGTAAAGCTGAACGTGCAAGTGTGCTATTGTGTTTCTCTGACTGTTGGCGGGTTACCTCTGCGAAGTCGTTATGGCAACTTTAAAAGAACAAAGAGTGTGTGTGGAAATTTGTTTCCTGCTTAAAACTTTGCAACGGAGACACAGCAAATGCTTCAGAAAGCTTTCCAGGAGGACGCTTGGAACCGCACGCAGGTCTTCGAGTGGTTTAAGGACTTTAAACGTGGTGCGATGTGTTTTCAAGACCAAGCTCGTTCTGGACGCCCTTCAATTCCGCGAAATGAGGAGAAGATTGAAAAGGTCCGCCAAAAGATCAACGAGGGTCGTCGCGAAACGATCGACCGAATTTCAGCAACGACAGAAGTCAGTTGGAGCTCGTGCCAGTGGATATTGAAGGAGGACTTGTACATGAGACGTGTTGCTGCTAAATTTGTTCCGCGCCTTCTCACAAGGGAGCACAAAACCATCCGCATGAATGTGTGTCAGGACTTGAGAACAGAGATTGCACGTGATCCAAACTTCTTGAAGAAAGTTATTACAGTGGAAGAGAGTTGGTGTTACGGGTATCACTTAGAAACCAATCAAGCGTCTAGCCAGTGGAGGACTCCTAACTCTCCCAGACCAAGTGATGTCAAATGTGAAGACGATGATCGTTGTCTTTTTTGATGTTGGTGAAATTGTGTATCGGGTATTCGTACCCCCTGACAGACTGTTAACCAGAATATTTACTGGGATGTGAAATTAAGTATTTTTTTTTAAAAAAAAGTTCATCAATAAAATCTTTATGACAAAATCCGGTTTCTTTTGGGTTCTCCCTCGTAACATTCTTCACTGGTAGAGAACGTGTCGTTGTAACATATTGAAAGTTTCTAAACGTACCAAGCAGAGAATATTATTGTCATTAAAATGAGTTTAGTGTTAATTGTTTAAGAGAGGCAGCAATAGAATGCAATTATATAAGAACACGGACGTAGCTGGCGTTTGTTTATTGTTTCCAGAATAAAGAAGGCAAACTAAATATAAAATAAATGAAGATATGTAAGTAATACCAATATTCTTGTTTCCCTGATATTACAATTCCAATCACTAGGCAGTTCCAACAGTAGACTTTAAAATTCAATGAAAAATAAAACAAACGACAGGCAAGCTGCTTGTAGCTTCTTTAAACGAAAATTAATTTAAATGTTTTTCTTTTCACAAAATTGGTTTCTACATAAATAAGTCACAGTCCAAGATTTAATAAATATATATTTTAGTGTTTTTGATTAATAATATAACACTACCTTTACTCTATTTTCCTATAATTCGATTCTTAGTGTTCTATCCCAAAGACTTGTCACCATATGACGCTTTGTTCTACCTCTGCGAGTTGATTTTGTTATAAAAGTAAATGACAAACGGTGGCTGGGTTATAGGATTGCGCAGTAGTAACGTCTACCTCACTAACAATTACTAAAGGAACATTACTAATATTTACGACGACAGCAAGTACAAAAACGGACTATTTGTTTGGGAATATGGTGTGTTCAAGGATTTCTAAGATATATAAGGACATACAGTATGAATTGGAAAAACTAATTAACAGAAACTAAAATGAAGGAAAATGGAATAGACAACTTAGGACAATATACACTTCTATAGCGGAGTGCTGAAGTGTCAACGAGCTACAAGAGAAGTGTCAATATTGATAAAGGAAAAAACTACGAACTAATCAGTTAGAATGAAATTAAGACTAATATGGACATGTTTGGAAAGAAAGTAACAATATTGGGTGTCTGTGGAATAAGTGAAGATGAAAATTTAATGATGAAGATTCAATTAAATGATTAAGTAAATGTGTTAAGTGAAATAAGAACTTCGATGGAGATATTAGAGACAGGTGTGTTCAATGTCGGAACAGCTCAGAAAATTGATAATGTTAAGTGAGAACATTTGGAGAAAATATTTTATATTACAATTAATTGGGATATGTAAGAAGCATTAACTGAAAATTTTAAATGCTTCTAACCAACATAAAGGTGTAAACAAATTTACGAGACATCAAGATACTCTAATTTAGAAAGTATAATGATTATATAATTGTAAAGCAATCATTAGAAATTCAGATCACTAATGTTAAAGCTTTTGTAGGTCCAAAATATGTCAGTGATCATTCATAACAAACAAGTAAACAAGGAAGATATTGGAATTTGTGAGTTACGACGAACACATGTTCAAGATCCTTAAAAATTATAATAATATATAATGATATAGTCTTGTCCCTGCCTCCACTTCCTCAAGAGTGGCCCCAAGTGTGCGTCCGCCAGCTGCTCCCTCCTCAGGCCTGCGCTCTCCCAGCCGTCAGCACGCACTGCCGTGACTTCTCGGACTGCTGCGGTACGCTCCTTCTCTTCCACTCTTGTGCACTGGCCGCACTATTCGGGACATAGCGTTTGCGTTACCATGGCTCTTCCCTCTACGATATTCCAGGGTGAAGTCGTACTCCTGCAGCCTCTGGACCCAACGTGCTGTCGGACATTCCAGGATCTTAAAGCTCAATAGCCAAGTTAGGGCGGAATGGTCAGTCCTCAGGTGGAATGGCTGATCGTACAGGTACTTGTGGAAGTGCTCCAAGGTCTCTACTACCGGCAGTAACTCTTGCCGGGTGACGCAGTAGTTCTTCTCTGCCTTGGATAGCGTCTTGCTGTATTAGACTATCACATGCTCGTGGCCGTCCTGGACTTGGGATAGGACGCCTCCAATACAGTGGTCGCTGGCGTCAGTGTCTACAATGAAGACGCCAAATGAAGACGTGGAAATCCAAGCATAGGAGCACTGCACAGTGTCTTCTTCAGGCGCTGGAAGGCGTCTTCGGCATCCTCCGTCTACATATAAAGTCGATGTTCTTCCGTCACTCGGGTGAGGGGCTTGGTGATGTTGGAGAACCCCTTTATGAAGCGTCGGTAATAACTGCACAGCCCCAGAAAACGGCGCAACCCTTTCTTATCCTTTGGGCGAGGCCATTCTCACACAGCCTGTGTCTTGTCCGGGTCTGTGGCCACTCCGGTTGCTGACACTGTGACCCAAGTAGTTAACTTCCTTGCGGAAGAGCTGGCAATTCTTCGCATTCAGCTTCAAGTTGGTCGTCTGCAATCTCTGTAGCACCTTACTCAGATCCTCCAGATGCACTTCAGAGGTCTAACCGACCATGATGATGTCGTTCAGGTATACCAGGCAGGCGTCTTAAGTCATTCCTCTCCTCACTGACTCCATGAGGCGTTGGAAGGTAGCTGAAAGGCAAAAGGGCAAAACTGTGAACTGCCAAAGCCCTTAGCCTGTCGAGAATGCGGTACTCTGATTGTCTTTTGGGTCTAGAGCTATTTGGCATAAGCCCGACTTCAGGTCCAGGATCGAGAATCACTGTGCACCAGCTAGCGCGTCCAGGGTGTCATCAATCCGGGGTAAGGTGAAACAGTCCTTCAAGGTGACAGCGTTCAGCTTCCTGTAGTCTACGCAGAAGCGCTGCTCTCCGTTCTTATTCGTCGGCCAACTACTCTTCAAATTTTGCGGCGAGGACCTCGTTTACCGCTTAAAATTCCGTGGTGAATTCGGTCTTCATTACCTTTAGTTCCGCGGTCAGGTTGTTATTTTCGCTTCTGTTTTCCCAGCGAAGTTTTCATTTGCTGTTTTCATTTCCGTCAAATACTCCATAACCTTTTCTAATGGAGCCTTCATGTCACCCCACTTCTGACACCAGTTGTGATTTGTTAGGTTCTTGAAATTAAAAGTCCAATTGCACAAACTCGAAATGTTCTTTATTTCCACCAAATTACAGCTGGAACACTTGCGATTACATAGAATTACGAAGCACACACAATTACAATCTACCAGTTCGTCTGTCACAGGTCCACGCTACACTCACATTTACGTACAATTCCTCTCATACACGTACGCAGTCTTCCAGTCCGTTCTCTAGCACTGCGCTCTTCACAACTACTCACCAAGAACGGAACTGACTCGTCCACTGCAGCCCTTATTTAGGAAGATCGCTGTGTCTAGAGGTTTCGCGGCTCAGTGATTCATCCTGATGGTTCCGGACGTCAGTGGTAGAGAAAAGAGACGGTGAAGTGCCTCGCAACACTTTCCTAACCACAAGATAAATGGAAAGGCGTGGGATAAATGCCTCCTGTCACCTACCCAGCGCAAGTTGGTCGTGCCTTCCGATAATTGGATGACAACATAATTGTAAAACAATCATTAGAAATTCAGATCAATGAAGTTAAAGTTTTTGTAGGTCCAACATGTTAGCGACCATTATGTGGTCATTCATAAGAAACAAGTAAACAATAAAGATATTGGAAATTGTGAGTTATGGCGAACACATGTGTAAGATCCTTAAAAATTATAATACTATATAATGATATCAGAAAAGACTACATGAAAAATTAACAGAAAAAGAGTGATATAACCCGGAGAGTTATATAAATATCTTATAACAAATATACATGAAGCATCCTCAGAGACTTAAGGGGAAAATTAACGATAACAGGAACAAACAGATTCACTTATGATCTTAAGAAACCTTTTTGAGAGAGATATCAATACTGATGACGTCCCAAATTCAGGGAAAGGAGGAATTATATCCGTCTTTCATAAGAAACACTCAAAGGACTGGAATAATTTATAGCAGCCCTCAATACAGTTTGTAGATTATATACGAACATTCTAATATTTCAGTAAGTATAATTCTTGAAAATAAAGTTACTTTGAATGCCACATATAAGCTATATGTTTGTGTATCATCTAGAGTTAGAATTGGTAAGAGTGAATCGGACAAATAGTTATAAGAGGTTGTAGTTTGTCACCAACGATTTGTAACATATTTACGACACAAGCTTTACAAAACTGGGAAACTAAGTACAGATATATGGGAACTCCCATCGGTAATTCTACAATTTATGCCTTAAGTTTAGCAGATGACCATAAGTTATAGCATAAGACTATGAAAATTTAGAATATATGAGTAGGGAGCTTACTGAATAATTGTTTAACGAACATTGTTAATACTTCATTTATTTTATTTTCTATAACATTTGTGAAACAACTTGTTAGTGACTACCATTTGTAAAGTTGTCCAAGTCGAATACTGACAGGCTCTTAACAGCCAGAAGGTTTTTGCTGCGTACCCACCCAGGTTTTGGGTCTGACCGCAGGTTGTTAGTTAGATGGTTACAGGATGATATAGGAGTTTTTGTTGGGGAAATTTATTGAGGTAGCTTTTTGCTCCTCTTTAATTTTATACAGGATGCCAAACCGCTTTTTTTTTTAAACCTTGGTGTTTTATTTTGCAGTCTCCAGAAAAATTAAATTAAAAACATGGTAACAAAACCATATTTATGTGTAATTTGCTGCTATGTATTATAAATATCAATGATATCCAACTGATCTTTATATAACTAAATGCGCATATGTCATATTCTGGGGCGATTTTAAACTTTAAAAATTGATTTAAGGTTATTGTGAAAAGGTAAATTTGTACAAAATGAAAGTGCAACATTAGTTTGTTCACGAGTTGATGTAATGTGAGAGAAATTTCATGTAACATTGTGGTTAATGGTAGCTGCAAGAATGTGATTACGTCATGAGGCGATTTGAATCAGTAGGACATAAGTTACTTGGTTGCTATAGCAACGTAGAGTGAAGGAAGCAGGAGATTATCTGCAATTGGCATTCTTCTGCATCAGAACTCCGTACGAGTATTTGAGTTTCTCCGAGCATGTTGAAATCACTGGGTAGCTTTTATGCCACTTTTATCATTGTTGATAAAGACAAACACTATGTACGCAGCTTTCCGTACAATATTAAACACATCAGCTAAAATATAATACGAATCGAGCGGATATTATAATTTGTCTCAAGTTCAGATACTAAGAGTCATCAGCTTTTCTTCTGTTCTCCCTGAGTAAGCAGTTATCACAAATAACTTTGACATGTTTTCTGAGAGAGGGGCGTTGCAGTTTCGAATTGCATATTCAGCTTTGCTGTTCTTTTTGTCTGTACTGCATAACTAAAATTGTTTCCTTTTCAATCATTATGGTGGATTCGATAAATCATATGCTTTTTGTTGTTCAATATATCTTTAGAAGTTCTTTCAGATCATTGGGTATCTTTGATGCTGTTGCGACAGTAAAGCTAAGGACAGCACTTTCTAGTATTCCTGTCTTCTGCAATATTTGTTTATGTGTAGCACACGGATAACCCTAGAATACTTGTTATATACTTGTTATGCTTAAAATTGCCACATAGCGCACAAAGCATGAATTATGACTCCATATTTAATATCACTGTAATGCATTTTTAATTCAGGCTTTTGCTCGCCAACTTTGACAGTGGTACCACTGTGGCTTCCACTAAACTATGTTTACAAGATGCTACTTTCAAAACTATGAGCTGCCCGCAACCAGAAGGAAGCTCATGGGGATAAACAAGAGACTGAATGAGTAACATGAACTACCGCTCACGATGGTTTGTCATTAGCAAAACTAACGTTCTTTTCAAAAGAAGTGCAGTATCTGATCAATACCATACTGAGAAAAAGGAATGTCTGGGGAAAGAAATGTTCTCACAGTGCTCCTATGGAACATTTGTGCCAGCTGGGAGAAAAAACTCATGTACTTCTCTCGCCTTCTGAACGAATGCGAAACTGATTATGGAGGATCTATTAAGTGCATAGTAAGCAAACCACTTGTGTGAGTTCGCTGTCAACATAGCGAAAGTCTGAAATAAAACGAATAACATAACGAAAATAAAGAGTTGGTGAAAGGCATGGCTACTTATGCTAATCTCTGGCTAAAAATCGATTCAATTGAATTGTTTATTGCCACACATGTATATGAAAAGTACAAAGATTTACATAATTGTTGACTATGTAATTACAACTAATATATACATATTAATATATTTATTAAAAGGAACCAAATAATGCGGCTACTGATATGAAGATGATAATAAATACCATCATACAACATGCTGAGACCAAAACCAGCGCTTTCCCTTTCAATAAGATCTGCTTCCTTCAAACGAGACAGGTGGCGGTCTGGTAACGTTCTCTATTCATCTCCGCCTCATTGTCATAAATCAAATAAATGGATTTGGAAACCTGACAAGCAGTATTTATCACATTAGTCGTGCCATTACACTCATGAATTGAACAATGCTTTTTCAAACTTGACAACCGACTAAAGCTCTTTTCACAAACTTTACATTGCTGCATTCTTACCTTCATGAACTAAATTATGTCTTTTCAAATGTTCCAAGCGAGCAAACGTCTTATCACAAACTTTACATTTGTGTGACTTCTTACCTCCATGAACTAAATTATGTTTTTTCAAAGTTGACAACTGCGTAAAGCTCTTATTACAAACTTTACATTGGTGTGGCTTCTTACCTTCATGAATTAAATTATGTGTTTTTAAAGTTGACAAGTGAGTAAAGCTCTTATCAGAAAGCTTACATTTGTGTGGCTTCTTACCTTCATGAACTAAATTATGTCTTTTCAAATAGTCCAAGCGAGCGTCTTCTCACAAACTTTACATTTGTGTGCCTTCTTACCTTCATGAACTAAATTATGTCTTTTCAAATTTGATAGGTCAGTAAAGGTCTTATCACACACTTTACATTTGTGGGACTTCTTACCTTCATGGACTAAAATATGTGTTTTCAAATTTGACAACTGTGTAAAGCTCTTATTACAAACTTTACATTGGTATCGCTTCTTACCTTCATGACCTAAAATATGTCTTTTCAAAGTTGACAACTGCGTAAAGCGCTTATTACAAACTTTACATTTGTGTGGCTTCTTAACTTCATGACCTAAAATATGTCTGTTCAAAGTTGACAACTGCGTAAAGCTCTTATCACAAACTTGACATATGTGTGGCTTCTTACCTTCATGAAATAAGTTGTGTATTTTCAAAGTTGACAAGTGAGTAAAACTCATTTCACAAACTTTACATTTGTGGGGCTTCTTACCTTCATGAACTAAAATATGTGTTTTTATATCTGACAAATGCATAAAGCTCTTTTTACTAACTTTACATTCGTGTGGCTTCTTACGTTCATGAATTACATTATGCCTTTTCAAATTCCACAAGATGGTGAACCTCTTATCACAAATTTTACATTTGTGTGACTTCTTACCTTCATGAACTAAATTATGTTTTTTCAAATGTTCCAAGCGAGCAAACGTCTTATCACAAACTTTACATTTGTGTGCCTTCTTACCTTCATGAACTAAATTATGTCTTTTCAAATTTGATAGGTCAGTAAAGGTCTTATCACAAACTTTACATTTGTGGGGCTTCTTACCCTCGTGGACTAAAATATGTGTTTTCAAAGTTGACAACTGCGTAAAGCTCTTATTACAAACTTTACATTGGTGTGGCTTCTTACCTTCATGACCTAAAATATGTCTTTTCAAAGTTGACAACTGCGTAAAGCTCTTATCACAAACTTTACATTGGTGTGGCTTCTTACCTTCATGACCTAAAGTATGTCTGTTCAATGTTGACAACTGCGTAAAGCTCTTATCACAAACTTGACATTTGTGTGGCTTCCAACCTTCATGAAATAAGTTGTGTATTTTCAAAGTTGACAAGTGAGTAAAACTCATTTCACAAACTTTACATTTGTGGGGCTTCTTACCTTCATGAACTAAAATATGTGTTTGTAAATCTGACAACTGCATAAAGCACTTATTACAAACTTTACATTCGTGTGGCTTCTTATGTTCATGAATTACATTATGTCTTTTCTAATTCGACAAGATAGTGAACCTCTTATCACAAACTTTACATTTGAGTGGCTTCTTACCTTCATGAAATAAATTGTGTGTTTTCAAAGTTGACAAGTGAGTAAAGCTCTTACCACAAACTTAACATTTGTGTGGCTTCTTACCTCCATGAAATAAATTGTGTGTTTTCAAAGTTGACAAGTGATTAAAGCTCTCATCACAACTTTATATATGTGTGGCTTCTTATTTTCATGAACTAAATTATGTGTTTTCAAATGCGACAAGCGAGTAAAATTCTTATCACAAACTTTAGATTGGTATTGTTTCTTACCCGCATGAATTAGATCATATTTTTTCAAATTCGATACATTTCTAAAGCCGTTCTCACATGTGCTAGACTTTTGGGTTGCTTTGCTCCTATCACTGAAAGTACTGTCTTTTTAAACATAAAGATTTTATAACCTTGTGCGCCCCATGACTGCATTTACCATGTTGATCGCATTGTACGTAGTCCTGTGTGGTTAGGACATCACATGTAACATCACATTCTTGATAATCATAGCAAAGACGATTGATTCCATTACAGAAGTTTGGGTCTCTTGTTGGGACTTCCCCAGAAAACAATGGAGACTTGACAGGAACGTTTCTGGGTATAATCTGAAATGTTGTGGAACTTAGTATCATTTTTAAAATGTGTGACATAACAAACTCAGAAATAAGTGGAATGGAGCTACAAATGATGAATCTATTCACAATTATCATTTTAAAGTAATCCGGAGGTGTATGGCCCAGTACAGTAACCTTAGTTCTTCTTTAATTTGTGGTGAAGAAAGCAAGGAAACAACTCTATTATCAGGTAATGCCTACAGCAAAGTGATTGACTATACAATACAAAGATTTGGTTATTCTATTACAGCAACAGCACATCAAGGGTTATGAAACACTGCACTCATTTGACTTTACTGTCACCTATGATTAGCGAGTGAAGGAAGCTTTGAATACTGGTTTACCTGAACAAGCAGAACTGAGAGGTTCTCATATTACATTCTTGTTCCTTTAAGAAAGAAATAAAGATATCAAAGGAGAGAATTTGGACAGAGTCAGATTGAAAAACTTAATGCCATAGGCAGGACCTGAAGACGGATCTCCCAGTCTTTGTCAGTTGGTCTAACAATTGAGCTGACATTAGTTCTCCATTTGATTCGCATTATCCCGGTAAGCCACTAAGAAATTCTCATATACACATAAGACAACTCCTTAATGGCGACTTACATAATGGAAGAACCTAAGCCCAGGCTTTATAGTCAACCACTATTATTTGACAATCTGACTCAATCTATCCAGAATTTGGCCTACACACGGCTGGTGTGACAGAACAATTTAATTTCCATTTAGATCTTTATAAAATGTTTGTCATGTCCATACACTTGCTAAAGATGTCCTCCATTTTCTGAATGTCACTTTCAGCTATTGATATGCCGGCCCCAGATCCATGACATTTGTATGTATTTTCAGCAAATAGGATGTATCTGTCAGACAACTATTAATAGGTGGATGTATTGCTATTATTCCAAACGTAGCAGTCCCGCTAACAAATTCTTTATACTGGGAAGTTGCAAATGAATATTTCTTATTCTTTGGAAAATCCATAGCTGCAGTTTCTAGAAATGACATTGTTTGTAAAATTGTGGTCACCCTTTGTTAAAATTCATAATCTGAGTTCCGAAATATATTCACTTAAAACCTGAAAATATGCACTAATGGAGTATCAAATTGTGCTAAAATACATCTTAAATAATCTCTTACTGCACTTAAAATAAAAAACTTGAAAATATAAAAAATATAAAACTATAAAATAATATATAATAATAAAAAGATCATAACAATGAATAATAAAAAAGATAATAATATAAAATATAAAAAATATAACATAAACCAGAAAATATGCATGCCAGGATGCACTAGAAATTTTCAAAATATGCACAGAAATAATGCAGTATGAAATTATGCTAATATGTTACCTTATTAGGAAACTTTTATTGCAATTGACTTCAGCAAGATAAAAAAAAGGAATTAATTTTTCTGACCTAAATCGTACTTTGAAGTGCAAAAATTTTCATAGAGAAAACCAAATACGACCAGAAATTCGAGCCACAGTTTCCTCCAAGTAGCGAAAAAGCAAGGGACAGAGTAATCAAAGATAGGAGTAACACCACAAAAACTGCACAATGTAAGTTAAAACACATGTTCTTATATGACGTAAGTGCTTGATTGGCACAGAATAGCTGCAAATAAGTGAACATCTAGAGCACAGCAGTTGAAGTACATAGTTTAATATACACATAATTACAAATATAATCTGTTGAATTTGTATCTGTCAAGGCTTCTAAAAGTCACGACTCACCTTGAAGATTTTATTGGAGGAAGGACCGCATCCTGTAAGAGAATAATTCAAATGTATACAGCTTTCATGCTAATATCTACACAGTGTTAAATGTCCTGCTAAAACATTTACAGGATATGTAGAGAAAATATTTGATATTTTATCATGCAGTGATATGTTAGAAAACCAAGAAGTGTAGAAAGTATTCGTTTGGTTTAGAGAACACAGAACTGGAAACAGAAGTGTTTAATAAATCAGAGTATATGATTATATATTGCTCGTATGTCCCATTTAATCACTACTTGGTTTTCCAATCCCTTCATTTTTGTGAAAGCTCTACACTTGTCCTGTTTAAAAGGCTATCATTCAAAAACTAAGCAAACTATTATTTATTATTTTTAATAATTAATTATTCATAGTTAATAGTTATTTCTAAAAAAAACTATAATTATTTATAACAAAAGTTTCACTTATCTTTAAAGAAATTAATGAAAATTTCCAGAAATTATAAGATAGTGACTTAGTAAACATGCATTTACATTATCAATCACTTTAAATTTCATTGTAGTCAAGGAAACTAGAATAAAAGAACATTTACTAAATATTAGGTATAAACATACTGATATATCAGCCACAGCCGATAAGTTCTGATCATTTAACCATGAAATACAATAGGAAGTTAAATTATTAAAACAATGAAATAGTCCAATAGCCTTAATGGCTGGGAAAAAGTATTTATTTTAAAAAGTAGCATGTAATGAATTTTGAAACATCGACAATTGATTGTGTGTTCAATTTTGTTTCATTTTCAGAGTTTAGTAGTACTGGCAGGTGTGTAGAGACCTCAAGTGACTAATCTTGAGGAACATGAAACAGAAAATGATTGATAATATAAATAAAGGTTTATGAAATTGCGATCTTATTTCTTGAAGTTTCCTTCAATTTTTTAAAGTTAAATGAAGTATTGTAATAAATAATTATATTTGTATAGTGTTTGTTGCAACACTGTTTCTAATTTCATTTTTAGGTAATTATATGATGCTACCTGTCAAGCTGGCTGACTGGTGTCATCTCTATATCTTGGCAGAGGACCTTACAGGAGACCCTCATACCATCGTATAAACATGTCATAGAGCTAACAATCACTCTAAATTAATTCAGGATAAGGGATAACATTATAAAGGAACCTAAAACAGCTAACTTAACAAGAGCAACTTTGAATTCAGAACCTCGCTAACTCCATATTACAGAAGTGGCAGGTTTTTCACCACACGCCACACCATTCAAATGGATCCATAAATAAAAGTCGAGAGGGTTAACGTAACTGAACATCCATGCTTGCTCCATTCTTGAAAGATTTCTAAAAACTGGCAATTATAGAAACTGAAATGCTTGTTACACAAAGTGGCTTTGTGGGTTCGTGACAATCAAAGCGAGGCATCAAATACAAAAACTGCACTTTATTTTCCTAGCAAATACATTCGTCACATCACAATTTGCTAGCTAACGTTAAAACTGTTTATTTTCTCAACTCTACATTCAACTGTCTCTCGCTACCGGTAACGATTGGTTCCGAAGTTTTCCGAAACTCCACCGGCCATCATTTTTCATCGGCTTCGCGATTCTACCGCCAGGGTGACACTGCTCCCTCCTCAAGGCTGGTCGTCCCGAACAGCGCCTTCGTAGGGGGCCAGGCGATCCATGTGTACCACCAACATCCTCGGGGCACCTTCTGGATGCGGTAGACCACGTCGTTAATCCTCTTCACCACACGGTACGGTCCTTGCCATGACTGCTGAAGCTTCGGACAGCGTCCCTTGGTCCGGGTCGGGCGGCACAACCAGACCAAGTCACCTTGCTGGAACCCTTGGCTGTTGGCTTGCCTGTCGTATCGGGTTTTCATGCGGTAGCTCGCCTTCTGGATGTTCTGGCGAGCCATCTCGTGCATGTCGTGGAGGTCCACCAGGTTCTCAACATCCCTCAAGAAGTGGCCCCAAGTCTGCGTCCGCCAGCTGCTCCCTCCTCAGGCCTGCGCTATCCCAGCCATCCGCTGGCACTGCCGTGACTACTCGAACTGCTGCGGCACGCTCCTTCCCCTCCACTCTTGTGCATTGGCCGCACTCTTCTGGACAGGGTCTTCGGGACATAGCGTCCGCGTTACCGTGACTCTTCCCTATGCGATGTTCCGAGGTTAAGTCGTACTCCTGCTGCCTCTGGAGCCCACCTGCTGTCTGGCCTTCCGGTCGCGCCGTCACTATCACTTCGCTCCTCGCGGGGACAACCACGTCTTCGCTCAAGACGATCCTGCAAATTCCAAGGCACTCTTCTGGTTGACGGAGTATAACCTCTTCTCCGTTGAGCCTCAGGACCTTGCTGCCGAGGTCGACCGTCACCTCGTGGCTCCTAAGGGCATCCAGTCCCAGAATCACCTCCTCAGCCACCTTCGCGACGAACACCCACAGACGCACGGCACTCCGTCCCAAGTTCAGCTCCAGCAGGTTCTCCTTCGCCACAGGCATGGTTTCGCCCGATGCCGTCCCAAGCTCGTATGGTCGGCTCGGTTTCTTCGTCGGCAAACCCTTCGCCACGTCAGGTCTGATGATGGTCACGGCCGCCCCGGTGTCCACCAGCACGCGGCACGATTTTCCTCTTACCCAGCCGTCCGCGATGAGGTTGTCATCCATCCGCCGGCTGAGGGCGCGGATCGTCACTCGAGGGGACGGTGGTAATGGCGCCGACGTGCCGCTCTCCACGACGGCCCTTACTCGTTTTCCGGCTGCTCTTCCTGGCGTGGGCAGTCTCTCCTCAGGTGTCCGGGCTGTCCACACCCTCAACACAGGCCACTAGGTGTTCGCCGGCGTTCCTCAGCTGGTCTTCTGTCTCCGGCGTAGCGGACACTCCTCGTTCTCGACGTCGGGATAGATGTTACTTTGGCCGCCTCCATCCCTAATGCCGTTGTCAGCGCCGTGTGGATGGTTTTATATTCGCCTAGCATTAGACGCTGACGAATCTCCGTGTCCCCTACCCCGCCGCCAAAGTTGTAGACGGCTTCCCGGAATACGAACTCCAGTGGCATGTCAACCAAGGCCTTGCTAGCTAGCTGCTCAATCGCTATGGCCAACTCCTGCAGCGTCTCCCCCGGCTGCTGCGACCTAGCCTTTAGCTGGCTGCGGTATGCTGCGGCTAAGCGGTGGTTCCCGAAGCGATTCTCCAGGGCCTCCCAGATGTCCTTGGGCACCGCCGTCGTCTGCACCACGTGTAGGATTTCCGCGGCCCGTCCCTGGAGGCTGTCTATTAACTGTGTGGCCTCCTCCTCCGGTGACCATCTGTTGTGCTTGGCCACTGTGTCGAACTGGCGGCGGAAGACCTCGAATGTTGACGCGCCGTCATATTTCGGAGGTTTGACGCGCGCCGATGTTGTGTCGTGTCCGGGTGCGTCAGCCTTCAAATCCTTCAGTCTCCTGCCGACGACGTCCTCCACCATGGCGTTCAGGGACTTGACGCTGCTGTCGGCCTTTCCCTCCAGGTTGTTTATGCGGTTCGCGAGGTCTTCGACGTCTTCAACCATGGCGTTCAGGAACTTGGCGTTATTGCCGGCCCTGTCCTCTAGGACATTGAAGCGGTTCGCCAGGTCCTCGACGCGCTCGTCCACTTGGCCCATCCGCTTGCCCAGCTCCGTCACGTCATCCCTCACGCCAGTATTCTGTTCCTTAAATTTGGCGGCGAGGACCTCGTTCGCCTCCTTCATTTCCGTGGCCAGACTGTCGTTCGCTGCCTTCATTTCTGTGGTCAATTCGGTCTTTATTTCTTTCAACTCTGCGGCCAGGTTGTTATTTGCCGCTTCTGTTTTTGTTGTTAACTCGTTCATCTTCGCGGCCAAGTTGTTATTTGCTGCTTCCGACTTCGCCGTTAATTCGTTCATCTTCTGCAAAAGCATTTCCAATGCCGATTCCATGGCCATAATCTTCGGTGATGTTGTTATCCCGCTTCCTGACACTAGTTGTGGCTTTGTGGGTTCGTGAAAATCAAAAGTCGAGGCTTCAAATACAAAAACTGCACTTTATTTTCCTAGAAAATACATTCATCACATCACAATTTGCTAGCTAACCTTATTTTATTTTTTATTTTCTCAACTCTACATTCAACTGTCTCTCGCTACCGGTAACGATTGGTTCCGAAGTTTTCCGAAACTCCACCGGCCATCATTTTTCATCGGCTTCGCGATTCTACCGCCAGGGTGACAATATTGTACATCAAACTGCTAAGGGCAGTATCTACCTCAAGTACATCAAGATGATTTCTCCACTTGTTGGTTGGGTTAGCAGGTATGGTACAAGAAGGGAAAAGCAGCTTTATAATGCCATGCAGTTGTTACTACCCTTCCAAACAAATGTATTTGATTGTGATCATGGGGATGGAAAACAGCCTGACGTCATTTCTGTACTCTATTCAGGTGGTTAAGGTACAAGGTACTGTCATGATGAATATGATACACTTACATGCAGTTCAAGGGCCACATGTAACTGACCCACTGTCCACATAAACCTCTAGATCAGGTCATATCAGGTAGGCAGTGCTGAGTCTCTTTCACATACAGAATGTGTCAAATACACAGTACAAGAGCTGTTGGCATGATATATTGTTTGAATATTTAGGCTATTGCCAAAATGAGTCTAAAGAATAAATGTGGCAATGTAACACAAACCTGACATACATCTTAACTCTGCTCCAACACTATACAAGAATTAATTTTCCTTAAGACAAAGCCCAAAGCTTACCTAAGTAAAATAACATGTAATATACACAAATGTTGTTCACATAGACTTGGCTTCAGCGCCTGAAGCAACTTAACACTTGATAACTATGATCAAATGACTCTTTAACACTTACTGCTATCCAAACACATCACTCTTCATTTCCTGGTTTACTGATCAGTGACTCAGTCATGTTTACTTTCTGGCCAGCTCATATCACCTGACCTAAGTTTTATGGCTGGCCAACATACATCTCCTTGATCTGCAGCTACTATAGCAGCACTTCTACACTGGAGAACTCTACAGTGAAGGCTTTTGAGTGGATAGTGACAAAAAGACAGAGGACAAAGTCCCAACTCTACTCTCTCAGTGTGGTTGGCATTAATCCATAAGTTCATTTTCTCTCCAATTAGGGAGGAAAAATGCACCGTTCTAGTTGTTGGCAGCCAGTACTCACTTGTTCTGAAGATGTCCAAAAGACATAAGGGCATAAAGGCAGGTGATAACTCATCACTTAAATCAAGGAATACAGACCCAAAATCTACATTGTTTGATTACATCATTAGCATTTACCTCAAATATGAAATGACTAAACCATACAGTATCTATAAGACATTCTAGCAACAAATGTCATATTTAAATAACTAAATAGCTGAAAACTATAAAGCTGAATATCACAAAGTATAACAAGCTAATGTCATAATCATATCTAGTTTCAACGCGCTTTAAGACTAAAAATAAGGAATATATACATAAACGTGTTCTTCTTGCAGAAGAAGAATATTAAGATTAGAGTAGACAGATGTGTGTTCATTAGGTTCACTTGTAGCCAGAAAAGGATGTGAACATAGATCATGTCCAGAGGTAAAAAGTTTAATAGCATATATATGTACTTGAAAAGTTAACATAAGACATGTATTATAGTATACAGCCAATATGAACGGCAATATGGAAAACAAAGCAGGGATAATTATATACGATACAAAATCAAACTTTTTAAATCAGCTTTCACTTGGCTTATACCGGTACGTCTCAACTTTTTTGCAATGGATACCATTCATTGTTATTTATTAAATACATATACATTAAAAATAAACTTTCAACATGCATCAAGGATTTATTGCTAATGATTTGTCATTGGAACAGTTAGATACTACTTACAGAGCTACAGAAGGATTATCAAGATAATTTGTCATTCAGATTATCTTCTACAGAATAAAAAGATTTTGAGCAAAGGCACTCTCAAGAGCAGTTTTAAAGCACAAAAATTATCAATTTTTTCTTTAAGAACATTAGGAAGTGCACCAAATATTTTGATAGTTTCATAATGCACACCTTTCTGGAAGCACAAAAGTTTAGCAATGAGAAAATGGATATTATACATTTGTCTAGTGTCTATTCTGAGATTTTCATTATTTGTTGCAAATAACGCACGATTGCATACAAAGAATTTTAGGATCGTGAACATATACATGCAAGGAAGCGCTAATATCTTCAATCCTCTAAAAAGATCTTTACAGGAGCATCTGTTGTGGGTGTTAGTAATGATTTTTATAAGCTTCTTTTGCATAAGAAATATTTTTTTACTTTCTAATCATTTGCCCCAAAATTATATTCCATATTCCATCACAGAGTTAAAGTATGCATCATACTCTAATTTAAGTGTGTCAATAGAACTCACATTAACCAGCTCTCGGATAGCATAGCAGGCAGAGCTGAGTTTAGTTCAGATGTAATTTATGTGAAATTTCCAAACTAAACATCTGTGCACTTGAAGGCCCAGAAATTTTATGCTGTCAATTTCTTCTTATAACATATCACTAATCCCGATTTCTAGTTGAGCATGAGATGTAAGACACGTCATAAATTTGACCACTTTAGCTATGGGGAGCCCACTTTCACCTATTTTAGCAGACCTATACATGAGCTATTTTGAAAAACACATAGTAAAGGCCTTCCCACAGATTTATAAATTTTGGCGGAGATATGTTGATGATGTTTTTGCTATCATTCCAGAAAAACTTAGAGAAGATTCTCTAAAATTACTAAACGTGCAAAGTAATCACATCCAGTTTACAATGGAACTAGAAAGAGACAACACCCTACCCTTTTTGGAAATCAAGATAACTAGAAATTGGCATGGTGTAGATTTTGGAATATACAGGAAGCCCACACACATAGATAATTACATAAAGAAAACTGAATATAACCCAGTTTCACATCAACTAGCTGCCTTTAGAAGTCTAATTCACCGGCTATACAACATCCCACTGAGTAAGGAGGAATTTTGGAAAGAACAACAACACATAAAAGACATAGCGGTATTAAATGGATTCAACCCAGCCATCATAAGGAACATGATGAAGAGAAAGGAAAAACTGAAGATAATATCAAAAAATACCACTCTCACACCACTTAAAAACACAAATTGGCAATATAGAAAATTCACCTACCATCCATGGGCTTTTAGAAAATTTGAATGCATCTTCAAAAGACATAAACTTAAAACTAGCACCCCGAAACAAATTCAGTCTGAGGAACCTGCTAAATAAACCACTAAAAAATTGAATCCCCAACAATTTGAAATCAGGAATTTATCAGATTAATTGTGAAACCTGTGAAAAAAGCTACATAGGATAAACTAAGAGAAACTTGTTAACCAGGCAAAAAGAACACCAGAGGAACATTAAGTTGAAACAAACAGAAAAATCCGCAGTTTTACCCCATTTTTGGACAGAAAACCACATTGGCCACAACATTAAACTGTAAAATCCTTTAAGTACACCCATAGAATTGGATATTTGGGAAAAAATATTCATTAAAAAAACCATGATAAAGTTATAAATTTTGAAATCCCTTCATTAAATGAAGTATTAAAGCTTAGTGCCACTAACACCAGATGGTAGAGTGATCGGAGCTCCGTAGTAGTGGAAGAAGAGGAATGTGCATTTAGTCACCAAACAGCTGAGAAAGAGATCGAATGATCTTGAAAATGTTTCAATTATACAACAAGTAAGTGAAGTTTGAATGTAAACATAGTGACTCATAAATCAAACTCAAATTGACCACTTTTGTTTTGTCTAGATTCACAGATAATTTGTTCTCTTTAAACCAGCATGATATACAGTTCAAAACATAATACATTTTAATTCTACACTTGTTTAAATTTGTACTGGTCACCAGGACACTAGTGTGAACAGCAAAAAGAACTGTACTTGCAATGTCCTTTATATAAAGTGAGAGGTCATTTATATAGATCAGAAATAATAAAGGCCCTAACACAGAACTTTGGCGTACTCCATGAGTTACTACTTTCCAGTTTGAAGTTTGTTTTTCATAATCAATATCACTGACGGCTACTTCAACACTCTTATTTTCTTTCATTTAGATATGAAACAAACCAACTTAGATGTTCATTTGTTAGTCTATAGAATTCCAATTTTGCGATAAGAATGTTATCATTAACACAATCAAAAGCCTTTGCTAGATCATAAAAAATTCCACCTACATGCCTTTTATCATTTAAGGCAGTCAACACTTGATGTGTAAGCTTCTAAGTTGCATTATTAGTTGATGCTCCCTTTCTGAATGGAAACTGAACACTGACAAGTATGTTGTTATATTCAAGGTGTTTATACAGTCTGATGAACATGACTTTCTCAAGAACTTTTGAAAACATTGGCAGGAGAGATATTGGTCCATAATTAGAAACATTATTGCATTCTTTGATAGATATAGTCAACATGAAAAGTTCAATGCCATGGCTGGGATTTGAACAACGGATCTCCTGGTTTCCATTCAGTCGCCATGGTAGCTCAATAGGCTGGAGTGCCTGGATGGAAACCAGGAGATCCGTGGTTCAAATCCCAGCCATCGCATTGAATATTTCATGTTGACTCTATCTATCAAAGATCTTACACTATATATGGCTAGTGTGAAGAAATAATTTCCATCAATTAACTAAAATTATTGCATTCGTCTGTTTTGAAAAGAGGTTTAACATTTACGTATTTCATTGTCTAGCTTTTAGAGACTCATTGCATAAATAACTAAGTGGTATGCTATTTTGTGAGGAGCAAGATTCTAAGATTTTTGTAGTTATTTCATAATAACCAGAAGAATTCTTCAATTTTAAGGAGTCAATAATTTTATTTATTTCGGAACGTGTAGTTAAACTGGCTTTAAATGTAGGCACAAAGTTTGTGAAACTTGATCTCAGAAATTCTAGTGCTGCATCTTTACTTCCATAATTAATATTATGTTTTTTTTATTATATCCAAAAAGAATTTATTAAACAATTCTGCAAATTCAAGAGGTTTGGCAATTTCATGACTGTCAACACTAAGTGTTATTGGGCTATTTTCTGATGAGTGTTTATGTGTCACATTTTTTATTATATTCCAAGTGGTTATTTTGTTGTCTGAGTTCTGAATTAGTTTATTATAATGCAATTCTCTAGCTGCTATTATTACTTTCTTTAGAATTTTACAACATTTTTGTAGCAGTTTTTTAAATACAAATTGTTACTGATTCTTACTTGCTAATATATACTTCTATTTTATGTCTGCATGAAGTTCTAATTTCAAAAGTGATCCAGGAATTGCCTTTTTTGAAGTTAAATGTTTTTTTTATACTTAGATGGGAAGCAAAATTCAAAGTGAGTTTTAGAGCATTGAAGAAAGCCATTATATTTATTGTTGGTTCCATTAATCTCATAAAGTTGTTTCCAATATTCAAGTTTAACGTTTTAACTAAATTCGTTCAAAGTATTTTCGTTTATTTTCCTGTATTTCTTATAAGTGTATTTAGGATTGAGTTTTAAATTTATCTAATCAATCCTTAGAATTTGTGCATCATGATCTGATAGTCCATTAGTTTTTCATGAGATAGAGTAAAATTTAGGTATATCTGCAGTTACAAATATAATATCAATAGCTGAGGTTGAATTATTTTGGATTCTTGTTGGAAAGTTAACTGTATGTGTCCTGTGGTAAATAAAAAACTAAGCTGTTCCCTTTGAAGACTCAATTTTAGATAACCCACATTTATGTCATCACAAATGATTATTTCTCTTTATGTTTTAAATAGAAAGTTCAGAGCATATTCTAATTGCTTTTTAAAAATTTGAAAATTTCCTAAGGGAGATCGATAAAAGGCTGCTATGACAAAGTTCAAATGACTTCCAGTTAACTGAACTGCACAGAGTTCGAGATCTTTCACATAACAAAATCTGCATAAATCTAAAGCTTTAAAGATCAGATCATTTCTAACATATATACAAATTCCACCTTTATATAAATTTTTTCTACTATATTCTGCTCCTAAAGAGTACGCCTGCAATGAAATTGGTGTAAGTGATTAGCTTCCTAACAATGTGCAACACTTATGTTACGTTACAAAATGTAATAAGTTCCATTTACTCAGTTTAGTTACAATCACATTAACATTCAGAAAAACAAGGTTACTATCTTTCGGCTGAATAAACAGGCTGCCTTCATTTTGAACCTCTCTCCAACTAGTATCTGTCGTCTGGTCTCCTCTATGGCGTCGAGCGATACAAAGACAAAAGTATTTAAATTAAATTGAAAGGGAGTCCATTAATGAAACTAAACAACACTTATTTATAAATTTTTTATAGTAACATTGTAATATTCTCCAATAGTATTGGCAAGATTATGACAAATCATTGCTCAGTCTAACTCAACAGGTTACTACATAACTTACCTTAGTATTATTACCAATTGATGAAGTTTCTGTTTCCAGCCACCAAGGTTCTTCTTTAATTTCTATTTTGTTATCAATTTTATAATCACTGTTGTATTTTTTATCAATCATTTCAGGATCCTCTAGAAGAAATTCCCCCTCATCCTGCTCAACTTCATTGCTTTTATCCATCTCACAGCTGTTGCTCCATATATCAGTTTCGTTCTTAATCTGTTTTGCAGGTTCTTTGATAAAAGGAGTCTCTGATTTAATTTCTGTTTTGACTGTCGTGTCACAATCAGTATCCAGAAGTACAGTATCAGTACTTGTCTTTATAGAAACAACCTTCTGAAAGAACTCTCTCTCATTCTGTGAGGTTATGTCATCTGTGAGGAGATCCTCTTCTTTGATTTCTATTTTCTTATCCATTTCAAATCACTTTTGAATCAGATGGAGATTTTGTTTTTAGAAACAAATCTGTAACGAGAGAAATATATTATATATAATAAAAAATATGCATAAATTTTACAATTACTTTCTTTGAATCCATCAATAATTGTTCAAATGACACTACCCAACATTGTTCTGTTATTGTACAAACAACTCCTTGGAAAGGCTCAAGTATATCAAGGTTATGTCCAGAACTCAAACTACAGATACTTGTCTCTTTATGTCAATGCTATTATCACTTCAGCTAGCTTACTGAGGAAATGTACCAATGTTAAACCTGCAGGTGTATTTAAAATTATTTGGATAAAGATCAAAGCATTGTCAGATATCAGATATACCTAAAACAAACTGCAATGTTGGGAACTATCACAGTTTGTATTTTGTAAACTGTTGTTCCATAATACTCATGAAAAATAATTTGACAGCTTAACTCCATCAGACCACGGCTGCAAAGCCCGGAAGAAATCTCTTATGTTAATTCTGACTCCGGCCGTGAAAGCTTCCGAACACTCAATAATTTGACAGCTTAAACTTAACAATGATTAGCTATAAAGTATCTGCAGCATTACATGTCACCTTTGTGACATGATATTTCTGTATTTCGTATTGCCTTTAAGAGTTACTGCAATATTTAAATTAAACAACAACTTTAATACTTGCATACTTTAATACTTTAATAATAATGCTTTAATACTTCGAACTCACAACATTTAGTTTTGAATGGATGGCCAGTCCAAACGTATCAGTTTAACGATCATGGCTTTTCGAATCCATTGTGCTGAGGCACCGCAGAAAGTGATATGAGAATCGGCTTAGTTACTACAGCAAGACCGGGGCATAGGTAGCAAAGTAATTCGTGCAGCAAAGGGTGACTGCAGGTGACTAACCTGAAGCTGAATGCCAAGAAATGCTAGCTCTTCCACAAGGAACTGAACTACTTGGAACACATAGTCTCAGCAACCGGAGTAGCCACAGACCCGGAGAAGACACAAGCCGTAAGAGATTGGCCTCGGCCGAAGGATATGA
The DNA here is from genome assembly GCA_030765055.1 of Mantis religiosa. NCBI lineage: Eukaryota > Metazoa > Arthropoda > Insecta > Mantodea > Mantidae > Mantis > Mantis religiosa. Next base: position 436,043 of record JAUKNK010000024.1, on the reverse strand, counting down.
GAGAGTTCCGCAGGTTGCTGGGGCTGTGGAGTTACTACCGCTGCTTTATCAAGGGGTTCTCCAATATCGCCAAACCCCTTATCCGCCTGACTGAAGAACACCAGCCCTATGTGTGGATGGATACCGCCAAAGTTCCTTTCCGGCACCTGGAGACCCGTGCAGACCAATTTTGCGATTTCCACAACCAGGTGGCGCTTTTATTTTGGACAACGACACCAGTGACTATTGCGTTGGAGGCGTCCTATCGCAAATCCAGGACGACCATGAGCAGGTGACAGCCTACTATAGCAAGACGCTATCCAAGGCAGAGAAGAACTACTGCGTCACCCGGCGAGAGTTACTGGCAGTAGTAAAGACCTTGGAGCACTTCCAAAAGTACCTGTATGGTCAGTCATCCCAGCTGAGGACAGACAACTCTGCCCTAACCTGGCTATTGAGCTTTAGGAACCTGGAAGGCCAGACAGCACGTTGGGTCCAGAGGCTGCAGGAATATTGACTTCACCTTTGAACATCATAAAGGGAAGAGCCACGGTAACGCAGATGCAATGTCCCGAAGACCCTGTCTAGAGGAGTGCGGCCAGTGCACAAGAGTGGAAGAGAAGGACCGTGCTGCAGCTGCCGAGTGGTCACGGCAGTGCCTGCGGATGACTGGGATAGCGCAGGCATGAGGAGGGAGCAACTGGTGGACGCAGACTTGGGGCCACACTTAAGTGAAGTGGAGACAGGGACATGACCAACCTGGGAGGATGTTGCACCAAGGAGTGCCACATACACGTCCTACTAGGCCCACTGGGACTCACTGAAGACAAGGGACGGCATGCTATTCCGGATATGGGAATCGTCTGATGGGAAGACGCAGAGAGAACAGTTGGTACTTCCCCGAAGCAAGGTTCCAAAGGTCTTGGAGAAAGTGTGCGCCGGTACTTCAGGAGGACACCTGAGACTCCGGAGGAAACATCCGACCGAGGCAACAAGTACCTGATGGTCGTGCACTACTTCACCAAGTGGCCGGAGGTAAATACCATCCCGAACCAGGAGGCGAAGACAGTCACAGACTGCCTCGTGGAGCAAGTCTTCTGCCGATTTGGGGTGCCGTTAGAGCTCCACTAAGACAAGGGCACCAATTTTGAGTACAACCTGAGTACAACAGTGGAAGTTGAGTAAGCTGTCTGTTACTCTCGTCGACCTTGGTGTTGTCTATGTGATGTAATGTTGTTGCGTGAGAATTGAACAGTGCATTTCTACGCAAATAAAGAACATTTAGAATTTAAGCAAATTGGAATTTGAATTCCACGAACCTGGAACCAGCTGGAGAAGCGGATGGTGCAAGTGGACGAGCGCGTCGTAGATCTGGCAAGCCACGTTAACAACTTAGAGGGAAATGCCGACACCAACACTAGGCCCCTGAAGGCCATGGTACAGGACATCGTCAGCAGAAGGATGAAAGATTTAGAGGCCTATGCGTCGAGATGCAACATGATATCTGCGCGCGTGAAACCGCCGAAGTACCACGGCACGTCCACGTTCGAAGTCTTCCTCTGCCAATTCGACACACTGGCTAAGCAAAAGTGGCCACCACAGGAGGCCGCACAGCTAATAGCCAGCCTCTACGGACAGGCCGCAGAAGTCCTGAACGCGGTGCAGACAGTGACGGCGCCAAGGACATCTGAGAAACCCTGGACAACCGCCTCGGGAACCGCTTAGCCGCAGCCTACCGCAGCCAACTGAAATCAGAAACGCAGCAGCCAGGGGAGACGAAGCAGGTGTCCGCCCTGGCAATTAAACAGATGGCCAGCAAAACACTGGTCGACCTCACACCTGAATTCGTATCCCGGGAAGCCGCCTATATTTTCGCTGACGGGGTACGAGACGTTGAAGTACGTCAGCACCTAATGCTCGGCGACTACAAAACAATCCACGAGGCGCTAATGGCAGAACTGATGATGGAGGCGGCCAAGGTGACGGCTACTCCGGCGTCAAGAACAAGGAGTATCCTCTACAGTGGAGACCGAAGCCCAGCCGAGGGACACCGGCGAAGACCAAGTGGCTTGTCTTGGGGGTGTGGACAGCCAGGACACCAGGAACAGCAGCTGGAAGAACGAGTATGGTCCGGCGTGGCGGGGAGCACGTCGGTGTCGTGCACATCTCCTCGCGTGATAGTTCACGCCGTCAGCCGACGGATGGATGACAGCCTCATCCCGGAAGGTCGCGTCAGAGGGAAGCCGTGCCGCGTGCTCGTAGACACCAGGTCAACCGAGACCGTCATCAGACCTGACGTAGCCAGGGGTATGCCGTCCAGGAAACCAAGCCGTCCATATCAGATTGTGACGGCATCGGGTGATACCGCCTGTGGAGGAGGCCCTGCTCAAGTTGATCTTGGGATGGAGTGCAGTGCGTCTGTGGGTGTTCGTCGCGAAGGTGGTTGAGGAGGTGATACTGGAACTTGATGTCCTCAGGAACCACGAGGCGACGGTTGACGTCGGCAGGAAGGTCCTGCGGCTCAGTGAGGAACAGGTCATTACCAGCAGCCCGAAGAACGCCTGAGAATCTGCGGGGTCGTCCTGAGGGAAGACGTGGTTCTACCCGCGAGAAGCTAGGTGGTGGTAACGGCGCGACTGGAAAGCCAGCGGACGAAGAACTTGATGCTGGACCAGAAGAAGCCTGTGCACGGACTTTGTGTATCCAGGACATTGTTGCCGTGCCGAGGGGAGGTGCCAGTGAGGCTGCTAAACCCAACAGATACCGATCACGACGTCCAGGCCGGGACGGTGTTGGGGACGTGCGAGCCTATGGTCAGCGTAACACCAATCGTTCAGACCCATGAGGCAATTCAAACGCAACACCTTGGGCCCCGGCTGGAAGGCTTATTGGAGAGGTGCATCAAAACTCTGAAAGAACAGCTGAGAAAGCTCGTGGCCAGCCATCAGCGAGACTGCGACATCAAGGTACCACTGTTCTTGTGCGTGCGTGTGTGTGTGTGTGTGTAAATTACGACCTAGAACGTTAAGTCATATCGGACGATGAATGAAAGGGGTTAAATGCTGCTCAAATGAGTTCGGGGTCCGGGGCCGATTTGTATATGAGTGCATTAGAAATAAGGATCAACAAAGGTTTCCCTTGGATGTTCAAACTCTGGCAACGATATGTAGATGACATCTTTGCAATAGTACCAAATAAACACATCAGTGTTGCACTAAAACTTTTTAATATCCAATGAAAAATCATCAAGTTCACTGTAGAAATAGAAAAAGATGAGTATTTACCATTTTTGGATCTAAAAATAATGAGGAATAAAAACAGACTAAACTTTGGTTTTTACAGAAAACCAACACAGACAGACAACTACATAAAAGCTAATGGCCACAACCCAAGATCCCACAAACAGGCAATCTTCAATAGCTTAGCACACAGACTTTTAAACATCCCTCTCACAGCAGAAGAATACAAAACAGAATGCATCAAAATAATTGAAATAGAACAAAAAAAACTTTCCCAAATAATTAGTAGACAAAAAAGTGAACTTAGCAAAAAAGAAGAAGCTCTTAAAGGAAACCACAACCCTCTCAGCTAGAGAAACTAATATGATTTTCAAAAAATTCACTTACCATCCATGGGCCTATGATAAATTCAAAAAAGTCTTCAAAAAACAAAACATTCAACTAGCACCAGTCAACCAGTGCTAAGTCTTAACATCTGTTGGTGAAATCACGCATAGGTGTACTGTACTGGCTAAATGTGTGTGTGTGTGTGTGTGTGTGTGTGTGTGTGTGTGTGTGTGTGTGTGTGTGTGTGTGTGTGTGTGCATTTAATGCTCAGAATTTGATAATAAAATTATATTTCTCATTGCTTCCCAATATTTGGAGACTAGATCTTCTTGATTTTGGAGAGTTTCACATACCATTAGATGATCGATGTTCATTAAATCGTCTTTACCACATAAACAGCACTGTGGAGAAGTTGTTAATCCAACCTTGAATAAATGTCCATTCAAACAATCGTGGCCTGTGATTAATCTGAACATTACTACTGAAGATTTTCGAGGTAGATCTGGAATTGTCTTTAGTTTGTTTTGGGGATCTTTCCAATTAAGTTTTTCAGAGGAAATTAGATAGTAGTTATATCGTTTTGTGAAGATGTTTTTGATTAATCTTTTAACTGTTTCATAGGTGATATTTTGTTTCGTTGTTTAAGATATTTTGGAACCCTTCTTGGCCAACATATCTGCTAGCTCATTGCCAGAAATTCCACAGTGAGTTGGTATTCATTGGAAAACTATATGTATATTTAAATTTTGAAGATGTTTAATCATATTATGAATTTCATTTATCTTTTCGGTTTTTGGGCAGTCATTTGAAATAATAGCCTGAATAGCTGCTTAGAATCTGTTAAGAAAACTATGTTGGAAAGCTTATTTGTCCAGGCAAATAGATTTTGTAAGGAAGTATAAATTGCATCAATTTCTCCATCAAAACTTGTTAAGTAAATTCCAACATGCTTATAGAAAGAAAAGAGTTTACAGGTAGCTCCTGCTCCTGCTCCATCTTCTTGATTATAAAGAGAGCCATCTGTATAGATGTGTGTCCATTTGTCAACTGGATATCCTACATTTATGGTTTCAAGGGCATATGCTTTAGCTTCTGTAGATGAGTATTCTTTCTTTTTAAAATCTGCAAGTAAATCTAGGTAGTATTCTAATTCAATGATGTTCAGCGGGTTATGAAGAGACATGAAAGGTTCTATTTTGGATGGGTAATTTAGTTTATTTCTTAGTTGTTGAACTTTCTGTATGAAGCCTAATTGAGTTTTCAAACTGAAGGTGGTTATTCTCTGGAATTCTTAAGAGCTTTTCATATGTTAAAAGGGCTTGCATTTCTAAATCTGTCATTACGGGTCGGTTACATGTAAATGCTTGTAAGGTTATTATAGGAGTAGTTCTTATAGCTCCAGTAATTAGCCTGAGAACTTGATTTTGTGTGTGCTCCAGTATCATGGAAGCTGAAGGTGATGATGCTATCAGTACTTCTCCACAGTAATTAAGAACTGGCCGTATATATGTATTATATATAGTTTATATAAAAAGTTTGTGAAGCAATAACTGAAACATGCGGGTTAGAACTTGAAAGTTATTTGCCGAAACATAGGAACCCCAGAATTATTATATTTAATGTTCCAGAGGATATTACTATAGACAATGCAACAGAAGCCATAATTAATCAGAATTCAGATCTGAAATTGAGCGAAAGTGAAATAATTCCTAAATTTGTGTTTGCAGATAGAAGGAAGAACAAGAACTTGATAATAGAAGTCACGTCACAAGTTCGTAGGCGCCTTTCGGGCAGGAAACTTAAATTAGGCTGGCACATATGTAATAGTGACGACTACCTGTCAGTTACATGTTGCCATAATTCCTGTAAATACCACCATAGAGCCCAGGAGTACACAGGGGAACAAGTATGTCCACATTACTCTGGAATTCATAGAATGAATGAATGCCAAGCACCTAAAGAAAACCACTGATGCAGCAATTGCATAAATTATAACAAATACAATGGATCAATGCCTATAAGTGAGAACCATTCATCGCTTGATAAAAGCTGCCCATGCTATAAAACTGTCCTGAAGAAAAATATGGAAAAAATCGACTATTAACATGGATGGTCATGCGGACAGAGAAAAGAATTATCTATGAAGTGTACAGGTTAATTTGCAACATAAAAGAATAGTAATAAATAATATTATATATAATATGAACAACAGTAACATTGACCTTGCCTTTATACAAGAACCTTACACCATACACAGTAATGTAGCGGGAGTGCCTAAATCTCTAAGAACCTATGAGAGTGTTAAGGGAAGGAAAAGGTCAGCACTGCTTATAAATAACAGACATAGACGCCATTCTTATTACACAGCTCTCTGACGAAGACACTGTCGTCACAGAAATAACATACAAAAGAATGAAGTTTTACACAGCTTGTTTATATTCTGATTCTACACAAGATATTGAAGTAAATTTGAGGACAATAGAACGAATTACAAACTATATAAAGGGGAGTGGTTTACTTATAGCAGTGGACACTAATGCCAGAAGTAAAACGTGGTATGACGTAACAACAAATCACAGGGGGACAGGAATGGAAGATTTTCTATCAATGTCCAACTTAAACACAGTGAATACTAGATCGGAGCCTACATTTGAAACTAGAAGAGGCAGCAGTTATATCAACCTAACTGTTGTTAACAATATGTTGTTAAGGCATGTCAGTGGGTGGAGCTGTGGCTCCGCAGAAAGCTGTTCTGATTCACAAGATTTTAACTTTCAAACTTACACAGCAGATTGAAAAAACATCCATAATTGGCATCGATCACATGAGAGCAAAGTACATAGTCAACAATGAAGATTTCAAGAAATTGGACAATATTTTCCTTTCCACGGTGATATCTAAATTCAATTACCACTATAATGAAGAGAACTTGCCGAAATTAGATCAGGAACTAAACAGGACAGTAGCAAGTAAAATTGACACAGAGGAAATAGCAAACCTTGCCTTTTCATGTATCATAACAGCTAGTAATGCAGCCTTCAAAGTTAAACAGGTGCAGGCGATAAAAGGGAAGACGGCATCTTGATGGACAGACAAACTAACTAGATTAAGAAAATGGGCAAATGCGCTGCGGAAAAGATACCAAAGAACTGTCACCGGCAAAAATCTATGACAGGAGAGGAAAGAAAAATACCTGGATGGGAAAAGGGAGTACGATAGGAAAATGAGAGATGCAAAACTGAAGTCATGGAAAGCGTTTGCACAGTATGTGACGATACCAATCCTTGGGGTTTAGTATACAAATCAGCTTCCAGCAAACTCCGAACGGCTGTGAGATTGACTACCCTACAAAAAGACATGGAACATTTACCACAGATACTGAAAATACAATCAAGGATATGTTAGAACACTTTGTACCCGAAGACAATCAAGATAGTGACAACAAATTGCACAAAGCAATTAGGAAATAAATTGAAGAACCCATCAATACTAATGATGATAAACCTTTCACAACTGAAGAAATCATCATTAGTATGCAAAAATTCAATCCACAGAAATCTCCTGGTAAAGACTGCTTATCTAGCGACATAATTACAAGAGGTTTCCAAAATCTCCCTCTATTCTCCACGAAAGTATACAACGCATGTTTAAAGAAGGGATGCTTTCCAAAAGCTTGGAAGCAGTCCATTGTTATTAGAAATAATTAAGCCCAGAAAAGAAGTCTGCCAAGATGCATCAAAATACAGACCAGTAAGCCTATTAAATAGCGGAGGTAAACTACTAGAAAAACTGATGATCGACAGAATACTACACCATATGTACAGCAATAAATTGTTACACGATAACCAGTTTGAATTTGGCCCCCATAGGGGAGCAGTTGACGCTGCAATGGAAGTTAAATCTTTCATCGATAAATGCTTGAAGTCAAAACAAATTGTAGTAGTCACTAGTTTTGATGTCAAAGGTGCTTTTGATGCAGCTTGGTGGCCTAGCATACTCAAGAATTTAAGACAGTTTAGATGTCCTAAGAATTTATATAATTTAGTAGTGAGTTACTTCAGCAACAGAAGAGCAGTATTTTCAGTGAACAACTATACTGCAGAAAGAGAAGTACACAAAGTCTGCCCTCAAGGATCATGCTGTGGTCCAGGTTTCTGGAGCATAATGTACAATTCGATACTGAATTTAGAATATGATCAACGGACAAGGGTGATCGCCTTCGCAGATGACCTGGTAGTAATGACAAGAGGAGCATACAAATCAGAAGCAGAGAACGTTGCAAATCACGATCTTAGGAAAATCCAAAAATGGGCTAATGAAAAGAAAACTCAATTTAACCAAAAGAAATCCAAGGTTCTATTTATCACAAGAAGAAGAAATGCACATAGAGATGTCAACATATTTTTGAATCATCATAAACTTAACCAAACCGAAGAAATAAAATACCTCGGAATATATTTAGATAGCACATTTACCTTCAATGCGCACACTGAATATACTGCAGATAAAACAATCTCGTTGGTTCATATGTTAGCATGAACAGCAAAGCTACAATGGGGGCTAGGTCACAAAGCACTTAAGACAACCTATGAAGGAGCTATAGTCCTTGTCTGGTCATACAGAGCTCCTGTGTGGATAGATACGATACGGAAGAATAAAAATATTGCAAAATTTAGAAGAATTCAAAGATTAATTAACATTAAAATGACAAAAGCACATAGAACTCTCTCGTATGATGCATCATGCGTACCAGCTGGAGTATATCCCATAAAAATAACTATAGAGGAAAAAGTCCCAATATATCTGGCAACAAAAAGTCACATAGCAGACTTCAACAAACCATTAGAAGTAAAACACTGGCAACATCAAGCCGAAGTGGCAACGAATGAGCAGGTGAACAAAGATATCATATATATAATGGAAGCATACACAGATGGAAGTAAAATGGGGGAGAAAGTTGGTGCAGCAGGAATTATATTTGGAAACAGAATTATGACACACTAGTTAAAATACAAATTGCATGGCCACTGCGCTAACAATCAAGCCGAACAACTTGCTAGTTTAAAAGTACTAGACAGATTAGAAGATGTTTATTATGCCAGTTCAATAGACAGAAACAGAACTGTTGCAATATGCAATGACAGCAGAATTACAATAGATCTACTGAGACACAACTGGAAAAGAAATCGACTAATTGCATCTATCAAAGACAAACTTCTTGCACTAAACCATTTAAATTGGATCATCCACTTTGGCTGGGTTAAAGGCCACTGTGGAATAAAAGGGAATGAATCAGCAGATAGGCTTGCAAAACGAGCTGCTATCAAAGATAGTGAAGTAGTGTACGACAAAATATCAAAAGATGTAACAGTAACGAGAGCGAAGGAATATGGACTCAACAGGTGACAAAAAGTCTGGACGAACACAACGAAAGGTGCAGTGACTAAAGCGTTCTTCCCAATAGTGAAAAACAGATTGTGTCAAAAGATTCCAATATCCCCAGAACTCACTACAATGTTAACTGTCCATGGAAAATTAAATGCATACTTATAAGAATTTAGAATAATGAATAGCCCATTCTGTCCTTGCTGAGAACAGACCATCAACTATATTTAGTTGCAGAAGACTTGATAAACAAAGACTAGAGTTAGCAAAAAGTGTAACAAGCATTGGAGGGAAATGGCCTACCAACAAGAAGATTGCGAATAATCACCTTAAGTCGTTCGTAAAATTTGCAACTTCTATAAAAATCACGGACATGGACTGAAGTTTCTGGAGTGTAATAATGACAAATTGTGAACTCTATACAATCAACTTACTCTGGTTTCATTATAATCTTACAATTAACTGAACCATACACCACCATTTCTACAAATATGACAAGTTTTTAGAGTGAAATAATTACAAATTGTGAACACCCAAAAATCAGCTAGAAGAATAGACTCAATTTAATGTACATAGTGTCTAGAACAGAGAATAACCCAATGTAAAATCGTTGTAATGTGTACAATTACTAATTCAAAATAGGACATGTAACTATATAGCATGTAGTATTACCATGTAATGGAACATGCTGTTGATATCAATAAACCAAAATAAAAAAAATCATTATTATTATTATTATTATTATTATTATTATTATTATTATTATTATTATTATTATTATTATTATTATTATTATTATTATTATTATTATTAATGTGAAATGTTATATAATTATGTAATATTGTATGCTTTTTTTAATATGCAATATAAATTAAACTGACGTATCTAAGAAACATGTTTTGTGTTATAAAAGGATGAAAATAAATAAATAAAAATATATAAATAAATAAACGTAGGTTCAATTTTAAGAACAGAGAAGCCTATCCTCCTGCTGATATACAGACACTAACTCAAACTAAATTTGCAGTTACAGGACCCAGTTAGATGTTGAAGGTTAATGAAGTGTTGAGAATACCATTACAGAAAACAGGAAATCTTGATAAACCGATGGTTAAAAGAGCTCTGGTAAGTAACATTATAGCAAATCACCACCACTTAATCTGCTTAATTAAACTACCTTAAGAGTACCGTACTGTACCTACATTTACTCCATGTTGGGAAATAGAATTATCTTCAGCTTTAATTCAGCACACAGCTGACAAGTTTTCATATTACCAGTTGTAGGTCTTATTTGTGGTGTTGGGCCCATCATTCCTGGAGGCCTATATTTAAAACACGGACAACTCTTACTCCTGCTGATGAGTACATACATTCTCTACTAAGCTAACTTATAGATAATTGTAACAACTTGACAACAGTGTGTGCTGTACAGGACCACAGAATCAAGAATTAAGGCAATCTGTGTAAGACCAGCACACAACTTGAAATTGTTCCAAATATTACAATTCTGCAATAAAAATTTATATTAACCGTCATACCAGTTGATCCTAAATTCTTCACTGAAGTTATTTAAGTTAAAGAATGGAAATTAATCATTTGTTCTCACTAGTATATATAGGCTAAGGGCTTAGATAGAGTCAACTTGAAAAATTCAATGCCATGGCCAGGATTTGAACTATGGATCTCCATGGCTAGAGAGAAAAATAATTAACTCTCATCAATTAGCTTAAATAATAAGAGGCTAACGATGAAGCCTGGGACTAAAGTACTTACTACAGTAAGTTGCCACTAACAATGTATCTCAAATTTGACGGCCCATAGTGGTTTACCAGGAAAATATATGAGTCAATTGGAGAACTTAATGTTGGCCATTATAACTCAATGGGTAAGAACGACTGGATGGACAACAGGAGATCCATGGTTCAAATCCCAGCTGTGGCATTGAATATTTCAGGTTGACTCTATCATCACCAAAGTTTTAAAATTATTCTAAATACTCAACCTACACACGATCTGGAGAAATTCTTTAATATTCCTTTTAGCAATTAAATTTGTAATACACAAGTCAGATTGCATGCAACCATGATTTTACGTTTGACATTATTATTGACTTACTGTAATGTATGTTCTGAGTTAATATGTAACATTCTGGAGATTACGAAATTTTCAATGTTATTACATAAATTAAGATTAAAACAAAAACAAAGTTATTGGTACCAGTGTACTTGTGGTGGTGATATATTACTGATGCATGTACAATAAATGTAAGACATGTTTAGTATCTCTCAGCTTTGCTCTCAGTGGGATCTGACAAATAATCAAACAACACAGTGGACATTGTTGACATTAGAAATGGAAAATACCATGGACATAACATTTTACACATTTATTACACTTAAAGTAATGTGGCGTTAATGTTGCCTCTGCTGCTAGCTGATTAATGTATATCCAAATTTCATATTACTTTTTGTTCAAAGAATCATGGAAAGTCCAAGCAATTTCACTTTCAGATTTCAATTGCGTTAATTTGCGACAGATCCCCTGAGGCCAGTCATCTAGCATCCTGCAGTTCTAAATAGCTCGTTATTTTGCCAATGGCGCTCACCAGCAAACTCCGAGCTTACAGATTTGTGTGGGAAGAGACTTCTGTTACTTCTTTATAGCACAATAGTTATGACTTCAGTGAAAAGGCCAAACTTGAGTTTCAGTGTTAATTCTTCATTATAACAATAACACTGTGAATGAATTAATGTTAAAAGTACAATAAGAAGAATGGCATCATAATTTGTGTGTAAAAGTGACTGTGATTGTGTGATCTAAGGTCTTTTAAATTCGTCCTTGAGTTTGCATTTTTTTGGGTGAAAATGTCATATAATTTCAACAGTAAGGCGTACTTTGGCACTTACAACTTTCAAAACTAAATCACGCAGACATTTTTAGACATTTTAGTATCTGTTGGTATAACGAGTTTCCTTGGCTGAGTGGTAGTGCCGAGTTATTGAAACTATTTTGTTGGCCATGTCTGGTTTTGTCTAATGAAAAGAATACATGGACGATAGATGGCATCAGCAACATCAATATCTTGAGAATTCAAAATGAAAATTCATAAACTAATATTCCTTCCACTATAATGTTCGTTAAGATTGGAAAAACAAGAATTGACACTTCTTTGAGTGACACATTTAAGAACTCAGCTGAAAAAAATGGTAAAGATGTAAAAATAAATATGTAATGGGGATTGATAAGTGTTGTTTGTTATTTAGCTGCGCAAGAACTCCCATTTAGGGTTATAACGAGTTCGGAAATTCAGATAACAAAGATAACTACGTAGAATTCTTACACCTAACTGGTCAAACAAATGAGAAGTTAGAGGAACAATTTCGGACTAAATTTTATTTTCAGGAACGTCAAATGTGATTGAAAATGACATTATTGAGTAAATTTCTGTTGTTTTAATTAATGAAATAAAGAAAGAAGCGAGAGAGACAAGTTTTGTATCAGTCAACATAGACGAAACAACTAATGTATCAAATAAATCTCAACTACCAACTGTTCTTCTTTTCGTCACACCAAAGGGACGAGTTGTAGAAATATTTGTACGGATTGCTGACCTCAGTAATGACCGCACAGAAGCTAGTTTCTCCAATGTAATATTAACGTGCAAACCCTCGGAATTCACGACTGCCACTTCCCAGATTAAGTCTGAAGCAACCAGCAACATTTAACAATCATCCACACCATACTACACTCATCTAGTGTAAATCTAGTAAAACAAAGAATGGTGCCCGAAAATGAAAGCTAGTAAGATAAACAAATTACCTTCGGTGTAAATGTTATCACTTTGGAATCCCACAATCCACGCACCCGCCCTTAAAACAGATGAACTTTGAAAGAAAAATTACACTGTGTAATCCTCATATGTAGGACCTTGCAGCTGCAAATCCCCTTTGGATAGCAAATAAGAAGCTAAATTCTAATATGATGAAAGTACTATTTCACCATAAATGTGTAACGTGTACAATATTCCTGAGCTTTGCTCTCGGCTGTTATCCAACGAATGAACAAACAAATATCATACCTGTCAATATACAAGAAGCTATATCTGTTAATCCTCCCACTGCTATTTCTGCTAGTAGAACCTTGTTTTATGATGAGATTGGCTCACAACTCAAATAACCTTTCTGGCTAGGCATCAATACCAGAGGTCGTTGACTATGTGATTTACCAGGCCGTGAAATGATCAAACTGACCGCGTGATTACATATTGCTGTAAATCAAGAAGAAGATAAGTATAAATCTTGCCTGTGTGGTCTGTATCCGAAGTTCTTGTTCAGGTTAGAATAATTACTTATTGACTTATGTAATTGTCCTTAATGGGTTTAAAAAATCTCGTTGGAACAAATTTCCTCAGATCATAATTTTAGCATTTGCATGTTTCAGTAAATGTCGGAAATGTAAACTTACAATACGTAAGTCAAATCCCGGCTATGGCATTGTATTTTTTAGCCTGACTCATCCTGTCCAGAATTAGGCCTACACACGACTGGTGTGAAATAACAATTTAATTTCTATTAGTGTAAACGTTGTTTTTATCTTTACTTACTACTCCTCCAAAATTGCAGTTAGCATTGTTAGCACATAAACCTACAAATTTAACTCCAGTAATCAAACCGGCAGTTGTTTTTAGTCTGTGTAGAACAGGGTAAACTGCTTTCGCAATGATAATTTAACACAACACAGTAAGCTACACTCAGTAAAGAAGAAGAAAATAGATATGTGGAAAATATGAACAGTGTGAGGTAATACGCATCAATAAGTACGGCCATTCATGTTTTTGGCTGAGTGATCTGCCTCCAAAGTTCTACTTGAGGTTAGAATAATTACTGATGTTATATGTTTGGTGGTGTGATGAAGTAGGCTTGTTTTGATGTATGGTGGTGGTAGTTGAAGTATATGAAGTGAAAAATTGAGAGAAACAAACTGATTGTGTTAGCCTCATTGTCCTGAAAGAGTTTCATAAATCTTGTTAGAACAAGTTTCTACTGACATGCCCAGCTTTCAGTGAATGTGGAAGAATAAACTCCCAGTATTTTAAATTAAAGTTTTCTTTCCAATGTAGCGTAAAGCATTGTGACGTATTTAACTCTGTCCGCATTGCCGTCTCTGGTAGAGTTGTAATGGTCAGGGCCACATGGATTACGTCCATGAAGGTCAGGTACAAGCGCTACTCTCGTATTTAACAAGTTTTTAGTGGATGTGCGAAAGTTAACAAATGTAGAATATCTTGTTTTCCCAGACATGATATAACAGTACTTGGTAAAGGTGCACTTTAACGGCGTAGCAATATGGCGGGCGTGACTTCATGGTTCGAGCGTTGCCAACATACAAAGCACGCTATCGCGGAAAATACCAACACTACGTAAGTAAACTAGCGATACAGTAATAGCTATTAATAGGGATATTGAGGTGAGGAAACTGTGTCAGTGGATCATTGCTTACCCACTCTAGTCTCGACAGTTACGCGATAACAGTGATAGAAAATTGGTAGTGATAATCATCATCGTTGTTGTTTTTGGAATTTGCAGTTTATTATTAGTTATTATTATTTAAAAGCTAAAAGGAATTGTAGCACAACGGTTTCAGAATGGGAAATTTCTTTCCTAGTTAAACATTTCCCTGTATTCAGGAATTATGCTTACTATGCAGTATTTCTGTTACAGTATCACAAGTTTATAATAAGTAATAGAAAATGTGTTGGAAACTTTTCTTGGTATTCATATATTTCAGAGCAACAACTTGTTTCCGAGACGTTATTCCTTACCAACATAACTGTATGCCGTTAAAATCAACCGTTACCCAGTACTTTTATTTGATTTCCCTGTAATTCATGTTCTTATTTTGTCATTCTAAACCCTGCATGTCCAATTTTCTATATATAGCATGGGTTATCTACTTCATGGCTTCAGTTTGCCGGTTTCTCAATTGCTAACAGTTTCCGCATACACAGTTACTCATGTAATATTAATATCTTTTAAACACATATTATTTTAATTTTGTTGGTAACAGTGTCTTGTCTTATGCACAAGATAAGTTGAGCACTGGATTTACGGTGTGGTGCGGGCAGAGGGGAAGAAGTGAGAGCTAACGCTCTTTTGTTTCTGCAGTGTGGTCAACCTTGAAAGACACAATTCAGCAAAAGAGTGTTCAAGGTAAGTGAAGATATTACAACTAACATTGCATTCTCTGAAAACATTCCTTAGTGTTGCTCACGCCATCTCAATTGTATTCAGATCACAGTAATACGGAGGTAGACAAATAATAATGTGTCCCTTTTCGAGAGCCATAACATCCACAAATTTCCATACAAATATAAATCATTTTCAAGTAAATCCTGATGTACATTACCACCACACTCGTAACAAGGGTAAACTGGCAGTTCAAGCGAGCCTTTATGAAGGAAGCTTTAACTACAAAGTGATAATGTTATGTAATAAACTTCCTACTTCATTTAAACAAGCTGCATCATTAAAACACTTTAAGAATAAGGTGATGACATTTTTGCATGCACACTGTTTTTATACGGTTAATAAATTTTTAGAACTATAACCTTGTAAATCAGCCTGGGAGCATAGTACATTCCCAAACCTGTAATATTTATATTATGACATTTGTTGTAGTAAATATGAAACCATAGAGAAGCTGCTTACTTTGTATATTTTATGTAATCAATTTGATTTTATATATAAACTGCATTTATACATTTTGATGTGTCTCATAACATGAATATGTTACCAAGGACGAACTAAAATTCTAATCCTAGCATACGATTGTTGTAAACTGGTTAGCTAATTAACCTCAAAATTGATCAAAACGACATATGACAGACATGATAAAGCTTAGCCTATTAGCCACTAGATGTCAGCATATAGCGCATTCCAAATTTCAAAGTTGTCATCTATGTGTACAGAGTTAAACGGAACGTACCGAATGAGGATTTGGAACCCAATCATTCTTCTTATCACGTGCATATAATACAAACTGATAAATATGGTAAATTTTCCCATTTCAATTGCCAACAAAGCGTTGTGTTTAGCTAAGTTCTTGAACCTCAAAATAAGTAAATGTCTAACCCAGACTTTCAGAACATAGTGATCCGTAGTGAACCACTAGGAACTGAAATTTGTTATATTTAATGCTGGATTAGGTTTAAATGACTAAATTGTGTGACATTGATGAAGCTGTAAAAAACACTAAAAAAATTACAGCCAGCCTTCAGGATAGCTCACGTCTATATATTGTATAATACAATGAGAATGTTAAGCTTAACAGACTTTTCATGTAATATCCCATTAAGGCTGCTTTATTTTTAAGTAGACAAGAACTGACATTTCATGGACATAATGAAAGTGAGGACTCTTTACATAACGATAACTTTAAGGAACTTTTGCATTCATACATAGAGGTAAGTCCCATCGAATTTCAAAACCACTATTACAGCATAATAAACAGTTTCGCAGAGCATTCAAAAACAATACACAACACAAGCTGAAATTACAAGGTGCATTTTTGATTATATAAGAGGCTCTATTAATGATGAAATTAAAGAGAATTTTTCTTGGTTCAGGGAGAAGACACTACTGCCATATCACAAAAATCACAATGCTCTGTAATTTTGCGATATGTCAATTCATGTGGAAATGTAGTCGAAAGATTTCTGGGCTTCTGCGATGTTAGTGAAGGTCATACTTCAGTAGTTTCACGTACTTGATTCATTTTCAGAGCTTCATTATAATCTAAACTTGTGAGACAGTGCTATGATGGAGCTGCTGTTATGGCTGGGCATTTAAATGGTCACCAAAAGAACGTGAAAGACATAGCATCCCAAGCAATCTTTCGTTCAGAGTTTTGCTCATAGACTTACACTAGTTCTGCAAAAAAGCTGTAATAGAATACAGAAATGCCGCTTTTTTTTTTAAAACGTGAGTGGGATACCAGGTTTCTTCTGCCATTCTAGCCAATGGTCTTATGTTGCTGGTACCGACATTGGAAGGCGTATACCTACAGGATCAGACACCAGGTGGTCCTTGGTTTCTGAGACCTCAAAGGTAGAAGAATGGGACGGAATGATATGGGTATTTGAACATACAATGAAAACTGATGATTCAACAAGTATTTGTCAGGCTGAGCAGTTCTTAATTGAGTTTAGTATCTTTGAATTTGTCTTCCTGTCTTTAGCTTTTAAAGACAATTCTGATATGACTGATATTTTATTCAGTGTATTGCAGAAGACATCATTAGATATCGGATTCTCTGCAAATATGACTCACAATACAATAGATGTTTTAAACAGAAAGAAAAACATTAAACCTTTCAAACAATTTATTGAATCAACTTAATATAAAGAAAGCCCCATTTGAAATGTGAAATCTTCTCCTTAGATCAGTACAAACGAAACTTGAAGTCCCTATTTTGTGAAAAATGCATTACATACTGACCAAAATTAATGAATTAATTTAAGCCATGCTAAATTTAAAATTTCGTTTTCATTGATTTTGAAACAGCATACGATTCAGTATGCAGACGTAAACTTCTTGAGAAACTTTCAAAGTTAGGCTTTCAAGATAACATATTAAATTGGATCACTCTGTTTCTCTCTCAACATTTCTGCGCTACCAAATACATTGACAATACATCCAAATTCCGACAAATAAAAATGGGCCTACCACAAAGTGCAGTACTGAGTACAACCTTGTTCAAATGAAATGTGTAGTGTTTAACGCCCGCTTTTACTACATACGGCACCACGGGCGATGACACTGATGATACATGAGATGAAGATGGAGCACAGGTGGAATGAGATGGTGGGGGAAACCGGAGATCTCGGAGAAAACCCGCCTCAGCTCCGTGTTGTCCACCACAAATCTCACTTTTGCGGTCGCCTGGGATCGAACCCAGGCCGCCTTGGTGGGAGCTAAGCGGTCTAACCACTGAGCCATGGCACGGCCATAACCTTGTTCAACATCTACTTCAATGATCTTCCCACGGCTGTATCAAACACAGAAATAAAGACAGCTCTTTTTGCAGATGACATGTGGACATCTTCCCCACAAATAGAGAAATCCAAAACTTCAATGGAAAAGGCTCTGATACTATTGGAAAAGTGGGCTGACAACAAGTTGATGACAATAAATAATGATAAAACAACATTCCAAATATTTAGCTTAAAAAATAAAATGCCTAAACTAAATCTGCAGTTCAAAAAAACAATCTTCAAACAAACATATGAAACAAAATATTTAGGAACAATTTTTTATTCAAATTTATCTTGGAGACATCATATTGAATCCATAGTAAACAAATCAACAAAAAAGTTTTCAATCTTGAAATGAATAGCTGGAGTCAAGTGGGGCAGTAGTCGGGAGACACTGAACACCACATACAAAACATTCATCAAGCCAATACTTCCTTATAATGCAGAGGTAATAATTACAGCAAACAGTTCTAACATAAATCACCTAGAAGTATGCCAAAATCAGGCCCTGTGACTAATAACCGGTGCAGCAAAATCAACTCCAATCACAGCAGTGCACACCTGAACTCGGAACTATCCAATACATCTAACTTTAGAGGAACAGAAAAATGTTGCGGTTAAAAACAAAAAAATGGGAGAAAAGAATACTGCAACCAATCAAGTTGAAAACACAAACAAGTTTCCTACTCAAAGTTATGGAATTAAAAACAGATCTGAATCTTCCTAATTCTAAAGAAAACATTTTAATCAAAGAAAGCCCACTGACTTTGAACCAATTAATATTTAATTAGAATTAGAACAAATAGTTACAAGATCTGAAACTTCCAAACCTCTACTAAAAGCACTAGCATTAGAAACTGTGAACAATAGATACCCACCTGAAGAATGGTTACACATCTACACAGATGGATCTAACTTGGACAAAAACTCAGGAGCAGGAATTAAGTGTGCACTGTTCTTATTCTATCAACTAGCAGGATACCATACAACAAATTTTTATGCAGAAGTAACGGCTATTCATATTTCACTCCAACACCTTCTATACAGGCTGGACAAATTCAAAAATGCTATCATACTTTCTGATTCTAAAGCAGCATGGTGTGCAATAAGTTCATATAAAATGAGGTCAATCCAAATTAAAGAATGTCACAAAATGATCCAACAACTTCAAAAACTACAGAAAAGTATTATATTACAGTGGATACCTGCACATTGTGGAACTGCTGGAAATGAATCAGGTGATTTTCTTGCCAAAAAAGGTGAAAATTTAATTCAGAACAAAAATAAAAACTTACCCTTTACATCCATAAAAAGATTAATCAAAAGGAAATATAAAAACAAACAAAACCAATCAATATCTAACAAAGCCAAAGATAAAAACTGGAACATTTTAATTAAAAATCAAGAAATTATTCCAGAGATCCCATGTAAAGCTGCAGTAGCAAATTTTGGATTCCTTACGGAACATGATGATTTGGCCAAACACTTACACAGATTAGGAATTTATACAAATCAAAATTGTCCTCAGTGCAAGGAAGAAGAGGAAATGACTGAAGATCTTTTAACCTGTGAAGCCCTACCTGCTGGACCCATTACTCAGTTGTGGACTACTTCACCAAGTGGCCGGAGGTGTATGCCATCCCAAACCAAGAGGCAAAGACAATCACAGACTGCCTCGTGAAGCAAGTGTTCTTTCGATTTGTGGTGCCATTAGAGCTACACAGTGACCTGGGTACCAACTTTGAGTCCAACCTAATGAAGGAGGCGCTACAAAGGCTTGGGGTGAACAAGACCCGCACGATGCCTCTACATCCCCAGTCCAATGGCATGGTCGAAAGACACATCAAGACATTAGAGGAACACCTGAGGAAGGTCGTGGCCAGCCATCAGCGAGACTGGGATGTCAAGGTGCCACTGTTCTTGCTGGCCTACCGCTCGTCTACACACGACACAACTGCGATGATGCCAGCCAGCTTAATGTTCGGCCGAGAGTTACGCCTCCCTTGTGACCTGGCTTTTGGAAGCCCTCCAGAAGCGAAACAGCCAGTGACCGAGTATGTGGAGAACTTGGTGGACCATCTCCACGACATGCAAGAGATGGATCGCCAGAACATCCAGAAGGCGAGCGACCGCATGAAGACCAGATATGACAGGCAAGCCAACAGCCAAGGGTTCCAGCAAGGTGACCTGGTCTGTTTGTACCGTCCTACCCGGACCAAGGGGCGCTGCCCGAAGCTCCAGCAGCCATGGCAAGGACCGTACCGGGTGGTGAAGAGGATTAACGACGTGGTCTACCGCATCCAGAAGGTTTCCCGAGGGAAGATGTTGGTGGTACACCTGGATCGTCTAGCCCGCTACGATGGTGCTGTTTGGGACGACCAGCTTTGAGGAGGGAGCAGTGTCACCCAATTAGTAGAAAGCACAACCAACGACAGCTGAGAAGGGACCAGAGATAGCCGAGCCACACCCTCCCATTAATCTCAGTCACTGAGGGGTGATTAGGGAAATGTCCCTTGTCGCTGGCCGCCTATTTCCCCTCATCCTGTCCTCTGGAACTTTCGCGGTGATTCATGGAAACTAGAGGCTTCGAGAACGGCGATATTCCTATAGAAAGGGCTGCAGTGAATGATTTGAGTCAGTCAGTTCTTGGCGAGTAGCGTAAGGGTGCAGTGCTGGTGTACGGACGAGAAGACTGTGTACGTGCATCGGAGGATTGTACATAATTGCGAGAGCAAAGTGGATTTGTAACGGATATACTGGTGAATCGTATTACGTAATTCTGTGTAATTGGCAAGTGTTTAACTGTAGGTCGGTGGAAATAAAGAACAGTTTTGAGTGGTGCAATTGGACTTTTCATTTCACGAACCCACAAAGTCACAATACTTACTTTTAAATGTTTCTGGAACATGTTTCAGAGACTTTGCCTCTATCCTCAGTCGATGGCCGGCTAAAAGCCCCAACCAAAAGGCGCTCATGTTTGCTGCCTTTAATAATTGAAATACCCATCTTCAAAAAATGGTGGCTACCTGTTTAATCAGCGCCCTTGGTCAATCCAGCTCACTCCTGCCGATTGGGCTCTCTGCCTTACCCAATTGTCTTAAGTTGTGTATTCCAGAATTACATTAGCCGTGGTCATGCGACTTCCGTTTGCCGGAAAAGCTGATTTAGCAGTCCAAAGTACGTATCCTGTCTGAAATATACCAGTCATTCCACATGTGTAAGAGATGAAAAGTTACATCTCGATAATGCCAAATAATTTTTAAATATCACTTGGCTTATGCACGTAACAATATGCCATGGTTTTGGGTCTTCAAAATGTAATTTTGTTATCAAAGTTAACCTTATAAATAAATATTTGTACGTAATTAATAATAATTATTATAAATAATTATTTGTAAGATAGCTTAAAAGAGAATATATTTATTAACCAATAAGTGTAATAATTTTTGGGCTTTAAATAAGGACATACCCCAATAATGGAGCTCTATGCCACAAAATTTGTGACCCTTTTTTGTAATATGAGCTGTTGTCTGCTCTGTACTGAGTTACTCAAAAAGATAATTCTATATCATAAGGTGACTGACAATATACAAAGTATTCTGATTAATTCTGATAATCACATTTTTAAGTTCCTTTAAGCAGAGCAAGCTGAGCTAAGCTTTGATGGCTCTTATTTGTTTTCTCCAATAAAGTTCTTTGTATGTTTTGTGCCCAAGAAATTTTCCATCAGATACTTCACTTATAATGTAATTGTCACATCTGATTTTTTATTCCATTATCTATTTACGCATTACTTTAAATTGAAAAAAGGTTTAATTTTATCATAATTCAATGATAACTTATTTGCTTCAAATCAATTCTGAAAAAATGAATTGTAATATTAAAAATAGGAATGTCTTAAGTATAGACACTTGTGAGACATCTGTAGTAGTAGGATCTGGTTCCGAATGATAACCATTTATCCTGGTTTTCTGCATTTTGTTTAAGAAAGATTTGAACTAAATTATAGGGAACTCATTGAAACCGTAAAATGCCAACTATTATAACAAGAAGTTGTCAAATATCATAGCTAAATCAGAAAATATTCCTAATTTTGTGCTCAAGACTGTAATTAAATCAGAACTTACAGTTTGTTGTCATTTTAGTGAATATTGTTTCTCTAAAGCTCAACTGCAATGACTTGGGAATATAATACAGGGTATATCAAAATAAATAAATAAAAAAATATAAATGTGTATATCAATGGATATCGGGGTTTTAACTCTTTATAATATTTATTACGTTCAACTTACAGTTAAGTACGCTACCAAGGCGGGCGTATAACGCTATGTATCTGATAACCCAGTTGTATCCTGATTTCTCATATCTTTAAACTTATTGAGCCCTAAGCACTTTTTATTCTCATGATTTTACTCTTCCTGGTAGCAGTCTGTTTGCTTGCTATAGTACACACCAACAATACCTTGTCTTCGTTATCTGACATATCATTTAGAATAGGAACTTTATAAGTTGAAGTTTTTCTGAGTTTAGGAAAATGTTATCTCTAGTCAGAGAGTAAACTGTATATTGCAAGTTAAATGTATGTAACAAGGAGGTGAAGTTAGTGTTAATTATATTGTCATTGTGTTAACCTTAAAATCTCTGTAAGTAATTTAACATTCTCAGTTTAAGTAGATGATATAAATCTTTGTAATTTGTTTATAAATGCTGAGGAGTGTCCTGCAGTTGCTCTAAGTTATACATCAGTTCATACCAAACTCTACTTTTCTGAACTACATTCAAATTGTGCTTTTCACAACAAAATGCAACATTTATACTGGTAAACTCCATTGCACTATTAACAAATATACTTACTTCTCCATAACGTAATCTAGTTCTACAAAACCTGGAACATAATATATACCTATGGTTACTCACAGTTTTAGCTCTGCTTGTGTTATGTGTGCTCTGTTAGCAAATTATCAACATATTACAATTTAAATCTTGTATATGTGTAATTACCTCATCCATTTTATTGGAAATAGTGATGATTTCGAAGATGGCTTGGATGCACTGATTCACTTTCTGACGTAGTTGTAGGCAATATGAACTACCTTTAGGCACCTTTGTAACTTGCCATACTGTGGTTTGAGGAACTTGCTACATCTCATAGTTGATTTATTAGGATTACAGAGATAAACGTTCCAAATCTGATTCACATCCGCTTCTGACACAGCAGGACACACACTGCTTTTCTCTTTGCCAAAACGAGTATCCAGAAATTGTGTGTACCATCTGTAAATATAGTTGTCGGGAGGAGGCTCCTTCCATATTTTGCCTGAAAATGACACCGGACTTTTGTAACGAATCAGTGTTGATGATATTCGAAACTATAAAAAGCATTCTCCTTACCACTAACCCCCAATTTGTTAAACACTGCTACTACTGCCATCTGATGGTAACATATGTTCTACAGTTGATGTATAACATAACTTGGACATATCGAGATTTAACTGCATTGGAACAGTACAGTGAAGCGAAATAATTATTAATTTTTAGATGTGTAATAAATACGACTCATCTAAAAATTAATAAGAACTTGGACAGTTTGTGTAACCATTACTACAACAATAAAAATGGTATATGTTGCACATTCTCAATAATAAAAGAAGATGAAGAAATCACTAAACCCTGACAATTATATACAGTGACTCTCTATTTAATTTTGGAAACATTTCTATTCAAACCTCCATTTAAATGTCAGATAAGATGTGGCTTTCAGATTTCTATACAAGTTCCAGCAAATTTAAACGACTGGTAAGATTTACAGATGAGATACACATTAAGTGGAGAGTACATAAAAGAATAATTTACACTTACAAAATATTGTGCTGGACACATAGGCAGCCCAGGTAGAAAAATACAAATATTTACATATACATAATTTTTTTCTGAAAAGTCATAAGTGTAACACCTGAAAAAGAAAATTAGGGAACAGCAAATGGTAATGGGTTAATGCGGATTGTTTTCTAGATATCCCACGTTGATTGAAGTCCATAGTTCCATAGAAACACACTGTTCCACCACTATGAGTTATGTCATATAGTTTTGGGAGACACTTCACAACACATGGTCATTGCAGGTTTAAAATTACTGCTTTAAGTTTGCAATTCCTTTCTTGGAAGTTTTGAAAACTGTGTTATGATAAATTAAATGTAAAGGGAGTCAATTAATGGCACTAAACAACACTTATTTAGATTTTTCCGGAACATGTTTCAGAGACTTTGCCTCTATCCTCAGCCGGCCATCGAGCGGTTCTCATTGGTGTAGTTCAAGGAACTTGCTAAACAAATCTTTCTGGGGGATGTCGAAATTGAATATATTGTTCCTATTTTTTGAAATTAAGATTTGTTCCCATGTGGATAGTTCTTGTTTTTCCTGATGTATGTTTTAGTAGTTTTGGTTCTGGATTTATGTTGTTTTTTTTTTCCAAAAATATGTGGAAACTGCTGATTTTTCTAATTGTTTATATTTATGTTTCTAAGGTGTTCCTTTGCTCTTGTTTCTAAAATTCTTTTGGTTTTTCCAATATACGCAACAATATTTTGTAGTATATATATGTTTCTTTCTTCACAGATTTGTTTCTGAAAATAAGATCTATATCTGATTCAACATCTATTTGAAATGGATGAGGAAATAGAAATCAAAGAAGAATATGCACTTACAGGTGACATAACCTTACAGAATGAGAGAGACTTCTTTCAGAAGGCTGTTTCTATGAAGACAAGTACTGATACTGTACTGCTGGATACTGATTGTGACATGACAGTCAAAACAGAAATTAAATCAGAGACTCCTTTTATCAAAGAACTTGAAAAACAGATCAAGACTGAAACAGGTATATGGAGCAACAACTGTGAGATGGTAAAATCCAATGAAGTTGAACAGCATGAGGGAGAATTTCTTCCAGAGAATCCTGAAATGATGGATAAGAAATACAACAGTGATCATGAAATGTGTAACAAAATAGAAATTAAAGAAGAACCTTGGTGGCTGGAAACAGAAACTTCATCAGTTTGTGATAATACTAAGGTAAGTTATCAAGAAGTCTATTGAATATTTGACACATTCTACATATGAAACAGGCTCAGTTAGGTGAAAGTGACCTACCCTAAACAACAAGTGGACAATGGGCTACTCATAAGTGACCCATGTAATCAAAATGTCACATTTATCGTGACAGTACATTGTACTAATAACAGCTCTTAAGGGTATAGAAATTATGTCAGGCTATTTTCCACCCACATGATCATCATAAAATTGATTTCTTTATTGTTTATTTGCATCATAAACAAGAGCGCTTTGAATTATAAAGTTACATACATGGACACCACATCAGTGTAAGGTATTATCACTGCTTGGTCCATACATGCTAACTTAACAGCTAAATGGGCAAATGAACTTAATGTGCACTAGCAGTTCACTATGCAATGCGGTTTGTGTAACAATGCATTTCACTTTATATATATGCCAATGTTTGCAAATCTTTCCAAGATGGGTTGAGCATGCAGCTACAGTGCCCTTAAACCTTATGTATACACTTGAATGCAGTGCTATGTAGGGAGTAATCTGTCACTGTTTGAATGTCCATCAGGGTCAGTTACTTGAATTATGCAAAATTAAGCCTGAAGCTTTCCTGTTGAAAGAAAATTTTCAAGTTTTCCTCTAGAAACAGCCAGATGAAAACACAATTGGAAATCAACTTTTCGGGTGCATACAACTCTCCCATCAGAATATTTATTAAATGTTATGACCACAAATGGATCACTGGATATGACAAAAATATAAACAATGACAAAACACTATCTGTTTTGGCATTACTAAACAAAAGACTGTTTTCCGTAAATTAAATGTCAGGTGAGGAGATGACGTGAGTATAGAAGATTAATTGGGTCAAAGAAACCCAACTACTTATGTTGATTATCAAGCTGTATAGATCTTTGTTCCCCAACTACTTGAATTGATTATCAAGCTGTATAGATTATTGTTCCTTAAGTCGACGGATTTCCAATTGTATGCCTGATATCCCAGAGGAGCTTTTTGAAATCTGGCATCACGATTAAATGTACTTCTTTCAGAGAAAATGACCAAAACCTCCTTAACTCTCCAACCCCAGTAACTGTTGCAAAATGATTATGTACTTTGCCAAGATTTTCTCTTATTGTGGAAGATGAATTTACACTTAAGTTCTATGGACACCAAGCATTTTTAGGATCATTTTCCCATGTCATTCAGCACTTTTACAAGCTGCATTGGAGATGTTCCATAAAAAAATAGGAACATAAAAAGGTGTGACCTATAACAGTATAACTTAATGCAGCATTATCTAGAAATCACAGAACAGGTTGATTTGTCTGAGTTTAATCATAATGGACATGTGTGATGCATTGTTAGCAGTGTATTCCTTTTGTCACTTTAGTTCATAATTGAGCAACAGTGCAT
Source organism: Mantis religiosa (assembly GCA_030765055.1). Classification (NCBI taxonomy): domain Eukaryota; kingdom Metazoa; phylum Arthropoda; class Insecta; order Mantodea; family Mantidae; genus Mantis; species Mantis religiosa. Next base: position 409,601 of record JAUKNK010000024.1, on the reverse strand, counting down.
TGTGTGACATATGTTCATAGCACTGTGGGTGTCAGTTCCTACAATGTAACGCAACAATTTAAAATACATCCTGGATATTATTATGTACGTGTGTAAAAGGAATGGAGGTAGGCAGCTTTAAACTTTAATTAGGCTCTAGGCCCAAAAACTCAATGCAAGATGGATAGAGTCAACATGAAAAATTCAATGCCATGGCCGGTATTTGAACCACGGATCTCCTGGTTTCCGTCCAGTCACTCTTAACCTTTGAGCTACCATGGCCAACGTGCCTTCCTCACATTAAATTCTCCAGTTGACTCCCCTAGTGTTCTACCGGGGAAATATATGAGTCCACTGGAGGATTTAATATCAGGAAGGCACGTTGGCCATGGTAGCTCAAAGGTTAAGAGCGACTGGACGGAAACCAGGAGATCCGTGGTACAAGTCTCAGCCATGGCATTGAATTTTTCATGTTGACTCTATCCATCAAATATCTTAGCCCGTATACGGCTAGTGTGGAGAAATGATTAATTTCCATCAATTAACTAAAACTCAATGCAAGGTTACGTCAACATCACAGAATCCTTGTTAGGTCACTGTGGACTATGACCTCATTATAAATATAATGTAATAATCATGTTTAAGTATGCCATGTGCACTTGTGTTGTTGAGTAAATCTCTATACTGAAAGCCATTTGTGTGTACTTCCTTTTATCATTAATGTTGATACAATTTGTATTGAGTAGTCCACCAGTTACATGATTTATGTCCAGTACTAATGTTATTCATGCAATTCCTTCTCCTGTTTTCTCCTAATTTTCTGTATTAAGTTTCCTTAATGCCTGACCGTTTAAGTAATATATTGTGATCTATTAAACACTTATTTTGCTAGTTCTGAGTTTTCTATATCACTTATATACTTTCTCTCTGTCTTGGTTTTCTTACACCCCTGTACATGATAAAATATAAAATGTTTGTGTCCATATATGTTTTAGACATGTTACATAGGACATTGACGTTAGATAATTCTGTGAAACTATACATTTGAATTATTCTGTTACAGGATGTCGACCTTCCTGCAGTAAAATCCTCAAGGTAAGATTTCACACTTTTCTGTTACGAGCTTTCTGCCTTTTGTATTTTCTATACTTTTGTTCATATATAACTCTCATATTTATGTTTTAGCACATGTCTCATTGAACTCTTGAACTGATACAAATGCATATACAGTAAAACTTGTTCTAAGTGTAATCATATGGGACCCACAGAAATTTCTAAATCAGGCAATTTTCCTAACTTTACAAAATTCAATAGATTATGTATAGTTTTTCAGTTACCATGTATCATAAATATATATGTACTTGTAATTATGCACAGATGTAAATGTATAATTAACCGCTGTAGCATAGATTTTGTTCATTAGTTTGCTGATATTTGTGCCACAGTCTAATACAATAGTACTATTAACACTAACACAATATCATAACTTGAATTGTAATTCATATTACCTCTTTCTTTTTCTATTCTCCTTAGGTTTAAGTGTCTTATATCTCACTTGCTGTTTTGTTCACTGTGAGGAAAGTCTGTTCATATTTTTCTCTGTGCATTATTTTTCTCTATTGAATGGTTTAAACATCTTGTGAAGGTGTGCACTTATACATAGGTTTTAGTGCGTAGTTGGACGACATCATCGTAATTCTCTTTCTATCTATGCATTTTACAATATACACATTGCTGTCGTAGTGAACAACCATGTCTGAAGATCCTCTACCTCCTTTGTCTAATTCTTCATCAATCTTCAGTCCTGCTTCCTTTGGTAATCTGTTCTTTTCTATTGTGCCAGTTAAACTAAGTCCTCTCCTGAGAATCTCATTCATTAGGTTTTTACTTGTAAATTCCTGACTGTAATATATAGTGTCCTGGAGTGAGACCTTCTGTAATCTGAACCACTGCAGCTTCAACCAAACCAAAACGTTGTGCACTAATATTCAGGCATATTGTCTTCCCATGATACAATTTAAAATCTAACACAATGCAATTCAAAATTGCGGAAACAAAAACCTTTAGACTGTCTGGATTAGGTTTGTTAGGAAAATACTGCTTCATCCTGCAAACTTCATAAAATGAAACTATCTTTTTATCTAGGTCAAATGCAGGAAAATGTGCATAATATAGATAATTTATTAATTAGAGAAAGCATACCTCATCAGAATCACCATTGGATCTCTTACGTTAGCCTTCATTACCTCATTGGAAATAGGATTGTTATCTACTGTGTTGCTAGTATTTCCATTTTCTGAATCCCCATCTCGATCAGAAAAAAAAATTTCAGAATCATCCATATTGGCAAGTTCTTTTAAGTGATATTTCTCAGCTTATGAAATCATTCGGTAAATGGAGATACATGAAAATAACGTTATTGGTGGTAATAAATGTTTGTTTTAAATTTTACCAATTGGATTGTATTAACCGAGTCCCAAAGTACAGAATGCTGGACTTCATGGAAAAGAAGGTTATGAATACCCGAACAGTTCATGTATTTGAGATCTAAGTTTTCTTTTAATATCATTGATAGAAAAAGTATATTATTCAAACAGAAACTCACTGCTGTAAAGTCTTAATTTACACATAACTCTAAGGTAGCGTATGCCCTGCTGCAGTGTGTTGTCACTTAGTAACAAGTGGTTCACACAACCCAGTTAGGGGTGAAATGCAATACCAAACTTGAGAAATGGTACCTAGCTATAAGCAGCTCCTATTGAACTGGCAGACACCCATTGCTCTTATCTGTCATCTGCTGGACAGTTTATACAAGTTACAGTATATGATGCCGTACCATGGGGCGCAGGATGATATAGTAATTAACCATGAATCTATTTAACTAGAGCTGTCACTGGATTTTTTAAATGTACTGATATTCTGTTTTCAGATTTTTTCAAGAAACAGTTGATGGTGCTGTTATTGGCCAATCCCAATTGCTCTGTGCTCAACTTCAAGCAGGAGACACAAGCTTATATGGTGGAAAGGATCATTTAGTATTTAAATATCAAAAAACAGATGTTACAGAAATCCTACAAGTTTGTGATAAGAGCTTTACTCTGTTGTCAGGTCTGAGAGGACATCATTTAGTACATGAAGGAAAGAAGTCACACCAATGTAAAGTTTGTGATAAGAGCTTTACTCGGTTGTCAGATCTGAGAAGACATCTTTTAGCACATGAAGGAAAGAAGCCACACCAGTGTAAAGTTTGTGATAAGAGCTTTACTCGGTTGTCACATTTGAAATCACATCAGTTTATTCATGAAGGTAAGAAGCCTGACCAATGTAAAGTTTGTGATAAGAGCTTTACTCAGTTGTCACATTTGAAAGGACATCAGTTTATTCATGAAGCTAAGAAGCTACACCAATGTAAAGTTTGTGATAAGAGCTTTACTCAGTTGTCACATTTGAAAACACATCAGTTTATTCATGAAGCTAAGAAGCCACACCAATGTAAAGTTTGTGATAAGAGCTTTACTCGGTTGTCAAGTTTGAAATCACATCAGTTTATTCATGAAGCTAAGAAGCCACACCAATGTAAAGTTTGTGATAAGAGCTTTACCCGGTTGTCAAATTTGAAATCACATCAGTTTATTCATGAAGCTAAGAAGCCACACCAATGTAGAGTTTGTGATAAGAGCTTTACTCAGTTGTCAAATTTGAAATCACATCAGTTTATTCATGAAGCTAAGAAGCCACACCAATGTAAAGTTTGTGATAAGAGCTTTACTCAGTTGTCAAATTTGAAATCACATCAGTTTATTCATGAAGGTAAGAAGCCACACCAATGTAAAGTTTGTGATAAGAGCTTTACTCAGTTGTCACATTTGAAAGGACATCAGTTTATTCATGAAGCTAAGAAGCTACACCAATGTAAAGTTTGTGATAAGAGCTTTACTCAGTTGTCACATTTGAAAACACATCAGTTTATTCATGAAGCTAAGAAGCCACACCAATGTAAAGTTTGTGATAAGAGCTTTACTCGGTTGTCAAGTTTGAAATCACATCAGTTTATTCATGAAGCTAAGAAGCCACACCAATGTAAAGTTTGTGATAAGAGCTTTACCCGGTTGTCAAATTTGAAATCACATCAGTTTATTCATGAAGCTAAGAAGCCACACCAATGTAAAGTTTGTGATAAGAGCTTTACTCAGTTGTAAATTTGAAATCACATCAGTTTATTCATGAAGCTAAGAAGCCACACCAATGTAAAGTTTGTGATAAGAGCTTTACTCAGTTGTCAAATTTGAAATCACATCAGTTTATTCATGAAGGTAAGAAGCCACACCAATGTAAAGTTTGTGATAAGAGCTTTACTCAGTTGTCACATTTGAAAGGACATCAGTTTATTCATGAAGCTAAGAAGCCACACCAATGTAAAGTTTGTGATAAGAGCTTTACTCAGTTGTCACATTTGAAAACACATCAGTTTATTCATGAAGCTAAGAAGCCACACCAATGTAAAGTTAGTGATAAGAGCTTTACTCGGTTGTCAAGTTTGAAATCACATCAGTTTATTCATGAAGCTAAGAAGCCACACCAATGTAAAGTTTGTGATAAGAGCTTTACCCGTTTGTCAAATTTGAAATCACATCAGTTTATTCATGAATCTAAGAAGCCACACCAATGTAAAGTTTGTGATAAGAGCTTTACCCGGTTGTCAAATTTGAAATCACATCAGTTTATTCATGAAGCTAAGAAGCCACAGCAATGTAAAGTTTGTGATAAGAGCTTTACTCAGTTGTCAAATTTGAAAACACACCACTTAATTCATGAAGGTAAGAAGGGACACCAGTGTGGAGTTTGTGATAAGAGCTTTACCCGGTTGTCAAATTTGAAATCACATCAGTTTATTCATGAAGCTAAGAAGCCACAGCAATGTAAAGTTTGTGATAAGAGCTTTACTCGGTTGTCACATTTAAAATCACATCAGTTTATTCATGAAGCTAAGAAGCCACACCAATGTAACATTTGTGATAAGAGCTTTACCGATTTGTCAATTCTGAAAAAACATCAGTTAATTCATGAAGGTAAGAAGGCTCTCCAATGTGGAGTTTGTGATGGTTTACCCATTTGTCAATTTTGAAAAAAACATCAGTTAGTTCATGAAGGTAAATAGCACACCAATGTGGAGTTTGTGACAAGAGCTTTACTCAGTTGTCACATTTGAAAACACACCACTTAATTCATCACAACGATCGCCAACATCTAAAGAGTTACAAATACGAGTCACTTACGTGAGAATGTACAATTCCGATCAATATACAATTTGGCAGTCGCAACAGTACGCTTTACGATTTAATGTCAAACAAAACAAGCCACAAACAAATTGCTTGTACCCCTTTAATTAAAAACGTATTTCTATGGTTTTTCATAAGATTGGTTACTACATACAGAAGCCAGAAATATATTTAAGAAATATAGAATCTAATGTTTTTCAGGAATAATGATGTAGCAATTAGGTTTTATTAGATATATTGTTTTATATGACGCACAAAGGAAGGTAATTCTATAACTTACGTAACGCATATTGTTAATTCATATGTGTAGCTTTGTGGAAAGGTTTCTTTGGAAGCCTGGGTCAGCAGATGGTAAGGAAAGGAAACTGGTACTAGAATGCTCAAGTCGAGCGGCAGTAGTTAAGGACATACTGTATGAATTGGAAAAAATGAATCAGGATTTAATATTGTGACTTCGTGTGTTTGTGAAATTAAAAGTCCAGTTGCAGAAACAAAATGTTCTTTATTTCCACCGAATTACAGTTGGAACACTTGCCGATTACATAGAATTACGTAGCGTACATAATTACAATCTACCAGTTCGTGGGTCACAGGTCCACTCTGCACTCGCAATTACGCATAACTTCTCCGATGCCCGTACAGTCTTCCGGTCCGTTCCTCACTCGGCGCTCCTCACGGCTGCTCGCCAAGAAATCAAATGACTCGCCAACTGCATGCCTATATAGGGAAGATCGCCGTTTCTGGAAGGTTCACGGCGCGCACAATTATCCCGAGGTTTCGAGATGTCTGGAGGGAGGGGAAAGAGACGGTACAAAGCTTGCGCCGCTCTCTTAATCGTCCCTTCAGTTAGTGACACGAGACAAATGGTCTGGCCCTACTGCCGGTTCTATCCGGAGTTTCGACGTTTGGGTGACACTACTCCCTCCTCAAAGCTGGTCGTCCCGAACAGCGCCATCTTAGGGTATCAGGCGATCCAGGTTTACCACCAGCATCTTCTCTCGGGGAACCTTCTGGATGGGGTAGACCACGCCGTTAATCCTCTTCACCACACGGTAAGGTCCCTGCCATGGCTGCTGAAGCTTGGGGCAGCGTCCCTTGGTTCGGGTAGGGCGGTAAAACCACACCAGGTCACCTTGTTGGTCTTGGCTGTTGGCTTGCCTGTCGTATCGGGTCTTCATGCGCTCGCTCGCTTTCTGGATGTTCTGGTAAGCCATCTCGTGCATGTCGTGGAGATTGTCCACCAGATTCTCCACATACTCGGTCGCTGGCTGTTTCGCTTCCGGAGGACTTTCAAAAGCCAGGTCACAAGGGAGGCGTAAATCTCGGCCGAACATTAAGCTGGCTGGTGTCATCACAGTTGTGTCGTTTTTGGACGAACGGTAGGCCAGCAAGAACAGTGGCACCTCGACGTCCCAGTCTCGCTAATGGCCGGCCTCGATCTTCCTCAGGTGTTCCTCTAAGGTCTTGATGTATCTTTCGACCATGCCATCCGACTGGGGATGTAGAGGTGTTGTGTGGGTCTTGTTAACCCCAAGTCTCTCTAGTGCCTCCTTCATCAGGTAGGACTCAAAACTGGTGCCCTGGTCACTGTGCAGCTCTAACGGCACCCCAAATCGGCAGAACACTTGCTCCAAGAGGCAGTCTGTGACTGTCTTTGCCTCTTGGTTTGTAATAGCATACACCTGCGGCCACTTGGTGAATTAGTCCACGACCACCTTAAAGTACTTGTTGCCTCGGTCGTATTCTGGGAACGGTCCAGCAATGTCAATGGCGATCCATTCGAATAGCGCTCCGATGTGCTGCATGTGACCCCGACTACTAGTCCGGGGCCGCGAATCGCCGCCCACACGTGACATTGACGGCACCATCTCAGCGTCTGCTCGGAGCCTAGGCCAGTAGTAGTGCTGCCGTAGTTTGCGTTCGGTTCGCTCCCAGGTGTCCTGAAGTACCTGCGTGTTCTTCCTCCAAGACTTCCGGGACCTTACTCCGGGGAAATATCAACTGTTCTCTCTGCGTTCTTCCCATCGGATGATTCCCATACCCGGAACAGCAGCCCTCTCTGGTCATCAACTAGTCCCATTGGGCCCAGTAGGTTTTGTAGGTGTCGCTCCTCGGTGCGATGTCCTCCCAGGTTGGTCTAGTTCCTGCCTCCACTTCCCTCAAGAGACTCCAAGTCTGCGTCTGCCAGCTGCTCCCTCCTCAGGCCTGCGCTATCCTAGCCGTCCGCAACCACTGCTGTGACTACTCAGACTGCTGCGGCACGCTCCTTATCTTCCGCTCTTGTGCATTGGCCGCACTCTTCTGGACAGGGTCTTCGGGACATAGTGTCTGCGTTACTGTGGCTCCTCCCTCTACGGTGCTCCGAGGTGAAGTACTCCTGCAGCCTCTGGACCCAACGTGCTATCTGGCCTTCCAGTTTCATAAAGCTCAATAGACAGGTTAGAGCGGAATGGTCAGTCCTCAGTTGTAAGTGTTGACCATACAGGTACTTGCAGAAGTGCTCCAAGTTCTTTACTGCCGCCAATAATTCTCTCCGGGTGACGCACTAGTCCTTCTCTGCCTTGGATAGCGTCTTGTTGTAGTAGGCTATCACCCACTGATGGCCGTCCTGGATCTGCAATAGGACGCCTCAAATGCTTTGGTCGCTGGTGTCGGTATCGACAATTAAGGCGCCGCCTGGTTGTGGAAAACCCAAAATTGGTGCGCTGCACAGGGTCTTCACATGCTGGTAAGCGACTTCGGCGTCCTTCGTCCAAACATAACGCCGATGTTCCTCTCTCAGGCGGGTGAGGGGTTTGCTGATGTTAGAGAACCCATTTATGAAGCACCGGTTAAAACTGCACAGCCCCAGGAAACTGCGCAAATCTTTCTTATCCTTTGGGCGAGGCCAATCTGTCACAACCTGTGTCTTCACCGGGTCTGTGGCCACTCCGGTTGCTAAGACTATGTGGCCCAAGTATTTCACTTCCCTGCGGAAGAGCTGGCAGTTCTTCGCGTTCAGCTTCAAGTTGGTCGCCTGCAATCTCTGTAGCACCTTACTCAGATTCTCGAGATGGTCTTCAAAAGTTTACCGACGATGATAATGTCGTCCAGGTATACCAGGCAGGCGTCGTAAGTCAGTCCCCTCATCACTGACTCCATGAGACGTTGGAAGGTAGCTGGTGCGTTGGAGAGACCAAAGGGCATAACTGTGAACTGCCAGAGCCTTGGCTTGTCGAGAATGCGGTCTTCTTGGCCTTCGGATATAGAACTGCCTGCCAGTAGTCCGAATTTAGGTCCAGGTTCGAGAATCAGGATGTCAGGGTGTCGCCAATACGGGGTAAGGGAAAACATCGCTCTTGGGTGACAGTGTTCAACTTTCTGTAGTCTACGCAGAGGCGCAGCTCACCGTTCTGCGTCACCAAGACTACAGGGGAACACCCAGGGCTGTCAGACTCCTCAATCTCTCCCTTGCATCTCATGTCCTCCAGCATGTCTCGTAACGCCCCTTGCTTCGCCAGCGGAACGTGCCTAGGTGGTTGCCGAATGGGCCGGGCGTCCCCGGTGTCGATGAAGTGAAGCACCTTGTCCATGCGTCCTTAGTCAATATCGCCTTGGCTGAAGACGCGCTGGTCTTGTCTCAGCAGTTGTCGAACCTTCTCCAGCTGTTCTGCGGTTAGGTGGTCGGCCGCCCTCTCCAGTAGCCTTCTAGCCGGGGCCCCAGGTTATGCGCCGGCCCCGCTTCCTGTGTCTTGTCGATTGCTGTTACGCTTACCATGAGCTCGCACATTCCCAAATCCGTCCCGACCTGGGCGTCGTGATCGGTGTCCGTTGGAGTTAACAGTCTCACTGGCACCTCCTCTCGGCAGGGCAACAATGCCCTAGCCCCACATAGTCCGTGTACAGGTGTCTTCTGGTCCAGCATCATGTTCCTGGTTCTCTGGCCTTCCAGTCGCGCCGTCACCACCACCTCGTTCCTCGCGGGGACAATCACGTCTTCGTTCAAGTTGACCCTGTAGATTCCAATGCGCTGTTCGGGTTGACGGAGTATAACCCCTTCTCAGTTGAGCCGCAGGACCTTCCTGCCGACGTCGAACGTCGCCTCGTGGCTCCTGAGGGCATCCAGTCCCACAATCACCTCCTCAGCCAACTTTCGCGTCGAGCACCCGGAGTCGAATGGCACTCCGTACCAAGGTCAGCTGCAGCAGAGCCTGCTTCTCCACAGGCAAGCTGTCGCCTGATGCCGTATTCAGCTGGTATGGTCGGCTCGGCTTCCTTGTCAGCAAACCCTTGGCTATTTCGGGTCTGATGAAGGTCACGGCTGCCCCGGTGTCCAGCAGGCGGCACGGTTTCCCTCTCACAAAAACCATACGCGATGAGGCTGTTATGCATTCGCCGGCTGACGGCACGCAGTGTCACTCGAGTGGATGGTGGTGATGGCGCCGTCGTGCCCCTCGCCACGGTGGCCCTTATTTGTTTCCTGGCTGCTCTTCCTGTTGTAAGCGCTCTTTCTCTCCAGGTATCTGGGCTGTCCACACCCCCAACACAGGCCAGAAGGTGTTCGCCGGCGTCCCTCAGCTGGTCTTCTGTCTCCGGCGTAGCGGACACTCCTCGTTCTCAACGTCGGTAAAGCTGTTACCTTGGCCGCCTCCATCCTTAATGCTGCCGTTAGCGCCTCGTGGATGGTTTTATAATCGCCGACCATTAGGCGCTGAGGAATCTCCGTGTTCCGTACCCCGTCAACGAATGTGTAGGCAGCTTCCCGGGATACGAACTCTGGTTGTTCAACTACCAGGGCGAACTCCTGTAGTGTCTCCCCTGGCTGATGTGACCTTTCGTTTTCTGGCTGCGATACGCTGCGGCTAAGCGGTGGCTTCCAAAATGATGCTCAAGGGCCTCCCAGATGTCCTTGGGCGCCCCCGTTGTCTGTACCGCGTTCAGGACTTCCACGGCCCGTCCCTGGAGGCTGGCTAGTAACTGTGTGGCCTCCTCTGGTGAACAATTGTTGTGCTTGGCCACTACGTACAATTGGTGGCCGAAGACTTCGAAAGTTGTCGCGCGGTCGTATTTAGGAAGTTTGACGCGCGCGGATGTTGAGTCTCGTCCCGGCGCTAAGGCCTTCAATTCCTTTAACCTCCTGCGTACGACGTCCACCATGGCGTTCAGGGTATTGACGCTGCTGTCGGCCTTTCCTTCCAGGTTGTTTACTCGGTTGGCAAGGTCTTCGACGTCTTCCACCATGGCGTTCAGGGACTGTGCGTTACTGTCGGCATTTTCCTCTAAATCATTAAGGCGCTCGTCTACTTGACCCATCCGCTTGCCCAGCTTCACGACGTCATCCCTCACGCCAGCCTACTGTTCCTCATATTTGGCGGCGAGAACCTCGTTCGCCACCTTCATTTCCGTGGCCAGGCTCTCGTTTGCTGCTCTCATTTCTGTGGTTAATTCGGTCTGTATTTTATTCAGTTCACCGGCCAGGTTGTTATTCGCCGCTTCTGTTTTCGCAGTGAAGTTGTCTTTTGCCGTATATATTTATGTCAGTTCAACCTTCATTTCCATCTTTTTCTCCAGAATCTTTTCTAATGCCGCGTCCATGGCTGTAATGTTCGGTGACGTTTCAACCCATTCCTGACGCCAATTGTGTCTTTGTGGGTTCGTGAAATTAAAAGTCTAATTCCACAGACTCAAAATGTTCTTTATTTCCACCGAATTAAAGTTGGAACGCTTGCCGATTACACAGAATTACGTAGCCAACACAATTACAATACACCAGTTCGTCTGTCACAGGTCCACCCTGCACTAGCAATTACGCACAATTCCTCCGATGCTCGTACACAATCTTCCGGTCCGTTCCTCACTCGGCGCTCCTCACGGCTGCTCACCAGGAACTGAACTCACTGCAGCAGACCAGCAGAAGAGTCGGATCACCCAGGTTTACCTGGACGGAGTGTTTGCTGCTCAGCACGTAGCCGCTTATTGCGTCTTTATCTGGGCGGTATAAAAGAGTCATCTTTTGTCTCAGGCGGTTGTCTTCGGCAGTGGTATAACTAGCCTTATGCGCGCTGTTGCCCCGTGGGGGTTTATGTGCCCAGTCCTGGCTGCGCTCTCCCGCCTGCCTGGGAGGCATCTGAGCGCAGTCCGCTTAACAGGCTAGAGGGAATGGAAGTGTTTAGGTAGATCTCTCCCGCACCACGTCCACTATGTACGGGACCCCGGAGTAGGTATGAAGGATGTGGAACGGGAATCTACGCCCGATATCGTAGATCATGCGCAGTGCGCTGTTCTGGGTTGTTCTGTCTGCCTGGGTTGGCCGGTTCATCAAACCCTATATGGGTCGAGGTAGAATGAATGGCTTCTGCCATGTCGAAGAATTGATGGATGTTAACTAACTATGGAAAGGTATGGGCAGGTACACCAACGGCCCTGCACCCGAAGGTGCAGTGCAGATCAACCACCCTAAGGGTGTCCTTACCTCTAGGCAGCGGGTGCAAAACAGCTTGCAACTCAAGAGGACCGGACACCTGATTTCTCAGTATGCGCCTTACCCAGTCACAATGGTTGGGATGGCTAAAGTCTTGAGTCGTCCCGCGGAATATCGCGACGCAGTCTGCCAGAACTGCCCAGATTTGTGGAAGAACAAATATTGAGTTCTGTACCATGATAACGTCCCGGCTCACACATCGTTAATTGTGAATTGCGAATTTTTTGCCAAAAAACAACAGACTTATGATGCCGCAGCCAACGTACTTGCCAGATCCATCGTCCTGTGACATTTTCAGTTTCCAAATCTGAAGAGGCCCATGAAATGACGACGCTCTGCCACGTTTGAGGAGATAAAGAAGTCATCGAATGAGGAGATGAACAGGATCACAAAAAATATTATTAAAGAGGTACGAGGATTATCAAATACGTTGGCACAAATGTATATCTGGTGGGGGTTAATTTAAAGGGGACAAATTAGATTTCATGAATAAATACTTTTGCAAAAAATCCAAAATTCGCGATATTTTTAACGCATCTCGTGTACACACTTCTATAGCGGAGTGCCAAAGTATAAACGTGCTTCAAGGGGACTTATCAATATTGATAAAGAATAAATTTAGAAGACTATTCAGAAACTGAGAACCAATAAATGAAAATGTAATTAAAATGAACATAGATATTTTGGAAACATAATAACAGTATTAGGCTTATATGGAACAAGTGAAGGTGAAGATTTAATGAGATAGATCGAATAATCGTCATCAACAAGTACACATTCCGCAATTAAAACGTCTAGAGGTGATAACGGTTAAAATTAACACTTTTAGTACAGAACTCACACAAGTAGCAATATACAAACCACCCGCAGACATTGACAGGTGACGTTCAGAAAAAATCATGCAGTTAGGTCAAATAACGACGGGGAGAGACGAGACGAGCGAAATTGTCGTTGGAAGGGGATCCCACCAAAGGTAGTGGGGCCTTCCGACAGATACCATTCCAGGACTAGGTCCTTTACTGGTTGAAAAATGAATTTTGAAGTAAAGACGGTGGTAGACGGTGGCATTGTGGTAGGGATTTTAGAGTAGGGGTTGAGTTTATGAGAAGTTGTAGAAGAAATTGGAGATATGATGATAAGTTAGAGAGATGATGAGCTATTTATTGCTTTCAGGGGATGATATTTAGGGTCAATGTAGAAGGAGCCTGGGATGCTTGTAACGCTTCCCGGGGCCAATATCGTACTCCCCGAGGCCGCGGATGAAGGTGCTGAAGTTATGTGGGAGAGAGTCAAAAATGTTTGTGAAAGGGAGAGCATGTAGTCTGTGAGGAGTGGAAAACAAAAGGTCACGATGGATGTTGATGTTAGGAATGTACCAGTCGGCATCGACAGCGGTACGAAGGAAGCGGTTGTGAAGAGTTTGGAGGTGGTAAATGTGAGATTTTGGGGCAGTGGCCCAGACTGGACAGGCATAGGTGAGGACAAGACGGAGAACTTGTCTATACAGAAGTAGTTTGTTGGAAAGTGGCATGGCAGAGTTTCGGTGGCATAAGGGGTAGAGAAGAGCCATCTTGCGAGCAACCTTGCTGTATACGGTGTCGATGTGGGCCTTCCAGGTGAGTTTCTGGTCCAGTGTGACGCCAAGATATTTGACTGTGTTGGACCAGTGGACAGACCCACCAGCAATACGAAGCTCAGGAACATCAGCCTCCAAGCGCCTTGTGAAGCTGATAGCCTGTGACTTGATAGGGTTCACAGTGAGGCGCCAAGTACTGAACCATGTTGTGAGGTTATCTGCGTATCGTTGTAGTCTATCTACAGCTACCTGATGATGTGTGGAGGCGGTGGTTATGGTGGTATCGTCAGCAAACTGGTACAGCGCACAGCCTTGATAGGAGGGCAAGGTGTTGATGTAAATGAGGAAAAGCAGAGGGCCCGGAGTCGAAGGCACGATTGAGGTCTAGGAATAAGGCAACAACAAAGTGACGGTTGTTAAACCCCTTGATGATTTCGTCCACCAGACGAAGGAGTTGATGTACCGGGGAAAGTTGCTGGCGAAAACCAAATTGCTCCTGTCGAAGTATTGACTGGGCAGAGAGGGTTTGTTGAAGCCTGGCTTGGATGACGTTCTCGAACAGCTTACTCATGGTGGGCAGCAAGCTGATGGGACGATGTCCTTCCGGCTTGGAAGTATCTTTCCCAGGTTTAGGGAGCGTGATAATTTTGGCGTGCCTCCAGGCTCTGGGAAAGTATGCCAAACAGAGTAGTCCATTCAAGAGGTGGACGAGGAGCTCCTGCCAGTTGTGTGGAAGGGCTTTAAGTGCAGCATACGGGATGTTGTCATAGCCCATAGCTTTGTATGGTGGCACAGAGGAGAGAAGTGATGTGACCTCCACTAAAGATGTCTGTGGAATATCAGTAGGGCCTAATGGTCTGCACAGGAAGTTGGTGAACTCGGTTGTAACCAGCTGCACATGATCTTGATTGCAGGTGGCAGCAGATTGGAAGGTGCTTTCTAGATATGTACCCATTAGTTCTACTTTCTCACGGACTGATTGCGCAAGGATGGATCCTTGACGTAGGGGCTTATCCTGAGTGGGAAGGCGCAGCAGGGCTTTGGATAGTCGCCAGAGGGATTGGTCCTCTGTGTTGAGGGAGGCAAGGCGGGTTTCCCAATCCTCATTGAGGTGTTCTGCCAGTTCAAGTTTGAGGCGGTGACAGAGTGGATTGTAGGTCCGTCTGTCATTGGGGGAACCATTATGTTGAGTTCTGCGTCTGGCCGTGTTTTTTGCTGCGATGAGTTCCCTTAGATGTCGTGGGAGCTTGCGAGCCGTTTGAGTGTGTGCACGGGCAGAGGGTGTTGAATGTTTGATTGCCGTGTTCATAGTTGTTGTTATCTGGCAGACGATTGCATCGGCGTCTGCAGTAGTTGAGCACGAAGCCAATACCATGGGTTGGGCAGCCATGTACTGGGTATATGCCTGCCAGTTGGTGCGGCGAGGGCTGGGAATAAGGCGTTTGGCCTAGAGAGTAGTTCGGGATTGGAAGAGTAGTAGAAGAGGATAGTGGTCTGATGATAATTCCGGTAGGGAATAGAGATAGTGGTGATGTCGGATGTGCTTGACAATGGCTATGGCTATGGTCTATGGTCTTGACAGTGGAGGCCTGCCGAGAAGATGGTTGGGTCCGTGGAGCCTGGTTGGGAGCTGATGCTGTTGGCGTTATTGTTGGGTGATGTTTTGTTGGGGGAGCAGTAGCAGACGGCTGCTCAGCATCAGGAAAGTTGGTGACCGCAGCTGCGTAGCTGGGATATTTTATGGGCTGTCTTGGAGGGAGACCAGGGTATCGAGCACCAGTGAAGGCTTCGCGTGGTAGCTCGGCATTGTGAGGCACTCTAAGTCTAGCATTATGCTTGGACATCTGCCCATTCTTGGAGGTCAGTAGCTCAAGTCGCGCCTCCTGCCACACAGGACACTTGGCGTATTTGCATGAGTGGGCATCTCCACAGTTGTAGCAACGGGGTTTTGCACCAGGGATACCCAGTTGAGTGCAGTTTGCACGCTTATGACCAGAGGTACCGCAGAAGGTGCAGACAGGTTGAAGTAGGCAGCCAGCAGCGTTGTGTGTGAACTGCTGGCAATTCGTACACTGCTGAGGGCGTGGTGGTGGGTGGTAGGGCTCTACCCGCACTGTAGCATGGAACATCAATGTCTTCTTGTAGATGTCCCTGACGTTGGCTGTCTTCTGCAAGGCTACCCTGAAGTGAGGCAGCGGCTGAGGATTTGGACCCCTGGTAGTGAACTGGGCGACACGTGTGACGGTGAAGCCTTTGCTGCAGAGGTGTGACTTAACCTCTTCCTCTGTGACGAAAGAGGGAACGTCCTTCACGGTGACGTGGCATCTTCCTCGATAGCTGCATCTGAGTCTGTGCTGATGCTGCTGCATTTACGCCGCTTTGAGTGGGCTGCAGGCGTAATACTTTAGGGCTCCTCTGAGGTGAGAACAGCGTAGGTGTTCGAGATGGTGGTGCCGCTGGTGGAGGGGGTTGGCTCAGAAGATCTGGCATAACGTTTGGTAACGGTGCGCCAAGATGCCGAGTCTATCGTCTTCATATGCTTGCGCAGCATTTCCGTGATGGCGCTGAGGCGGTTGCGGTGTGCCATATATATTTGAAACTGTGCGATGGCGATAGTTTCACTTTTCCCCACAAATGACTGCACAGTTTCGTCTGCCTTGTTCAGGTACAGATTCCTGGCGTCCAGTTCTTGGAGCAGAAGAGCGTGCACGTCACTGGCCAATGGTTGTGTTGGGTTGCATATTAAAGATTTGCCCAATAAGGTGCGCAGATCACCTCCATTCAGGTAGTAGAAGACGAGGTTTGTTGTGGGAGTCTTCGGACCTCATGCCGGGTTTGGGGATTGTGCCGTGATAGAATGAAATGAATAGATAAGCGGAAATAATAATAAGAAGATGATGAAAGAGCACGTCTAGGGCGCTATGAGCGCGGATGGCAGAGGACCTACCCCTAAGGGCGCCTGAGCTACCAGTCCAAAGGACTGTTGGCTGCGGCCTTGCTATCCTACCCAATCACAGTGCTGTCTACTATTGCTGCTTCTGTGGTCTCGCAGGCTCGATGCTGTTCAAAAAGCTGCAGCTAGCTGTTGACACTGATGATACCTCCGAAGGTCGCTGGTAGGCAAGAGCCAAGCCCTGAAAAGGGCTGCTGTGGCCTTGCTATGGTGCTCCCTTGTAGGTGTTGTCTCTCCGATGTCTCGAAGAGAAGTGTCCCGCAGTGAGTGTCCGATAACGGCGGGGTATTGTAACTCTAAGCATTATATATGTCACAGCACCTATCCCAACCCTCAAGGGACGAACATTTTGAATTATATAAACTCTCAGTTAACTCAGTGGCTGACCAGAAGAACTCACTCACATTCCGCAAGTTAACAATCACGGGTTAGACTTAGTTATTGTCAAAAACATTCCCTTCAACATCGAATATACTATATTTCATGACGTCAATTCGGACCATCAACCGGTGCTGCCCTACAATTTAAATACTCTGAACTATTATATTGTTAACTGGGAAGACTTACAAAGCATAGTAGAACAATACCTACATGAAATGGAAATAAACCGCCGAAGAACATAATAAACTAGAACTAGAACAAAGTAGGGATCACTGTTAAGTGTAAACCGACGCTAAATGCCCAATATCCCACGGACATCGAAAACTTATACCAATAATGACATCGCCTAGGACGAAAATAGCAAACAGCGAAACCTCCAACTCCCCAGGAGGACAATTTAGACGTCAGAGCAACAGTATCAGTAACAAATAGGGAATATGTAACAAAGGAATAGAACCAAACCTTTGAATGACTAAATACGAACTTACATTTTGTTTGGCAAGTAGCAACATACCTCCACTTATAAATGACAACATGATCGCTGAAACATCCCGGTCCAAAGCATAGATGTTATGACAAACATTAGAAAACACTCACGCTACACCCCACAGAGGAACCAGCGAGTCGGGTAGACATCTGAACTATTAAACAAGAAACTAATGAAGAAGTTTACTGTACACACAATAAAATGAGAAAAACAAATGCAGGAGAAATTACTTGGATTATTAACCACCTGGGAAAAAGAGAGGCCCCGATAACATATCCAGCATAGTCCTAAAATATCTTCCATTTGGGGCACTGAGGTTCGTAACGAAAATATACAACTTCATATTAGATAACGTCAGATTGCTGCCTCAGTGGACAGAACCAAACTTAGTAATGGTTCCACAGCCACACAGTAACCTCGCTACAGTAGCTAACTGCACGTACACTAACCTATTAAACACTCTATGAAATTTACTGGAAAACATTTCCTAAAAAGGATAAACTCCTACATTACAAAACAGGTACTATCCCAGAACTCCACAGTTTGTGCACCTAACAGAGCAAATCTCTTAATCTCTAATGCATATCTCTTTTGTATGTCGAATGCGCTCGATAAAATGTGGCACGTAGACCTCATTCACAAACTGAAATCCAAGAAATACCTGAAGCGATAGATAATTGTCCTAATCAAAGACTACTTCAGCGCACGTTAGTTCCGAGTAACGGTGGAGGAATGGTCACCTCTCAGGTCAATTAGGACCGCAGTCTCTCAAGGAAGTTTGCTCGGAACGGCGCTACTCAAACTTTACATTATTGATAAGTCAGTGACATAAACCGATAAGTACATCTACACCGATGACGCAGCACAAGTGGTACAGTCCACTAAACCTCGCATAATTCATTTTTGACAGCAGGACGCGCGAAACGAATTGGAACCCTGGTTCAAGAAATGGCAAATTAAACTCCAACAGATACCAATCAATAAATTTCACGCACAGACTACAACATAGGAATCCTAGGCATGCGCAGACGCCATTCTCATACAGTGACGAAAGAATTGAATGGAAATACCGAGTCACCTACTTAGATGTCACAACGGATCAAGGTCTCTTATGGAAAAGCACATAAATGTCCTCAGAGCAAAAGCAAATATTCGAATAAGCAGACTTTCTCCGTTGATTAACGTAAATTACCATCTAAACCTTAAAATGGCCTGACACTTTACGAAATTCTGATTAGACCAATTGTGACGTATGTAGCCCCCTCTATGTAGTAGCTGTTAAAACCCTCATAAACAGAGCAGAAACACTACAAAACAGAATTATAAGAAGAATCACAAAGCTGCCACAGCTACGTGTAAAACTAAATCTGAACATTATCGAAGGCCTCATTCAGTAACAGTACGCCAGCACGAACAATGTTAATCTACTGACAACCTCAACGAAAGTACTGTCGCTGATTTGAGGCGGGCGGGCAACGAGATAAAAGAGACGGACAGTGCAGTGCGGAGATAGCAGCTCACCGAAACGGTGGGGGAAATGTGACGGATTTCTCGAGAGCTGTCTTTGTTCTAGCCGTCTTGACTGAGAACGTTCCAGGATGTGAGTAGTCACAACGAGTCAGTCGGTATTTGGACACGTGTGCGTGAACAGCTGTCATAGTAGACTTTACGGTCGCTGACCTTGCAAGTTGTATTTTGTATGTGACGTAATTCTGGACTGCTGTGTACGAAGTATGTTTCTATGAAATAAAAAGCAAATGTTAGTGTTTGTAACCTGGACTTTTAATTTCACAAATCCACAAAGTCACAATTGGTGTCAGGAGTGCGACCTACCACCATGGAGGCTGCATTGATAAGATTCTACAGAAAGGGGAAGAATTAAACACGGCTCACGACACCCTAACAACGAAGAAGGAAGCGGAAAACAGCAACCTACGCGCAAAATTAGACTTCACAAATAAAACCCTGACCGCCGAGTTGAAAAAATAGACAAGGAATGACACCTTCTCTGCGAATTTAAAGACGACGAATAACAATCCTTCTGAAATGAAGGCTGCAAACGAAGCCCTTGCCGTCAAATTTCAGAAGCAGTTGGCCGGCGTAAAGGAGGACGTCACGGAGTTGGGTGAGGGTGTCGAAGACCTGACGAGCGGCGTTAACAACCTGGAGGGAAAGGTCGACACCAACACCAAGTGGAGGACACTGTCCGCAAATGGGTGAAAGGTTGAAGGTCGACGCGCCGGGACGCGACACAACTTCTGCGCGCGTCAAATCGCCGAAGTATAACGGCACGTCCACGTTCGGACTCTACTGCCAATTCGAACACAGTGGCCAAGCACAAGTGGTCACCAGGGGAGGAGGCCGCACAGCTAATAGCCCGCCTCCAGCGATGGGCCGCATAGGTCCTTAATGCAGTCCAGGCAGCGGTGGCGCACAAGCACATCTAAACTGCCCTGGAGAACCGATTCGGGAAGAACCACTTGACCGTAGCCTAACGGAGCCAACTGAATCAAAGACGCGGCAATCAGGGGAGATGCTGCATGAGTTCAACCTGGCAATTCAACAGCTGGCCAGCAAAGATTTGGTCGACCTACCACCGGAATTTGTGTCCCGGAAAGAGGCATACACGTTTGTTGATGGGACAGGAGACGTCGTAATACGTCAGCTCCTAACGGTAGTATTGAGGATGGGGGCGGCTACTGCAGCGTCGACTACACTGCAGCCCGAAGACCAGCCGAGGGACTTCGGCGAAGGCCAAGTGGCGCGTGTTGGGGGTGTGGACAGCCGGGACTCCTGGAGAGATACTGCGCACACTAGGGAGAGCAACCGGAAAATGACTGAAGGCCGTCGTGGCGAGGGACACTTAGGCATCATCACCACCATAACCTTGAGTGACACTGCGCGTCGTCAGACAGCGTATAGATGACAGCCTCATTGCGTACGTTTGAGTGAGAGGGAAGCCCTGCTGCGTGCTCGTAAACACCACGGCAGCCGTGACCATTATCAGACCTGACATGGCAAACAGTTTGCCGTCGAGGAAACCCAGCCGACCATACCAGCTTGTGACGGCATTGGGCGACACCTTGCCCGTGGAGAGGAGGCCTTGCTGCAATTGACCCTGGCACGGAGTCCGTGCGTCTGTGGCTGTTCGTCGCGGAGGTGGTTGAGGAGATGATTCTGGGACTGCAAGCCCTCAGGAGCCATGAGGTGACGGTCGACGTTGGCAGGAAGCTCCTGCGGCTATAAGGAGAGAGGCGACACCCCAACAACCCAAAGAAAGTCTCGGAATTTGCAGGATCGTCCTGAGAGAAGACGTGGTTGTCCCCGCGAGAAGCGAGGTGGTAGTGACGGCGCGACTTGAAAGACAGCGGTCAAAGAACTTGATGTTGCACCAAAAGACACCTGTGCACTGACTTTGTATAGCTAGGACATTGTTGCCATGCCGAGAGGAGGCGCCGGTGAGGCTAGTCAACCCAACAGACACCGATCGCGACCTCCAGGCCGAGACGGATTTGTGGATGTGCGAGCCCGTGGTCAGCGTAACACCAATCGATATGATCCAGGAGCCGGAGACGACGCAAAAACTGCGCCCCGGCGGGAGGGGATATTGGAGGGGACGGCCGAACACCTGGTCACTGGAACGCTCGAGAAGGTTCGAAAACGCGGAGACGATACCAGTGCGTCTTCAACCAAGGCGACAGGGACTACGGCCGCAGGGACCTAATGCTCCACCACATCAACACCGGACGCACCCGGGCTATTCAGTAGCCACCTAGACGCGTCCCGCAGGCGAAACATTCGGCGGTACGGGACATGTTGGAAAACATGAGATCCAGGGTAGGGATTGAAGGGTCTGATGGCCCTTTGTGTTCCCCGGTAGTCTTGGTGACGAAGAACGACGAGCTGCACTTCTGCGTGGACTACAGGAAGTTGAACGCTTTCACAAGGAGGGACTGTAGGTGACTAACCTGAAGCTAAACGCAAATAAGTTGCAGTTCTTCCGCAGGGAAAGCAAATACTATGGGCCACATAGTCTCACCATAGGGAATGGCACAGGCCTGGGGAAGTTCCAGAAGTCTTGCAGGAAGTGCACGCCGGTACTTCAGGAGGATACCTGGGAGCAAACGGAAGAACCGACAAACTCCGACAGCGCTACTACTGGCTGAGGCTTCGAGCAGACACTGAGAGATGGTGCCATCAATGTCATTTTTGCGCGGCGAGTCGCGGCCCCCAGACTAGGAGCCGGAGTCGTATGCAGAAGTACAACGTCAGAGCGCCATTCGAAAAGATCGCTGTCGACATAGCTGTACTATTCCCAGTGTCCGAGGAAGGCAACAAGTGCAGTATGGTGGTCGCGGACTACTTCACCAAGTGGCCGGAGGTGAATGCCGTCCCGAACCAGGAGGCAAAGACAATTAGAGACTGCCTCGTGAAGCAAGTGTTCTGCCGATTGGGGGTGCCGTTAGAGCTCCTCAGTGACCAGGGTGACAGTCTACCCTGATGGAGGCACTAGAAGGACAGGATTAATAAGATCCGCACAACACCCCAACACCCGCAGTCGGACGACATCGTGGAGAGATACATCAAGACGTTAGAAGACTACCTGAGGAAGGTCATGGACAGCCATCAGCGAGACTGGGACGTCAAGGTGCTACTGTTCTTGCTGGCCTACAGCTCGTCAACGCACGACACCACTGGGATGACGCCAGCCTGCTTAATGTTCGGTCGAGAGTTACACCTCCCCTGTGATGTGGCTTTTGGAAGCCCCCGGACGCAAAACAGCCGGCAACCACCTTTGTGGAGAACCTGGTGGACTATCTCCACATCGCGCATGAGATGGCTCGTCAGAACATCCAGGTGGTGAGCGACGAAATGAAGACCCGATACGACAAAAAGCCAACAGCCAAGGGTTCCATCAAGGTAACCTGGTCTGGTTGTATCGCCCTACTCGGACGAAGGGATGCTGTCCGAAGCTTCAGCACCCTTGGAAAGGACCGTACCGGGTGGTGAAAAGGACCAACGACGTGGTCTACCGCATGCAGAAGGTGCCCCGAGGGAAGGTTCCCCGAGGCGAAGGAGAGAGTATTATCCAGAGGTCACTTCGATTGCCCCTCTCCGCTACTCCTTTGCCAAACACCATCCAGTTACCCATGTATGGGCGTGGGTTGCATGCTACCTGTCTCTTTTACTCTCCGTTTTCCTCTCTTGGCGTTCGCTTACGAGTGACTTACACTTTACGAAACGCTGATTAGACTAATTGTTACGTATGTAGCCCCCTCTGTGTACAGGCTGCTGAAACGCTCATAAACAGACTACAGACGCTACAAAACAAAATTATAAGAACAATCACAAAGCTGCCGCAGCTTCATGTCAAACCAAATCTGGACATTATCGAAGACATGAATAAGTTACCTAGCTTCGATCTTTACGAAAAAAGAGGGAAAAAGAGGGAAAAACCCAAACTCCCTCATTCGAGAATCTGGGTACCCACAACACCCAATGACTCGTATAACAGACCGTTATCCCTTTCCGACAGAACACTTGGTCTGAGGGAGCGATGGTTTTGGGTTTCCTCTATACACCATACAAGTGGCCCTTGAAGTCCTTGCTGTCAACAAGGGCGGTCCTGGGGTAGGACGGTCCCTCCAAAATTAATTAGGGCAAGTCACGCGGACAAACAGCACATAATGAGATTATGTATAAATACCAATTAATCTATATAAAACAATACGCAAGCAGCAGCAATATCAATATACTCCTAATGTAGCATATAAGATAAGGATATTTTGGCAATCTTAACTAAAGTACTAAGAACTGATAGTGCATTTACATGTTACATTTAATTCATTTAAATATCCTACGAAAATTTGACGCCATTCTCAGAGCTCTGGTTGGTAGTAACGATTTCGTCACTTGTTTCAGGACATAACAGTACAACGAACGACGTCACATCAGAAATGAGACAGAATCAGGCACAAGCACGGCCTCGGTTATGTTTGTGTCACGGCGCCTATTTCTACCTTACCCAGGCCTCGCCCTGGCTTTGACGCTCACCCTGAATCCGCAGGTACAATAGCGGTAATGCTACACTTCCTCACTAGAATACCCACCGGGGGAGGTTTTTAGTGGGTAGGGATGACAGTTCACTCCGTTAGGGAACCCTGCACCCCAATCCCAGGGTTAATGCATTTTTCCTCCACTCGAAAATAAAGTCATATGCGGAGAGTACACTTGGCAGGAAAGCTACAAGGACAGCACCGCAAGTCAGCAAGAACTTTGGTGAGGGCATTAGCAGCTTAGACGAGCAGACGAACATATCCAATAGCTTTCAGCTGTTACCAAGGCGCCTTTGTGGGTAACTTTGTTTATCACTCGCAAACTGCCTCTACTTCTTACAGTATCTCTATCCTTGCTCTGTTTTATCTAGACTTAAGCCGCCACTAGGCCCCAGATAGACTTCCGTAAGCCTGTTCTCTTCATTCTCCAACTTTAGAGTAGTTAATTTAAACTCAAAAACGAGCGGCTTATCTGTAATCACCGGCCTTTTTAGGGTAGTAGAACGACATCACTAAGCCCTTCTTAAGGGAGGTAACTATATTTCCCGCACCAACACAAAAAATGGCCAAACAGATTGCCCATTCAAAGATAGGACAGAGCCTAACCACCATGATAGTGGAACCCGAAGAAGTCATGGCCTTTTCCTAAGAAACCACCAGAAGAGTGGAGGGCATTAATATCGTGGACAGGTACAGAAGCGAGCGTCTTCTGACCTCACGTTGAGGCCTTGTCATCCAAACCGGATCGGTGCTACAAATCGCAGACGACATTGGGTGACACTTTCTCTGAAAACAATCTGTAGACTTGATTGTCGAGCATTTGTAAGCTTATAGCTGTTCCTCACGAGGGTGGTTGAGGAAACGATATTTGTAATGGACGCCCTCCGGAAGAAGATCCGGTACGAACGACTGGTCCGGCGTCACCCTTCCCGGACATATGGAAGTTTCCTCAAGTTTCAACCAGCGAGGTGACCATTGCTCGGGAGAGGATGTTTTAAGCTGAGAATGTTCAATGAGTATGTTCAAATGTTCAAAGCTCGTCTCATCGCTCAGACATTCTCCCAAAAGTACGGAGAAGAAATTGATGAAACCTTCGCTTCCATAGAATGTTTAGCAGCGCTGCGGTCCTTGTTATCAATTGCAGCAGAAGAAAATCTAATGTTTTATCATTTCAATGTAGAGACCACCTTTCTTAGTGCTGAACTGAACGAGAAAAATTGCATGAAGCAACCAGCGGGTTTCATCAAAGGAGACACTCCAAAACTAAACGAAAGTATTGTAGCCAGGTCATTGTTGATGAAGTGATTGAGGAGTCGGACAGCCCTTGGTGTTCCCCTGTAGTCTTGGTGACGAAGAAGAACGGATCAGGTTGTTGAAGCTGTTTGGGAGGTTCGAGTAGAAACTGTGGGACAAGTGTAGGATATAGTCAGTGGCTTTTGGGATGGATAGGTCTGCATGAATGTTTGCATTCGGGAAGTACCAGTCGGCTGCGACTGCAGACCAAAGGTAACGCTTTTGGAGGACTTGAAGTTTAGAGACATGGGTTTTGGCATAACCACCCCAGACTTGGCAGGCGTAGGTGAAAACCGGCCTTAATACTTGTTTATAGAGTAGCAGTTTGTTCCGAATAGCCAAAGGTGACTTAGGGTTGTAGAGTGGATACAACATAGCCATCCTTCTACTAATTTTGTTAGCCAGAGCTGTAATGTGGTCTTTCCATATAAGGCGCATGTCCAGAAGCACGCCGAGGTATGTTGCCTGCGTAGACCAGGGTACATTGACATCACCTAGATGTAGGGTAGGTACATTTTGTAGTGCTAGCCGTGTGAATGTGACGGCCTAGGACTTAGTGGCATTGAGTTTCAACCGCCAGGTCGCAAACCAGGCATACAGCATATCCGTGAATATCGGTGCCCGTTGCACTGCAACGTGATGACGCTTTGATGCTGTTGTTATGGCAGTATCGTCGGCAAATAGGTAGAGGTTGCAGCCTCTCAGGGTGGAAGTGTGTTTATATATGTAAGAAAAAGCAGGGGCCCAAGGACACTGACTTGAGGCACTCCTGCGTTTATGGAGTAGCGTTGAGATAGAATATCGTCTTTTGCGACGACAAATGAGTGGTTTTGAAGGTATTGGTGTATGATGTGTATGAGGTAGGATGGGATGTCGTGTTGAATGAGGCGATGTAGGAGGCCTTCGTGCCAAACAGAATCGAAGGTTCGGGATATGTCTAGAAGGAGGGATGCAACGTAATGCCGATTATTGAACCCTTTAACCACTTAGTCCAATATGCAAAGGAGCTAATGTGTAGTTGAATGTTGACTCCTGAAACCAAATTGCTCCGGACGTAACACGTGATGTTGGTCCAGAATGGTTTGGATGCGCTTTTGCACTACTTTTTCAAACAACTTGCTGATGGATGGAAGCAGACTGATAGGCCTATGACTGGTATGGTCTTTAGCGTCTTTTCCAGTTTTAGCGTCTCTTATTACTCTAGCATGTTTCCATGCCACTGGAAAATAGGCCAATATCAGCAAGCTGTTGAACAGATGCACTTGGAATTGTATCCAGGTTTGCGGCAGGGCTTTAAAGGCAGCATATGGCAAGTTATCGGCTCTTGCTGCCTTAAAGGGCCTTACAGAGGTGATGATGCTCCTGAGCTCAGGCGAGGATATCAGGTTGACCTCATGCACTATGTGAGCAACACTAATGTAACGGTGGAATTCTGAAATGATTTCCTCTGTCGATTCGCCGTCAAGTGATTCTGCCGGTTGGAAGGTGGAAGCTAGATGTTCGGCCATTAACTCTACCTCATCAATAAATCTCCAGGAGAATGCAGCAGCAGCGTGCGAGCGACAACTTCGTAGAAAACAGCCGACCAGCCTTCATCAGCCGGGTGAGTAAAAGGCGGTATGAAATGCTCCCTAGGCTTCTTAGCAAACCTGTAGAGGCCTAACGTTCCGCGGACACATCAGGTAACAATCGGCACGGGTAGAGGGGGCTATTGCCTCTTTGTACCCAATGTTGGGTTCGCGCTCGATGCCAGTCCGCTTAAAGCTACACCTCTTTCCAGCGCTGATAATCCCACTCATGTTGTACGACTGTGAAATCTGGGGCATGGCTGCCGATAGCTGGATAGCATACCTTCAGCTTGCACAGAATAGAGGACTCAGATCCGTCTATTCTGTGGGTCGTTCTTTCCCCGTGAGGTTGCTTCACGAAGCTTCTCTTCTCCCATACGTGGAGGACGAAATTAGGCGCCGGGCGACAAAATTTTACGCTCAAATTCCAGCTTACAGAAGCGCCCTGGTTCGGTCTCTAGGAGCTTACGACGCTACGAGACGCCGCTTCAGGCTTTACCGGATACCCCTTGTGGCTTGCGGGCACCCGAGGTAACAAAGGAGTTAATCCATACAGCAGCTTAAGCTGAATTTCAAAATCTCCAAATGAGCTGTATGGCTACAAAAATTTACCCCACTTTACCAATATAAAACATCCGGGTGTAAACAAAAAAGTGGTTTGGTATCCTGTACAAAATTAAAGATGAGCAAAAAGCTACCTCGATAAATTACCTCAACAAAAAATCCCACATCCTCCTGTAACCATCTAACAACCTGCGCTCAGACCCAAAATTTGGGTGGGTACGCAGCAAAAACCTTCTGGCTGTTAACAGCCTGTCAGTATTCGACTTGGACTTGGACTTGTACTAGCAAATCTGTGCTAACTGGTAAGTAAATAGCCACGGTTAGCTGTGCAATGCACTTTGGTGAAGGGCAAATATGGCCCAGGTAAACACCGCCAGCAGACCCCAAACCCCATTCAACCATCCAGAAATGGATGCAACCCCCGTACCAGTACTGGTGTCACCCACCCTGCAGTCGGGGCTCCTTCCCTGACTGCAGGAAACAAATGGCCGCGCAGAAAGCCCGATAAGGGTGCAAATGACAAGGTGAACGTCTGACTGTAGCCAAACAGCCGGTTAGCAAGGGCGCTTCCCGCGAGATTCTACAGCGGGTAGGCGAAATTACCGAGAGCGTGCTCTCAGACAGCTCTGATTCCAAAGCTGAAAATTTAGCAGCGGAAGGTTCATCCTCCAGGATGGAAATAAACGAGGTGGGTAGTAGCTCATCGCACATCTCCACGGACGCAGATGAAGCTGCTTTCCGTGAAGTGACCAGGAGGAGGAAGAGGACCACCACCTCCTTAAAGACGACTGACGAGCCCAGTCAGCCAGACAGGAGACATATTCCTCCTGTCATCGTGGACGACTTCAAGGGTATGGTAGGCTTCCTAAAGGAAGTCTTGCCAACCCTTTCAGGGTTGTGTACGGTAGAGAGTAGGAAGAGTCGTTTCGTCTTTCAGGTGAAACACGTGGAGGACTACCAGCTTCTCCTCAGGGCCTTGAATGCCATAATTATTCCATACCTCACCTTCGGCCTTGATAAGCCCCGTGACATCCATAAGATCATCAGGGGCCTTCCGGTCGACACATCGGTGGGAGACATCGAGGAAGATCTCAACCGTCAGGGCATCAGTCCCCGTATGGTCACGCAATTGACAAAGCCTGCTCCACAAGGGACGCCTGGTCCTGTCCCTATCCCACTTTTTTGGTGATAGTGGAGAAAAAAAGAAAGCTGAGATCTTGCTAGCAAGCAAGATCTCGGCCTTTTACACTCGGGAATCTGGTTCCTTTTTTAAACACAAGATCGTGTTCCCCTCTTTATTGTTTCATGTATAGATTTGTTGGCTACAATTTTCGTAGTTATAGCTTAGAACTAATGTAATGTTACACAGTCATTTCTTAGATACCACATTCAATGTCCTGAATTATTCCTATAGTAATACTGTACTTAAACTAATGGGAGAGGGCTAACGACCCGGAGGTAAAATTAGAAGGTATCAATACCATCTGTTACCTTCGAGTCAAGGTAGAAGCCGTCAGAAGCACTGGCGGTCCTCCGCAGTGCCATCGTTGTCTGGGGTTTAACCACTCCAGCACCTTCTGTAAGCGGAACCTCCGCTGCTTAAGGTGTGGTGGTCCCCATGACAAGGAGGCCTGCACAAAAGCTGCCACTGATGTGCCGACCTGCGCAAACTGCAAGGGCAACCACGTGGCCTATTATGGGGGGATGTCCTGCCAGGAAGGCAGTGATTGCTGCAAAAAAGCCGATGCAGCAACCCAGGCAACAACGACCTGCGCCAACCAGGGAGGAGCAAAGGTCGCTCCCCACCACAAGTACCAGCGCCTGGACTAGACTCAGGCAGGAGAATACCCAACAGCAGGAGCAGCAGGACCAGAGACCCACGTTTGCAGAAATTGCGCAACGAGCCCCTGATGCCACTAGAACGTCACGTGGACATAAAACCACTAAGCCTACTCAGAAGCAAAAACAATCGCGGGCCCCAGCCCCAAAAAACTCCGCTCCCAACTCTGACAAAAATGGATCCAAGCGTCCTTCCAAACCCACAGACCCAACTGCTGAGGGCAAGCATGGAACTCCCCTGCCCCTGCGGCAGTTGAGAGACGAAAGGGCGGGAGGAAGACCTGCTCCCATTAGGTCAAGGTCATCCTCACCCACCTGAAGCCCCCAGCCCTCTTCCCCTAACCCTGCTCCCCTTACAGCATCCCTCGATCTCACAGAGGTGTTCCAGTGGCTTCAACAACCGTTGTTGACATATGGGCACAAAATCTGCGAGATCGTGGTGAAGTTCTTCTCCGCTACAGACCCGGCTGCCAAGTTGCTGGCGGCAATGGAGGCATTGGCTCTTCTGACAACAGGAATCCAGCAGCCCACAAATGGCGAGTCGCAATAGGTCTCGTACCTCATTTCGATTCGCATTTTGGAATGCGTGTGATCTGTATGGATAGCGGAGCGAGTTACTTCATTTCGCTCAATTACATGCTCTAGACGTCATCTTAGTCAGCGAGACGCATCTCCGATCAGATTCCCGATTCCGACTACCGGGCTACATCTGCCATCGTACAGACCGACAGGGCCGTCCAGGAGACGGAACTGCGGCGCTGGTGAGGCGGAATGTGGTCCAACAACCAATACAACTCCCACCTCTTCAAACACTTGAGACAACGGCCATTAGTATGGACATTGGTGGATTAGATGTTTTTGTGGTCTCCGTGTATCATCCACCAAATAGGCAGTTCGTGCCAAACGACTATTTTTCCATCCTAGCCCTATATCCCAGTGCTATCATGGCCGGCGATTTCAATGCTAAACATCAACGTTGGCATTTGGTCGCCAAACAGATGCAAGAGCAATGAAATCATTCGCCTTATAGATGCCGACCCTCAGCTTCAAGTCAGGGTCCCTGGCAACCCACTCACTATCCGTGAGGTGGAGGAATGGCTTCAGTCATCGACTTCGCTATCACAAAACATCTACCATTTCATCCCACCCACACATCATTAAACGCATTACATTCTGATCATAATCCGGTGTTAACGGAAATCAACACCAGGGTTGCCAGTAATGACATCTCGCTTCAAACCCGTGAAGTCGATTGGGAAGGCGTTAGGAACTGCCTCCGCATTTCCATTCCGCCAAACCCCAAAATCACCAACATACCTACCCTGGAGAACGCAATCTCATCCTTCATTTCCATCGTGACACGAACTGTCAAAAACCTTACAATCCAATCTGCAGCCCCATTACATCCAGGTGTCCTCCCTTTGGACATAATACTACTCATCCGCCGATCCTGGGCAGCACGGAGACTATATCAGCGTCACCGCACGCCACATAATCGAGCGCTCCTGCGACGCTTACGTCGCGTGGCCAGTGTCCGACTGCGCGAGCACAAGGTGCAAGCGTGGGAGGATAAAATGGCCAAGCTGCGCGTTGATGATGGCGACTTAAATAAATCCGGACAAAAGCCACGCCATACTTTTCACAAAGCGCCACACCCCCGCAGACTGCCCCAACTTGAGCTTCCGAGGTCGAAGGATAGAGTGGACTAACTCTGTCCGATACCTTGGTGTAACATTGGATAGAGACCTAACCTTTCGCCAACACATCAGAGACCTAGCGGCAAGGGTACAGGGATCTATCGCTTCCCTGTATCCTATGCTGGGGTCGAGCTCGATACCAGAGGTTATACCTCTTCCGAGCGCTGGAGATCCCCGTTATGCTATACGTGTGCAAGATCTGGGGCATGGCGGCAGATAGCTGGTTGACATGGCTTCAACGTGCACGGAATAGAGGGCTACGGTCTATCTATTCTGTGGGTCGCTATTTTCCTACCAGGTTGCTTCACGAAGCCTCGGGACTTCCATATGTGGAGGACGAAGTTAGGCGCCGGGCATCAGAATTCTACGCAACTTTACCAACTCATAGAAGCGCCCTTGTTAGATCACTGGGAGAGTATGACCCCACTAGACGCCGTTCTAGACAACATCGGGTCCCCCGCATCCAGGAGCTATTCCTAACAGCAGCTAAAGCTGAGCTCCACATAATCTCCTAAGTGGTTTGGCAACAAAATTCTCCCTAACCCAAAACTAAATTAAAAACACCAGAGTGCAGGTAATTGCATCTTGTCCTTTTATCCCGAAGGTACAGATTGTAACCTCACAAAATTCTTCAAATCTCAAAACCTACCCGATATCCATCCTACAAAATCCCGTTCAAATACCTTACCTGCGGTAAAACCCTTAACGGGTGGGCACGCAACAAAAACCTTCTGGCTATATACAGCTAGCCAGCACGTCATGGTCATGGTCATGGTCATGGTCACCAACTTTGTAATGTAGCTACATTATATGTTGTATTCCGGGCTTCTGTTGTTTAGAAAGTGAACCCACATAAGTAGATTGCTTCATGAGCCTCTATAATGCACGAGATTTAAGTTGGCCCATGGTTTGTAGAAAGACAAAGAAATATGTACACCCCGCCTCTTCCAACCCACCCCTCTTTTATTGCTAGCCAGGCAGGGAAGACACATGAGTGACGGATGATCCTTCTTCGCCTGTTCATTCTTCGTCCTCCAAATTTGGTTCCTGCTCCCCTTCTTTAATGTCAGAAATTTTAAAATGTTAACTATCCTCATGTTGACTATCTGAATCATCTTCTAAATTAATTATGAACCTATCATTAATTTGTCTATTAATCCATCTTTTTTCCGCTAAAACTGTTCTATCTTTTCAAAGTGTTCACAAGCTCCGAGCCAAATTTGGTCGGCCACTGTCTACTGCAATATCAAACAGTATTTTTACTTCACCATACTTATATGATATGTTGTCTTTCGCGATATATTTTTATCTGTGCCCATATAAGTTCTATAGCATTTAGGTCACAATAATACCTAGGTGGTCGGATTTAGCGTTGGCGTGCATTTGCACTATGCCATCTATTTCATAAATTTTGAGACCGTCTTTTTTCAAACTTCTTTATTCCTAAAGTTCAGCTTTTGTGGAAGGCGGATCAGACTCAATATTATTGTTACGGAGCCATGATTGCATTACTGATTTAAGTGATTAAATTACTGACTTAGGAGAAATAAAGTACACAGTGATGCATAAAGTGACCGTGTCAGAATTTTAATATAGTTAAGGATATAGACAAAAAATGTTGAATTTGATACCATTGTTCTTTCCCTTAAAATGCACAGATTTTAAATTTTTAAAAATTCAAAATGTTTCAACTGAAAATATCTTTACGGTAATTTTATTAAACATAATGGTTTGTGACACTACAAAATGTTTCATTCCACTCTAACAAGAACGCTTTCTGAGAAATGTGTACCCAAACATGTAAAATTGCAACTTGTGGAAATATGCAAAAACCTAAAACAACAGGTTTTTCAGCTAACTCACCAAAAGCTACAACATTCCTGCACTATAATCCTGTACTTTACTGCACCAGTTTGGATAACAATGATAGCTCTACAGTTACGAAACTCTTCTGAGCTCAACTGTTATCTAAGCAAAAGCTGTTGTCATCAAGTTGAATGTGATACAATTTTTGTCTAGAAGCTGAAAATTTACTTCAACTAGTAAGGTTAGATACACTTTCAATTTTCGTTTTTTTTTTGTTTTTACGACAAAACACTGCCTTTCTCCAACCAAAACGCTTTACTCTACCTATATTTATAGCAAAGTTTCAAATAATCGTGAATAAATAACACTCAAGTCGATAATTTGAACTGTAAACATAACTGCAACTATAAGCCACATGTACTTCAAATGTAAACAATTCGCCATATTGTGAGAGCCTTCTACAAATACACATGCAGCCACATCTGTAGCAGAGATACCAACAACAAGCATAAAATTTACCGCATAGCTCTGCTGCCACAACTCACAAACTTCTAGCAATTTTAATTTCAATGATTATGTATGTATTTAAAAGGAGGAGTATGCCATATTTAAATTACCATTTACAGGGCTTAAATATTAAGAATAGATAAGAGGCGTTATCTATAACATCAGAATTGGGGGAAAGTTCGGTAACAACTGACTAGTAAACCAATTTTTAAATGTTTCACTATCCATTCCTTCATGATAGTCTTTGCTTGATTTTGATTTAAAACTCAGAAAAGCGTTGGGTATGAAACATGTCGAACTCTACGCGTGTAAGAAATTTCTATCCTTTCCCTATTGGGAAACTCAAGATCGTCCTCTTTACTTTTCCACATTTCGTTTTTCGTAAGATTTATGCTGATCTAGCTTTGATCTAAGTAAATAATAGGAGCAACGGAAGTCCTTACTTCTTTCATTTTTCTTAGAAACGCGAATCTTTTTGAAACAACGTCTGGCAGTTCAATCAGAAGCTTTCCTCCGCGTGAGTTCTTTACAAATCTAATGTGATAAAGTGCTTTTCGCAAGCTCCATAAACTCCAGTTGAACATTTACTTTTGTTTTAGAACTTTATTTATGCCTTCGAAGCTGAGCAGAAGGCCACTCCGATAAAGTGACTACATTGTGTTATTGCGGCATTCCAGACATTGTCTATTACTTTTTTTGTTGGGCTTTGCATTCGGACGTTTTTTTACCACTTGTCTGCACTTCATTTTGTTCTTTAAGTATTATTTTGACGTACAAGATGAAACACCTGTAGCTGCATCACTTCTTTCAATTATGCTCGACACATAGTTGGCTTTCCGCATTTTAGGACTTCAAATTCATCTGTAAAATTGAAAGAACGTCAATCATAGCTTCCCTGCCATATGATCTTATAGTTTTTTTGGAATTTACGTCCTCCATGTTAAGTTATGTCGGATGATGAATGGAACGGGTGAAATGATGCTCAAATGAGCCCAGGGTCCATGGACCTTAAAGATACCCAACATTCGTCTTTCAGGATAACGGAAAACCCCGGAAAAACTTATCCAGAAACTCATCCTGACCGAGATTCCAACTCGAGACCTCTTGAACGTGAGGCAGGCACGCTACCGTCTACGATACCGAGGTGGGTATCTAATCTTATAGTTTTTCCCTTTCTTCACACGCCTCCTAGAACTATCGCAGACACTAGCACTATTCCAAGCAGTATGTTTAACACAATCACAAAAGTTTCAACTTCTAAAACATTTTTCACGTTTCTAACACGTTAACAACCGATACTTTACTTTCAAGGGTTGCTACACCAGTGATATAATCTTGTGTTACCGTCACATTACAGCAGGTCATTAGGAAGTACATTAGCGCTTTAAAAAGGACTGACCATTTCAAGGAAGCAGACCCAGCGCCCGTGTTATACAAGGATAGTGCAAAAAGTGCCAACTTAGATCTCGTGGATTATAGTAGAACCTCCGTAGTCATTTCCACATTCGTGCAGCAAAGTGACAAAAGTACATGTCTATCATGATGTACCTGGTCCATGGACTAGACCATCAGTTTAGAAGCATAAATGGTAGACTTGTCAAGTAGTTTTTGTGATAGCTTTATCTTCGATATATTCTGATGGCTGACACAAATGTTCGTTAAATCTGCAGAGAGAATATTTCTCTGACAGAAATGCCTTATTCTAAGCACAATATTTATCAGGTAATGCAATCTACATTGTGTTGAAAACAGCTTTGGCATTGCGGTTTACCAATCACGATGAGTGGTAGCCTTTGACATCCATTTGTGTTAAAGTACGCAGTTAATATTACGTATACTCTCTCTAGTTTGTCCCCAAGAGCTTCCTTGACGTTCCTGGCTGGTAATTCGTTTGTATGAAGTCATTTACAAAATAGATCATTTACATTAGGATTACACAAGCCATCAGCAGTTAAATCATCTTTTCGTATTAGCGTTCGTAACGTTTTCGCATTCTTTCTTCTACTGAAAATCATTGTTTGATGTCTCATAGCTACCGCATTTCAATATTTAACCTTATCTTGCTGAAAAAACCACTGAAACCAATTTTTTCGCTAAATGGCAATGGTTCTTCCCTTATTATAAGACTGAATACTGGCATTTCTGTACTGCATTGTGATATCTTTATAGTTACGTTATTTTAAAACTTGTTTATCACTTTGCATTGTTGTACTTCGCCCCCGCATTTTAGTAACGTATTGCCTATAACGTGCTACTTCTATTTGCTGACATACGTAACTTGGTTTTAGGCGTTATAATCAACAACAATGTCATTTTCCGGACAACCTCGTTCAGCTTATTTAAGCTATATAACGAGAATATAAGGACTTTTTGGGTTCCATGAATTAAAATTGCAATTTGCAGAATTTAAAATCGTCTTTATTTGCGTAGAAGTACACTCACATTAGCAGTATTACATCACATACACGATCTACCAAGGTCGATGATACTAACATACAGCTTTCTGATTACATCTGTGTACTACTGTTCACGACTGCCTTTTGGCGAGTCGTCGCTCCTTAAATACCTCATCTAACAGTTCAAGACTTCCAGAACAATTAAGCAACCGAATAATCTCTACCAATCAAGATGTCACCAGAAATTTCCATTTAACTCAGATTGTTTCTTTCGGCAGAC
Source organism: Mantis religiosa (assembly GCA_030765055.1). Taxonomy (NCBI): domain Eukaryota; kingdom Metazoa; phylum Arthropoda; class Insecta; order Mantodea; family Mantidae; genus Mantis; species Mantis religiosa. The sequence continues at coordinate 374,480 of JAUKNK010000024.1, read as the reverse complement.
GTTTATCTGCATGCTATATTTATATCTTTACCAGTTCCTTTGTGTAAACAAGCCGCGTTATCACTCCGCGCGACAATATAGTCAAATTAGTTCCAGCTGTTCTGCTAAAGCATTTGACTCTCCCTTAAAGCCTACTGTATTACTAATTCCCCTCGACCTGCAAAATAGGAGAGTTGTTACTATTTATCTTGAAGAACATGAATTGAATGAAGGGAAATATAAAGTTAACGTGAGCGTAAGACGTAAATTGTTTTCCGTTTCGAACACAATCATTTGTTACAAGGAATTAGTATTTCAATATTCCGTTTTCCTTGTTATTTTCAAACTTTTGTAAGCAAAATGTATTATGAGGACAGTAATATGAGACAACAAACTCAGACATACGAGGAGGGACCCAAAGGAAACAAGACTCCGAGTGAGCTGCCACTCGTAGACGTAGTGCAGGGTTCACACGCTAGATGGTGTTAGTAGAGACCTTCATGAAACAGCTGTGCAGACGGCGTAAGTGTAAAGCTGAACGTGCAAGTGTGGTATTGTGTTTCTGTGATTGTTGGCGGGTTACCTCTGCGAAGTCATTTAATCAACTTTAAAAGAACAAAGAGTGGTGTGAAAATTTGTTTATTGCTTAAAAATCTGAAACGGGGACACAACAAATGCTTCAGAAAGCTTTCCAGGAGAACGCTTGGAACCGCACACAGGTCTTCGAGTGGCTTGGACGCTATTAACGTGGTGAGATATATGTTGAAGGCCTATCTCGTTCTGGACGCCCTTCAACTTCGCGTAACGTGAACATTGAAAAGGTCCGCCAAAAGATCAACGAGGGTCGTCGCCAAACGATCGACCAAATTTCAGCAACGACAGGAGTCAGTTGGAGCTCGTGCCAGGGGATATTGAGGGAGGACTTGTACATGAGACGTGTTGCTGCTAAATTTGTTCTGCGCCTTCTCACAAGGGAGCACAAAACCATCCGCATGAATGTGTGTCAGGACTTGAAAACAGAGATTGCACGTGATCCAAACTTCTTGAAGAAAGTTATTACAGGGGATGAGAGTTGGTGTTACGGGTATCACTTAGAAACCAAGCAAGCGTCAAGCCAGTGGAGGACTCCTAACTCTCCCAGACCAGAAAAGCAAGGCTAGTGCCGTCAAATGTGAAGACGATGATCGTTGTCGTTTTTGATGTTGGTGAAATTGTGCATCGGTTGTTCGTACCCCCTGACAGTCTGTTAACCAGCATTTTTACTTGGATGTGAAATTAAGTATTTTTTTTAAATAAGGTTCATCAATAAAAGCTTTATGACAACAATCCGGTTTCTTTTGGGTTCTCCGTCGTATCATTCTTCACTGGTAGAGAACGTGTCGGTGTAACATATTGAAAGTTTCTAAACGTACCAAGCAGAGAATATTATTGTTATTAACATGAGTTTAGTGATAATTGTTTGAGAGAGGCAGCAATAGTATGCAATTATATAAGAACACGAACGTAGCTGGCGTTTGTTTATTGTTTTCAGAATTAAGAAAGTTAACTAAATATAAAATAAATGAAGATATGTAAGTAATACCAATATTCTTGTTTCCCTGATATTACAATTCCAATCATTAGGCAGTTCCAACAGTAGGCTTTAAAATTCAATGAAAAATAAAACAAACGACAGGCAAGCTGCTTGTAGCTTCTTTAAACGAAAATTAATTTAAATGTTTTTCTTTTCACAAAATTGGTTTCTACATAAATAAGTCACAGTCCAAGATTTAATAAATATATAATTTAGTGTTTTTGATTAATAATATAACACTACCTTTACTCTATTTTCGTATAATTCGATGCTTAGTCTGCTATCCCAAAAACTTATCACCATATGACGCTTTGTTCTACCTCTGCGAGTTGATTTTGTTATAACAGTAAATGACAAACGGTGGCTGGGTTATAGGATTGCGTAGTTGTAACGCCCACCTCACTGACACTTACTAAAGGAACATTACTAATATTTACGACGACAGCAAGTACAAAAACGGACGATTTGTTTGGGAACAAGGTATGTTCAAGGATTTCTAAGAAATATGAGGACATACAGTATGAATTGGAAAAACTAATTAACAGAAACTAAAACGAAGGAAAATGGAATAGACAACTTAGGACAATATACACTTCTATAGCGGAGTGCCGAAGTGTCAACGAGCTACAAGAGAAGTGTCAATATTGATAAAGAATAAAAACTATGAACGATCAGTTAGAATGTAATTAAAGCTAACATGGATATTTTTGGAAAGAAAGTAACAATATTAGGTGTCTGTGGAATAAGTGAAGATGAAAATTTAATGATGAAGATTCAATTAAATGATTAAGTAAATGTGTTAAGAGAAATCAGAACTTCTACGGAAATATTGGAGACAGGTGTGTTCAATGTCGGAACATCTCAGAAAATTGATAATGTTAAGTCAGAACATTTGGAGAAAATATTTTATATTACAATTAATTGGGATATGTAAGAAGCATTCACTGAACATTTTAAAAGCTTTTAATCAACATAAAGGTGTAAACACATTTACGAGACATCAAGATACTCTGATTTAAAAAGTATAATGATTATATGATTGTAAAACAATCATTAGAAATTCAGATCACTAATGTTAAAGTTTTTGTAGATCCAAAATATGTCAGTGACCATTATGTGATCATTCATAACAAACAAGTAAACAAGGAAGATATTGGAATTTGTGAAATACGACGAACACATGTTTAAGATCCATAAAAATTATAATACTATATAATGATATAATCTTGTCCCTGCCTCCACTTCCTCAAGAGTGGCCCCAAGTGTGCGTCCGCCAGCTGCTCCCTCCTCAGGCCTGCGCTATCCCAGCCGTCCGCACGCACTGCCGTGTCTACTCGGACTGGTGGGGCACGCTCCTTCTCTTCCACTGTTGTGCACTGGCCGCACTCTTCTGAACAGGATCTTTGGGACATAGCGTTTACGTTACCGTGGCTCTTCCCTCTACGATGCTCCAAGGTGAAGTCGTACTCCTGCAGCCTCTGGACCCAACGTGCTGTCGGGCCTTCCTGGATTTTAAAGCTCAATAGCCAGGTTAGGGCGGAATGGTAAGTCCTCAGGTGGAATGGCTGACCGTACAGGTACTTGTGGAAGTGCTCCAAGGTCTTCACTACCGCCAGTAATTCTCGCCGGGTGACGTAGTAGTTCTTCTCTGCCTTGGATAGCGTCTTGCTGTATTAGGCTATCACATGCTCGTGGCCGTCCTGGACTTGGGATAGGACGCCTCCAATACAGTGGTCGCAGGCGTCAGTGTCTACAATGAAGGCGCCGCCTGGTTGGTGAAATCCCAGCTTAGGAGCCCTCCACAGTGTCTTCTTCAGGCGCCGGAAGGCGTCTTCGGCGTCCTCCGTCCACACATAAGGTGAAGTTCTACCGTCAGTCGGGTGAGGGGCTCGGCGATGCTAGAGAACTCCCTTATGAACCGATGGTAATAACTGCACAGCCCCAGGAAACTGCGCAACTCTTTCTTCTCCTTTGGAAGAGGCCAATCTTTCACAGCCTATGTCTTCCCCGGGTTTGTGGCCACTCCGGTTGCTGAGACTGTGTGGCCCAAGTAGTTCACTTCCTTCCGAAAGAGCTGGCACTTCTTCGCGTTCAGCTTCAAGTTGGTCGCCTGAAACCTCTGTAGCACCTTACTCAGATTCTCGAGATGACTTCAGAGGTCTTACCGACCATGGTGATGTCGTACAGGTATACCAGGCAGGCGTCGTAAGTCAGTCCTCTCCTCACTGACTCCATGAGGCGTCGAAATGTAGCTGGTGCATTGCAGAGGCAAAAGGGCATAACTGTGAACTGCCAGAGCCCTTGGCCTGTCGAGAATGCGGTATTCTCCTTGTCTCTAGGGTCTAGAGCTACCTGCCAGTAGCCCGACTTCAGGTCCAGGGTCGAGAACCACTGTGCACCAGCTAGCGTGTCCAGGGTGTCATCAATCTGGGGTAAGGGGAAACATTGCGTTCAGCTTCCTGTAGTCTACGTAGAAGCGCAGCTCTCCGTTCTTCTTCGTCACTAAGACTACAGGGGAACACCAAGGGCTGTCAGACTGTTCAATCACTCCCCTGGATCTCATATCCTCCAGCATGTCTCGTACCGCCCCTTGCTTCACCAGCGGAACGTGTCTAGGAGGTTGCCGAATAGACCGGGCGTCCCCGGTGTCGATGCGGTGAAGCACTTTTTCCGTGCGTCCTTAATCACTGTCGTCTTGGCTGAAGTCGAACTTTCTCCAGCTGTTCTGCGGTCAGGTGGTCGGCCGCCCTCTCCCGTAAGGCTTCTAGCCGGGGTCCCAGGTGTTTCGTCGGCACCGGCTCCTGTCTTGTCGATTGCTGTTACGCTCATCACGGGCTCGCACGTTCCCAAATCCGTACCGGCTGGGCGTTGTGATAGGTGTCCGTTGGATTTAGGAGTCTCACTGACACCTCTCGGCACGGCAGCAATGCCCTGGCTACACATAGTCCGTATACAGGCGTCTTCTGGTCCAGCATCATGTTCTTAGTTCTATGGCCTTCCAGGCCGCGCCGTCACCACCACGTCGCTCCTCGCGGGGACAACCACGTTTTCGTTCAAAACAACCCTGCAGAATCGGGTTGCCAGAGTATAACCTCTTCTCCGTTGAGTCGCAGAGTTTTCCTGCCGATGTCGACCGTCGCCTCGTGGCTGCTGAGGGCATCCAGTGCCAGTATCACCTCCTCAGCCACCTTCGCGTCGGGGCACCCACAGACGTACGCACTCCGTTCCAAGGTCAGCTTCAGCAGGGCCTCCTTCTCCACAGGCAAGTGATAACGGCCCAGTGCCTTTGCCAGCTGGTATGGTCGGCTCGGCTTCGTCGACGGCAAACCCTTGGCTATGTCAGGTCTGATGACGGTCACGGCTGCCCCGGTGTCCACCAGCCCGCGGCACGGTTTTCCTCATCATGGCCTCGTGGATGGTCGTTTAGTCGCCCAGAATTAGGCACTGAACTATCTCGGTGTCTCGAACTCCGTTGACAAAGGCGTAGGCGGCTTCCCGGGACACGAACTCCGGTGGTAGGTCAACCAAGGCCTTGCTAGCCAGCTGCTCAATCGCCAGGGAGAACTCCTGCAGCGTCTCCCCTGGCTGTTGCAACCTTGTCTTCAGCTGACTGCGGTAGCCTGCGGCTAGGCAGTGGTTCCTGAAACGGTTCTCCAAGGCCTCCCAAATATCCTTGGGAGGCTCAGCTGTCTGGACCGCGTTAAGGACTTCCGCGGCCCGTCATTTGAGGCTGGTTATAAGCTGTGCGGCCTCTTCCTCTGGTGACCACTTGTTATACCTGGCCACCGTGTCGAAATGGCGGTGGAAGACCTCAAACTCTGACGTGCCCTTGTATTTCGGAGGTCTGACGGGCGCCGATTTGGTGTCGCGTCCCGGCGCGTCGGCGTTCAAGTCCTTCAACCTCCTGCCGACGACGTCTTCTACCATAGCGTTCAGGGACTTAACTCAACTCTCGGCCTTTCCTTCCTTGTCGTTAACGTGGCTTGCCAGGTCTCGACGCGCTCACCAAGCTCCCTGACGTCCTCCTTTACGTCGGCCAACTACCCTTAAGATTTCGCGTCGGGGACCTCGTTTACCGCTTTAATTTCCGTGGTCAATTCGGTCTTCATTTCCTTCAGTTCTGCGGTCAGGTTGTTATTTTCCGCTTCTGTTTTCCTAGCGAATTTGTCATTTGCTGTTTTCATTTCCGTCATCTACTCCATAATTTTTACCAATGCAGCCTCCATGTCATCCTACTTCTGACAGCAGTTGTGACTTTGTAGGTTCTTGAAATTAAAAGTCCACTTACACAAACACAAAATGTTCTTTATTTCCAACAAATTACAGTTGGAACACTTGCCGATTACACAGAATTACGTAGCGCACACAATTACAATCCACCAGTTCGTCTGTCCCAGGTCCTCGCTACACTCACAATTACGTACAATTCCTCCCATACACGTACTCAGTCTTCCAGTCCGTTCTCTAGCACTGCGCTCTTCACGGCTGCTCGCCAAGAACGGAACTGACTCGTCCACTGCAGCCCTTATTTAGGAAGATCGCTGTGTCTAGAAGTTTCGCGGTTCAGTGAATCATCCTGATGGTTCCAAACGTCAGTGGGAGGGAAAAGAGACGGTGAAGGGCTTTGTAACACTTTCCTAACCACAAGATAAATGGGTAGGCGTGGCGTAAATGCCTCCTGTCGCCTACCCAGCTCAAGTTAATCGTACCTTCCGATAATTGGGTGACAATATAATTGTAAAACAATCATTAGTAACTCAGATCAATGAAGTTAGAGTTTTTGTAGGTCCAACATATCAGCGACCATTATGTAGTCGTTCATAAGAAACAAGTAAACAATAAAGATATTGGAAATTGTGAGTTATGGGGAACACATGTGTAAGATCCTTAAAAATAATAATACTATATAACGATATCAGAAAAGATTAGATGAAAAATTAACAGAGAAAGAATGATATACAACCGGAGAGTTATATAAATATCTTATAACAAATATACATGAAGCATCCTCAGAGACTTTAGGGGAAAATTAACGATAACAGGAACAAACAGATTCACTTATGAAGTAATAAGATTAAAGAAGACATAGACAGGGAAAATTAGAAAATGGAATTTGAGCGTAAAATTTGCCGCCCGGCACCAAATTTCGTCCTCCACGTATGGGAGAAGAGAAGCTTCGTAAAGCAACCTCACGGGGAAAGAACGGCCCACAGAATTGATGGATCGGAGTCCTCTATTCTGTGCACGTTGAAGGTATGCTATCCAGCTATCTGCAGCCATGCCCCAGATTTCACAGGCGTACATGAGTGAGATTATCAGCCCTCGAAGGAGGTGTAGCTTTAAGCGGACTGGCATCAAGCGCGAACCCAGCATTGGGTACAGAGAGGCAATGGCCCCCTGTACCCGTGCCTATAGTTCCCTGATGTGTCCGCGGAATGTTAGGCCTCTATCACGTTGAACGCCCAGGCACTTCATGGAATTTGTCCACTCTATTTTTGGTCTCTAAAGTGGAAGTTGGGGCAGTCAGCGGGGATGTGGCGCTTTGTAAGAATAATGGCGTGGCTTTTGTCCGGATTTACGGACATCTGCCAAAGCCTACACCGCTCGTGTGTGAGACGGAGGTGGCTCTTGATTGGGTTGAAGCCTCTGAGTATGTGTCTGTTTTTGCAGAACAGCACGTCCTCAGCGTACTATGCCATTTCGACCTGTGATTGAGTTGGAAAATCTGCAATGAACACACTAAAGAGTGTGGGAGATAGTACCGAGCCTTCGGGGACTCTGCCTCTCACTGGTCTCAGTGTAGATGTTTCCCCCGCTACTGTGACTGTAAATGTTCTGTGTCTGAGAAAGCTGTGTACGATGTTGATTAGCTGTGTAGGTAGCCCCAGTTGGATAAGTGTCAGCCCGTCCGGCCACGCCGCTTTGTTTGGTTTGAGGCTTTGGAGTACGCCCTGGACTTCACTAGGGCGAATGACGGGAACACGTTCCGCGTCTGCGGGAGGGCGTCGATAAAATCGGCGCACCTCCCTGCGAACGCGTTAGGAAAAGATCTGGTCCTGTGGGTCCTCTCTTGGACATAGAGTGCATTCAAGATAGTCGGCGAACGCATTTGCTTTGGCTTGGGGTTCATAGGCCAGGTCTTGTGTGCCGTGGATGGGTGAGGTGACCTTTGCGATTCCTGAGGGTTCTTGCGATGCGCCACACGTCGCCATTGTTAACGTGCAGTCTGGCCATTGTATCCTTCCATGCTTGCACCTTGTGCTCACGCAGTCGGACCCTGACCAGTCGACGTAGACGTCGCAAGAGCGCGCGATTATGTGGCGTGCGGTTTCGCTTGTATGGTCTCCGTGCCGCCCAGGAGCGGCGGATAAGGAGGGTGATATCTTTAGGAAGAACGTCTGGATGAAGTGGTGCAGGTCCGTGAACTGTTAGGTTTTTGGCAGTTCGCGTCAGGATAGAAGTGAAGGATGAGATTGCCTTCTCAGTGTCCGGGATATTGGTTATTTTTGAGTTCGGTGGAATAGAAGTGCGGAGGCAGTTCCTGACGACTTCCCAATCAACTTCTCGCGTTTGAAGCGAGGTGTTATGACTCGTAACCATGGTGTTGATTTCTGTCAGCACCGGAATATGGTCAGAATGAAGTGCGTTTAGTGACGTGAGAGTGAGATGGAATGGAAAATGTTTTGTGATCGCGAAGTCAATGACTGATGGCAGTCCTCCACCTCGTGGGCAGTACGTAGGTTGCCAGGGACCCTGCACTTGAAGCTGTGGGTCTCCATCTATTAGGCGAATGATTTGATTGCCTCTTACATCTGCCCGACGACCACAATGCCAACGCTGATGTTTTACATTGAAGTCCCCGGCCATGATAGCACTTGGGTGTAGGTTCAGGATAGATAGTCGACTGGAACGAACTGCCTGTTGGGGGCTGGTACACAGAGACCACCAGGACCTCAGTTCCGCCAAGGTCAATACAGATTGCCGTGGCCTCTAGTGTTTGAAAAGGCGGGAGCGGGATGGGTTTATAGACTACATTTTGCCGGTCAGGTACCGCTATACCACCGCCAGCGCGGCCTTGGCGATCCGTGCGATGGCAAAGGTAGCCCGGGTTGCGGAAACGGGAGTCTGGACGGAGATGCGTTTCGCTGACTAGGATGGCGTCTAAGGCATTTGCTCGAGCGAACTGCAATAGCTCAGCCCCCAGATCAACCAGGCCACACGCATTCCAGAATGAGAAACGAAAAGGGGTACGAGACTTAGTTCGATTCGCCATTCTGTGATTGCTGGATACGAATTGACAGGAGGGCAATTCCCTCCATCGCAGCCAGCATCTTGCTTGCCGGGTCTGAGGCGCAGAAAACTTCACTATGATCTCACGGATCTTCTGTCCATGTGATTGCAGCAGGTTCTGCAGCCACTTAAAAACCTCCGTGAGATCCAGGGAAGCGGTTAGTTGGGTGGAGCTCGTGGTAGAGGGCTCTATGTTGCTGTTGGCTGGGGAGGATGACCTAAGGGGAGCAGGCCTACCTCGAGCCCTTTTGTCCCTCATCTGTCTAGGGGCATAGGTTCGCTATGTGCAACCTCTACAGTCGGGTTCGCAGGTTGGCGAAATAGTCTCCTCCCAATGAGGTCTGGATTGGACTCGGTGTTTCTGGGGCCTGGGGCCTGTGGTTGTTTGCGTTTTTGTGTGAGTGCTGGTGTTTTCCCACGAGACTCTTTTGGGGTTTCAGAGGATCTTTACACAACTTCTGCAAAAGATGGGCGGTGCTCGTCCTGCTGCCGGTCTTCCTTTTGTGACTGCCTGTGTGATGTCGTAGCCTTGGAGACTGAGGAGGGGAGTGTTCTTGCCTCTTCTCTGGCTGGCGCTGGCTGATGTTGCCTCTCCTGTGCCGGTCTTCTGCCAGCGATAACAGCCTTCCTTGTAGGGCAGCCACTAGATATAGAGGTATGGGGATGAGGCCAGGCTGACCTTTAGGTGCTGGCTTGGTCAGCTCCGAGACGAGGCGCTTCTCAACACCATGGGGAAGATTCCAATAAATCTACAGCCGTTATTTGCTGCCTATTTGGCTGAGGCACTGAAAACTCGCCACTCTACAGTTCATCCCTATACTATCTTTGTGCACGGTGTCCTCACTTTCATGATCAACAATGGCTGTTAGAGGTGGCAATGTTACAGATCTTCTCTCCCTAAAAGTGCGCTACTGGAATGCTAATGGACTCCGGCAGAAGTTACAAGAAACCTCCAACTTCATAGCAGACAAATGAGTGCATATCCTATTGTTACAGGAAACACCTGCCTTCCAATATTAGAGCCCGGCTACCTGGCATGGTTTGCTATCCTGCTGACAGAGCCAACGGCTATGGTGGCACTGCCATCTATGTGCACCGTAACATAGTCACCATCCGCTAATCACTGGTCAGACAGCAAACTTGGAAGCCGCAGGCATACAGGTGGAAACTACCAAAGGACCACTTCCACCTTTTGTCAGTCTATATCCCCCCTAATAAACATATAGTTGCTGGAGAAATTGATACCTTATTTTCTGCAAATACTGCCACACTGGCCATGGGCGATTATAATACCAACATCCCAGCTTGGAACTCCACTATTCTGAATGCGCGTGGAACAAGCCTAGAACGTTATTTTCAAACAAGAAACACCATGGTACTCTCACCGTCTGCCCCTATAATCTTCCATGGTGATCGTAGCCCTCAGGACGGGCTAGATATATTCTTAGTAAAAAATGTCCGTTCACATCCCAGGCTATTTACTCTTGCAGAGCTGTCTTCTGATCATTACCCTGTGTTACTACTATTCCAAACTCGCCCAAATTTCGAGGCTAAACGCCTGTGGCCAAACCCCCGGCGTACCAACAGGGAGGAATACACCAAGATGATGGCAGCTGAGCCTCCGACCTTTGATAGATGTGCTACCACCAACGAGGCTGATGCAGTCATCATGAGTATTTCGTCCTCTATTACAAATGCTATATCAAGGGCCACACCACCTGCCGTAACACCTATAGTAAAGTCCGGAAGCTCCCTCGTCATCTGCGTGATCTAATTGCGGCAAAGAACAAGGCTCGGCGTCGAGCACAGCACACAGGTTGTCCCATGGATCGCAGGGAGTACAACAGACTCCGATAAAATCTCACAATTAGCTCCAAGGTCATGCTAATGCGGATTGGGAACGTTGGTTCTCGTCACTAGACACAGAAGATCAGTCACTTTGGAGAATGTCAAAGGCTCTATTACGGCTCCCAGTTCAGGATAAACCTCTTTTCCATGGTCTCATCACAGCCCGATCTACAAGAGAAAAAGTGGGACTCATGGGTACTTTTCTTGAAAGTACCTTCCATCCAGCAGACACCTGCAATGAGCACCACATCCACCAAACAAATGAAGCAGTTCGGGCATACCTCTCTCGGCCACATGACCCTGAAGAACCTCCACCTACAAACCTCACTGAGCTGCAGCAATACCTATCCTCCGTAAAATCCTATAAGGCCGCAGGCTACGACAATATTCCCTATGCTACACTGCAGCAACTACCAATCTGCTGGAAGAAAGCCCTGGTCAACCTCTTCAATGATCTGCTCCGGCTTGCGTACTTCTCGACCATCTGGAAGCACGCCAGAGTGATCACCCTCCCGAAACCTGGCAAGGATTCCTCCACTCCAGAGGGTTATCGTCCCATTAGCTTGCTCCCCAGTTTGAGAGAGATCTTTGAGAAGGTCATGCAATCTCGTCTTAACCAATCACTAGACACTCTAAATACTACGGCCCAAACAGTTTGGTTTCAGGCGTAAACATTCCACGGTCCATTAACTTCTACGCTTAGTGGATCACATTATCACTGGCTCCAACAACTGCCACTTTGTAGTAGCTGTGCTTCTTGATCTTACTCGTGCATTTGATTCTGTCTGGCATGCAGGCCTCCTTTTCCGTCTCGTACAGTACAACATTCCTTCTTATCTTATTCATCTAATCAATACTTATCTACACATTAGGACTTTCAGTGTCACCATTGAGGAAATCACATCTAGATCTCATCCTGTCAATGCTGGTGTACCCCAAGGCAGCGTTCTCGGACCTGTTCTTTTTCTCATCTATATAAATACCTGCCATTCTACGTAAACTGCACGCTCTTCCAGTCTGCGGATGATACAGCAATTGCCACCGCCTCCAAACGACATGAACTTGCTGTACGAAGATTACAAAATTACTCGGACCAATTAACAACCTGGTTCAACACCTGGCGACTTAGTGTTAGTCCCACTAAATCTCAAGCCATCACCTTCACCAGACGAAGGGAAGATGTCCCGGAACTACGCATTGCCGGGGGCTCTGTTCACTGGACAAACCAGGCCAACTATCTTGGTGTTACCCTAGACAGCAAACTCACCTGGAAACCGCACATAGAAAAGGAGGACAGCAAGATCTCCCGTAGGGTGGCTCTACTTTATCCCCTCTATCATAGACATTCCTGCATGTCCATTCCCAACAAACTACTGCTCTACAAGCAAGTCCTCCGTCCTGCTATCACTTATGCATGCCAGATATGGGGAACTGCTGCTACTGCACACCTCAATAGGCTCCAAGTACTCCAAAGTCGCTTTCTCAGAATATCAGTTAATGCTGGCTGGTACATTCCCAATACCCATATTCGTTGTGACACATCCATCCCCACTCTCCATGACTACATCCACTCTCTCTCCCAAAAGTTCTTTGACTCTCTCTCGCACAGCTTCAATTCTCGCATTCGTCAGGTCTTGGAGAGTATGACATAGACCCTGGCGAAAGCTAAAAAGGACCTAGACTTGTCCTCGGCAACTAAAACTTAAACATTCTTGCAAATCTTTCAAATTTCCATTCTTCATAACAACTGTACCCACTTCTAGACTATAAACCCACTAAAACAGTCCCACCGCTTAACCACAATCGTTCTATTATAACCATTCTTCTACCAGCAAATGACCTAGTCCTGGCACGGTAACAGTCAGGAAAGCACCGCCTACAAGGCAGCTCAACTTTCCAACGACGCGTACACGAGATTGTCCTCTGTTGCTGCTGTTGCCGCGAAGCGAAAATGCTTTTCTGGGCTTGGCCCTTAGCTACCAGCGTTCCTCGCAGGAAGTATCAACGCCATCAGCTAGCTGCAACTTAGGCGCAGCGTTAAGCTTGCGTGCATCGTAGAAGGAACGAAGAGCCCAGCCAGCCTCTTGGAGGCGGGAAGAGGGGATCGGAGCCTGCAAGAGCTACATAATCCTGCAAAGTGAACGGGTAGAATTACAATGCCGCAGCCAACAGTCCCCGTCACTGGTTTTTAGGCGCCCTTTAAGGGTTGGCCCTCTGTAATTCGGGCTTCTTAGCGCTCCTCACTTGCTCTTTCATTCTTCAATATTCTTCCTTCATCTATTCTATTGGATTTGCAAGGGCTTAGCCCTTGTTCTCAATCACAACCTTGTGTTCTTCCCCTGCCTCCCAAATACTACCTACTACCTTCCTATTGGCATTTGTGTCTTTTGTTTGTTACTTTGTTCATATCACCAACAAAATGCACCACAATCTCAACAATTAAATTGAAAATGCCAGAGCTTGTGTTATCCTTTACGTTTAGTTTTACCTTTCTTAGAGAAAAGTAGTTAATTTGCAATAGATATTGTATAGTTATTATTGTAATTTAATTAGTTTAAATGATTATTAAATTGATGTAACTTTGACTCCTCCAAATAATCATATTAAGTTTGCTACATTCCTCTCTAAAAAAGATAAAATTCCCAAATATAAAAATCTGCTAGTTATCAATTTAATTCTTTAGATTGCCACCAGTTTTACATTGGAGGTACCAAACATAATGTTGCGACTGACACATAAGTTTTTATATACATTGCAGTTTCCAGAAAAAGTAAATTTAGAAACATGGTAGCATAACCTTATTTAAATGTAATTTGCTGTTATATATTATAAATATCAATGATATCCAACTGTTCTTTATATACCTAAATGCGCATATGTCATATTCTTTTAAACTTTAAAAATTTATATAAGGTTATTGAGAAAAGGCAAATTTGTACAAAAATGGAAGTGTAACATTAGTTTGTTCACGAGATGATGCAATGTGAGAGAAATAATATGTAACATTGTGGTTATTGGTAGCTGCAAGAATGTGATTACGTCATGTAAACTGCCACGTAGCGCACAATGCATGTATTATATGAACTCCATATTGAATATCATTGTAATGCATTTTTAATTCAGGCTTTTGCTCGCCAACTTTGACAGTTGGTCCGACGAAACATGTAGACCTTATGTCAAATCTACTGCTTTATACTTATGGAACATATGAATTATTTACAAGTTGGCGGCAGCTATAACCAGGGAAACTGTGGCTTCCACTAAACTATGTTTACAAGATGCTACTTTCAAAACTATGAGCTGCCCGCAACCAGAAGGTAGCTCATGGGCACAAACAAGTGACTGAATGAGTAACATGAACTACGACTGGCAAAACAAATAGGAGTCATAAACTACCACTCACGATGGTTTGTCATTAGCAAAACTACCGTTATTTTCAACAGAAGTGTAGTATCTGATCAATATCATACTGAGAAAAAGGAATGTCTGGGGAAAGAAATGTTCTCAAAGTGACCCTCTGGAACATTTGTCAGGTGGGAGAAAAAACTCATGTACTTCTCTCGCCTTCCTGAACGAATGTGAAAATGATTATGGAGGATCTATTAAGTGCATAGTAAGCAAACCACTTGTGTGAGTTTGCTGTCAACATAACGAAAGTCTGCAATACAACGAATAACGTAACCGCATTAAAGAGTTGGTGAAAGGCGTGGCTACTTATGCTAATCTCTGGCTAGAAACCGAGTCAATTGAAATGCTTATTGGCAGACATGTATATGAGAATTACAAAGATTTACATAAATGTTGACTATGTAATTACAACTATTATATACACATTAGTATATTTATTAAAAAGGGACCAAATATTGTGACTAATAATATGCAAATGATAATAAATATAATCATACAAAACGCTGAGACCAAAACCAGCTCTTTCCCTTTCAATAAGATCTGCTTCCTTGAAACGAGACAGGTGGCGGTCTGGCAACGTTCTCTATTCATCTCCGCCTCATACCATCATAAATCAAATAAATGGGTTTGGAAACCTGACAAGTAATATTTATCACACCATTCGTGCCATTACACTCATGAAATGAACAATGCGTTTTCAAACTTGACAACCGACTAAATCTCTTTTCACAAACTTTACATTGGTTCACTTCTTACCTTCATGAACTAAATTGTGTTTTCCTATTTGACAAGCGAGTAAAGCCCTTATCACAAACTTTACATTTGTGTGACTTCTTACCTTCATGAACTAAATTATGCCTTTTTAAATTTGACAACTGCGTAAAGCTCTTATCACAAGCTTTACATTTGTGTGTCTTCTTACCTCCATGAACAAGTAAATGTGTTTTCAAAGTTGACAACTGCATAAAGCCTTTATCACAAACTTTACATTTGTGTGATTTCTTACCTTCATGAATTAAATTATGTATTTTCAAATTTGACAAGACGGTAAAGCTCTTATCCTTCATGAACTAGTAAATGTGTTTTCAAATTTGACAACTGCGTAAAGCTCTTACTACAAACTTTACATTTGTGTGATTTCTTACCTTCATGAATTAAATTATGTCTTTTGAAATTTGACAAGTCAGTAAAGCTCTTATTACAAACTTTACAATTGTGTGACTTCTTACCTTCATGAATTAAATTATGTATTTTCAAACTAAACAAGACAGTAAACTTCTTATAACAATCTTTACATTCGTGAACCTTCTTACCTTCATGAACTAAATTATGTGTTTTCATAGTTGACAAGCGAGTAAAGCCCTTATCACAAACTTTACATTTCTGTGGCTTCTTACCTTCATGAACTAAATTATGTCTTTTTAAATTTGACAACCGCGTAAAGCTCTTATCACAAGCTTTACATCTGTGTGTCTTCTTACCTCCATGAACAAGTAAATGTGTTTTCAAATTTGACAAGACGGTAAAGCTCTTATCACAAACTTTACATTTGTGTGCCCTCTTACCTTCATGAACTAGTAAATGTGTTTTCAAATTTGACAACTGCGTAAAGCTCTTACTACAAACTTTACATTTGTGTGATTTCTTACCTTCATGAATTAAATTATGTCTTTTGAAATTTGACAAGTCAGTAAAGCTCTTATTACAAACTTTACAATTGTGTGACTTCTTACCTTCATGAATTAAAATTATGTCTTTTCAAACTAAACAAGACAGTAAACTTCTTATCACAATCTTTACATTCGTGTGATATCTTACCTTCATGAACTAAATTATGTCTTTTTAAATTTGACAACTGCGTAAAGCTCTTACCACAAACTTTACATTTGTGTGATTCTTACCTTCATGAACTAGTAAATGTGTTTTCAAATTTGACAACTGCGAAAAGCTCTAATCACAAACTTTACATTTGTGTAATTTCTGACCTTCATGAATTAAATTATGTCTTTTCAAATTTGACGAGTCGGTAAAGCTCTCATTACAAACTTTACATTTGTGCTACTTCTTACCTTCATGAATTAAATTATGTCTTTTCAAATTCAACAAGATAGTAAACTTCTTATCACAAACTTTACATTCGTGTGTTTTCTTACCTTCATGAATTAAATTGTGTGTTTTCAAACCTGACAAGTGATCAAAGCTCTTATCACAAACTTCACATTGGTACTGTTTCTTACCCGCATTTATTAGATCATATTGTTTCAAATTCGATACACATCTAATGCCATTCTCACACGTGCTAGACTGCTGGGTTGCTTTGCTCATATCACTGAAAGTACTGTGTTTTAAATATAAAGATTTTATAAGCGTTTCTTCCCCATCACTGCATTTGCCATGTTGATCACATTGTACGTAGTCCTGTGTGGTTAGGACATTACATGTAACATCACATTCTTGATAATCATAGCAAAGACGATCGATTCCATTACAGAAGTTTGGGTCTGTTGTTGGGACTTCCCCAGACAACAATGGAGACTTGACAGGAACTGTTTCTGGATATAATCTGAAATGTTGTGGAACGTAGTATCATTTTTAAAATGTGTGACATAACAAACTCAGAGATAAGTGGAAAGGAGCTACCAATAATGAATCTACCCATAATTATCATTTTAAATTAATCCAGAAGTGTATGGCCCAGTACACTAACCTTAGTTGTGGTGAAGAAAGCAAGTAAACAACCCTATTATTAGGTAATTCCTACAGCAAAGTGATCAACTATACAATACAATGTTTGGTTATTGTATTACAGCAATAGTACTTCAAGGGTTATGAAACACTGCGCTCATTTGACTTTGCTGTCACCTATGATTAGAAAGTGAAGAAAGCTTTGAATACTGGTTTACCTGAACAAGCAGAACTGGGAGGTTCTCATATTACATTCTTGTTCCTTTAAGGAATAAATAAAGAAATCAAAGGAAGAATTTGGACAGACTGAGTCAGACTGACAAATTTAATGCCATAGGCAGGACCTGAAGACGAATCTCCCAGTCTCTGTCAGTTGTTCTAACAATTGAGCGGACATTACTTCTCCAAATGACTCGCATAATCCCGGTAAGCAACTAAGAAATTCTCATATACATATCAGACAACTCCTTAATGACGATGTACAACATGTAAGAACCAAAGCCAAGGCTTTATAGTCAATCACTATTATTTGTCAATCTGACTCAATCTATCCAGAATTTGGCCTAAACACGGCTGGTGTGACAGAACAATTTAATTTCCATTTAGATCTTTATAAAATGTTTGTACATGTCCATACACATGCTAAAGAAGTCCTCCATTTTCTGAATGGCACTTTCAGTTAAGGATATGCCGGCTGCAGATCCATGACATTTGTATGCATTTTCAGCAAATAGGATGTATCTGTCAGACAACTATTAATAGATGGATGTATTGCTACTATTCCAAATGTAGCAGTCTTGTAAACAAATTCTTTATACTGGGACACTGCAAATGATTATTACTTATTCTTTGGAAAATCCACAGCTGCAGTTTCTAGAAATGACATTGTTTGTAAAATTTTGGTCACCATTTGTTAAAATTCATAATCTGAGTTCCGAAATATATGAAATAATGGAGTATCAAATTATCCTAAAATACCATATCATAAAGATTCTCTTACCGCAATTAAAATAAAAAGTTAGAAAATATAAAAAATATAAAAATATAAAACTATAAAATAATAAGGAATATATAATAATAAAAAGATCATAAAACTAAATAATAATATAAAATATAAAAAATATAACATAAACCAGAAAATATGCATGCAAAGATGCAGTAGAAATTTTCAAAATATGCACAGAAATAATGCAGTATGAAATGGTGCTAATATTTTACCTTATTGGGAAACTTTTATTGCACCTAACCTCAGCAAGATATAAAGAAGGAATTAATTTTTCTGGCCTAAATCGCACTTTGAAGTGCAAAAATTTTCATAGAGAAAACCAAATCCGACCAGAAATTCGAGCCATAGTTTCCTCCAAGTAGCGAAAAAGCAAGGGACAGAGCAATAAAAGATAGGAATAACACTACAAGAACTGCACAATGTAAGTTAAAACACATGTTCTTATATGACGTTAGTGCTTATATGGCACAGAATTGCTGCAAATAAGTGAACATCTACAGCACAGCAGTTGAAGTACATAGTTTCATATGGACATACTTACACATATACTCTGTTGTATTTTGTAGACAGAAATATGTTCAATCTGGAAATTAGTTTTGTCCCATACCATTTTGCTTAGAGCAAGTTCTACAGTATATCAATTTGTATTGGTTCAAGAGCTTGATCACACACATACTAAAACATAAATGCTGGAGTAAACATAAGGCTTACAATTGAAGAGTCAAGACTTACCTTGCAGATTTTATTGTAGGAAGGACCGCATCCTGTAACAGAATAATTCAAATGTATACAGCTTTCATACAAATATCCACACAGTGTTAAATGTCCTGCTAAAACATTTACAGGATATGTAGAGACAATATTTGATATTTTATCGTGCAGCGATATGTTAGAAAACCAAAAAGTGTAGAAAGTATTTGTTTGGTTTAGAGAACACAGAACTGGAAACAGAAATGTTTAATAAATTAGAGTATATGATTATATATTGCTCGTCTGTCCCATTTAATCACTGCTTGTTTTTCCAATTCCTCCACTTTTGTGAAAGCTCTACACTTGTCATGTTTAAAAGGCTGTCATTCAAACACTAAGCAAACGATTATTTTGTTTAATAATTAGCTATTTATAATTAGTAATTATTGCTAACAAATACTATATTTATAACAAAAACTTCACTTTTCTTTAATGATTATGGAAATTTGAAGTAATTATAAGATCATAACTTTGTAAACATTCATTTACATTATCAATCACTTTTAATTTCATTGTAGTCAATGAAACCAGAATAAAAGAACATTTTCTAAATATTAGGTATAAACATACTGATATATCAGCCACAGCAGATAAGTTCTGATCATTTAACCATGAAATAAAATAGGAAGTTAAATTATTAAAACAATGAAATAGTCCAATAGCCATAATTGTTTGGGAAAAATTATTTATTTTAAAAAGTGACATGTGATGAATTTTGAAATATCGACAATTGATTGTGTCTTTAAATATGTATTTTCAGAGTTTAGTAGCACTGGCAGGTGTGTAGAGACCTCTAGTGACTAATCTTGAGAAACACGAAATTGAAATTGATAATATAAATAAAGGTTTATGAAATTGCGATCTTATTTCTTGAAGTTTCCATCACTTTCTTTAAAGTTAAATGAAGTATTGTAATAAATAATTATATTTGTGTAGTGTTTGTTGCTTCACTTTTTCTAATTTCATTTTTAGGTAATTATATGGTGCTATCTGTCAAGCTGGCTGAGTGGTGCCATCTCTATATCTTGGCAGAGGACCTAACTGTGGACCCTCATACAATGGTATAAACATGTCATAGAGCTAACAATCACTCCAAATTCAGTCAGGATAAGGGATAACATTATAAAGGAACCTAAAACACTAACTTAACAAGAGCAACTTTGAATTCAGAACCTCGCTAACTCCATATTACAGAAGTGGCTGGTTTTTCACTACACGCCACACCATTCAAATGGATCCATAAATAAAAGTCGAGAGGGTTAAGGTAACTGAAACTCCATGCTTGCTCCATTCATGAAAGATTTCTAAAAACTGGCAATTATAGAAACTGAAATGCTTGTTGCACAAAGCATATTGTACATCAAACTGCTAAGGGCAGTATCTACCTCAAGTACATCAAGATAATTTCTCCACTCGTTGGTTGGGTTAGCATGTATGGTGCAAGAACTGAAAAGCAGCTTTATAATGTTGTTACTACCCTTCCAAACAAATTTATTTGGTTGTGATCATGAGGATGGAAAAAAGCCTGATGTCATTTCTGTACTCTATGTAAGTGCTCAGGGTACAAGGTACCGTCATGATGAATATGATACACTTACATGCAGTTCAAGGGCCACATGTAACCGGCCCACTGTCCACATAAACCTCTAGATCAGGTCATATCAGGTAGGCAGTGCTGAGTCTCTTTCACATACAGAATGTGTCAAATACACAGTACGAGATTTGCTGGAGTGATATATTGTTTGAATTTATATGCTACTGCCAAAATAAGTCTAAAGAATGAATGTGGCAATGGAACACAAACCTGACATACATCTTAACTCTGCTCCAACACTATACAAGAATTAATTTTCCTTAAGACAAAGCCCAAAGCTTACCTAAGTAAAATAACATGTAATATACACAAATGTTGTACACATAGGCTTGGCTTCAGCGCTTGAAACAACTTAACACTTGATAACTATGATCAAATGACTCTAACACTTACTGCTATCCAAACACATCACTCTTCACTTCCTGGTTTACTGACCAGTGCCTCAGTCATGTTTACTTTCTGGCCAGCTCATATCATCTGACCTAAGTTTTATGGCTGGACAACATACATCTCCTTGAATCTGCAGCTACTATAGCAGCACTTCTACACAGGAGAACCCTACAGTGAAGGCTTTTTGGTGGATAGTGACAAAAAGACAGAGGACAAACCCCCAACACTACTCTCTCAGTGTGGTTGGCATTAATCCCTAAGTTCATTTTCTCTCCATTTAGGGAGGAAAACTGCACTGTTCTAGTTGTAGGCAGCCAGTACTCACTTGTTCTGAAGATGTCCAAAAGACATGTCCAAAAGACATAACTAATCACTTAAATCACGGAATACAGACCCAAAATCTACATTGTTTGATTACATCATTAGCATTTACCTCAAATATGAGATGACTAAGCCATACAGTACCTATAAGACATTCTAGCAACAAATGTCATATTTAAATAACTAAACAGCTGATAATTATAGAGCTGAATATCACAAAGTATAACAGACTAATGTCATAATCATATCTAGTTTCAACGTCCTTTAAGGCTAAAAATAAGGAATATATACATAACATGCTCTTCTTGCAGAAGAAGAATGTAAAGATTAGATTAGATAGATTTGCATTCAGTAGGTTCACTTGTAGCCAGAAAAGGATGTGAACATTGAATATGTCCAGAGGTATAAAGTTTAATAGCATATATATGTACTTGAAAAGTTAACATAAGACACGTATTATAGTATACAGCCAATATGAACGGCAATATGGAAAACAAAGCAGGGATAATTATATATGATACAAAATCAAACACGTTTTAAATCAGCTTTCACTTGGCTTATGCCAGTACATCTCAATCTTTTTGCAATGGATACCATTCATTGTTATTTCTTAAATACATATACATTAAAAATAAACAATCAACATGCAACAAGGATTTGTGGCAGAACAGATATTGGTCCATAAATTGAAACATTTTTACATTCTTTGATAGATAGAGTCAACTTGAAATATTCAATGCCATGGCTGGGATTTGAACCACGGATCTCCTGGTTTCCACCCAGTCGCACCAGCCCATTGAGCTACCATGGTGACTGGATGGAATCCAGGAGATCCATGTTTCAAATCCCAGTCATGGCTTTGAATTTTTCATGTTGACTCTATCTATCAAAGATCTTAGCCTATATATGGCTAGTGTGAAGAAATGATTAATTTCCATCAAATAACTAAAATTATTGCATTCGTCTGTTTTGAAAAGAGGTTTAACAATTATGTGTTTCATTGTTAGGGAAAATTCTAGCTTATAGAGACTCATTGCATAATAGACTCATACTAATTTATGAGGAGCAACATTTTAAGATTTTTGTAGTTATTTCATTATAACCAGAAAAATTCTTCACTTGTAAAGAGTCAATAATTTTATTTATTTCGGAATGTGTAGTTAAACACTTTAACAAAGTCTGTTTCTCAAAGTCTGTGAAACTTGATCTCAGAAATTCTAGTGCTGCTTCTTTACTTCCATAATTAATATTTAATTCTTTTGTTATGTCCAGAAAGAATTTATTAAACAATTCTGCAAATTCAAGAGGTTTGGCAATTTCATGACTGTCAACACTAAGTGTTATTGGGCAATTTTCTGATGAGTGTTTAGGTGTCACATTTTTTTATTACATCAAGTGGTTTTTATTTTATTGTCTGAGTTCTGAATTAGTTTATTATAATGCAATATTCTAGCTGCTATTATTACTTTCTTTAGAATTTTACAATATTTTTGTAGTAGTTTTTTAAATACAAATTGTTACTGATTCTAACTTGTTGATATAGTTCTCTTTTACGTCTGCATGAAGTTCTACTTTCAAAAGTGATCCAGGAATTGTCTTTTTTGAAGTTAAATGTTTTTCTATACATAGATGGGAAGCAAAATTCAAAGTGAGTTTTAGAGCATTGAAGAAAGCTATTATATTTATTGTTGGTTCCATTAATCTCATAAGTTTGTTTCCAATATTCAAGTGTAACGTTTTTACTAAATTCATTCGAAGTATTTTCATTTATTTTCCTATATTTCGTATAAGTGTAATAAGGATTGAGTTTTAAATTTATCTGATCAATCCTTAGAATTTGTGCATCATGATCTGATAGTCCATTAGTTTTTGATGAGACAGAGCAAAATTTGATTATATCTGAAATTACATATATAATATCAATAGCTGAGGTTGAATTATTTTGGATTCTTGTTAGAAAGTTAACTGTATATGACACGTGGTAAATAAAAAACTAAGCTGTTCCCTTTGAAGACTCGATTTTAGATAATCCATATTTATGTCATCACAAATGATTATTTCTCTTTTTGTTTTAAATAGAAAATTCAGAGCATATTCTACTTGCTTTTTAAAAATTTGAAAATTTCCTAAGGGAGATCGATATAAGGCTGCTATGACAAAGTTCAAATGACTTCCAGTTAACTAGACTGCACAGATTTCGAGATCATTCGCATAACAAAATCTGGATAAATCTAAAGTTTTAAAGATCAGATCATTTCTAACACATATACAAATTCCACCTTTATATAATTTTTTTCTACTATATTCTGCTCCTAAAGAGTATGCCTGCAATGAAATTGGTGTAAGTGATTAGTTTCCTAATGATGTGCAACACTTGCGTTATGTTACAAAATGTAATAAGTGCCATTTAGTCGGTTTAGTTACAATCACATTAACATTCAGGAAAACAAGGTTACTATCTTTCGGCTGAATAAACAGGCATGAGAGAAAACCTTCTTACACTTTATAAAGAAATACAAAACTAATTGGAAAAATCTTTGTAGTTGGTTTAGTGACATTTTGTCATGTACATTTTATATTATCGAGCGACTAGTTTTAGAATACACTGCCTTCATTTTGAACCTCTTTCCAAATAGTATCTGTTGTCTGGTCTTCTCTCTATGGCATGGAGCGATACAAAGACAAAATATTTAAATTAAATTAAAAGGGAGTCGATTAATGAAACTAAAGAACACTTACTTATAAATTCTTCCGGAAACTATTTGAAACAGTTAGTACAAAACACAGCTGTAAACACTAATCCTGTTATATTTAACAAACTGCCTTACTAAACTAGGCACAATAGATAGATAATTTATTCATCTTGTAAATCATACATTGTACATGAGTACTATGATACAAACACGTAAAATTGTGAATTTACAGTGCATTAACTATACTTATAAATTAACAAGTCACATCCAATAAGGACAAGTCAGTGTTTGTACAAAATAATGTTTTATAAAGATATCTCAAGAGTTTGATAATATACACAATTAATTCAGAAATGTAACAATATTATAAACTTTCCACAAATTCACTAACAGAATAAAACCAGTGTTCTAGCAAGTGTGCTAAAACCGACTTTTTAAATGCAGAAAAATTGCAAGTGGTTTTATTGGCTATAGACAGTTTATTAAAAAAAGTGATTCCTAGGTATATTACACTGTTTCGATGAGCTCTTGTGTTACTTCTATTCACATGAATGTCCATTCTCTGTCTAGTATTATGATTATGAACTGTGTCATTAAAGGTACAGTGGCCATTTCCTTTCATTAAATTTGTCTTTGTAAATTTTAAAATTTCAAAAATGAAAATACATGGGAGAGGTAAGATTTAAAATTTTTTAAATAATGGTCTGCACGTAGATGTTCATTTAACTCTTCCAAGTATTCTTAGAATCCGTTTCTGCATTATGAATAATGATTTACAATGAGGTGAGTTACCCCATAATGTTATGCAATATTTTAAAATGAAGTGAGCACACACAAAATACATGCTTCTGAGAGTTTTTATGTTAACTATGTGCACCAGTTGTCTGAAATTATAACAAATTGTACTCAGTTTTTTAATTACATGATCAACATGTGTCTCCGACTTTAGGTTACTCTGTATCCAAAGACCAAGAAATTTAGTTGTATTCACATACTTAATTACTTCATTATTACATATTAATTGTGATTGTACAGTAGATATTCTGAGAAAAATGAAAATGAATTACATAAGTATTATCCAAGTTTACAATTAAATTATTATTGCTGAACCATTTAGAAATATTATTGAACTTTCTGCTTCATAAGATTTGAAGCCTTCAAGTGTATTGCTTTCAATTAATATATTTGTGTCATCTGCATATTGAACTATTGATTTAGCTGTAATATTTGAGTGTAAATCATTTACAAACAATAAGAAAAGAATAGGTCCCAAAATAGAACCTTGTGGTACACCAAACTTAATGTATTGTCACCCAATTATCGGGAAGCACCACAAACAACAGCTGAGAAGGGACCGGAGGCCACGCCACGCCCACTCATTTGTCTCCTGTCACTAACTGAAGGGATGGTTAGCAGAGGGATGTCGGGCCCCTGAGCCGTCTCTTTACCCTTCTCCTAGGGTCTGGAAATTACGGGACATTCAATCTAATCGAGAACCTTCTAGATCGGCAAACGAACCCTATATAAGCGACACGTCGTGCAAGGGGCAGTCAGTCAGTGCTTGACGAGCTAGCAAACGGACGAGAAGACTGTGTACGTGCATCGGAACGTTAACTTACGAACTGGTGAATTGTAATTGTGTGCATTACGTATTTCTGTGTAATTGGCAAGTGCTTAACTGTAAGTCGTTGGAAATAAAGAACATTTTTTGAGTGGTGCAATTGGACTTTTCATTTCACGAACCCACCAAGTCAAAATTGGTGTCAGGAAGCGGGAAGACAACAGCACCGAACATAACAGCCATGGACGCGGCATTGGAAAAGATTTTGGAGAAGATGATGGAAATGAAAGCGGAACTGAAACAAATGAAGACGGCCAACGACAACATCACCGGGAAGATGGAAGAAACGAAGGCCGAATTAACAACAAAAACAGAAGCGGCAAATAACAACCTGGCCGCAAAGCTGGAAGAAATGAAGACGGCTAACGATAACCTCACGGAGAAGATGGAAGAAATGAAGGTTGCGAACGAGGCCCTCGCCGCGAAATTTGAGGAACAGTTGGCCGGCGTGAGGGAGGACGTCACGGGACTCGGCAAGCGGATCGGCCAGGTGGACGAACGCGTCGGTGACCTCGCGAGCCGCGTCAATGAGCTGGAAGGAAAGGCCGACAACAGCGCCAAGTCCCTGAGCGCCATGGTGGAGGACGTCGTCGGCAGGTGGTTGAAGGATTTGAAGGCCGACGCACCGGGACGCGACATAACATCGCCGCGCGTCAAACCTCCCAAGTATGACGGCGCGTCAACGTTTGAGGTATTCCGCCGCCAGTTCGACACAGTGGCCAGGCACAACGGATGGTCACTGGAGGAGGAGGCCACACAGTTAATAGCCAGCCTCCAGGGAAGAGCCGCGGAAGTCCTAAACGCGGTGCAGACGACGGCGGCGCCCAAGGACATCTGGGAAGCCCTGGAGGATCGCTTCGGGAACCACCGCTTAGCCGCAGCATACCGCAGCCAGCTAAAGGCAAGGTCACAGCAGCCGGGGGAGACGCTGCAGGAGTTCGCCATTGCGATCGAGCAGCTGGCTAGCAAGGCCTTGGTTGACCTGCCACTGGAGTTCGTATCCCGGGAAGCCGCCTACAATTTTGTCGACGGGGTACGGGACACGGAGATTCGTCAGAGCCTAATGCTCGGGGAATATAAAACCATCCACGAGGCGCTGACAGCGGCATTAAGGATGGAGGCGGCCAAAATAACATCTATCCCGACGTCGAGAACGAGGAGTGTCCGCTACGCCGGAGACAGAAGACCAGCTGAGGGACGCCGGCGAACACCTAGTGGCCTGTGTTGGGGGTGTGGACAGCCCGGACACCTGCAGAGAGACTGCCCACACCAGGAAGAGCAGCCGGAAAACGAGTAAGGGCCGTCATGGAGAGGGGCACGTCGGCGCCATCACCACCATCCCCTCGAGTGACACTGCGCGCCGTCAGCCGGCGTATGGATGACAGCCTCATCGCGGACGGTTGGGTAAGAGGGAAGCCGTGCCGCGTACTGGTGGACACCGGGGCGGCCGTGACCATCATCAGACCTGACGTGGCGAAGGGTTTGCCGGCAAGGAAGCCAAGCCGACCATATCAGCTTGTCACGGCATCGGGCGACACCTTGCCTGTGGAGGAGGAGGCCCTGCTGGAGCTGAACTTGGGACGGAGTGCCGTGCGTCTGTGGGTGTTCGTCGCGAAGGTGGCTGAGGAGGTGATCCTGGGACTGGATGCCCTCAGAAGCCATGAGGCGACGGTCAACGTCGGCAAGAAGGTCCTGCGGCTTAACGGAGAAGAGGTTATACTCCGCCAACCCGAAGAGCGCCTTGGAATTTGCAGGGTCGTCCTGGACGAAGACGTGGTTGTCCCCGCGAGGAGCGAGGTGGTGGTGACGGCGCGACTGGAGGGCCAGAGAACCAGGAACATGATGCTGGACCAGAAGACGCCTGTAAACGAACTGTGTGTAGCCAGGGCATTGCTGCCGTGCCGACATGCTGGAGGACATGAGATCCAAGGGAGTGATTGAAGAGTCTGACAGCCCTTGGTGCTCCCCTGTAGTCTTGGTGACAAAGAAGAACGGCGAGCTGCGCTTCTGCGTAGACTACAGAAAGTTGGCAAGTGCTTAACTGTAAGTCGGTGGAAATAAAGAACATTTTTTGAGTGGTGCAATTGGACTTTTCATTTCACGAACCCACAAAGTCACAGTATTTTGTGTCTGATCAGTATTCTTTAATGTGATATTTTTCTGGATGTGAAATTTCTACTATTTGCTTCCTGTCCTTTAGATATGATTTGATCCATTCCAATGCATACCCTCTAATACCCATATGTTCTAATTTTTGGAACAGTAAATTGTGGTTTAGTACATCGAATGCTTTAGTTAGGTCGAAAAATGCACCTATAATTTTGTCTTTGTTATCTAAAGTATTTATTACACTGTTTACAAAATTAAAAAGTGCAGTTTCTGTTGACTTCTGTTTACAAAACCCATGCTGAGTTCTAGATATTAAATCATTCATCTCTATAAATGATATAAGTCTTTTACAGAATACATTTTCCAGTACTTTAGAGAAGCTGGATAAGAGTGAAATTGGCCTGTAATTTAGTAAATTGGTTTTATCTCCCTTTTGTATAGTGGCTTTACTTTAGCAGTTTTTAAAGCTTCTGGAAACACTGCATGTTCAAGTGAGCTATTGCATACGTCTGCTAACGGGTGTGCAATAAGAATAGAATATTTTTTTAGCAAAAAATCAGGAATGTTATCAATACCTGAAGAGTGCTTGGATTTAAATTTGGATATTACTGAAACGATTTCCTCGAAATCAGTAGGGCACAAGAACGTTGTTGTTTCACATATATTTACTCTATTTGTTTTAACTGAAGTACCCATTGTGGAGTTCTTTTGTGAAACAATATTTTCAGCAAGATTTATGAAGTGATCATTAAAAGTCTCTGCTATTAACTTTGGGTTTGTTATTAATTTTGAATGCTTCTGCAGTACTAAATTATCTACATTCTTATTGGGCTTTATTTCATTGTATATTACTTTCCATGAGGCTTTCATTTTGTTCTGGGTACTTTTGATGAAGTTATCATCTGCCATCTCTTTTGCTTGTTTTATAACTTTATTCAATGTGGCTTTATATTTTTTAACCTAGTCACTGAGTTGTGGAGTGACAGTCACTGTTTGCAGAATTTCATGTAATTTTCTATTGTGCGCGCAAGATGTTATAATTCCTTTAGTAAGCCACAAATTTGATTTTCCTGAGAATGATTCTTTTATTTGTACAAGTGGGAAAGCTATATCAAAATAATGCTTAAATATCTTTTGAAAAGTTTTGAATTTTTCATTAGTATCAGATGTATCATACACTTCATGCCACATTTCGCTTTTTAATAAATACAAGAAATAGTCTATATTTGAAGCATTGAATTGTCTGGTAAATTTTGTTTTTCTAAGGTTTGGATTCATACTGTTGTCCACATTTATTGATATTAACTGAGCATTATGATCACTGTAACCCATATTCAGTGGGTGAATTTTGTACAACTGACTAGCATTAGTAAAAATTTGGTCAACTATGGTTGCACAGAATTTTGTATTTCTGTTTGGGAAATTAACTAAAGGTTTTAAGTTAAATGTATCCACCAAATCAATAAAGTCATTCTCTTGTTTTGAGATTTTAGCAAAATCAATATTGAAGTCTCCACAGACATTGAGTGTTTTGCTTAAATGTCTAAATTTATTACTTTTGTTATTAAGAATATTTTTGATAATACAAAGAATCTGGTTCTGAGTTAAACTGCCCACCAGGATATGGGTTTAAACGTTTATGTCTGGGTCAACTATTGTCTTCGAATTAGAGACTTCAGTTTACTCTTTATTTAAGGACAAAAGATTGTAATATTCTCCAGTAGTACAAAGATTGTAATATTCTGCAATAGTACAGAATATATTGGCAAGATTATTACAAAACATTGCTCAGTTTAACTCAACAGGTTTCAACATAACTTACCTTAGTATTATTACCAATTGATGAAGTTTCTGTTTCCATCCACCAGGGTTCTTCTTTAATTTCTATTTTGTTATCAATTTTATGATCACTGTTGTATTTTTTATCAATCATTTCAGGATCCTCTAGAAGAAATTCCCCCTCATCCTGTTCATCTTCATTGCTTTTATCCATCTCGCAGTTGTTGCTCCATATATCAGTTTCGCTCTTAATCTGTTTTACAAGTTCTTTGATAAAAGGAGTCTCTGATTTAATTTCTGTTTTGACTGTCATGTCACAATCAGTATCCAGAAGTACAGTATCAGTACTTGTATTTATAGAAACAACCTTCTGAAAGAACTCTCTCTTATTCTGTGAGGTTATGTCATCTGTGACATTCTCTTCTTTGGTTTCTATTTTCTTATCCATTTCAAATCGCTTTTGAATCAGATGGAGATTTTGTTTTTAGAAAAAAATCTGTAACGAGAGAAATATATTATAGATACTAAAAAAATATGCATAAATTTTACAATTACTTTCTTTGAATCCATCAATAAATGTTCAAATGACACTACACAACAGTGTTCTGTTATTGTACAAACAACTTCTTGGAAAGCCTCAAGTATATCAAGGTTGTGTCCAGAACTCAAACTACAGAGACTTGTCTCTTTATGTCAATGCTATTATCACTTCAGCTAGCTTACTGAGGAAATGTAACAATGTTAAACCTGCTAGTGTATTTAAAATGTTTTGGATAAAGATCAAAGCATTGTCAGATATCAGATATACCTTAAACAAACTGCAATGTTGGGAACCATCACAGTTTGTATTTTGTAAACTGTTGTTCCATAATACTCATGAAAAATAATTTGACAGATTAAACTTAACAATGATTAGCTATGAAGTATCTGCAGCATTACACATCACCTTTGTGACATGATATTTCTGTATTTGGTATTGCCTTTAAGAGTTACTGCAATATTTAAATTAAACAACAACTTTAATACTTGCATACTTCAATAATAATACTTTAATACTTCAAACTCACGACGTTTAGTTTTGAATGGATGACCAGTCCAAACGTATCAGTTTAACGATGATGGCTTTTCGAATCGATTGTGCTGATGCACCGCAGAAAGCGATATGAGAATCGGTTTAGTTACTACAGCAAGAACGGGGCATCAGTAGCAAAGTAATTCGTGCAGCAAAAGTTTAATCATAAAATATTGTCGTGGCAATGCACATAAAAGGTTCGCACATAAAGGTATAGCCTGCCTGCTATACTTGGACGTCATCATCGTCGGCAAGACTTTCAAAGACCATCTGGAAAACCTGAGCAAGGTACTACAGAGACTGCAGGTGACTAACCTGAAGCTGAACGCCAAGAAATGCTAGCTCTTCCGCAAGGAACTGAACTACTTGGAACACATAGTCTCAGCAACCGGAGTAGCCACAGACCTGGAGAAGACACAAGCCGTGAGAGATTGGCCTCGGCTGAAGGATATGAGAGAGTTGCGCAGGTTGCTGGGGCTGTGCAGCTACTACCGCCGCTTTATCATGGGGTTCTCCAACATCGCCAAACCCCTTATCCGCCTGACTGAAGAACACCAGCCCTATGTGTGGACGGATGATGCCGAAGGCACTTTCTGGCACCTGGAGACCTATGCAGTGCTCCAATTTTGTGATTTCCACAACCAGGTGGTGCTTTTATTTTGGACACCGACACCAGTGACCATTGAGTTGGAGGCGTCCTATTGCAAATCCAGGACAATCATGAGCGGATGACAGCCTAACATAGCAAGATGCTATCCAAGGCAGAGAAGAACTACTGCGTCACCCGGCGAGTTACTGGCAGTAGTAAAGACCTTGGGGCACTTCCAAAAGTACCTGTATGGTCAGTCATCCCAGCTGAGGACTGACCACTCCGCCCTAACCTGGCTATTGAGCTTTAGGAACCTGGAAGGCCAGACAGCACGTTGGGTCCAGAGGCTGCAGGAATATGACTTCCCCTTTGAACATCGTAAAGGGAAGAGCCACCGTAATGCAGATGCAATGTCTCGGAGACCCTGTCTAGAGGAGTGCGGCCAGTGCACAAGAGTGGAAGAGAAGGAGCATGCCGCAGCTGCTGAGTGGTCACGGCAGTGCCTGCGGATGACTGGGATAGCGCAGGCATGAGGAGGGATTAGCTGGCGGACGCAGACTTGGGGCCACTCTTAAGTGGAGACAGGGACAAGATCAACCTGCGAGGATGTCGCACCAAGGAGTGCCACATACACGTCCTACTAGGCCCACTGGGACTCACTGAAGACAAGGGACGGCGTGCTATTTCGGGTATGGGAATCGTCTGATGGGAAGACTCAGAGAGAACAGTTGGTACTTCCCCGAAGCAAGGTTCCAAAGGTCTTGGAGGAAGTGTGCGCCGGTACTTCAGGAGGACATCTGAGACTCCGGAGGAAACATCCGACCGAGGCAACAAGTACCTGATGGTCGTGGACTACTTCACCAAGTGGCCGGAGGTATATGCCATCCCGAACCAGGAGGCGAAGACAGTCACAGACTGCCTCGTGGAGCAAGTCTTCTGCCGATTTGGGGTGCCGTTAGAGCTCCACTAAGACCAGGGCAGCAATTTTGAGTACAACAGTGGAAGTTGAGTAAGCTGTTTGTTACTGTCATCGACCTTGGTGTTGTATATGTAATGTAATGTTGTTGCGTGAGAATTGAACAGTGCATTTCTACGCAAATAAAGAACATTTAGAATTTAAGCAAATTGGAATTTGAATTCCACGAACCTGGAACCAGCTGGAGAAGCGGATGGTGCAAGTGGACGAGCGCGTCGAAGATCTGGCGAGCCATGTTAACAACTTAGAGGGAAATGCCGACACCAACACTAGGCCCGTGAACGCCATGGTAGAGGACATCGTCAGCACAAGGATGAAAGATTTAGAGGCCGATGCGTCGAGACGCGACACATCTGCGCGCATGAAACCGCCGAAGTCCGACGGCACGTCCACGTTCGAAGTCCTCCTCTGCCAATTCGACACAGTGGCTAAGCAAAAGTGGCCACCACAGGAGGCCGCGCAGCTAATAGCCAGCCTCTACGGACAGGCCGCAGAAGTCCTGAACGCGGTGCAGACAGTGGCGGCGCCAAGGACATCTGGGAAACCCTGGACAACCGCCTCGGGAACCGCTTAGCCGGAGCCTACCGCAGCCAACTGAAATCAGAAACGCAGCGGCCAGGGGAGACGCAGCAGGTGTCCGCCCTGGCAATTAAACAGCTGGCCAGCAAAGCCTTGGTCGACCTCACACCTGAATTCGTATCCCGGGAAGCCGCCTATACTTTCGCTGACGGGGTACGAGACGTTGAGATACGTCAGCACCTAATGCTCGGCGACTACAAAACAATCCACGAGGCGCTAACGACAGCATTGAGGATGGAGGCGGCCAATGTGACGGCTACTCCGGCGTCAAGAACAAGGAGTATCCTCTACAATGGAGACCGAAGCCCAGCCGAGGGACACCGGCGAAGACAAAGTGGCGTGTGTTGGGGGTGTGGACAGCCGAGACACCAGGAAGAGCAGCCGGAAGAACGAGTAAGGTCCGGCGTGGCGAGGAGCACGTCGGTGCCGTGCACAACTCTCCTCGCGTGACACTTCGCGCCGTCAGCCGACGGATGGATGACAGCCTCATCGCGGAAGGCTGCGTCAGAGGGAAGCCATGCCGCGTGCTCGTAGACACCGGGTAAACCGAGACCGTCATCAGACCTGACGTAGCCAGGGGTATGCCGTCCAGGAAACCGAGCCGACCATATCAGATTGTGACGGCATCAGGTGATACCTTGCCTGTGGAGAAGGAGGCCCTGCTCAAGTTGACCTTGGTATGGAGTGCAGTGCGTCTGTAGGTGTTCGTCGCGAAGGTGGTTGAGGAGGTGATACTGGAACTTGATGTCCTCAGGAGCCACGAGGCAACGGTCGACGTCGACAGGAAGGTGCTGGTGCTCAATGGAGAAGGGGACATTACCGGCCACCCGAAGAGCGCCTGAGAATCTGCGGGGTCGTCCAGAGTGAAGACGTGGTTGTCCCCGCGAGAAGCGAGGTGGTGGTGACGGCGCGACTGGAAAGCCAGCGGACGAAGAACTTGATGCTGACCCAGAACACGCCTGTGCACGGACTCTGTGTAGCCAGGACATGTTGCCGTGCCGAGAGGAGGTGCCAGTGAGGCTGCTAGACCACACAGATACCGATCACGGCGTCCAGGCCGGGACGGTGTTGGGGACGTGCGAGCCTGTGGTCAGCGTAACACCAATCGTTCAGACCCATGAGCCGATTCAAACGCAACACCTGGGGCCCCGGCTGGAAGGCTTATTGTAGAGGTGTATCAAAACTCTGGAAGAACACCTGAGAAAGCTCGTGGCCAGCCATCAGCGAGACTGCGACGTCAAGGTGCCACTGTTCTTGTGTGTGTGTGTGTGTGTGTGTGTGTGTGTGTGTGTGTGTGTGTGTGTGTGTGTGTGTGTGTGTGTGTGTGTGTGTGTGTGTGTGTGTGTGTGTGTAATTTATGACCTGCAACGTTAAGTCATATCGGAAGGGGTGAAATGCTGCTCAAATCATTTCGGGGTCCAGGGCCGATTTGTATATGAGTGCATTAGAAATAAGGATCAACAAAGGTTTCCCTTGGATGTTCAAACTCTGGCAACGATATGTAGATGACATCTTTGCAATAGTGCCAAATAAACACTTCAGTGTTGCACTAAAACTTTTAAATATCCAATGAAAAATCATCAAGTCACTGTAGAAATAGAAAAAGACGAGTATTTACCATTTTTGGATCTAATAATAATGAGGAATAAAAACAGACTAAACTTTGGTATTTACAGAAAACCAACACAGACAAAAAAGCTAATAAAAGCTAATGGCTACAACCCAGGATCCCACAAACAGGCAATCTTAAATAGTTTAGCACACAGACTG
Source organism: Mantis religiosa (assembly GCA_030765055.1). NCBI lineage: Eukaryota > Metazoa > Arthropoda > Insecta > Mantodea > Mantidae > Mantis > Mantis religiosa. Next base: position 340,448 of record JAUKNK010000024.1, on the reverse strand, counting down.
GTAAACATCCCTCTCACAGCAGAAGAATACAAAACAGAATACATCAAAATAATTGAAATAGTACAAAAAAAAACTTTCCCAAATCATTAGTAGACAAAAAAGTGAACTTAGCAAAAAAGAAGAAGCTCTTAAAGGAAACCACAACCCTCTCAGCTGCAGAAACTAATATGATTTTCAAACAATTCACTTACCATCCATGGGCCTATGATAAATTCAAAAAAGTCTTCAAAAAACAAAGCATTCAACTAGCACCAGTCAACCAGTGCTAAGACTTAACATCTGTTGGTGAAATCACGCATAAGTGTACTGTATTGGCTAGATGTGTGTGTGGGTGTGTATTTAATGCTCAGAATTTGATAATAAAATCATTTTTCTTCTTGCTTCCCAATATTTGGAGACTAGATCTTCTTGATTTTGGAGAGTTTCACATACCATTAGATGATCGATGTTCATTAAATCGTCTTTACCACATAAACAGCACTGTGGAGAAGTTGTTAATCCAACCTTGAATAAATGTCCATTCAAACAATCGTGGCCTGTGATTAATCTGAACATTACTACTGAAGATTTTCGGGGTAGATCTGGAATTGTCTTTAGTTTGTTTTGGGGATCTTTCCAATTAAGTTTTTCAGAGGAAATTAGATAGTAGTTATATAGTTTTGTGAAGATGTTTTTGATTAATCTTTTAACTGTTTCATAGGGTATATTTTGTTTCGTTGTTTGAGATATTTTGGAACCCTTCTTGACCAACATATCTGCTTGCTCATTGCCAGAAATTCCACAGTGAGTTGGTATTCATTGGAAAACTATATGTATATTTAGATTTTGAAGATGTTTAATCATATTATGAATTTCATTTATCTTTTCAGTTTCTGGGCAGTCATTTGAAATAATAGCCTGAATAGCTGCTTTAGAATCTGTTAAGAAAACTATTTTGGAAAGCTTATTTGTCCAGGCAAATAGATTTTGTAAGGAAGTATAAATTGCATCAATTTCTCCATCAAAACCTGTTAAGTAAATTCCAACATGCTTATAGAAAGAAAAGAATTTACAGGTAGCTCCTGCTCCTGCTCCATCTTCTTGATTATAAAGAGAGCCATCTGTATAGATGGGTGTCCATTTGTCAACTGGATATCTTACATTTATGGTTTCAAGGGCATATGCTTTAGTTTCTGTAGATGAGTATTCTTTCTTTTTAAAATCTGCAAGTAAATCTAGGTAGTATTCAAATTAATGATGATCAGTGGGTTATTAAGAGACATGAAAGGTTCTATTTGGGATGGGTACTTTAGTTTATTTCTTAGTTGTTCAACTTTCTCTATGAAGCCTAATTGAGTTTTCAAACTGAAGGTGGATGTGTGTTGTTTTACCCATTTATTATTCTCTGGAATTCTTAAGAGCTTTTCATATGTTAAAAGGGCTTGCATTTCTAAATCTGTCATTACGGGTCTGTTACATGTAAATGCTTGTAAGGTTATTATAGAAGTAGTTTTCATAGCTCCAATAATTAACCTAAGAGCTTGATTTTGTGTGCGCTCCAGTATCATGGAAGTTGAAGGTGATGATGCTATCAGTACTTCTCCACAGTAATTAAGAACTGGCCTTATATATGTATTATATATAATTTATATAAAAAGTTTGTGAAGCAATAACTGAAACATGCAGGTTAGAACTCGAAAGTTATTTGCCGAAACTGAGGAATCCCAGAATTATTATATTTATTGTTCCAGAGTATATTACTATAGACAATGCAACAGAAGCCATAATTAATCAGAATTCAGATCTGAAACTGAGCGAAAGTGAAATAAATCCTAAATTCGTTTTTGCCGATAGAAGGAAGAACAAGAATTTGATAATAGAAGTCACGTCACAAGTTCGTAGGTGCCTTTCGGGCAGGAAACTTAAATTAGGCTGGCACATACATAATAGTGACGACTACCTGTCAGTTACACGTTGCCATAATTCCTGTCAATACCACCATAGAGCCCAGGAGTGCACAGGGGAACAAGTATGTCCACATTTCTCTGGAAATCATAGAATGAATGAACGAATGCCAAGCACCTAAAGAAAACCACCGATGCATCAATTGCATAAATTATAAAAAAATACAATGGATCAATGCCTATAAGTGGGAACCATTCATCGCTTGATAAAAGCTGCCCATGCTATAAAACTGCCCTGAAGAAGAATATGGAAAAAATTGACTATTAGCATGGATGGTCACGCGGACAGAGGGAAGAATTATCTACGATGTGTACAGGTTAATTTGCAACATAAAAGAATAGTAATAAATAATATTATATATAATATGAACAACAGTAACATTGACGTTGCCTTTATACCAGAACCTTACACCATACACAGTAATGTAGCGGGAGTGCCTAAATTATTAAGAACTTACAAGAGTGTCAAGGGAAGGAAAAGGTCAGCAATGCTTATAAATAACAAAGACATAGATGCCATTCTTTTTACACAGCTCTCTGACAAAGACACTGTCGTCGCAGAAATAACATACAAAAGAATGAAGTTTTACACAGCTTGTTTATATTTTGATTCTACACAAGATATTGAAGTAAATTTGAGGACAATAGAACGAATTACAAACTATATAAAGGGGAGTGGTTTACTTATAGCAGCGGACACTAATGCTAGAAGTAAAACGTGGTATGATGTAACAACAAATCACAGGGGGACAGCAATGGAAGATTTTCTATAAATGTCCAACTTAAACATAGTAAATACTAGATTGGAGCCTACATTTGAAACTAGAAAAGGCAGCAGTTATATCAACCTAACTGTTGTTAACAATAAGTTGTTAAGGCATGTCAGTGAGTGGACCTGTGGCTCCGCAGAAAGCTGCTCTGATTCACAAGATATTAACTTTCAAACTTACAAAGCAGATTGAAAAGACATCCACGATTTGCATCGACCACATGAGAGCAAAGTACATAGTCAACAATGAAGAGTTCAAGAAATTAGACACTATTTTCCTTTCCACGGTAATATCTAAATTCAATTACCACTATAATGAAGAGAACTAGCCGAAATTAGATCAGGAGCTAAACAGGACAGTAGGAAGTAAAACTGACGCAGAGGAAATGGCAAACCTTGCCTTTTCATGTATCATAACAGCTAGTAATGCAGCATTCAAAGTTTCAACAGGTGCAGGCGATAAAAGGGAAGACGGCATCTTGGTGGACAGACAAACTAACTAGATTAAGAAAATGGGCAAATGCACTGCGGAAAAGATACCAAAGAACTGTCACCGGCAAAAATCTATGACAGGAGAGGAAAGAAAAATACCTGGATGGGAAAAGGGAGTATGATAGGAAAATGAGAGATGCTAATCTGAAGTCATGGAAAGCGTTTTGTACAATATGTGAGGATACCAATCCTTGGGGTTTAGTATACAAATTAGCTTCCAGAAAACTCCGAACTGCTGTGAGATTGACTACCCTACAAAAAGACATGGAACATTTACCACAGATATTGAAAACACAATCAAGCATGCTAGAACACTTTGTACCCGAAGACAATCAAGATAGTGACAACGAATTGCACGAAGCAATTAGGAAAGAAATTGAAGAACCCATCAATACTAATGATTATAAACCTTTCACAACTGCAGAAATCAAAATTAATATGCAGAAATACACTTTGTACCCGAAGACAATCAAGATAGTGACAACGAATTGCACGAAGCAATTAGGAAAGAAATTGAAGAACCCATCATTAATGATTATAAACCTTTCACAACTGCAGAAATCACCATTAATATGCAGAAAATCAGAAGCAGAGAACGTTGCAAATCACGATCTTAGGAAAATCCAAAGATGGGCTGATGAAAACAAAACTCAAGAAATCCAAGGTTCTATTTATCACAAGAAGAAGAAATGCACATAGAGATGTCAACATAATTTTGAATCATCATAAACTTAACCAAACCGAAGAAATAAAATACCTCGGAATATATTTAGATAGCACATTTGCCTTCTATGCGCACATTGAATATACTGCAGATAAAACAATCTCGTTGGCTCATATTGTGACTTTGTGGGTTTGTGAAATGATAAAACGAGGTTACAAAACACAAAAACTACACTTTATTTTCCTAGCAAATACACTCGTCACCATTACAGTTTGCTAGCTAACCTCAAACTGTTTATTTTCTCTCACTCTACCCTCAACTGTCTCACACTTCCGGTAACGATCGGCCATCATTTTTCATCGGCTTCGCGAGCCTACCACCAGGGTGACACTGCTCCCTCCTCAAGGCTGGTCGTCCCGAACAGCGCCTTCGTAGCGGGCCAGGCGATCCAGGTGTACCACCAACATCTTTCCCCGGGGCACCTTCTGGATGCGGTAGACCACGTCGTTAATCCTCCTCATCACACGGTACGGTCCTTGCCATGGCTGCTGAAGCCTCGGGCAGTGTCCCTTGGTCCGGGTCGGGCGGTACAACCAGACCAGGTCACCTTGCTGGAAACCTTGGCTGCTGGCTTGCCTGTCGTCTCGGGTTTTCATGCGGTCGCTCGCCTTCTGGATGTTCTGGCGAGCCATCTCGTGCATGTCGTGGAGGTGGTCCACCAGGTTCTCCACATCCCTCAAGAGTGGCCCCAAATCTGCGTCCGCCAGCTGCTCCCTCCTCAGGCATGCGCTATCCCAGCCATCCACAGGCACTGCCCTGACTACTCGAACTGCTGCGGCACGCTCCTCCCCTTCCACTCTTGTGCATTGGCCGCACTCTTTTGGACAGGGTCTTCGGGACATAGCGTCCGCGTTACCGTGACTCTTCCCTCTGCGATATTCCGAGGTGAAATCGTACTCCTGCTGCCTCTGAACCCCACCTGCTGTCTGGCCGTCCAGTCGCGCCGTCACTATCACTCCGCTCCTCGCGGGGACAACCACGTCTTCGCTCAAGACGTCCCTGCCAATTCCAAGGCGCTCTTCTGGTTGACGGAGTATAACCTCTTTTTCGTTGAGCCTCAGGACCTTCCTGCCGACGTCGACCGTCGCCTCGTGGCTCCTGAGGGCATCCAGTCCCAGAATCACCTCCTCAGCCACCTTCGCGACGAATACCCACAGACGCACGGCACTCCGTCCCAAGTTCAGCTCCAGCAGGGCCTCCTTCTGCACAGGCATGGTGTCGCCCGATGCCGTCACAAGCTGGTATGGTCGGCTCGGTTTCCTCGTCGGCAAACCCTTCGCCACGTCAGGTCTGATGATGGTCACGGCCGCCCGGTGTCCACCAGCACGCGGCACGGCTTTCCTCCTACCCAAACGTCCGCGATGAGGTTGTCATCCATCCGCCGGCTGACGGCGCGGATTGTCATTCGAGGGGATGGTGGTAATGGCGCCGACGTGCCCCTCTCCACGACGGCCCTTACTCGTTTTCCGGCTGCTCTTCCTGGTGTGGGCAGTCTCTCCACAGGTGTCCAGGCTGTCCACACCCCCAACACAGGCCACTAGGTGTTCGCCGGCGTCCCACAGCTGGTCTTCTGTCTCCGGCGTAGCGGACACTCCTCGTTCTCGACGTCGGGATAGATTCTACCTTGGCCACCTCCATCCTTAATGCCGCTGTCAGCGCCTCGTGGATGGTTTTATAATCGCCGAGCATTAGGCGCTGACGAATCTCCGTGTCCCGTACCCCGTCGACAAAGTTGTAGGCGGCTTCCCGGAATACGAACTCCAGTGTCAGGTCAACCAAGGCCTTGCTAGCTAGCTGCTCAATCGCTATGGCTAACTCCTGCAGCGTCTCCTGGCTGCTGTGACCTTGCCTTTAGCTGGCTGCGGTGTGCTGCGGCTAAGCGGTGGTTCCCGAAACGATTCTCCAGGGCCCCCCAGATGTCCTTGGGCGCCGCCGTCGTCTGCACCGCGTTTCGGATTTCCGCGGCCCGTCCCTGGAGGCTGGCTATTAACTGTGTGGCCTCCTCCTCCGGTGACCATCTGTTGTGCTTGGCCACTGTGTCGAACTGGCGGCGGAAGACCTCGAATGTTGACGCGCCGTCATATTTCGGAGGTTTGACGCGCGCCGATGTTGTGTCGCGTCCCGGTGCGTCAGCCTTCAAATCCGTCAGTCTCCTGCCGACGACGTCCTCCACCATGGCGTTCAGGGACTTGACGCTGCTGTCGGCCTTTCCCTCCAGGTTGTTTACGCGGTTCGCGAGGTCTTCGACGTCTTCAACCATGGCGTTCAGGGACTTGGCGTTATTGTCGGCCTTTTCCTCTAGGTCATTGAAGCGGTTCGCCAGGTCCTCGACGCGCTCGTCCACTTGGCCCATCCGCCTGCCCTGCTCCGTCACGTCATCCCTCACGCTGGCCAACTGTTCCTCAAATTTGGCGGCGAGGAGCTCGTTCGCCTCCTTCATTTCCGCGGCCAGACTGTCGTTCGCTGCCTTCATTTCTATGGTCAATTCGGTCTTTATTTCTTTCCACTCTGCGGCCAGGTTGTTATTTGCCGCTTCTGCTTTTGTTGTTAACTCGTTCATCTTCGCTGCCAAGTTGTTATTTGCCGCTTCCGACTTCGCTGTTAATTCGTTCATCTTCTGCAAAAGCATTTCCAATGCCGATTCCATGGCCATAATGTTCCGTGATGTTGTTATCCCGCTTCCTGACACCAGAGTGACTTTGTGGGTTCGTGAAATGATAAAACGAGGTTACAAAACACAAAAACTACACTTTATTTTCCTAGCAAATACATTCGTCACCATTGCAGTTTGCTAGCTAACGTCAAACTGTTTATTTTCTCTCACTCTACCCTCAACTGTCTCTCACTTCCGGTAACGATCGGCCATCATTTTTCATCGGCTTCGCGAGCCTACCACCAGGGTGACAATATGTTAGCATGAACAGCAAAGCTACAATGGGGGCTAGGTCACAAAGCACTTAAGACAATCTATGAAGGAGCTATAGTCCCTGTCTGGACATACAGAGCTCCTGTGTGGATAGATGCGATACGGAAGAATAAAAATATTGCAAAATTTAGAAGAATTCAAAGATTAATTAACATTAAAATGACAAAAGCATATAGAACTTTCTCATATGATGCATCATGCGTACCAGCTGGTGTATATCCCATAAAAATAACTATAGAGGAAAAAGTCCCAATATATCTGGCAACAAAAGGTCACATAGCAGACTTCAACAAACCATTAGAAGTAAAACACTGGCAACATCACGCCGAAGTGGCAACGATTGAGCAGGTGAACAAAGATATCATATATAGAATGGAAGCACAAACAGATGGAAGTAAAATGGGCGAGAAAGCTGGTGCAGCAGGAATTATATTTGAAAATAGAATTATGGCACACCAGTTAAAATACAAATTGCATGGCTACTGCGCTAACAATCAAGCCGAACAACTTGCTATTTTAAAAGTACTAGACAGATTAGAAGATGGATAGAGTCAACATGAAAAATTCAATGCCATGGCCAGGATTTGAACCACGGATCTCCTGGTTTCCGTCCAGTCGCTCTTAACCTTTGAGCTATCATGGCCAACGTGCCTTCCTGACATTAAATTCTCCAGTTGACTCGTATTTCCCCGGTAGACCACTAGGGGCTCTCGCATCCGAGATACACCGTTTGTGGCGACTTACTATTGTAAGTACTTAAGTCCCAGGCTTCATCATTTAACTCATATTATTTTAGTTAATTGATGGAAATTAATCATTTCTCCACACTAGCCATCTATAGGCTAGTCCATCAAATATCTTAGCCTATAGATGGCTAGTGTGGAGAAATGATTAATTTCCATCAATTAACTAAAAGATTAGAAGATGTTTATTATGCCAGTTCGATAGATAGAAACAGAACTGTTGCAATATGCAATGACAGCAGAATTACTATAGATCTACTGAGACACAACTGGAAAAGAAATCGACTAATTGCATCTATCAAAGACAAACTTCTTACACTAAACCACTTAAATTGGATCATCCACTTTGGCTGGGTTAAAGGCCACTGTGGAATAAAAGGGAATGAATCAGCAGATAGGCTTGCAAAACGAGCTGCTATCAAAGATAGTGAAGTAGCGTATGACAAAATATCAAAAGATGTAATAGTAACGAGAGCGAAGGAATATGGACTCAACAGGTGACAAAAAGTCTGGACGAACACAACGAAAGGTGCAGTGACTAAAGCGTTCTTCCCAATAGTGAAAAACAGATTGTGTCAAAAGATTCCAATATCCCCAGAACTCACTACAATGTTAACTGGCCATGGAAAATTAAATGCATACTTATAACAATTTAGAATAATGAATAGCCCATTCTGTCCTTGCTGAGAACAGACCATCAACTATATTTAATTGCAGAAGACTTGATAAACAAAGAATAGAGTTGGCAAAAAGTGTAACAAGCAATGGAGGGAAATGGCCTACCACCAACGAGAAGATTGCGAATAATCACCTTAAGTCGTTCATAAAATTTGCAACAATCACGGACATGGACTGAAGTTTCTGAAGTGTAATATTGACAAATTGTAAACTCTATACAATCAACTTACTCTGGTTTCATTATAATCTTACAATTAACTGAACCATAAAGCACCATTTCTACAAATATAACAAGTATTTAGAGTGAAATAATTATAAATTGTAAACTCCCAAAAATCAGCTAGAAGAATAGACTCAATTTAATGTATATAGTGTCTACAACAGAGAATAACCCACTGTAAAATCGTTGTAATGTGTACAATTACTAATTCAAAATAGGACATGTAACTATAAAGCATGTAGTATTGCCATGTAATGGAGCATGCTGTTGATATCAATAAAGCAAAATAAAAAAAAATCATTATTATTAATGCGAAATGTTATATAATTATGTAATATTGTATGCTTTTTTTAATATGCAATATAAATTTAACTGACGTTTCTAAGAAAAATGTTTTGTGTTATAAAAGAATGAAAATAAATAAATAAAAATATATAAATAAATAAACATTGGTTCAATTTTAAGAACAGAGAAGCCTATCCTCCTGCAGATATACAGACACTAACTCAAACTAAATTTGCAGTTACAGGACCCAGTTAGATGTTGCAGGTTAATGAAGTGTTGAGAATACCATTACAGAAAACAGGAAATCTTGATAAACCTTCTCAAAGACGATGGTTAAAAGAGCTCTGGTAAGTAACGTTATGGCAAATCACCACCACTTAATCTGCTTAATTAAACTGCCTTAAGAGTAGCGTACTGTACCTACATTTACTCCATGTTGGGAAATAGAATTATCTTCAGCTTTAATTCAGCACACAGCTGACAAGTTTTCATATTACCAGTTGTAGGTCTTATTTATGGTGTTGGGCCCATCATTCCTGGAGGCCTATATTTAAAACACGGACAACTCATAAAGTAAAACAAAGAATGGTGCCCCAAAATGAAAGCTAGTAAGATTAACAAAGTACCTTCGGTGTAAATGTTTTCACTTTGGAATCCCACAATCCACGCACCCGCCCTTAAACAGATGAACTTTGAAAGAAAAATTACTGTGTAATCCTCATATGTAGGATCTTGCAGCTGCAAATCCCCTTTGGATAGCAAATAAGCTAAATTCTAATATGTTGAAAGTACTATTTCACCATAAATGTGTAACGTGTACAATATTCCTGAGCTTTGCTCTCGGCTGTTATCCAACGAATGAACAAACAAATATCATACCTGTCAATATACAAGAAGCTATATCTGTTAATCCTCCCACTGCTATTTCTGCTAGTAGAACCTTATTTTATAAGGTTGGCTCATAACTCATCGGGCTAGGTATCTTTACCAGAGGTCGTTGACTATGTGATTTACAAGGCCGTGAAATGATCAAACTGACCGCGTGAGTACATATTGCTGTAAATCAAGAAGAAAATAAGTATAAATCTTGGCTGTGTAGTCTGTATCCGAAGTTCTGGTTCAGGTTAGAATAATTACTTATTGTCTTATGTAATTGTCTTTAATTAGTTTAAAAAATCTCGTTAGAACACATTTCCTCGGATCATAACTTTAGCATTTTCATGTTTCAGTGAATGTCGGAAATGTAAACTTACAATACGTAAGTCAAATCCGGGCTATGGCATTGTAGTTTTTAGCCTGACTCATCCTGTACAGAATTAGGCCTACACACGACTGGTCTGAAATAACAATTTAATTTCTATTAGTGTAAACATTGTTTTTATCTTTACTTACTACTCCAAAATTGCAGCTACCATTTTTAGCACATAAACCTACAAATTTAACTTCAATAATCAAGCCGGCACTTGTTTTAATTTAGTCTGTGTACATCAGGGTAAACTGCTTCTGCAATGATAATTTAACACAACAAGGTAAGCTACACTCAGTAAAGAAGAAGAAAGTAGATCTGTGGAAAATATCAATAGTGTGAGGTAATACGCATCAATAAGTACGGCCATTCAAATTTGTAATGTTGTTGGCTGAGTGATCTGGCTCCAAAGTTCTACTTGAGGTTAGAATAATTACTGATGTTATATGTATGGTGATGTGATAAAATAGACTTGTTTTGATGTATGGTGGTGGTAGTTATAATAATTTATGTTGATTAGTTGAAGTTGTTTTGTGTTTGAAGTGAAAAATTGAGCGAAACAAACCGATAGTGTTAGCCTCATTGTCCTGAACGAGTTTCATAAATCTTGTGAGAACAAGCTTCTTCTGACATGTCCATGTTTCAGTGAATGTTGGAAGAATAAACTCTCAGTATTTTAAATTAAATTTTGCTTTCCAATGTAGCGTAAAGCATTGTGACGTATTTAAGTCTGTCTATATTGCCGTCTCTGGTAGATTTGTAATGGTCAGAGCCACATGGATTACGTCCATAAAGGTCAGGTACAACAACTACTCTCGTATTTAACAACTTTTTAGTGGATGTGCTAAAGTTAACAAATGTAGAATATCTTTTTTTCCCAGACGTGATATAACAGTACTTGGTAAAGGTGCACTTTAACGGCGTAGCAATATGGCGGGCGTGACTTTATGACTCGAGCGTTGCCAACATAGAAAGCACGCTATCGCGGAAAATACCAACACTACGTAAGTAAACTAGCGATACAGTAATAGCTATTAATAGGTATATTGAGGTGAGGAAACTGTGTCAGTGGATCATTGCTTACCCACTCTAGTCTCGACAGTTACGCGATAACAATGGTAGAAAATTGGTAGTGATTATAATCAACATCGTTGTTGTTCCTTTTGGGATATGCACTTTATTATTAGTTATTATTATTTAAAAGCTAAAAGGATTTGTAGCACAGAGTTTTCAGAATGGTAAAATTGTTTCCTATTCATTGTTTCACATAAGCTTGCTTGTATCTCTTAACGGTCACATGACCTAACCACCTCTCATTGGCTGCTGTTCCCCCAGGGGCCTACTTCGGTAGGTACGGGTTTGGCGCACCCGGGTCCCGAGCCAACTGTCTCCCTCGTGTGGGCTCCTCTTCGTGGTTGAAGGAGGCGGTCAACAGGCCCACCCACGTGTAGACAGTGCATGGAGACCCATGTTGGTGGAAAGGTTTGTCCTGGTGGTTGAGGGATGCGTATCTGAGCTCGTACCAGTGCTCTTCAGAATTCGAGGAGGGTGCGCATTTCTCATACACTACTCTGGCTTCTGCTTTGCCTAAACAGGAGTTTAGGGACTAACTTAACCCTAATCAATCGGCCAGGACTAGGTATTGTACCGAATTCTAGGGTGAGTGGGATGGCGAGCTCGCTATATCCCCTGAGTAGCCCTGTCATCCCAGTGGGAAGACCCCTTGTTGGATTCCGTGGTGGGTGGGGAGCACTGGGGGATGAAATCAAGCCCATTTATTATGGTACACCCTCCATTCAATAAAATCTCAAAAAATTGTTTTAATAATGTAAAAGAAGTAGCTGAGTGTGGTCCTCGCTACTTAGTAACTAAAAGAACAGAGGAAGGCAGAACTTTTGCAACAGTTAATCTGTTTTTAGTACAGAAAGGTCTGGATAAAATAGCTGGTGCAGTAAAATCGTATACAAAATCTCGGAATGGCACGCTGCTGGTGGAAGCAATTTCATCATCCCAGGCAGCTGAGATACTGAAAGCCAACATGCTGGGCAGTTATCCAGTGAAAGTAGAGTTGCATAGGACCCTGAATTCCTCGCACAGTGTCGTAAACACTAGTGCGTTGGATGGAATGTCCAACGATGATATTCAGGAGAACCTTCAGGAAAAAGGCGTTACAGCAGTCTATCGTGTCCAACAGAGAGAGTGAGGGGAAATGGTTCCTACTTGTACCCTGTTCTTTACCTTTGATCGGGTAGATCTCCCTCAAAGGATCAAGGCAGGATATGAAGTGATAGAGATTAGACCATATATACCTAACCCTCCGAGATGCTACAAATGTCAGCGGTTCGGTCACACTAGTGATTTCTGTAAAGGTGTACATACATGTGTCAGCTGTGGAGACGGCATGCATGAAAATGCATGTGCATCACCTCCAGCATGCGTTAACTGTAGCGGTGAACATCCATCAAGTTCACGAGAATGCCCCCGTTATATTGAAGAGCGAACCATTCAGGAGATCTGGGTTAAACAGAAGGTATCCTTTTCGGAAGCCCGGAAACTTCTTCGTATGCACAGGCCCTCTATAACTAGCTCCCGTATCTACAGCTTTGTGGCGGCTACCCCTTCACTAAAACGGGAAGCAGGTACGCAAACAAGCGATATGAACGGGGCAAATATATCTGAGATAGTTCTAGTACCTAGATCGCAACCAAAAGCATCAGTAACACCACCTAAAGCTCCTAAGACTACTGCAAATAAGAACAAGTCAGTTAAGTCGCCTGACAAAGCATCGACGTCTAGCAACAGGACCAAAGTGCCCGTAATGTTCCCAGCATCAGAGATAAAATTCAAGACTCAGTATGATAGAACTGCCTTTCTGAAGGAAAGCGCAAAGCCTGCTCCCGAAAAGACTAAGAAAAAGAAAAGTCCAAGAGCATCTCCGAGATAATCTTCGGAGTCGTCATCTGTGGAGGACTCTGACTGGCGAGTCATCTCTGTCGGTCGAAATTTCCAATCGTTTCGAGCCTCTCGAATCGAAAGTTACAGAAGTGAAGCAGTCCTCTTCCATAGAATATATGTACCTGACCATACTGCTGCATCGGCAGCAAAAAAGATGCTGGACAAACCTGCCTAAATCAGTCCACCAAAGAAAATGGCAAGTTGATCCGACCACCGCTTAAGTCTACGTAATGGACGTATTTGCTTGACATATCCCATTAATAGCGCCATGGCTATCCGACAATGGAACATACGAGGTTTAAAAGCACATCGACAAGAACTTGAAATTCTGCTCAGTAAGCATAACCCCTTGCTGGTATGCTTACAAGAGACTAAGCTGCGACCACAAGACAAGTTTAAACTTAGACGCTACACACCACTGAGGTGTGATATTGAAACAGAAGAGGGCATTCCTACTCATGGGGTCACTATGATGCTCCTCAGGGGTGACATATTTGTAGATCTGTTACAGCTACAATCTGACATACATTCTGTAGCTGTAAGGATTAAGCTGCCATCAATCGAATTTTGCATTTGCAATGTAATGTACCGCTATCAGATGACCTCTCGTTAATTGACCTTGAAGATCTGGTTTCTCAACTTTCAACACCATTTCTACTAGAGGGAGACTTTAATGACCATCACCCACTTTGGGGCTCAAATCAGGCATGTTCGAGAGGCAACCTAATTGCAAAATTCTTGGAGACCAATAACTTGGTTCTCTTGAACACCGGAGAGCCAACGTTCCTTTCAGATGCCTTTAACACCTATTCGCACATTGATTTGGCAGTGTGTTCATCCCAGTTAGCAGTGTCATTACAGTGAAATGTCATCTCTGATTTACATTCCAGCGACCACTTTCCATGTCTTATTAGTCTCTTAGCACAAGATGTGTCTCCCTCGCATATCCCTAGATGGCGCTTTGATCATGCCAACTGTAACCTTTACACCCAGTTGGCTGTCTTTGATTACAACGAGCACGATTCTGTGACTCATTTAGTTGATCATCTCACAGAGAAAATTCTTTCCGCTGTAAAACAGTCTATTCCACTTTTGGCTACTCAATCCGTTCAATTTCCTGTCGCATGGTGGACCAACGACTGCGGGAATTCTATTCGTGCTCGTAGACGTGCTCTGAGTGTATTCCAACGACACTCTACCATAAGTAATCTAATTGAGTACAAGAAAGCGCGTGCAAAGTCTAGGCAAATAGTTAAGGATAGCAAAAAGACCTCATGGAACAACTACGTATCATCTTTCAACAGACGTACACCTTCCTCTGTTGTATGGGATAGGTTAAGGTGCTGGTCTGAAAGCAGCTGCAGGAGTGGTTGCTGATCCGTTTGTTGTGGCTAACACCTTCGGCTGTGCTTTCGCTCAGGTGTCTAGCTCAAGTAATTATGCTCCTGAGTTTATCTCAATTAAGACTCAAGTAGAATATCAAGGTTTCGTCTTTAGCTCCAGAAACCTTGAAGACTATAACCGCCTCTTTACCTTGGCGGAGTTAGAACATGCTCTTTCATCATCGCGACTGACTGCAGCAGAACCGGATGGAATCCACGTTCAAATGTTACATCTCTCACCTGAGGATAAGGAATTCCTGTTCGAGGTCTATAACCGTGTTTGGGTTGATGCCACATTTCCTGACAAGTGGCGAGAAGCCACCATTATACCTATCTTGAAAGCTGGCAAGGACCGTCACTTCCCTTCTAGCTACTGACCTATAGTAGTAACTAACTACTGATGTTATATGTTTGGTGGTGTGATAACATGTTTTGATGTACGGTGGTGGTAGTCATAATAATTTATGTTGATTAGTTGAAGTTTTGTGTATGAAGTGTTCAATTGAATGAAACAAACTGATTGTGTTAGCCTCATTGTCCTGAATGAGTTTCACAAATCTTGTTAGAACAATTTCTTCTGACATGTCCATGTTTCAGTGAATGCTGGAAGAATAAACTCTCAGTATTTTAAATTAAATATTTCTTTCCAATGTAGCGTAAAGCATTGTGACGTATTTAACTCTGTCCGCATTGCCGTCTCTGGTAGATTTGTAATGGTCAGGGCGACATGGGTTACGTCCATGATGGTCAAGTACAACTACTCTCGTATTTAAGTTTTTAGTGGATGTGCGAAAGTTAACAAATGTAGAATATCTTGTTTTCCCTGACGTGATATAACAGTACTTGATAAAGGTGTACTTTAACGGCGTAGCAATATGGCGGGCATGACTTTATGACTCGAGTGTTGCCAACATACAAAGCACGCTATCGCGGAAAATACCAACACTACGTAAGTAAACTAGCGATACAGTAATAGTTATTAATAGGGATATTGAGGTGAGGAAACTGTGTCAGTGGATCATTGCTTACCCACTCTAGTCTCGACAGTTACGCGATAACAGTGGTAGAAAATTGGTAGTGATAATCATCATCATTGTTGTTTTTGGGATTTGCAGTTTATTATTAGTTATTATTATTTAAAAGCTAAAAGGAATTGTAGCACAAAGGTTTCACAATGGTAAATTTCTTTCCTAGTTAAACATTTCCCTGTATTCAGGAATTATGCCTACTATGCACTATTTCTGTTACAGTATCACAAGTTTATAATAAGTAATAGAAAATGTGTTGGAAACTTTTCTTGGTGTTCATATATTTCGGAGCAACAACTTGTTTCCGAGACGTTATTCCTTAGCAACATAACTGTATGCCGTTAAAATCAACTGTTACCCAGGACTTTTATTTGATTTCCCTGCAATTCATGTTCTTATTTTGTCATTCTAAACCGTGCATGTCCAATTTTCTACATATAGCATGGTGTACCTACTTCATGGCTTCAGTTTGCCGGTTTCTCAACTGCTAACGGTTTCCGCATGCACAGTTACTCATGTAATATTAATATCTTTTAAATACATATTATTTGAACTTTGTTGGTAACAGTGTCTTCTCTTATGTATAGTACGCACAAGATCAGTTGAGCACTGGATTTACGGTGTGGTGCGGGCAGAGGGGAAGAAATGATAGCTAACGCTCTTTTGTTTCTCCAGTGTGGTCAACCTTGAAAGACACAATTCAGCAAAAGAGTGTTCAAGGTAAGTGAAGATATTACAAATATCATTGCATTCTCTGAAAACATTCCTTAGTGTTGCTGACGCCATCTCAATTGCATTTAAATCACAGTAATACGGAGGTGGACAAATAATGATTTGTCCCTTTTCGAGAGCCATAACATCCATATATTTCCATACAAATATAAATCGTTTTCAAGTAAATGCTGATGTACATTACCACCACACTCGTAACAGGGGTAAACTGGCAGTTCAAGAGAAGCTGCTTACTTTGTATATTGTATGTAATAATTTTGACTTTATATATTAACTGTTTGCTGTCAGCATCTCATCCCAAACTTTCACTGAAAAAGATATAAACTGTACTTATACATTTAGATGTGTCTCATAACATGAATATGTTGCCAAGGACGAACTAAAATTCTAATTCTAGTATACGACTGTTGTAAGCTGGTTAGCTAATTAACCTCGAAATTGATCAAAACAAAATATGACGACATGATAAAGCTTAGCATATTAACCACTAGATGTCAGCGTATAGCGCATTACAAACTTAATACTTGTCATCTATGTGTACAGAGTTAAACGGAACTTACCCAATGACGACTTGGAACCCAATCTTTCTTCTTATCACATGCATATAATACTTACAAATTGATAAATATGGTAAATTTTCCCATTTCAATTGCCAACAAACCATTGTGTTTAGCTAAGTGCTTTAACCTTAAAATAAGTAAATGACTAACCTAGACTTTCAGAACATAGTGTTCCACAGTGAACCACTAGGAACTGAAATTTGTATATTTAATGCTGCATTAGGTTTAAATTACTAAATTGTGTGACATTGATGAAGCTGTGAAAGACACTAAAAAAATTACAGCCGGCCTTCAGGAAAGCTCACGTCTATATGTTGTAAAATTCAATGAGAATGTTAAGCTTAACAGACTTTTCATGCAATATCCCATTAAGGCTGCTTTATTTTTAAGTAGACAAGAACTGGCATTTCGTGGACATAATGAAAGTGAGGACTCTTTATATAAAAATAACTTTAAGGAACTTTGGATTCATACATAGAGGTAAGGCCCATCGAATTTCAAAACCCCTATTACAGCATAATAAACAGTTTTGCAGAGCATTCAAAAACAATACACAAACTGAAATTACAAAGTGCATATTTGATTATATAAGAGGCTCTATTAATAATGAAATTAAAGAGAATTTTTCTTGG
Source organism: Mantis religiosa (assembly GCA_030765055.1). Classification (NCBI taxonomy): domain Eukaryota; kingdom Metazoa; phylum Arthropoda; class Insecta; order Mantodea; family Mantidae; genus Mantis; species Mantis religiosa. Next base: position 323,133 of record JAUKNK010000024.1, on the reverse strand, counting down.
TTCAGGGAAAAGACACTACTGCCATATCACAAAAATCGCAATGCTCTGTAATTTTGCGATATGTCAATTCATGTGGAAATGTAGTCGAAAGATTTCTGGGCTTCTAGTGTTAGTGAAGGTCGTACTTCAGATGTATTGTTTCATGTACTTGATGATTCATTATCAGAGCTTCATTATAATCTAAACTTGTGAGACAGTGCTATGATGGAGCTGCTGTTATGGCTGGGCATTTAAATGGTCACCAAAGGAACGTGAAAGACATAGCACCCCAAGCAATCTTTCGTTCAGAGTTTTGCTCATAGACTTACACTAGTTCTGCAACAAAGCTATAATAGAATAGAGAAATGCCGCATTTTTTTAAAACGTGAGTGGAATACCAGGTTTCTTCCCCCATTGTAGCCAATGGTCTAATGTTGCTGGTACCAAGATTGAAAGGTGTATACCTACAGGATCAGACACCAGGTGGTCCTGGGTTTCTGAGACCTTAAAGGTAATAGTAGAAGAATGGGACTGAATGATATTTTTTTCAGTGTGTTGCAGAAGACACCATTAGATATAGGATTCTCTGCAAACATGACTCACAATACAATAGACATTATAAGGAAAAACAATAAATCTTTCAAACAATTTATTGAATCAACTTCATTTAAAGAAAGAGCCCCATTTGAAATGTGAAATCTTCTCCTTAGATCAGTACAAACAAAACTTGACGTCCCTACTTTATGAAAAATGCATTACATACTGACCAAAATTAATGAATGATTTTAAGCCATGCTAAATTTAAAATTTTGTTTTCATTGATGTTGAAAAAGCATACGATTCAGTATGCAGACATAAACTTCTTGAGAAACTTTCAAAGCTAGACATTCAAGATAACATATTAAATTGGATCACTCAGTTTCTTTCGGAACGTTCTGTGCTACAAAATACATTGACAATACATCCAAATTCCAACAAATAAAAATGGGCCTACCACAAAGTGCAGTACTGAGTACAACCTTGTTCAACATCTACATCAATGATCTTCCCGCGGCTGTATCAAACACAGAAATAAAGACAGCTCTTTTTGCAGACGACATGATCATGTGGATATCTTCCCCCCAAATAGAGAAATCCAAAACTTCAATGGAAAAGGCTCTGATACTATTGTAAAAGTGGCCTGACAACAATTTGATGAAAATAAATACTGATAAAACAAAATTGCAAATATTTAGCTTAAAAAATAGAATCCCTAAACTAAATCTGCAGTTCAAAAAAACAAACCTCAAACATATGAAACAATATATTTAGGAACAAGTTTTTATTCAAAATTATCTTGGAGACATGTTGAAGCAATAGTAAACAATTCAACAAAAAAAGTTTTCAATTTTGAAAAGAATAGCTGGATTAAGAAAAACGAAAGACTTAAAAATAAATTCTAACTGCTAAAAGAACGGCAACTGGAAAACCCTCATCAGCCAAAACACCGGGATTTTAAAGAACAAGTTAACGTAATAAACCTATCGCAACAAAAGTTTACAACCGATGAAATTAGATTACTCCAGAAAGGTTTCAATACATGTGTTAACGTCTCAAATAATAAAGACTATTTTATCGCCGACATAGAAATAGCCACATATAACCTAAAAAATGTAAACAAAATTGAATGTCTGGATATAATAAAGCAGTTTTCCCCAATATACAATAAAACTTACAACAAAACAACAAGAAATTTAAAAAGGAAGCATGTGGTATATCTAAAAGCCGACAAAGGTAATTCTCTAGTAATTATGGAGACAGAAGACTATATTCAGAGAGTAAACCTTATGTTAGACAGTCCAGAATATGAAATAATTCCAAAAAATTCCATTAACCCCAAGTATCACTTCTGTCTATAAAGCTTTATCAATTACAAAAACATTAAGTACATCTGAAAATTACAACTTAAAATCTTCCAACCCCACACTACCAAGGTTGTACTGTCTGCCAAAAATCCACAAAGAAGACAACAGCATGAGACCCGTCATCAATGGCATCAATTCACCTACATACCACATTGCAAAGTGGTTAGTAAGAATATTAAAATCATATGACAAATTTCAAAGTTTGGGAACAAAAAACTCCTTAGAATTGATAAATCACCTACAGAAGTACAACATCCCGGAAAATCACATACTAGTTTCTTTTGACGTTAAGGCACTTCTTACAAGCATTGCAGTAGAAAAAATACCTACATTCCTCAAAAAATGGCTAACCCAGACTACAACGGACCCCAGAGAAATAGATGACATTATCAATCTTACAGATTTGTGCATAAGGAATAATTACTTCATGTTTAAACAAAAATTCTACAGACAATCAAAAGGATTAGCTATGGGGAGCCCACTTTCACCTATTTTAGCAGACCTATACATGAGCTATTTTGAAACACACACAGTAAAGGTTTTCCAACAGATTTATAAATTTTGGCGGAGATATGTTGATGATGTTTCTGCTATCATTCCGGAAAAACTTTGAGAAGATTCTCTAAAATTACTAAACCTGCAAGATAATCACATCCAATTTACTATGGAAGTAGAAAGAGACAATGCCCTACCCTTTTTGGACCTCAAGATAAATAGAAATTCTCATGGTGTAGATTTTGGAATATACAGGAAACCCACACACATAGATAATTACATAAAGAAAAATGAATACAACCCAGTTTCACATCAACTAGCTGCCTATAGAAGTCTAATTCACCAGCTGTACAACATCCCACTGAGTAAGGAGGAATTTTTGAAAGAACAACAGCACATAAAAGACATAGCGGCATTAAATGGATTCAACCCAGCCTTCAGAAGGAACATGAAGAGAAAAGAAAAACTGAAGATAATATCAAAAAATACCACTCTCACACCACTTTAAAACACAAATTGGTAATATAGAAAATTCACCTACTATCCATGGGCTTTTAGAAAATTTGAACGAATCTTCAAAAAACTAAACTTAAAAGTAGCACCCCAAAACAAATTCAGTATGAGAAACCTGCTAAATAAACCAATAAAAAATTTAATCCCCAACAATTTGAAATCAGAAGTTTATCAGATAAATTGTGAAACCTGTGAAAAAATCTACATAGGAAAAACTAAGAGAAACTTGTTAACCAGGCAAAAAGAACACCAGAGGAACATTAAGTTGAAACAAACAGAAAAATCTGCAGTTTCGCACCATTTCTGGACAGAAAACCACATTGGCCACAACATTAAACTGTAAAAACCTTTAAGTACACCATAGAATTGGATATTTCGGAAAAAATATTCATAAACAAAAACCATGATAAAGGTATAAATTTTGAATTCCCGGCATTAAATGAAGTATTAAAACTTAGTGCCCCTAACACCAGATGGCAGAGTGATCGGAGCTCCGTAGTAGTGGAAGAAGAGGAATGTACATTTAGTCACCAAACAGCTGAGGATGAGATCGAATGATCTTGAAAACGTTTCAATTATACAGCAACAAGTAAGTGAAGTTTGAGTGTAAACATTGTGACACATAAATCAAACTTAAATAAGCGGTTTGTTAGTGTCGTCGAAAACATGTTCCAGAAAGATTTAAAAGTAAGTGTTGTTTAGTGTCATTAATCGACTCCCTTTACATTTAATTTAAACTATAACTATAGTTTCTGAACTCCCGGTTTTTCTAATCCAATGGAACTGCCAGTGGCTTATCCATATCGCTCTCAATGTCATTTACATTAAGAGACAATTCATCATTTTTACTGTCTTCATTGTCTGAGTCTAACAAATTTATGATTATAGGTTCCAAAATCTCGTCCTGTGCTATTTCTTTCTTAAAATCGTCTTCTTGAAGGTTTTCTGCATGCCTTACACAGTTTTCCCAGTCCTGTTGCAGTACCTTGTCAATTTCTTCGTGAACAAGTCGTTCAACGTCCGTCAGTTTAAAAAGTTTAATTATTGCCTCTGCAACCTCCTTTTTACTTGAGCCCACAGCAACTCAATTGGCTTATATTGGCAGTGGTAAGGTGGGAGGCGTATTACCTGGATTCCCATTTCAATTGCAAGTTGATACATCTGATGCACTTTCTCCTTGTTTTTAAATGGAAGTACTCTTTGCAATAACTCATTTTTAGTTTCTGTTTCCGAAAATTCAACCCCCCTTTTTTTGTAACCATTCAACGATTTCGTTCTTCCTGCTGACCGAATTTGGTATTTTATGTGCAATAACTTTATGATACGTTGCAATATGCATTATAATAATGCTTCCGTCTTCTAAATAATTTAAGAATCTGTTGAGAAACCATTCTTTAACCCTTTCACCGATATGGACGTCATATGACGTCCAAGTTAAAAGGCCCCAAACCGATATGGACGTGCATAGACGTCCTGCATTTGATACATATTTAATGATAATTCTTTTAGACCTTATGTTTTACAGTAAATTTAAATAAATTCTATAAGAGGTAAATGCTTACCTTTAAAAGTTTTTTCTTGAATGGTACACCTCAAAACAGGGATATACACGCAAGGGCACATCTTCACATTCACGGCAAATCATACTAGTTTCCTTTCGGACACCTTTCTTGTGGCACACCAAACATTTTCTAAAGGGACGTGACTTTTTTGTTGTGGTTGGTACCCTTTTAGGAAAATGTTTTCCTTCAAGTCTGAGGGGTACTGGGGTGGTTGATTTTTTTACCCCGGTATGGAGAGGTCTCTGAATTTTATACTTCTCAATTAGGCTGCGAGCTATTGATATGCGAAAGTCCAGGTACGTCATTGTCTTCCGTGGGTTTAGAGCTCTCCAAATTACTAAACAATTGTATATGGTTATATCCAGCTGGTGTAAAAATACTTTTTTATACCATTTGATTGTTTTTCGCAAAGAGGGATATGTGTGTAATACCTGATCTACTAGATCCACTCCACCCATATGCATACTATATTCCTGGATAATATCGGGCTTGAAAATTGACATTTTCTGACGAGCATCATTTTTTCCAGTGTCAATCATCGAAATCTTAGAGCTGCAATTGGATAATGCTGTAACAACCCTCCTGTCTTGCTAAGCAACATAGGTCAAGGGTGGGAGCTGATGCACCTGCATTTCTCCTCTTCTTAGAGCCTTCTTATTCACATCTTTTGCAAACCAATACAATTTGAGCATACTGTTCCAATTGCATTTGTTTTTCTTTTGTGTAAGACCATGAATAATTTAGGGGAACTGTACCAATTATCTAAATATACAGTCCTACCCTGATCAAGTACAGATTCCATCAGGTGCTTTACTATGGAACCAGATAACCCCAAATTTTTGTCTCCGGTGTTATCAGTCCCTTGGCCAGTGTATATGTAGCTATTGTAAAGATATCCTGTTTTACTTTCACATACATCAAAACCCTTTATGCCAATTCTGGCCCTCTTGGTTTTGATGTATTGTTTCCAACCTAAACGGCCCTTCCAAAGCATCAGGCTTTCATCAACAGTGATCTTTTCACTAGGCAATAATTTTCTTTGAGTTTTGAAATAATGTAATCAAAAACTGGTCTGATTTTGGATAGTTTATCATTTACATTTTCTGTGTAGGTAAAATGAAGGAAGTGCAAAATGGAAGTAAACCTGTTATTTGACATGCATTTCCCAAAAAATGGGGTAGCTAGCATGTCATCTGTAGACCAGTACAAGTCTAGCGTAGGTTTACGAATATCACCCATGAGCATAATTAGACCAAGTAGTCTGTAAATCTCATTCATGTTACTTTTGTCTACTTCTGCAATCTACTCTTAGGTCCTAAATTGTCCTTAGCAATCAGGTCTTCCTTCACCTTACTCGCATATACATTTGTTTCTGAAACAGTGAGAGACAGTAAGTCAGTAGTAAAAAATTTTGTGAAAATGTCAATTGGTTGGCTGTCAGAAATTAGCTGAGTATGCGGTAGTACACCAGAGGTTGTGCTCGTGAACGTATGTCTATTTGTGTTAGAGTTATTTTGACACCTCCATAATGTTGATTCTTCACGAACACCTGTCGGAAATGAGTCATTTTCCCCCTCACTGCTACCTATATCCTCAACACCCCCCTCAAAATCTGAAAGCTCGCCATCAATGTCCTAATCACTGTCTAACAGCAAAAAGTCTATAACATTTTCTGATGTAATATCAGAAGCCCGCAGTCGTCCTACACTAGCTAATTGATTTGCTACATTACTAGTTGAAGCCATGATTAGAACTGAGAAAACTATTTCTACTGTGTTTTAGCTAAAGAAATTGCTTGGAACTCTAACACAGTCTAAATTACTATATGAATTGAGCGAAGAAAAAAGTTACGTCAGCTAACATAAACTTCCATTGTGCAATTAGAGAGATGCTGACGCAGTTTTCTTTCCAGCGCGTATAACGCAATATAAACAGTTATTATTACGTGTTAACATAAACTGAAACCTATAAACCTTGAACCCAACACTGTTTATTCAGCTGATATACACATATAGTTTGTAAAACAAAAGTACTCAGAATTAGGCGCGTTCGACGCAAAGAATGGCTTTCTTTACAGTGGTACAAATTAATGAAATTTCAAAGCTTTGTTAATATTGTCACCCAATTATCGGGAAGCACAACAAACGACAGCTGAGTAAGGGACGAGAGGCTGCGCAACGTCCACCCCATTTGTCTCTTGTCACTAACTGAGGGAATGATTAGATGAGGGATTGCGGGCCACTGAGTCGTCTCTTTAACCCCCCCCCCCATAGACTCTCGAACGTGCGGGTTGTTTCGTCTAATCTGGAAACTTCTAGATGGCCAGCTGACCCTATATAAGCAACACGTCGGACTGGAGGAAAGTCAGCCAGAGTTCTTGGCAAGCAGCGGAAGAGTGCAGCGCTAGTGTAAGGACGAGAAGACTGTGTAAGTGCATCGGAGGATTATACGTAACCGCGAGAGCAAAGTGGAATTGTAACGGACGAACTGGTGAGTCGTAATTGTGTGCATTACGTAATTCTGTGTAATTGGCAAGTGCTTAACTGTAAGTCGGTGGAAATAAAGAACATTTTTGAGTGGTGTAATTGGACTTTTCATTTCACGAACGCACAAAGTCACACTGGTGTCAGGAAGTGGGACCACAACATCACCGAACTTTACAGCCATGGACGTGGATTTGGAAAAGATTTTGGAGAAGCTGACAGAAATGAAGACGGCCAACGAGAACATCACCGAGAAGATGGAAGAAATAAAGACCGAATTGACCACAGAAATGAGGGCAGCGAACGACATTCTGGCCACGGAAATGAAGAAGGTGAACGAGGTCCTCGCCGCCAAATTTGAGGAACAGTTGGCCGGCGTGAGCGATTACGTCACGAAGCTGGGCAAGCGGATGGGTCAAGTAGACGACCGCCTTAATGATTTAGAGGAAAAGGCCGACAATAACGCCAAGACCCTAAACGTCATGGTGGAAGACATCGAAGACCTTGCGAACCGCGTAAACAACCTGGAGGGAAAGGCCGACAGCAGCGTCAAGTCCCTGAACGCCATGGTGGAGGAGGTCGTCGGCAGGAAGCTGAAGGATTTGAAGGCCGACGCGCCGGGACGCGACACAACATCTGCGCGCGTCAAACCTCCCAAGTATGACGGCGCGTCAACGTTTGAAGTCTTCCGCCGCCAGTTCGACACACTGGCCAGGCACAACAGATGGTCACCGGAGGAGGAGGCCACACAGTTAATAGCCAGCCTCCAGGGACGGGCCGCGGAAGTTCTAAACGCGGGACAGACAACGGCGGCGCCCAAGGACATCTGGGAGGCCCTGGAGAATCGTTTCGGAAACCACCGCTTAGCCGCAGCATACCGCAGCCAGCTAAAGGCAAGGTCACAGCAGCCGGGGGAGAGGCTGCAGGAGTTCGCCATAGCGATTGAGCAGCTGGCTAGCAAGGCTTTGGTTGACCTGCCACTGGAGTTTTTATCCCGGGAAGCCGCCTACAACTCTGTCGACGGGGTGCGGGACACGGAGATTCGTCAGCGCCTAATGCCCGGCGATTATAAAACCATCCACAAGGCGCTGACAGCGGCATTAAGGATGGAGGCGGCCAAGGTAACATCTATCCCGACGTCGAGAACGAGGAGTGTCCGTTACGCCGGAAACAGAAGACCAGCCGAGGGACGCCGGCGAACACCTAGTGGCCTGTGTTGGGGGTGTGGACAGCCTGGACACCTGCAGAGAGACTGCCCACGCCAGGAAGAGCAGCTGGAAGAACGAGTAAGGCCCGGCGTGGAGAGGGGCACGTCGGCGCCATTACCACTATCCCCTCGAGTGACACTGCGCGCCGTCAGCCGGCGTATGAACGACAGCCTCATCGCGGACCGTTGGGTGAGAGGGAAGCCGTGCCGCGTGCTGGTGGACCCTAGGGCAGCCGTGACCATCATCAGACCTGACGTGGCGAAGGGTTTGCCGACGAGGAAGCCGAGCCGACCATACCAGCTTGTAACGGCATCGGGCGACACCTTGCCTGTGTAGAAGGAGGCCGTGCTGGAGCCGACCTTGGGGCGGAGTGCCGTGCGTCTGTGGGTGTTCGTCGAGAAGGTGGCTGAGGATGTGATTCTGGGACTGGATGCCCTCAGGAGCAACGAGGCGACGTTCGGCGTCGGCAGGAAGGTCCTGTGGCTCAACGGAGGAGAGGTTATACTCCGTCAACCCGAAGAGCGCCTTGGGATCTGCAGGGTCGTCTTGAACGAAGACGTGGTTGTCCCCGCGAGGAGCGAGGTGATGGTGACAGCGCGACCAGAAGGCCAGAGAGCAGGTTGCGTCCAGAGGCTGTAGGAGGACGACTTCACCTCGGAACATCGTAGAGGGAAGAGCCACAGTAACGCTGACGCCATGTCCCGAAGACCATGTCCAGAAGAGTGCGGCCAGTGCACAAGTGTGGAAGAGAAGGAGCGTGCCGCAGCAGTCCGAGTAGTTGTGGCAGTGCCGGCAGACGGCTGGGATAGCGCAGGCCTTAGGAGGTAGCAGCTGGCGGACGCAGACTTAGGGCCACTCTTGAGGGAAGTGGAGACAGGGACAAGACCAACCTGGGAGAACATCGCACCGAGGAGCGCCACCTACAAGTCGTACTGGGCCCAATGGGACTCGCTGAAGACCAGAGATGGCGTGCTATTCCGGGTATGGGTGTCACCCGATGGGAAGACGCAGAGAGAACAGTTGGTACTTCCCCGGAGTAAGGTCCCGGAAATCTCGGAGGAAGTGGACGCCGGTACTTCGGGAGGACATCTGGAAGCGAACCGACCGATTGACAAACTACGGCGGCGCTACTACTGGCTGAGATTCCGAGCAGATGTTGAGAGATGGTGCCGTCAGTGTCACGTGTGCGCGGCGAGTCGTGCCCCCCAGATTAGGAGCCGGCGTTGCATGCAGCATTACAACGTCGGAGCGCCATTGAACGGATCGCCGTTGACATTGCTGGACCGTTCCCAGTTTCCGACCGAGGCAACAAGTACCTGATGGTGGTCGTGGTCCACTTCACCAAGTGGCCGGAGGCTTATGCCATCCCAAACCAAGAGGCAAAGACAATCACAGACTGCCTCGTGAAGCAAGTGTTCTGTTGATTTGGGGTGCCATTAGAGCTACACAGTGACCAGGGTACCAACTTTGAGTCCAACCTAATGAAGGAGGCACTACAAAGGCTGGGGTGAACAAGACCCGCACGACGCCTCTATATCCCCAGTCGGATGGCATGGTCGAAAGATACATCAAGACCTTAGAAGAACACCTGGGGAAGGTCGTGGCCAGCCATCAGCGAGACTGGGGCGTCAAGGTGCCACTGTTCTTGCTGGCCTACCGCTCGTCTACACACGACACAACTGATGTGACGCCAGCCAGCTTAATGTTCGGCCGAGAGTTACGCCTCCCTTGTGACCTGGCTTTTGGAAGCCCTCCGGAGGCGAAGCAGTTTTTGAGCGAGTATGTGGAGAACCTGGTGGACCACCTCCACGACATGCACGAGATGGCTCGTCAGAACATCCAGAAGGCGAGCGACCGCAGGAAGACCAGATATGACAGGCAAGCCAACAGCCAAGGTTTCCAGCAAGGTGACCTGGTCTTGTACCGTCCTACCCGGACCAAGGGACGCTGCCCGAAGCTCCAGCAGTCATGGCAAGTACCGTAGCGGGTGGTGAAAAGGATTAACGACATGGGCTACCGCATCCAGAAGGTACCCCGAGGGAAGATGTTGGTGGTACACCTGGATCGTCTAGCCCGCTACGATGGTGCTCTTCGGGATGACCAGCTTTGTGGAGGGAGCAGTGTCACCCAATTATCGGGAAGCACAACAAACGACAGCTGAGTAAGGGATGAGAGGCTGCGCCACGCCCACCCCATTTGTCTCCTGTCACTGAGGGGATGATTAGAGCAGGGATTGCGGGCCACTGAGCCGTCTCTTTACCCCCCCCCCCCCCAAGGCTCTCGAACGTGTGGGTTGTTTCGTCTAATCTGAAAACTTCTTATGGCCAGCTGACCCTATATAAGCAACACGTCGGACTGGAGGAAAGTCAGTCAGAGTTCTTGGCAAGCAGCGGAAGAGTGCAGCGCTAGTGTAAGGACGAGAAGACTGTGTACATGCATCGGAGGATTGTACGTAATTGCGAGAGCAAAGTGGAATTGTAACAGACGAACTGGTGAATCGTAATTGTGTGCATTACGTAATTCTGTGTAATTGGCAAGAGTTTAACTGTAAGTCGGTGGAAATAAAGAACATTTTTGAGTGGTGTAATTGGACTTTTCATTTCATGAACCCACAAAGTCACAATATAGTCTCTATTTTAGTAATACCGCAGACGTATACAGTTTTTAATGGGCTTTAAAAGGTATACACTTTTTTAAACCAGTTTTTGTTTCCCTGAAATAACTTAATAAATAAGAAAGGTACGAATATTTATTTATGAAGCATTTTTGCAGTATTTAACAATTTAAATGTCTTGTTCTGTTTATTGGGTATCCGTTCCCGGCCGTGCAGGGTTTAAATGGCCATCGGCGAAGCGGTTAAATGTATCAACTGTCATCTTTTCGTGATAGTCAGAGGTACTTTTGGAGAGAAAAATCCATTTGCTTTCTGGCAGGAACCCTGTCTTTGCAGATCCAGCATGACAAATGATAGCCGACGCCTTTTCCAACTGGTACCTTTAGGCCACCCTTTTTTGAGGAGTCTTGCCAGATTGAGTGTGATTTTTATTTACCCATGTCTCTTGTAAGTAAAAGATAGGCCTTACATCACCAGGATATATAGTTGGAAATTCACCTTGATCATAAAACTGGAACACCGTTCCATGTACAACGTCCTTGTCAAACTCACTTAAATTTGTAACCCTCTTCGGAGGACCAACATGTTTCCTGGGCGACACAAACACCTGGGCACCACTGGGATCAAAGTTTCTTGCCTCTCCATAAATGCGGGAGACACTTGATGCACCTATTCTACATGCTTCAGCAGTAAGCTGTTGGGCTTGATTTCTATATTTTTCTTTGCCCAATTTTTTAAGAAGGTGTACATTTTAAAACTGATACTTTGAGCCTGACTTCGCAATACCTGCATTTTTACTCCCCACTAAATTCACCACAAGAAGCCATTGCACTATTTAACTCTTACTCTACTGTTGTGCAAAGAGCAACTGAATGATATTGATCTGAACTCTCCAGAGTAAATAAACACTTCTTATACAGCATTCATTCATAAACATAAGCATACAGCATTTCGCAGGCTAACAGGAAATGATGTTTCCTCTTGTTCGCATTTAACCTGGAGGACTCTGATTAGTTGTTCACCTTGTAGTGCTCAAGGACAAACACCTTCCCATTTAAAACAGATTATAAGCTCGGTTTTCTTACGTATTACAATGTTGCTAGTTTGCCTACGTAGTGTTCGTATCTTCTGCGAAAGCGTGCTTTGGATGTTGGCAACGCTCGAACCATGAAGTCACGCCCATCATATTGCTACGCCGTTAAAGTACACCTTTACCAAGTACTGTTATAGCACGTCTCGGGGAAAAATTTTTCTACATTTGTTAACCTCGCACATCCACTAAAAGCTTGTTAAATATGAGAGTAGCTGTTGTTCCTGACCTTCATGGACGTTATCCATGTAGCTCTGACCATTACAACTCTGCAAGGGACGGCAATGCGGACACAGTTAAATACGGCACAATGCCATAAAAACTGGAACATAATATATACATATGGTTACTCACACTTTTAGCTCTGCTTGTGTTAATTATCTGTGCTCTGTTAGCAAATTATCAACATATTAAAATTTAAATCTTATATATGTATACTTAGCTCCTCCATTTTATTGGAAATAGTGATGATTTTGAAGGTGGCTGGGATGCACTGTTTCACTTCCTGATGTAGTTGTAGGCAATATGAACTACCTTTAGGCACCTTCGTAACTTGCCATACTGTGGTTTGAGGAACTTGCTGCATCTCATAGTTGATTTATTAGGATTACAGAGATAAACGTTCCAAATCTGATTTACATCCACTTCTGACACAGCAGGACACGCACTGCTTTTCTCTTTGCCAAAACGAGTATCCAGAAATTGTGTGTACCATCTGTAAATATAGTTGTTGGAAGGAGGCTCCTTCACGTATTTTGCCTGAAAATGGCACTGGACTTTTGTAACGAATCAGTGTTGATGATATTCAAAACTATAAAAAACGTTCTCCTTACCGCTAACCCCCAATTTGTTAAACACTGCTATTACTGCCATCTGATGGTAGCATATGTTCTACAGTTGATGTATAACAGAACTTGGACAGTTTGTCTAATCATTACTACAACAATAAAAATGGTATATATTGCACATTCTCAAAAATAAAAGAAGATGAAGAAATCACTAAACCCTGACAATTATTTACACTGACCCTCTATATAATTTTGAAACATTTGTATTCAAACCTCCAGTTCAATGTCAGATAAGATATTGTGGCTTTCAGATTTCTATACAAGTTCCAGCAAATTTAAACGACTGGTAAGATTTACAGATGAGATACACATTAAGTGGAGAATACATAAAAGAATCATTTACACTTAGTAACACCTGAAAAAGAAAATAAGGGGACAGCAAAAGGTAATGGGTTAATGCAGATTGTTTTTTAGATATCCCACGTTGATTGAAGTCCATAGTTCCATAGAAACACACTGTTCCACCACTATGAGTTATGTCATATAGTTTTGGGAGACACCTCACAACACATGGTCATTGCAGGTTTAAAATTACTGCTTTAAGTTTGCAATTCCTTTCTTGGAAGTGTTGAAAACAGTGTTGTTATGATAAATTAAATTTAAAGGGAGTCGATTAATGGTACTAAACAACACTTATTTTAAATTTTTCCGGAACATGTTTCAGAGACTGTGCCTCTATCCTCAGCCGGCCATCGAGCGGTTCTCATTGGTTAAGTTGAAAATATTTTGTCACAAGTCTCCTCTGGTGGCGGTTCAAGGAACTTGCTTAACAAATCTTTCTGGAGGATGTCGAAATTAAATACATTGTTCCTATTTTTTGAAATGAAGATTTGTTCCCATGTGGATAGTTCTTGATTTTCCTGTTGTATGTTTTAGGAATTTTGGTTCTGGATTTATGTTGTGCTTTTTTTCCAAAAATATGTGGCAACTGCTGATTTTTCTAATTGTTTATATTTTATGTTTCTAAAGTGTTCCTTTGCTCTTGTTTCTAAATTTCTTTTGGTTTTTTCAATATAAATTTGACTGCAGTCACTGCATTCAATTTGATATATACCAAATTTTTGTTAGATTGAATAGCATCTTTGATGTTTGAGCAAATTAGGTTTTTTAAGGAGAAGTGGTTGACTGGTGCTAGTTGAATGTTTTGTTTTTTGAAGACTTTTTTGAATTTATCAAAAGCGCATGGATGGTAAGTGAATTTTTTGAAAATCATATTAGTTTCTGTAGATGAGAGGGTTGTGGTTTCCTTAAGTAGCTTCTTTTTTTTTATTGCTAAGTTCGCTTTTTTGTCTACTAATGATTTGGGAAAGTTATTCTTTTATGCTATTTCAATAATTTTGTTGTATTCTGTTTTGTATTCTTCTACTGTGAAAGGGATGTTGACCAGTCTGTGTGCTAAACTATTGAAGATTGCCTGTTTGTGGGATCTTGGGTCGTAGCCATTAGCTTTTATGTAGTTGTCTGTCTGTGTTGGTTTTCTGTAAATGCCAAAGTTTAGTCTGTCTTTATTGCTCATTATTTTTAGATCCAAAAGTGGTAAATACTCATCTTTTTCCATTTCTACAGTGAATTTGCTGCTTTTTTCTTGGATATTTAAAAGTTTTAGTGCATTACTGATGTGTTTTTTGTTACTATTGCAAAGATGTCATCTACATATCGTTGCCAGAGTTTGAACATCCAAGGGAAACCTTTGTTGATCCTTATTTCTAATGCACTCATATACAGATCGACCAGGAAGGGTGATGGGGGGTTGCCCATTGCTAACCCTAAAATTTGGTGGAAATATTTTGTTTGAAACTCGAAGAAATTTTGTTCTATGCATAATTTGGTTAGTTCGATGTAGTCTTGGAATGGCATCATCTGAAATTTCAGACTACATCGAACTTAACAAATTATGCATAGAACAAAATTTCTTCCAGTTTCAAACAAAATAGTTCTATCAAATTTGATTTTTTGTGGATTTTTATGATTTCTAGGAATTCGGATTAATGGCAGAATCATCTTATTGATTGAGAATTTATAGGAATTATACTAAAAGTAGTTGAAAACTATATTGGATTTGTTGTGGTTTTATTTCTTATCTGTGTAAGCATAAACAATTTCCAATGAAGCGAAGCAGTTAGAAAAATGAGGTGTCAAATAAATATTAAGCATGGACAGAACTTAGAGAGGAGAAATTAAATTAATGTGATCATTAACAATTGGCATGACTGACTTTAATATATCTAATCTCAGGAGAAACTACTCTGACCAACTTACTTTACAGTAGACAATCATTTACACATGCACAGTAGTCAACAAAAAGAAGCGCATCCTCGTGCTAAAATCTCACGATGCATTGGTAATATGTCTTCATCATTAGTATCACAACATATCTCTTAATCAACATAACTGATATGCCAACGTCCATAATCAACATTTCACAGCTAATCTGTCTTATAGAAGGCAAAGTTAATATTTGCTATACTAAGGGGAATCTCGCGATATTTAACCCTTATACTAGTATCGCTTTACTACCATCAGGCTTTACTTCCTGACAAACTAAAGGTAGGGAACTTCATCCTACATTATATACACATAAAATATATCATAAGCATGCCATATCTAAGTGCTAGATACGCTCTTAAAATATCTTGCAGCTGAATCTAAGAGTTGGTATCAGCGAAACTGTAATTATATGTTAGTCTTCACTTCACATTCTTTCTTAAATCACACAAATATACATGGTTCCTGACAGTTCCTGACATCACCTTTAAAATACTGTAAACAAATAACAGCTTACCCGTGATATAAAAATAGTCTGATTATTATCATACGACTCAGCGGTTCTTCACAGAGGGTTTACATCCTATGGTGCAATCTTGTGCAACCCAAAAATGACTCTTCTTAATTTTTCTGTCAATTTAACAGGACACATATGAGCTGGCAGGTCAATACCGCTGCGTACTCTGATTACTGAGTCATCCAACCTGTCTCAACTTGTTAATTCCTGCTAAATCCTGCAGCTTACCACGAAATGAAATGTGGTAATAATTAAAATATTTTCCAAATCTTGTTCAGATCTTATACACAACAATATTTTGCAGTATATATATGTTTCTTTCTTCACAGATTTGTTTGTGAAAATAAGATCTACATCTGATTCGATTGCTATTTTGAAATGGATGAGCGAATAGAAATCAAAGAAGAGGATCCACTCACAGATGACATAACCTTACAGAATGAGAGAGAGTTCTTTCAGAAGGTTGTTTCTATGAAGACAAGTACTGATACTGTACTTCTGGATACTGATTGTGACCTGACAGTCAAAACAGAAATTAAATCAGAGACTCCTTTCATCAAAGAACTTGTAAAACAGATTAAGACTGAAACAGCGATATGGAGCAACAACTGCGAGATGGTAAAATCCAATGAAGTTGAACAGCATGAGGGAGAATTTCTTCCAGAGAATCCTGAAATGATGGATAAGAAATATAACAGTGATCATGAAATGTATAACAAAATAGAAATTAAAGAAGAACCTTGGTGGCTGGAAACAGAAACTTCATCAGTTTGTCATGATACTAAGGTAAGTTATCTATAAGTCTATTGGATATTAAACACATTCTACATATGAAACAGGCTCAGTAAGCTGAAAGTGACCTACCCTAAACAACAAGTGGACAATGGGCTACTTATAAGTGACCCATGTAATCGAAGTGTCACATTTATCGTGACAATACATTGTACTCATACCAGCTCTTAAGGGTATAGAAATTATGTCAGGCTATTTTCCACCCACATGATCATCATAAAATTGATTTCTTTCTTGTTTATTTGGATCATAAACAAGAGCGCTTTGAATTATAAAGTTACATACATGGACACCACATCAGTGTAAGATATTATCACTGTTTGGTCCATACATGCTAACCTAACAACTAAATGGGCAAATGAACATAATGTGCCCTAGCAGTTCACTATGTTATGTGGTTTGTGTAACAATGCATTTCACTTTATATATATGCCAATGTTTGCAAATGTATCCAAGATGGATTGAACATGCAGCTACAGTGCCCTTAACCCTTATGTATACACTTGAATGCAGTGCTATTTACGGAGTAATCTGTCACTGTTTGAATGTCCATCAGGGTCAGTTACTTGAATTATGCAAAATAAGGTCTGAAGCTTTCCTGTTGAAAGAAAATGTTCAAGTTTTCCTCGGGAAACTTGCCAGATAAAAAGACAATTGCAAATCAAAGTATCAGGTGCATACAACTCTCCCATCAGAATATTTATTAAATGTTATAAACACAAATGGATCACTGGATATAACAAGAATATAAACAATGACAAAACACTGTCAGTTTTGGCATTACTAAACAAAAGACTGTTTTCAGTAAATTAAATGTCAGGTGAGATGACGTGAGTTTAGAAGATTAATTGGGTCAAAGAAACCTAACTACTTATGTTAATTATCAAGCTGTATAGATCTTTGTTCCCTAACTACTTAAATTGATTATCAAGCTGTATAGATCATTGTTCCTTAAGTTGACATATTTTAAATTTTAAGCCTGATATCACAGAGCAGCTTTTTGAAATTCGGCATCACGATTAAATGTTCTTCTCTCAGAGAAAATGACCAAAACCTCCTTAACTCTCCACCCCCAGTAACTGTTGCAAAATGATTATGTACTTTGCCAAGATTTTCTCTTATCCTGGAAGATGAATTTACACTTAAGTTCTATGGACCCCAAGCATTTTTTGGATCATTTTCCCATATCATTTAGCATTTTTACAAGCTGTATTGGAGATGTTCAATAAAAAATAGGAACATAGAAAAAAGTGTGGCCTGGAACAGTATAGCTTAATGCAGCATTATCTAAAAATCACAGATCAGGTTGATTGGTCTGAGTTTAATCATAATGGACATGTGTGATGCATTGTTAGCAGTGTATTCCTTTTGTCACTTTAGTTCATAACTGAGCAACAGTGCATTGTGTGACATAAGTTCATAGCACTGTGGGTGTCAGTTCCTACAATGTAACGCAACAATTTAAAGTACGTCCTGGATATTATTATGTACAAGTATGTAAAAAGAATGGAGGTAGGCAGCTTTAAACTTTAATTAGGCTCAAAAACTAAATGCAAGTTTACGTCAACATCAAAGAATCCTTGTTAGGTCTCTGTGGACTATGACCTCATTCTAATTATAATGTAATAATCATGTTTAAGTATGTGCATGTGCACTTGTGTTGTTGAGTAGATCTCTATACTGAAAGCCATTTGTGTGTACTTTCTTTTATCATTAATGTTGATACAATTTGTATAGAGTACTCACCAGTTACATGATTTATGTCCAGTACTAATTGTTATTCATGCAATTCCTTCTCGTGTTTTCTCCTAAGTTTCTGTATTAACTTTCCTTATTGCTTGACCGTTTAAGTAATATATTGTGATCTATTAAACATTTCTTTTGCTAGTTCTAAGTTTTCTAATTCACTTTAATACTTTCTCTCTGTCTTGGTTTTCTTATATATCTTTACATGATAAAATATCAAATGTTTGTGTCCACATACGTTTTAGCCATGTTACATAGGACATAGATGTTAGATAATTCTGTGAAACTACACATTTTAATTATTCTGTTACAGGATGTCAACCTTCCAGCAGTAAAATCCTCAAGGTAAGATTTCACACTTTTCTGTTACAAGCTTTCTGCCTTTTGTATTTTCTTTACTTTTGTTCCTATATAACTCTCATATTTATGTTTTATCACATGTCTCATTGAAAACTTGAACTGATACAAATGCATATACAGTAAAACTTGTTCTAAGTGTAATCATATGGGACCAACAGAAATTTCTAAATTAGACAATTTTGCTAGCTATACAAAATGCAATAGATTATGTATAGTTTTTCAGTTACCATGTATCACAAATAGATATGTATTTGTAATTATGCACAGATGTAAATGTATACTTTAACTGCTGTAGCACAGATTTTGTTATTTAGTTTGCTGATATTTTGTGCCACAGTCTAATACAATATTACTAATAACACTAACACAATATCATAACTTGAATTGTAATTCATATTACTTCTTTCTTGTTTTATTCTCCCTAGGTTTAATTGTCATATCTCACTTCCTTTTCTGTTCACTGTGAGGAAAGTCTGTTCATATTTTTCTCTGTGCATTATTTTGCTCTATTGAATAGTTGAAACATCTTAAGGAAGGCAGATGGCTCTCTCTGCAGGAGGAGGAGCTACTTGTGAATTCTTTTCTTTCTATAAGCGTGTTGGAATTTACTTAACAAGTTTTGATGGAGAAATTGATGCAATTTATACTTCCTTACAAAATCTATTTGCCTGGACAAATAAGCTTTCCAACATAGTTTTCTTAACAGATTCTAAAGCAGCTATTCAGGCTATAATTTCAAATGACAGCCCAAAAACCGAAAAGATAAATGAAATTCATAATCTGATTAAACATTTTCAAAATTTAAATATACCTATAGCTTTCCAAAGAAAAACTGTCCAATTTCTGGCAATGAACAAGCAGATATGTTGGCCAAAAGGGTTCCAAAATATCTCAAACAACGAAACAAAATATCCCCTATGAAACAGTTAAAAGATTAGTCAAAAGCTATATAACAACTATCTAGTTTCCTCTGAAAAACTTAATTGGAAAGATCTCCAAACCAAACTAAAGACAATTCCAGATCTACCTCGAAAATCTTCAGTAGCAATGTTCAGATTAATCACAGGCCACTTCGTTGATGACCGCCGTAGTTGAACGCCCTTATACACATCATCATCATGATCATGATCATCCTGATCATCATCACAGGCCATGATTGTTTGAATGGACATTTATTCAAGGTTAGATTAACAACTTCTCCACAGTGCTGTTTATGTGGTAAAGACGATTTAATGAACTATGATCATCTAAATGTTTGTGAAACTCTCCAAAATCAAGATCTAGTCTCCAAATATTGGGAAGCAGGAAGAAAAATGATTTTATTATAAATTTCTGAGCATTAAATACACACACATACACACACATCTTGTGAAGATATGCACTTATCCATAGGATTTCGTGCATAGTTGGATGACATCATTGTAATGCTCTTTCTATCTACACATTTTACAATATACACATTGCCGTCATAGTGAACAAGCATGTCTGAAGATCCTCTACCCTCTTTATGTAATTCTTCATCAATCTTCAGTCCTGCTTCCTTTGGTAGTCTGTTCTTCTCTATTGTGCCAGTTAAACTAAGATCTCTCCTGAGATGCTCATTCATTAGCCTTTTACTTGTAAATTCCTGATTAATATATAGTGTCCTGGAGTGAGACCTTCCATAATCTAAACCACTGCAACTTCACCTAAACCAAAACTTTGTGCACTAATAATCAGGCATATTGTCTTCCCCTGATACAATTTAAAATGTAACACAATGCAATTCGAAATTCCTGAAACAAAAACCTTTAGACCTACTGGACTAGGTTTGTTAGGAAAATACTGCTTCATACTGCAAACTTCTTAAAATGAAACTATCATTTTATCTAGGGCAAATGCAAGAAAATGTGAATTATATAGATAATTTAGTAATCAGAGAAAGCATACCTCATCAGAATCACTACTGGGCCTCTCACTTTAGCCTTCATCTACGTCATTGGCAATAGGATTGTTATCTACTGTGTTGCTGGTATTTCCCTTTTCTGAATCCCCATCTTCATCAGAAAAAACATCTTCAGAATCATCCATATTGCCAAGTATTTTTAAGTGATATTTCTCAGTTAATAAAATAATTTGTTAAATTCAGATACATGAACATAATGTTTTTGGTGGTCAGAAATGTTTGTTTTAAATTTTACCAATTGGATTGTATTAACGGAGCCCCAAAGTACAGATAGCTGAACTTCTTGGAAAAGAAGGTTATGAATTCTCGAACAGTGCATGTATTTGAGATATAACTTTTCTTTTAATATCAGTGATGTAAAAAGTATATAATTCAAACAGAAACTTACTGCTGTAAAGTCTTAATTTACACTTAACTTGCAGGTAGTGTATGCCCTGCTGCATGTTGTTGTCACATAGTAACAAGTGGTTCACACAACCAAGTTAGGAGTGAAATGCAATACCAAACTTGAGAAATTGTACCTAGGTATAAGCAGCTCCTATTGAATTGGCAGAGACCCATTGCTCATATCTGCCATCTGCTGGACAATTTATACAAGTTACAGTATGTGATGACGTACCGTGGGGCTCAGGATGATATAGTAATGAACCATGAATCTATTTCACTAAAGCTGTCACTTAATTTTGTGAATGTACTGATATTCTGTTTTCAGATATTTCCAAGAAACAGTTGACGGTTCTCTTATTGGCCAGTCCCAATTGATCTCTGCTGAAGTTCAAGCAGGACACACAAAGGATCATTTAGAATTTAAATCAAAAAATCAAAAAAGTGATGTTACAGAAATCCTACATGCAAAGGGAAATGTTCATCTTGAAAAATATGGTAAATACAGTGATGAGGGTGATATGCACACACAGTCTTTATATTTGAAACACAAAGGTTTGGCTAATGTGGGTAAAGGGCCACAACAGTGTGGTGTTTGTGGGAAGACCTTTACTCATCTCTCAAATTTGAAAGTAAATATTCTGTTTCGTGAGGGCAAGAAACTACACTGTTGTAAAGTATGTGATCAGAGATTTTCTCGTCTGTCACATTTGAAAGCACGTCAGTTGATTCTTGAAGGTAAGATGCAACACCAATGTAAAGTTTGTGCCAAGAGCTTTTCTCAGTTGTCAATTTTGAAAAAACATCAGTTAATTCATGAAGGTAAGAAGGCACACCAATGTGGAGTTTGTGATAAGAGCTATACTCAGTTGTCACATTTGAAAACACATCAGGTGATTCATGAAATTAAGAAGCCGCACAAATGTAAAGTTTGTGATAAGAGCTTTACTCAGTTGTCAAACTTGAAAACACATCAGTTAATTCATGAAGGTAAGAATTCACACCAATGTGGAATTTGTGATAAGAGCTTTACTCGGTTGTCAAATTTGAGAAGACATCAGTTTATTCGTGAAGGTAAGAAGCCACACAAATGTAAAGTTTGTGATAAGAGCTATACTCAGTTGTCACATTTGAAAACACATCAGTTCATTCATGAAGGTAAGAAGCCACACCAATGTAAAGTTTGTGATAAGAGCTTTACTCAGTTGTCAAACTTGAAAACACATCAGTTAATTCATGAAGGTAAGAAGCCACACCAATGTGGAATTTGTGATAAGAGCTTTACTCGGTTGTCAAATTTGAAAAGACATCAGTTTATTCATGAAGGTAAGCAGCCACACCAATGTAAAGTTTGTGATAAGAGCTTTACTCAGTTGTCACATTTGAAAACACATCAGTTAATTCATGAAGGTAAGAGGACACACAAATGTAAAGTTTGTGATAAGAGCTTTACTCAGTTGTCACATTTGAAAACACATCAGTTTATTCATGAAGGTAAGAAGCCACACCAATGTAAAGTTTGTGATAAGAGCTTTACTCAGTTGTCAAACCTGAAAATACATCAGTTAATTCATGAAGGTAAGAAGCCACACCAATGTAAAGTTTGTGATAAGAGCTTTACTGATTTGTCAAATCTGAGGAAACATAATTTAGCTCATGAAGGAAAGAAGTCACACCATTGTAAAGTTTGTCGAAAGAGCTTTACTGAGTTGTCACATTTGAAAGCACATCAGTTTATTCATGAAGCTAAGAAACCACACCAATGTAAAATTTGTGATAAGAGCTTTACCGATTTGTCAAATCTGAGAAGACATAGTTTAGTTCATGAAGGTAAGAAGGCACACCAGAGTTTGGGATAAGAGCTTACCTCAGTTGTCAGGTTTGCAAACCCCTAAATTCAGTTATGACGGTAAGAAGCAAAAGTCAATTGTGAGACAGCAGAAGAACTGCACTTGACACGTTTCAAGGAAGAATTTCTAAGATTGTTTTTTTCTAAGGTGAAGTTGCGTCACTGGTGTGAAAAGAGCTTGTATGTCTCATATTGGTTTCCCAAGTATAAATGTAGCTAGGGTGCATTACATGATTAAGGTCTAGTATGATGGGTAATTGCAAGCTCCTGGATATTTTACTTTGAAGTTGTATCCTCAATCCATTAGAATGAAATAAATCAAACCTTCCAAAATGAAAGAATATTGTTTGTGCTTATATTGTTTTAGGGCTTTACTTTATTTGTCAACCTTTTTATTTATATTCTGAGAATAAGTAGGTGTCATCTTCATAATGTAAATTTAAAACTAGAACAGATAATTGAAGATAAGGAAGGGCCATATCCTAACCGTGATAGCTCTGTTTAGAGAGACCAATGTGTAAGAACAATTTCATTTCTATTATTAGACCTATTAGTGGTGGGGCTATAAAGTTGGGACTTAAATGTGAAATGTGTAGTATTATCGGCCGACTTTATTATATGCAACACCGCATGTGGTGACACTGATGATACAGGAGATGAAGATGGAGCACCGGTGCACAAATCTCATTTTTGAGGTCTCCTGGAGTGAAACCCAGCCTCTATGGCAAGCGGGATAATGCGTGTCAGTTGAAGAATTAATGTCATACTGGCACGTTAGCATGAGCTCAAAGGGCGTTGTCAAATTGGGTAGAAAAGAGAACTCATTAGTTCAGAAGGAGAACTGGTAGCCTGGTCAAGAAGGATTTTTGTGGCAGTTTTATCTTCGGTATATTCTGACAGCTGATACAATTGTCCCTTGGAATTACAGAGAATATTTCTCAGTCTAGACGACCCTTCCTCTGAGTGCAGTATTGAGCAGGTAATGCAATCTGTTGCTTTGTTGTGATTGACCAATGACGAGTTTTTGAAGCACGCAGTTAATGACGTATTCTCTCTTGATTATCCCCAAGAGCTTTTCTATTGTTCCTGGCAAGTAATAATTGTAAATGTGAAAGAGATCAATTACATCAAGATTATACAATCCATCATCTGTTCGAAAAACATAGCGAATTATAAATTTCCGCGGGCCACGTATATTCGATTTTCGATTTTTTGTGGTCTTATGTTGATACTGATGTCCCTCAGTTACGTTGACAATGTCGGTCATTTTGAATGTTCAGTAAATTGTTGACAACTAATTTGGTTGTACGTTAGAGAGGTTGCTGAGAACATAAACATATCGATTGGCTCATGCCATTCGATTCTGTCCAATAATTTGGTCATGAGACGGGTCACTGCAAAATTTGTACCAAAGCTCCTCACTTACGACCAAAAGCAATATCGCATTAACGTTGCTAAGGAGTTGTTGAGCTCTGTCCATGACAGAGGGTGACGAATTGTGGGTTTATAGTTATGACGTGGAAGCTAATGCTCAATCTGCTCAATAGATGCACCCTCACGAGCCAAGACCGACAAAAGCGCGCCAAGCTCAGTCGAATGTAAAGGTTTTGCTTACAGTTTTCTTAGATTGGAGGTGATGCATCATTAGTTCTTGTCACAGGATAGAACGTCAATAAGAAATATTACCTTCAAGTTATGCGGAGTATCGCGAAGCAGTCTGCCAGAACTGCCCAGATTTGTGGAAGAACAATTATTGAGTTTTGTACCATGATAACGTCCCGGCTCACACATCGTTAATTGTGAATTGCGAATTTTTGGCCAAAAAACAACAGACCTATGATGCCGCAGCCACCGTACTCGCCAGACCCATCGTCCTGTGACATTTTCAGTTTCCAAATCTGAAGAGGCCCATGAAATGACTACGCTCTGCCACGTTTGAGGGGATAAAGAAGTCAACGAATGAGGGGAGGAACAGGATTACCAAAAATATTTTTAAAGGGGTACGAGGATTATAAAAAACGTTGGCATAAATGTATATCTGGTAGGAATTAATTTAAAGGGGACAAATTAGATTTCATGAATAAATACTTTTGCGGAAAAACCAAAATTCGCGATATTTTTAACGCATCTCGTATACACACTTCTATAGCGGAGTGCAAAAGTATAAACGTGCTTCAAGGGGACTATCAATATTAGATAGAATTTAGAACACTGTTCAGAAACTGAGAACCAGTAAATGAAAATGAAATTAAAATGAACATAGATATTTTTGGAAAGAAAATAACAGTACTAGGCGTATATGGAACAAGTGAAGGTGAAAATTTAACGATATAGATCGAGTAATCGTCATCAACAAGTACACATTCCGCAATTAAATCTTCTAGAGGTGATAACGGTTAAAATTTACACTTTTAGTACAGAACTCACACAAGTAGCAAAATTCAAACCACCCGCAGACATTGACACAGATGACGTTCAGAAAATCATGCAGTTAGGTCAAATAGCGGCGGGGGATTATTACTCTAAGCATTATATATGTCACAGCACTAACCCCACCCCTCAAGGGACGAAACTTTTGAGTTATATAAACTCTGTCAATTAACTCATTGCCGGCCAATCACGGGCCAGTCTTAGTTACTGTCAACGATATTCCCTTCAACATCGAATGTACTGTGTTTCATGACGTCATTTCGGACCATCTACCGGTGCAGCCCTACAATTTAATATTCTGAACTACTAAATAGTTAACTGGGAAGACCTCAAAATCATAATAGAACAATACCTACAGGAAATGGAAATAAACAGCTGAACAACATAAAGCGATATATAAACTAGAACTAGAACAAAGTAGGGACCACAGTTAAGTGTAAACCGACGGTAAATGCCCAATATCCCACGGACATCGAAAACTTATACCAATAATGACATCGCCTAGGACGAAAATAGCAAACAGCGAAACACGAAATTCCCCAGGAGGACAATTTAGACGTCAGAGCAACAGTATCTGCAACAAATAGGGAATATGTAACACAGGAATAGAACTAAACCCTTGAATGACTAAATCCGAACTTACATTTTGTTTGGCAAGTAGCAACACACTTCCACTCATAAATGACGTCATCGCTGATACATCTCGGTCCAAAGCATAGATGTTATGAGAAACCGGAGAAAACACTCACGCTACACCCCACAGAGGAACCAGTAGGTCAGGTAGACATCCCAACTATTAAACAAGAAACTAATGAAGGAGTTTACAGTACACACAACAAAATTCGAAAGACAAATGCAGATGAAACTAGTTGCATCATTAACCACCTGCGAAACAGAAAGGCCCCGATAACAAATTCAGCATAGTCCTAAAACGTCTTCCATTTGGAGCAATGAGGTTCCAAACGAAAATATTCAACTTCATATTATAAAACGTCAGATTTCGGCCTCAGTGGACAGAACCAAACTTAGTAATGCTTTCACAGCCGTACAATAACCTCGCTATAACCATTAGTTACACGTCCATTAGCCTATTAAGCACTCTAGG
Organism: Mantis religiosa; assembly: GCA_030765055.1. Classification (NCBI taxonomy): domain Eukaryota; kingdom Metazoa; phylum Arthropoda; class Insecta; order Mantodea; family Mantidae; genus Mantis; species Mantis religiosa. The sequence continues at coordinate 297,044 of JAUKNK010000024.1, read as the reverse complement.
AAATGTACTGGAAAAAATTTCCTAAAAATAATAAACTCCTACATTACAAAAAATATATAAATATCCCAGAACTAACAGCAGGCAACTCAGCAGCTTATTCGTCTAAGAGAGCTAATATCTAAATGATTTAATACGAATAAATCAATAGACGCATATTTTTGGATATCGAACACGCTTTTGATAAAATGTGGCACGTTCACCTCATCCAAAAACTGAAATCATACAACTTCCTTGATGCTATACATAACTGTCCTAATCAAAGACTACTTCAGCGCACGTTAGTTCCGAGTAACGGTGGAGGAATTGTCCTCCTCTCGCAGGTTCATTAGGACCGCAGTCTCTCAAGGAAGATTGCTCAGACCGTTGCTACTCAAACTTTACATTATTGATAAGCAAGTGACATAAACCGATAAAGACATCTACACCAATGACGCAGCACTAGTGGCACAGTCCACTAAACGTCGCATAATTCATTTGTGACTGCAGGAAGCGCGAAGCGAATTAGAACCCTGGTTAATCAAAATAAACTCAAACAGATACCAATGAATAAATTTCACAAAAACACTACCACATAAGTATCCTAGGCATGCGCAGACGCCACTCTCATACAGTGACGAAAGAATTGAATGGAAAGACCAAGTCACCTACTTAGATGTCACAGCGGATCAAGGTCTCTCATGGAAAGAGCACATAAATGTCATCAGAGCAAAAGCAAATATTCGAATAAGCAGACTTTTCCTCTTGATTATCGTAAATAACCGACTAAACCTCAAAATGGACTGACGCTTTACGAAACGCTGATTAGACCAATTCTGCCGTATGTAGCCCCCTCTATGTAGCGACTGCTATAACGACGTAATTCTGGACTGCTGTGCACGAACTATTATTCTACGGAAATAAAAAGCAATTGTTAGTGTTTGAAACCTGGACTTTTAATTTCACGAATACACAAAGTCACAATTGGTGTCAGGAGTGCGACCTACCACTATGGAGGCTGAATTGAAAAGATTCTACAGAAAAATGAAGAAATGAACACGGCTCACGACAGCCCAGCAACGAAGACGGAAGCGGCATATAGCATCCTGGCCACAAAGTTGGAGATCACAAATAAAAACCTAACCGCCAAGTTGAAAAAATAGACAGAAAATAACACCCTCACTGCGAATTTAGAGAGGACGAATCACAATCTATCTGAAATGAGGCTGCAAACAAAGTCCTCGCCCCCAAATTTGAGAAGCAGATGGCCGGCATAAAGGAGGACTTCACGGAGTTGGGTGAGCGCGTCGAAGACCTGCCGAGCGGCGTTAACAACCTCGAGGGAAAGGTCGACACAAACACTAAGTCTCTGAACGCCATAGTTGAGGACATCGTCCGCAGAAGGATGACAGATTTGAAGGTCGACGCGCCGGGACGCGACACAACATCTCCACGCGTCAAACTCGCGAAGTATAAGGGCACGTCCGCGTTCGAGCTCTTCTGCCGCCAATTCGACAAGTGACCAAGCACAAGTGGTCAACAGGGGAAGAGGCCGCACAGCTAATAGCCAGCCTCCAGGGACGGGCCGCAGAGGTCCTGAGCGCGGTCCAGACAGCGGTGGCGCCCAGGCACATCTGAAAGGCCCTGGAGAATCGCTTCGGGAAGTAACACTTGGCCGCAGCCTACCGCAACCAACTGAATCAAGGAGGTAGTAATCAGGGGAGACGCTGCATCAGTTCGCCCTGGCAATTGAACTGTTGGCCAGGAAAGCTTTGGTTGATCTCCCACCGGAATTCGTGTCCCGGAAAGCCGCATACACATTTGTTGATGAGGTAAGAGACGGCATGATACGTCAGCTACTAATGGAAGCATTGAGGATGGAGGCGGCTTCTGCAGTGTCGACAACAAGGCGTATCAGCTACACTGGAGACCGTATACCAGCCGAGTGACGTAAGCGAAGACCAAGTGGCGTGTGTTGGGTTGTGGACTGCCGGCATACCTGGAGCGAGACAGCGCACAAATGGGAGAGCAGCCCGAAAACGATTAAACGCCGTCGTGGCGAGGGGTACTTCGGGGTAATTACCACCATCCCCTCGAGTAATACTGCACGTTGTCAGCGTATGGATGACAGCCTCATCGTGGACGGTTGGGTGAGAGGGAAGCCGTGCCGCGTGCTCGTAGACATCGGGGTAGCCGTGACCATCATCAGACCTGGCGTGGCAAATGGTTTGCCGTCGAGGAAACCGAGCCGAGCTTACCAGCTTTTGACGGCAGCGGACGACACCTTGCCCGTGGAGAGTATGCCCTGCTGCAATTGACCTTGGGACGGAGTCCGTGCGTCTGTGGGTGTTCGTCGCGCAGGTTCCTGAGGTGATACTGGTACTGGATGCCCTCAGGAGCCACGAGGCGACGGTCGACCTTAGCAGGAAGGTCCAGCGGCTATGTGGAGAGAGGTGACATTCCAACAACCCGAAGAAAGCCTCGCATTTTGCAGGATCGTCCTGAGGGAAGACGTGGTTGTCCCCGCGAGAAGCGAGGTGGTAGTGACGGCGCAACTGGAAGTACAGCGGACAAAGAACTTGATGCTGCACGAGAAGAGGCCTGTGCACGGACTTTGTATAGCCAGGACATTGTTACCATGCGGAGAGGAGGCGCCGGTGAGGCTGCTCAACCCAACAGACACCGATCGCGACCTCCAGGCTGAGACGGATTTGGGGATGTGCGAGCCCGTGGTCAGCGTAACACCAATCGATATGATCCAGGAGCCAGTGCCGACGCAAATAGTGCGCCCCGGCGGGAGGGCTTATTGGACAGAATGGCCGAACACCTGGCCGCAGAAAAGCCCGAGAAGGTTCGACAACTGCGGAGACGATACCAGTGCGACTTCAACCAAGGCGACAGGGATTACGACCGCACGGAGCGAGTGCTCCACCAAATCGACATCGGACACGCCCGGGCTATTCGGTAGCCATCTAGATGCGTCCCGCAGGCGAAACAATCGGCGGTACGGAACATTTTGGTGGACATGAGATCCAGGTTAGTGATTGAAGCGTCTGATGGCCCTTGGTGTTCCCCTGTAGTCTTGGTGACAAAGAACGGCGAGCTGCACTTCTGCGTGGACTACAGGAAGTTGAACGCTTTCACCAGGAGGGACTGTTTCCCCTTACCCCAAATTGACGACTACCTGGACAAGCTTGCTAGAGCGTAGTGGCTCTCGCCATGGACCTGGCTCCACAGTGACCAGGGCAACAGTCTAACCTGATGAAGGAGGCACTAGAACGGCTTAGGGTGAACAAGACCCGCACAACGCCCCTACATCCACAGTCGGACGACATGGTTGAGAGATACATCAAAACCTTAGAAGAGCACCTGAAAAAGGTCGTGGCCAGCCATCAGCGAGACGGACGTCCAGGTGTCACTGTTCTTGCTGCCCTACCGCTCGTCATCACACGACACCACTGGGATGACTCCAGCCAGCATATTGTGCTTTTAAAAATGCTGCTAGAAAATTAATATTCTCAAAATATGATTCTCTACAATATTATCTGACTGACAAATTGTCCTGGCTATTTTATGTAGCTCTGTAAGTAGAATCCAACTATTTCAATGACAAATCATTGCTAATGAACTTTTGATGCTTTTGCAAAGGCTTTTTAAATGTATCTGTATTGAAGATATGACATTATAAATGACTGACACTTCACGAAACGCTGATTAGAACAATTGTGACGTATGTAGCCTCCTCTGTGTACAGGCTGCTAAAACGCTTATAAAGAGACTACAGACGATACAAAACAGAATGATAAGAACAATCACAAAGCTGCCGCAGCTTCATTAAAACTAAATCTGGACATTATCGAAGACATAATTAAGTTGCCTAGCTTCGATCTTTACGAAAAGAGAGGGAAAACCCAAACTCCCTTATTCGAGAATCTGGGTACCCACAACACTCAATGACTCGTGTAACAGACCGTTATCCTTTTCCGACAGAACGCTTGGTCTGAGGGAGCCATGGCTTTGGGTTTACTCTATACACCATACAAGTGGCCCTTGAAGTCCTTGCTGTCAACAAGGGCGGTGCTGGGGTAGAAAGGTCCCTCCAAAATTAATTAGGGCAAGTCACACGGACAAAGAGCACATAATGAGATTATGTATAAATACCAATTAATCTATATAAAACAGTACGCAACCAGCAATAATATCAATATACTCCTAATGTAGCATATAAGACAAGGATTTTATGGCAATCTTAACTAAAGTACTAACAACTGATAGTGCATTTACATGTTACATTTAATTCATTAACATATCCTACGAAAATTTGGCGCCATGCTCAGAGCTCTGGTTGGTAATAACGATTTCGTCACTTGTTTCAGGACATCACAGTACAGCGAAAGACGTCACATCAGAAATGAGACAGAATCAGGCACAAGCATGGCCTCGGTTATGTTTGTGTCACGGCGCCTATATCTCACCTTACCCAGGCCCCGCCCTGGCTTTGCCGCTCACCTTCAATCCGCAGGTACAATAGCGGTACTGCTACACTTCCTCACTAGAATACCCACCGGGGGAGGTTTTTAGTGGTTAGGTATGACAGTTTACTCCGTAAGAGAACCCTGCACCCCAATCCCAGGATTAATGCTTTTTTCCTCCACTCGAAAAGAAAGTCATATGCGGAGAGTACACTTGGCAGGAAAGCTACAAAGACAGCACAGCACGTCAGCAAGAACTTCGGTGAGGACATTACCAGCTTAGACGAGCAGACGAACATATCCAATAGCTTTCAGCTGTTACCAAGGCGCCTTTGTGGGTAACTTTGTTCATCACTCACAAACTGCCTCTACTTCTTACAGTATCTCTATCCTTGCTCTGTTTTATCTAGAATTAACCCCCACTAGGCTCCAGATAGGCTTTCGTAAGCCTGTTCTCTTTATTCTCCAACTTTAGAGTATTTAATTTAAACTGCCTCCTCAAAAACGAGCGGCCTATCTGCAATCACCGGCCTTTTTAGTATAGCAGAACGACATCACTAAGCCCTTCTTCAGGGAGGTAACTCTATTTCCCGCACCAACACAAACAATGGCCAAACAGATAGCCTACTCGAAAATAGGACAAAGACTATCCACCATGACAGTGGATCCCGAAGAAGTCATGGCCTTTTCCTAAGAAACTACCAGCAGCGAGCGTCTTCTGACCTCACGTTGAGGTATTGTCATCCAAACCGGATCGGTGCTACAAAGTGCAGACGATATAGGGTGATACTGTCTGAAGACAAGCTGTAGACTTGATTGTCGAGCATTTGTAAGGTTATTGCTGTTCCTCACGAGGAAGGCTGAGGAAACTATATTTGGAATGAATGCCCTCCGGAAGAAGACCCGGCACCAACAGCTGTTCCGGCTTCACCCTTTCCGGACATATGGGAGTTTCCTCAAGTTTCAAACAGCGAAGTGACGATTGCTCGGAGAGGATGTTCTAAGCTGAAAATGTTCAATGAGGATGTTCAAATGTTCAAAGCTCGTCTCATGGCTCAGATATTCTCACAAAAGTGGGGTGAAGAAATTGATGAAACCTTCGCTTCCATAGAATGTTTAGCAGCGCTGCAGTCCTTGTTATCAATTGCAGCAGAAGAAAACCTATTGGTTTATCATTTCAATGTAGAGACCACGCTTCTTAGTGCTGAACTGAACGAGAAAATTGGCCTGAAGCAACCAGGGGGTTTCATCAAAGGAGACACTCAAAAACTAAACGAAAGTATTGTCGCCAGGTCATTGTTGATTGAAGACAGCGCGGGTAACAAGATCGAAGAGACGGCAGCAGAGTGTGGAGATGTAGGCTTGCCACAATGGTGGGCGGGAACAGACGGATTTGGCAAGAGTTCGCCTTTGTTCTAGCCGGTCTCGATTGTTCGAGAAATTTCTGGTGTGTTAGAAGTCGATAAAAAGGCAGCCTGCCTAAAAAGAGAGAGTCAGTCGGTAATTGAACGCGTGCGAGTAAGCAGCTGTGTTGGTTGACCTGTATGTTACATTGTGTATGTGTACAAAGTTTATTTCTACAGAAATGAACTGCAATTTTTTGTGTTTGTAACCTGGACGAGAGGGCGCCCGACCACCTGACCGCAGAACAGCTGGAGAAAGTTCGACAACTGCTGAGGCGATACCAGCGCGTCTTCAGCCAAGGTGATAGTGACTACGGCCGCACGGACAAAGTGCTTCACCGCCACGACCCTGGGGAAGCCCGGCCTATTCGGCAACGACCTAGACGCGTTCCGCTGGCGAAGCAAGGGACGGTACGAGACATGCCGAAGGCCATGAGTTCCAGGGGAGTGATTGAAGAGTCCGACATCCCTTGGTGTTCCCCTGTAGTCTTGGTGATGAAGAAGAACGGCGAACTACGCTTCTGCGTGGACTACAGGAAACTGAGCGCTGTCATCCAGAAGTACTGTTTCCTCTTACCCAGGATTGACGACACCCTGCACACATTAGCTGGTGCACAGTGGTTCTCGAACCTGGACCTGAAGTCGAGCTACTGGCAGGTAGCTCTAGACCCAAGAGACAAAGAGAAGACCACATTCTCGACAGGTCAAGGGCTCTGGCAGTTCACAGTTATGTCGTTTTGCCTCTGCAACGCAGCAGCTACCTTCGAACTCCCCATGGAGTCAGTGATGAGAGGACTGACTTACGACACCTGCCTGCTATACTTGGACGACATCATTATCCTCGGTAAGACTTTTGAAGTCCATCTCAAGAATCTGAGAATGGTGTTACAGAGATTGCAGGCGACCAACTTGAAGCTGAACGCGAAGAAGTGCCAGCTCTTCCGAAAGGAAGTGAACTACTTGGCTTACATACTATCAGCAACCGGAGTGGCCACAGACCCGTAGAAGACACAGGCTGTGAGAGATTGGCCTACCTCAAAGGATAAGAAAGAGTTTCGCAGTTTCCTTGGGCTGTGCAGTTATTACTGACGCTTCATAAAGGGGTTCTCTAACATCGCCAAACCCCTCTCACGCCTGACCTAGGAATACCGGTCTTATGTTTTGACGGAGGACGCCGAAGACACCTTCCAGCACCTGAAGAAGACCCTGTGCAGTGGACCAATTTTGGGTTTCCCACAACCGTGTGGCGCCTTCATTGTGGACACCGACGCCAGCGACCATTGCATTGGAGGTGTGCTATCACAGATCCAGGATGGCCATGAGTGGGTCATAGCCTACTACAGCAACTCGCTATGCAAGGCAGAGAAGAACTACTGCGTCACTCGACGTGAGCTGCTGCCGGTAGTAAAAACATTGGGGCACTTCCACAAGTACCTGTACGGTCAGCCATTCCACCTGAGAACTGACCATTCCGCCCTAACCTGGCTATTGAGCTTTAAGAACCTGGAAGGCCAGGCAGCATGTAGGGTTCAGAGGCCGCAGGAGTACGACTTCACCTCGGAAAATCGCAGAGGGAAGAGCCACGGTAACGCAGACCCTATGTCCCGAAGATCCTGTCCAGAGGAGTGCTGCTAATGCACAAGAGTGGAGGAGAAGGAGCATGCCGCAGCAGTCCAAGTGGTCACGGTGGTGCCTGCGGATGCGATAGCGTAGGCCTGAGGAGGGTACCGTCAGTGTCACGTGCGCGCGGCGACTCGTGGCCCCCAGACTAGGAGCCGGGGTCGCATGCAGCAGTACAATGTAGGAGCGCCATTCGAACGGATCGCCGTTGACATTGCTGAACCGTTCCCAATATCCGACCGAGCCAACAGGTACCTGATGGTGGTCGTGGACTACTTCACTAAGTGGCCGGAGGTGTATTCCATCCCGAACCAAGAGGCAAGGACAATCACAGACTGCCTCGTGGAGCAAGTGTTCTGCCGATTTGGGGCACAGTTAGAGCTGCACAGTGACCAAGGCAGCAATTTTGATTCCAACCTGATGAAGGAGGCACTAGAGAGACTTGGGGTTAACAAGACCCGCATAACACCTCCACATCCCCAGTCAGATGGCATGGTCTAAAGGTACATCAAAACCTTAGAGGAACACTTGAGGAAATTCTTGGCCAGCCATCTGCGAGACTGGGAGGTCAAGGTGCCACTGTTCTTGCTGGCCTAGCGCTCGTCAACACACGACACCACGGGGATAACTCCAGCCAGCTTAAAGTTCGGCCGAGAGTTACGCCTCCCTTGTGATCTGGCTTTTGCAAGCCCCCCGGACGCAAAACAGCCAGCAACCGGGTATGTGGAGAACTTGGTGGACCATCTCCTCGACATGCATTATATGGCTCGTCAAAACATCCAGAAAGCGAGCGAAGACCCGATTAGACAGGCAAGCGAACAGCCAAGGGTTCCAGCAGGGTGACCTAGTCTGGTTGTACCGCCCTACCCGGACCAAGGGACGATGCCCGAAACTTCAGCAGCCATGGCAGGGACCTTACAGTGTGGTGAAGAGGATTAACGACGTGGTCTACCGCATCCAGAAGGTGCCCCGTGGAAAGATGTTGGTTGTACACCTGGATCGCCTGGCCCGCTATGATGGTGCTGTTCGGGTCGACCAGCCTTTAGGGGGGAGCGTGTCGCCAGGTCATTGTTTACTGGAGGCAGTGCGGGTAAGAAGTTCGAAAAGACGGCAGTGCAGTGTGGAAATGGAGGCTTGCCAAAATGGTGGGCGGGAACAGACGTATTTGGCAAGAGTTCGCCTTTGTTCTGTCCGGTCTCGATTGTTCGAGAAATTTTTGGCGTGTTAGAAATTGATAAAAAGGCAGCCTGCCTAAAAAGAGACAGTCAGTCGGTAATTGAACGCATGCGAGTAAGCAGCTGTGTCGGTTGACCTGTATGTTACATTGTGTATGTGTACAAAGTTTATTTCTACAGAAATGAACTGCAATTTTTTGTGTTTGTAACCTGGACTTTTTATTTCACTAACCCACAAAGTTCACAGTATTTATGGACTCAGACTGCTAGAGTATACAATGAGCCTGTGCATGAAGTTATAGTAAACGCTAACTTCAAAGTGAAACAGACAACTGCGTTTATTCATAGAAAGTGAAAATAACTGATGTTATCTTTTAGTCTATGTGGATTACAAACACAGATAACATATACATTAAAACCAATATTCTGGGCCACATTGAACAGTATCTGAAGTAACTAAAGCCGCAGATGGCAATTTTGAATTCTATGAAATGACGTTTGATTTTGGATTCTCAGATGCGAAGAAAGTAAAGACACAGTTTAGGGTGGATCTGCAAAATTGAGAACTTTCCCTTTAATATTCTCCAGACGTAAGCATCAGGTGGTGTGAGAGCGGGGTAATGTGATGGATAGGACAACTGAACCCTGTCGGAAATTACTCATCCTGGAAATGTGTCGTGCAGCATAGCCATAGACTGCTGAGCCTTGTGGCAGGTCGCCCCGTCCTGTTGGAACCACTGTCTGTTTATCTGTACATTCCTGGTGCAACAAAACCTTCTGAGATACTGAATAAATGGCGCATTCACTATGTTCCTATGTTACAGGACTACCAGACCTTCCCTTGTGTTGACACAATACACTCTCTGTACGATGACATTTTCTAACAGATATCATAATTGTGTTGCTAGGTGTTGGCTGATCCATTCTCACTTCCAGTCATAGAAAACATCATTCTTTACACAACAACCAGGCTTTGAACCTTTATTAATGATTCTATAAAAAAACCTGCAGTAAATTAATCACCCATCAGCTGTATGCATTATGGCAGAGTTCTGCTGGAAATATTCTGACTGTCATTTTATATCTGTTAGCTGTTGAAACTTTGTCCCAGTAAATTATTTCTGTATTTTAATACATATGTGGTACGCTGATAAAGCTAGTTCATATTATGCTACTTCCATCTATTGCACACCATAACGTAATGTTATCAACTTACAACGGATACTCATGTACAACATTTCCTTCATATATAATATATTGTGACTTTGTGGGTTCGTGAAATGAAAAGTCCATTTGCACCACTAAAAAATGTTCTTTATTTCCACCGACCTACAGTTGAATACTTGCCAATTACACAGAATTACGTAATGCACACAATTACGATTCACCAGTTCGTCCGTTACAGTTCCACTTGCACTCGCAATTACGTAATCTCCTCCGACACACGTACGCAGTCCGTCCCCTCACTGGGCGCTCCTCACAGTTCGCCAAGAACTGACTCTTCTCCAGCCCGACGCGTTGCTTATGTAAGACCAACTGGCCAATCTAGAAGGTTCCGGATTAGATGAAGTAAGTTCGAGAAATCAAAGAGACGGCACAGTAATGTTTTTCCAGCCACCCCTCGTTACTGCTATAAGACAAATGAGTGGGCGTGTCTGAACGCCTCCGTCTCCTGCTGCTGCCGGCCGGTTCTATAGGGAGTTCCGGCGTTCGGGTGACAATATCAGTTGTATTGTGATGCAACATGATCTTGTAAGTGAAACTATTCTTCATCACTGAACAGTATCAATTATGCATCAATCTAAAATGACATTTGTATATTTATCACTGGAATTAGTCTTAAATTAATGTGAGTTTGGCAGACATTCAATGTTACCGTTGTGATTCTGCATACTGTACATGGAGACACCTTCAACCCTTTCACCGGATGGATGTCATACGACGACCAAGTTAAAATGTTCCAAACTGATAAGGACGTGCATAGACGTCCTGCACATACATTCATTTAATGCTTCTTTATCACCAATTACTTTAATCTTGCTATTTTGCAATACATTTAAATTAGTTCTATAAGTGATGAAAACATACCCTTAAAAGAATGCCAATTCTGTTTTATAAGAGAATATATGTTTTATAGCAAATCAATTATAATGTGTAGAGGTCTATACAGATATAACATTTTTACTGTAGATATCCCTGAACATTGCAATCTGTAATGTTACATGACATTAGTCACACATGGTATAAGCAACAATATTTAATATGTAAAAACAGAAGCTAACAACAGTGAAGCAGTAGAAAAATTACAAAAAAGTATAATTCTTATAATATTTATTGTAAAAGTATTTAGTTTCAGACATTTCTGGCACATTCTTTGTCCATTGAATATCTTCATAAATAGCTTTGTTACATCATTTCTAAGTTATGAAAAGTTATTCTTCCAGCAGCTTGAACAAGTTGAGCCCAGTAATGTAGTTGTGTTGGTAGTGCTGTCTTCTTCAGTATTAAGGATATCTTGTGAAAATTACATCACATACTTCAACATTAACTGACCTTTTGTTTCGATAACTTTGACAGGTGACTGTGGATCGAGTCACCATTTTGAGGCTTCAGCATTTTGGTAATATAACAATTTTTTATCACAAGTGACAATTCTGCTAACATATCTTTCATCCGTGATACTATGGATAAACTGAGGAAAGACATCCACTCTACATTCAGCCTGTTGAGGTGTCAGATAATGAGGTACAGATCTCTAGCTTCTTGATGATTTTCCAAGTGTCTTAACGTGGCAATTTATGGTATCTTTTGATGCATCAAGCTCTGAAACGCTAAGGATACTTTTTATGGATTTTCCTTGAGAAACTTGGTGTTTATTCTTAATATTGCATACGTTAGGTCTTCCAGAACATGATAAATCTGTAGTTTGTTGGTCTCCATTGTTGAAACGTTGGAACAATGGTTGTGCTACACGCTCTCTAATGGCATCTTCTTCATGCAAGCAGAATGAGACTTCAATGACATCACATAGCAACCAAGTCTTGGAAGATGTGACAGTCACTTAGTACCTGCTGTATTCCCATAGCACTATGTTTGATTTAAATAATGGAGTAAACCTTAAAGGCAATATCAAATACAGAGATATCATGTCCCAAAGGTGAGGTGAGTATTGTGGAAGAGCAGTTTACAAAATACAAACTAAACATAATAGTTACCAACATAGGAATTTATTTTATTTATATCTAATATCTGACATTACTTTTATCTTCATCCATGGCACTTTAATCAGATTAGGACATTTAATATTGGTACAGTATCTCAGTCAGTTAGCTGGAGTGATAATAGCATTGACATAAACAGACAAGTATCTGTAGTTTGAGCTGGACATGTCTTGGAGTCTCTTAAGTCTGCTTAAACTTCCCAAGAGGTTGTTTGTACAATAAGAGAACAGTGCTGTGTAGTGTAGTTTGAACAATTGTTCATGGATTCAAAGAAGGTAATAGTTAAATTTATACATATTTTGTAGTATATATATCAGGTGCTTCTTTCTTCACAGAGTTGTTTCTGAAAATAAGAATCTCACAGTTTTCGTCATTCAAACACTTGCCAATAGCTCATCCTATACGTTTGTGGAACATTTTACTAAAGTAGATGTCTTCATTTAATTATTTCAAATTGATTGGCTCATCGCTTGCTAACATGACTGGTCCCAACTGTGCATAAATGGATGGCCACACCTTTCACCAGCTTTGTAATGTAGCTACATTATATGTTGTATTCCGGGCTTCTGTTGTTTGGAAAGTGAACTCACATAAGTAGATCGCTTTATCTGCCTCTATAATGCACGAGATTTAACTTGGCCCATGGTTTGTAGAAAGAGAATGAAATATGTACTCCCCGCCTTTTCCAACCCGCCCCTCTTTTACTGCTAGCCAGGCAGGACAGACACATCAGTGGCGGATGATCCTTCTTTGTCCTCCAAATTTGGTTCCCGTTCCCCTTTAATGTCAGAAATTTTAAAATGTTCACTATCCTCATGTTCACTATCTGAATCATCTTCCAAATTAATTATGAACCTATCATTAATTTGTCTATAAATCCATCTTTCTCCCACTAAAACTGTTCTACCTTTTCAACGTGTTCAAAAGCTCCCAGGCAATTTTGGTCGGACACTGTCTACTGCACTATCAAACAATACATTTACTTCAACATACTTAAATGATATGTTGTCTTTCGTGATATCTTTTTATCTGTGCCCACATAACCTCTATAGCATTTAGGTCACAATAATACCGAGATGGTCGTATTAAACGTTGCCGTGCATTAGCACTATGCCATCTATTTCATAAATTTTGAGACCTTCTTTTTTCAAAGTTGTTAATTCGTTAAGTTCAGCTTTTGTGGAACGCGGATCAAACTCAATATTATTGTTACGGAGCCATGATTGCATTACTGATTTAAGTGATTAAATTACTGATTTAGGAGAAATAAAGTACACAGTGATGTATAAAAGGACCGTGTTAGAATTTTATATATTTTTTATGTTTAAGTATATATACAAAAATGTTGAATTTGATACCATTATTCTTTCCCTTAAAATGCACATATTTTAAATTTTTAAAAATTCAAAATATTTTACCTAAAATATATTTACGGTCATGTTATTAAGGATAATGGTTTGTGACAGTACAAAAAGTTTCACACCTCTAACAAGAGTGGTTTCTAAGAAATGTGTACCCAAACATGTAAAATTGCAACTTGTGGAAATATGCAAAAACCTAAAACAACAGGTTTTTCAGCTACCTCACCAAAAGCTACAACATTCCTGCACCATAATCCTGTAATTTTCTGCACCAGTTTGGATAACAATGATAGCTCTACTATTTCAAAACTCTTCTGAGCTCAACTGTTATCTAAGCAAAAGCTGTGGTCATCAGGTTGAATGCGATACAACTTTTGACTAGAAGCTGAAAATTTACTGTAGCTAGGAAGGTAAAATACACTTTCAATGTCTCTTTTTGTGTTTTTACGACAAAACACTGCCTTTCTCCAACCAAAACGCTTTACTCTACCTATATTTATAGCAAAGCTTCAAATCACCTTGAATAAATAACACTCAAGGCGATAATTTAAACTGTAAACAAAACTGCAACTATGACCCACATTTTCTTCAAATGTAAACAATTCGCCTTATTGTGAGAGCCTTCTGCAAATACACATGCAGCCACATCTGCAGCAGAGATACCAACAACAAGCATAAAATTTACCCCATAGTTCTGCTGCCACAAATCACCAATTTCTAACAATTTTAATTACAATGGCTATGTATGTATATAAAAGAGGGCGTGGAAATGATGGCGCCATTTTTAAATCACTATTTAAAGGGCTTAAATATTAAGAATAGATAATCGAATGATAAGAAGCGTTGTCCATTACATCACTATTGGGGGGAATGTTCTGTAACAACTGATTAATAAACCAATTTTAAATGTTTCTCTATCCATTCCTTCATGATAGTCTTTGCTTGATTTTGATTTAAAACTCATAAGAGCGTTGGGAATGAAACATGTGGAACTCTCCGCGTGTAAGAAATTGCTGTCCTTTCCCTATTGGGAAACTCAAGATCGTCCTCTTCACTTTTCCACATTTCGTCCTTCGTAAGATTTATGCTCATCCGGCTTTCATCTAAGTAAATAATAGGAGCACCGGAAGTCCTTACTTCTTTCATTTTTCTTAGAAACGCGAATCGTTTTGAAACAACGCCTGGCAGTTCCATCAGAAACTTTTCTCCTCGTGAGTTGTTTACAAATCTAAATTTAATGTGATAAAGTGCTTTTCGCAAGCTCCATAAACTCCCGTTGAACCTTTTTTTTTCTTTTAGAACTTTATTTATGTCTTCGAAGCTGAGCAGAAAGTCACTCCGATAGAGTGAATACGTTGTCGTATTGCGGCATCACAGACATTGTCTAATGCTGTTTTTGTGCGTTTTGCATTCGGACGTCTTTTACCAGTAATCTCTATAAAATTAACACTTACTTTCACCCCATTTTGTTATTTAAGTATTCTTTTCAAGTACAAGATGAAATAGCTGTAGCTGCAGCAGTTCTTTCAATTATGCTAGACACAGATATTGTTGGCTTTCCGCATTTTAGGTCCTCGCATTCATCTGTAAAAATGAAAGAACGTTAATCACAATTTCCCTGCCATCTGATCTAATAGTGTTTTTTGTTGTAATTTACGTCCTCCAACGTTAGGTCATATTGGACGATGAATGGAACGGGTGAAATGATGCTCAAATGAGCCCAGGGTCCATGCAGCTTAGAACTACCCGACATTCGTCTCTCAGGATAAGGGAAACCCCGGGAAAACCTTATCCAGGAAACTCATCCTGACCGAGATTCAAACTCGAGACCTCTTGAACGTGAGGCAGACACGCTACCGTCTACGCTACCGAGGTGGCTATCTGATCTTATAGTTTTCCCCTTTCTTGCCACGCCTCCTAGAACTATCGCAGACACTAGCACTATTCCAAGCAGTGTGTTTAACACAATCACAAAAGTTTCAACTTCTAAAACATTTTTCACGTTTCCAACACGTTAACAACCGATACTTTACTTTCAAGGGTTGCTACACCAGTGATATAATCTTGTGTTTACCCTCACATTACGGCAGGTCATTAGGAAGTACATTAGCGCTTTAAAAGGGACTGACAATTCAAGGAAACAGACCCAGCGACCGTGCTAGACAAGGATAGTGCAAAAAGTGCCAACTTAGATCTCGTGCATTATAGTAGAACCTCCGTAGTCATTTCCACATTCGTGCCGCAAGTGACAAAGGTACATGTCCATCATGATGTACCTGGTTCATGGACTGGACCATCAGTTTAGAAGCATAACCGGTAGACTTGTCAAATACCTCTTTGTGATACATATATAATGTAGTGTTTTAATGAATAATATAACACTACCTTTACTCTATTTTCGCATAATTCGATTCTTAGTCTGCTATCCCAAAGACTTATCATCATATTGTAACGGGAGCGCTGGAACACCCTGTGAACCAGCTGGGAACGGAAGGCAGGGGGAGGACCGCGTTAGCCACACCTCCCCCTCGTTTGTCTTATAGTGGTGACAGGGACGACTGGGGAAAGAAACATAATTGTGCGGTCTGTTTCTCTTCCACCTGGTTCCAGAAATTACGGGATCTTTCATCATCTGGAAACGTCTAGAAGACGGCGAGATGCCTATAAAAGGGCTGCAGCTAGTCAGTCAGTGAGTCAGTTGGTTAGTGTGTGAGTGAGGACAGTTCTTGGTGTAAGAGTTAGTCAGTGACGTGTTAATGTACGAGGAGATTGTGCAACGGAAGACTGTACGTAACTGTGAAGGTGTACCGGAGCTTACGTAACCGCGAGGCCAAGTGAAGTTGTAACGGACGAACTGGGGAATTGTAACTGTGTGCAGCACGTAATTTTATGTAATTGGCAAGAGTTTAACTGAAGGTCGGTGGAAATAAAGAACATTTTTGTTCGGTGAAATTGGACTTTTCATTTCACGAACCCACAAAGTCACAATATGACGCTTTGTTCTACCTCTGCGAGTTGATTTTGTTATGAAAGTAAATGACAAACGGTGGCTGGGTTATTGGATTGCGTAGTAGTAACGCCTACCTGACAGACAATTACTAAAGGAACATTACTAATATTTACGACAACAGCAAGTACAAAATCGGACTATTTGTTTGGGAACATGGTATGTTCAAGGATTTCTAAGAAATACGAGGGCATACAGTATGAATTGTAAAAACTAAGTAACAGAAAGTAAAATGAAGGAAAATGGAATAGACAACTTAGGACAATATACACTTCTATATCGGAGTGCCAAAGTGTCAACGAGCTACAAGAGAAGTGTCAATAACGATAAAGAATAAAAACTACGAACCAATCAGTTAGAATGTAATTAAAACTAACATGGACATTTTTGGAAAGAAAGTAACAATATTGGGTGTCTGTCGAATAAGTGAAGATGAAAATTTAATGATGAAGATTCAATTAAATTATTAAGTAAATGTGTTAAGTGAAATAAGAACTTTTACGGAAATATTAGAGACAGGTGTGTTCAATGTCGGGACAGCTCAGAAAATTGATAATGCTAAGTCAGAACATTTGGAGAAAATATTTTATATTACAATTAATTGGGATATGCAAGAAGCATTCACTGAAAATTTTAAATGCGTTTAACCAACATAAAGGTGTAAACAAATTTACCAGACATCAAGATACCCTGA
Organism: Mantis religiosa; assembly: GCA_030765055.1. Taxonomy (NCBI): domain Eukaryota; kingdom Metazoa; phylum Arthropoda; class Insecta; order Mantodea; family Mantidae; genus Mantis; species Mantis religiosa. The sequence continues at coordinate 280,115 of JAUKNK010000024.1, read as the reverse complement.
TTTAAAAAGTATAATGATTATATAATTGTAAAACAATCATTAGAAATTCAGATCCCTGATGTTAAAGTTTTGTAGATCCAAAATATGTCAGTGACCATTATGTGATCATTCATAACAAACAAGTAAACAAGGACGATATTGGAATTTGTGAGTTACGACAAACACAGGTTTAAGATCCTTAAAAATTATAATACTATATAATGATATAATCTTGTCCCTGCCTCCACTTCCTCAAGAGTGGCCCCAAGTGTGCGTCCACCAGCTGCTACCTCCTCAGGCCTGCGTTATCCCAGCGGTCAGCACGCACTGCCGTGACTACTCTGACTGGTGCGGCACGCTCCTTCTCTTCCACTCTTGTGCATTGACCGCACTCTTCTGGACAGGTACTTCGGGACATAGCGTTTGCGTTACCGTGGCTCTTCCCTCTACGATGTTCCAAGGTGAAGTCGTACTCCTGCAGCCTCTGGACCCAACGTGCTGTCGGGCCTTCCAGGACCTTATAGCTCAATAACCAGGTTAGGGCGGAATGGTAAGTCCTCAGGTGGAATGGCTGACCGTACAGGTACTTGTGGAAGTGCTTCAAGGTCTTCACCACCGAAAGTAATTCTCGCCGGGTGACGCAGTAGTTCTTCTCTGCCTTGGATTGCGTCTTGCTGTATTAGGCTATCACATGCTCGTGGCCGTCCTGGACCTGGGATAGGACGCCTCCAATACAGTGGTCGCTGGCGTCAGTGTCTACAATGATGGCGCCGCTTGGTTGTGGAAATCCCAGCATAGGAGTCCTGCACAGTGTCTTCTTCAGGTGCTGGAAGGCGTCTTCGGCGTCCTCCGTAAACACATAAGGTCGATGTACTTCCTTCAGTCGGGTGAGGGGCTTGGCGATGTTGAAGAACCCCCTTATGAAGCGTCGGTAATAACTGCACAGCCCCAAGAAACTGCGCAACTCTGTGTTATGCTTTGGGCGAGGCCAATCTCTCACAACCTGTGTCTTGTCCGGGTCTGTGGCCACTCCGGTTGCTGACACTGTGACCCAAGTAGTTAACTTCGTTGCGGAAGAGCTGGCACTTCTTCGCGTTCAGCTTCAAGTTGGTCCTGCAATCTCTGTAGCACCTTACTCAGATTCTCGAGATGGACTTCAGAGGTCTTACCGACCATGATGATGTTCAGGTATACCAGGCAGGCGTCGTAAGTCATTCCTCACCTAACTGACTCCATGAGGCGTTGGAAGGTAGTTGGTGCATTGCAAAGGCCAAAGGCCAAAACTGTGAACTGCCAAAGCCCTTAGCCTGTCGAGAATGCGGTACTCTCATTGTCTTTCGGGTCTAGAGCTACATGCCAGTAGCCCGACTTCAGCTCCAGGATCGAGAATCACTGTGCACCAGCTAGCGTATCCAGGGTGTCATTAATCCGGGGTAAGGGGAAACAGTCCTTCCAGGTGACAGAGTTCAGCTTCCTGTAGCCTATGCAGAAGCGCAGCTCTCCGTTCTTGTTCGTCACCAAGACTACAGGGGAACATCAAGTGCTGTCAGACTCTTCAATCACTCCCCTGGATCCCATGTCCTCCAGCATGTCTCGTACCGCCCCTTGCTTCACCAGCAGAACGTGTCTAGGAGATTGCCGAATAGGCCCGGCGTCCACGGTGTCGATGCGGTGAAGCACTTTGTCCATGCGGCCGTAGTCACTGGTGCCTTGGCTGAAGACGCCCTGGTATCGCCTCAACAGTTGTCAAACTTTCTCCAGCTGTTCTGCGGTCAGGTGGTCGGCCGCCCTCTCCCGTAAGCCTTCTAGCCTGGGTCCCAGGTGTTTCGTCGGCACCGGCTCCTATGTCTTGTCGATTGCTGTTACACTCACCACGGGCTCGCACGTTCCCAAATTCATCCCGGCTGGACGTTGTGATAGGTGTCCGTTGGATTTAGTAGGCTCACTGGCACCTTCCCTCGACACGGCAGCAATGCCCTGGCTACACATAGTCCGTTTACAGGCGTCTTCAGGTCCAGCATCATGTTCTTGGTTCTATGGGCTTCCAGGCCGCGCCGTCACCACCACGTCGCTCCTCGCGGGGACAACCACGTCTTCGTTCAAGACAACCCTGCAGATTCGGGTTGCCGGAATATAACCTCTTTTCCGTTGAGCCGCAGAACTTTCCTGCCGACGTCGACCGTCGCCTCGTGGCTCCTGACGGCATCCAGTGCCAGTATCACCTCCTCAGCCACCTTCGCCATGAGCACCCACAGACGCACACACTCCGTCCCAAGGTCAGCTTCAGCACAGCCTCCTTCTCCACAGGCAAGTTGACGCCCAGTGCCGTTATCACGTTATGGTCCGCTCGGCTTCCTTGACGGCAAACCCCTGGCTATTTCAGGTCTGATGACGGGCACGGTTTCCCTCGTCATGGCCTCGTGGAAAGCTGTGTAGTCGCCGAGCATTAGGCACTGGCGTATCTCGGTGTCTCGAACTCCGTTTACAATGGCATAGGCGACTTCCCGGAATACGAACTTCGGCGGAAGGTCAACCAAGGCCTTGCTAGCCAGCTGCTCAATCGCCAGGGAGAACTGCAGCGTCGCCCTTGGCTGTTGCAACGTTGTCTTCAGCTCCCTGTGGTAGGCTGCGGCTAGGCAGTGGTTCCTGAAACGGTTCTCCAAGGCCTACCAGATATCCTTGGGAGCCGCAGCTCTCTGGACCGCGTTAAGGACTTCCGTGGCCCGTCCCTGGAGGCTGGCTATAAGCTGTGCGGCCTCTTCCTCTGGTGACCACTTGATATGCCTTGCCACCGTGTCGAAATGGTGGCGGAAGACCTCAAACTTTGACGCGCCCTTGTATTTCGGAGGTTTGACGTGCGCCGATTTAGTGTCGCGTCCCGGCGCATCGGCGTTCAAGTCCTTCAACCTCCTGCCGACGACGTCTTCTACCACGGCGTTCAGGGACTTAAGGCATCTCTCGGCCTTTCCTTCCAGGTCGTTAACGCGGTTCGCCAGGTCTTGCACGCGCTCACCAAGCTCCGTGACGTCGTCCTTTACGCCGGCCAAATACTCTTCAAATTTTGCGTGAACACCTCGTTTACCGCTTTAATTTCCGAGGTCAATTCGGTGTTCATTTCCTTCAGTTCTGCTGTCAGGTTGTTATTTTACGCTTCTGTTTTCCCAGCGAAGTTGTCATTTGCTGTTTTCATTTCCGTCATCTACTCCATAATCTTTTCCAATGCAGCCTCCATGTCATCCCACTTCTGACACCAGTTGTGACTTTGTAGGTTCTTGAAATTAAAAGTCCAATTGCACAAACTCAAAATGTTCTTTATTTCCAACAAATTACAGTTGGAACACTTTCCGATTACATAGAATTACGTAGCGCACACAATTACAATCTACCAGTTCGTCTGTCACAGGTCCACGCTACACTCACAATTACGTACAATTCCTCTCATACATGTACGCAGTCTTCCAGTCCGTTCTCTAGCACTGCGCTCTTCACAACTGCTCACCAAGAACGGAACTGACTCGTCCACTGCAGCCCTTATATAGGAAGATCGCTGTGTCTAGAGGTTTCGTGGCTCAGTGAATCATCCTGATGGTTCCGGACGTCAGTGGCAGGGAAAAGAGACGGTGACGTGCCTCGTAACACTTTCCTAACCACAAGATAAATGGGTAGGCGTGGGATAAATGCCTCCTGTCACCTACCCATCTCAAGTTGGTCGTGCCTTCCGATAATTGGGTGACAACATAATTGTAAAACAATCATTAGAAATTCAGATCAATGAGGTTAACGTTTTTGTAGGTCCAACATGTCAGCGACCATTATGTGGTCATTCATTAATAAACAGGTAAACAATAAAGATATTGGAAATTGTGAGTTATGGCGAACAATGTGTAAGATCCTTAAAAATTATAATACTATATAATGATATCAGAAAAGATCACATGAAAATTAACAGAGAAGGAATGATATACGAGCGGAGAATTATATAAATATCTTATAACAAATATACATGAAGCATCCTCAGAGACTTTAGGGGAAAATTAACGATAACAGAAACAAACAAATTCACTTATGTTGTAATAAGAATAAAGAAGACATAGACAGGGAAATTAAATTAAAAAATTAATTTAAAAAAGTTTAAGTTAATTTAAAGAGAGAAAAATAAATTTTGAGAAGAAACATGTTATGAAATACAGAGCTCTATGAAGTAAAAGGTGTACGGGATCAGAGAATATTTTGAACAACAAAATACCAAAATCAGGAAACCATTACGATATATTCCAGTAAAAACATGAAAGGGACATTTTGACAAAACTGCTACAGGAAGATAGATATGAATTTATAAATTAAAATTATTCTGTGTTTAATACTAAAGACGTTAATCGAATTGGATATAGAAATTGTTGAAATAACATTTGCATAATTAAGAGCTGGAGCAGCAGGTGGAACAGATGGGGTCTAGAAAGATAGTCAGGCTAAGAAATTCAATGCCATAGCCGGGATTTGAAACACGATCTTCTGGATGGAATAGACACAGTACTCATTAAAAAGTGGCACAAACAAGCCTTTTGAGATCTTAAGAAACCTTTTTGAGAGAGATATCAATACTGATGACGTCCCAAATTTAGGGAAAGGAGGAATTATATCCGTCTTTCATAAGAAAGACTGAAAGGACTGGAATAATTTATAGCAGTCCTCAATACAGTTTGTCGTTATAAATTATTATTCACCTTTTAATAAAGCTACATCTCTTCCTTCTATTAAAACTATTAAAAAAACCTTAATCTGAAAATGATAACAAATTTATTAATAACTTTAAATGTTTGAGGTTTTTATATAACTTTTGTTTTAATAATTGCTCACGGATTATGTTCATCTGGTTTATTTTGTTTATATACGAACATTCTAATATTTCAGTAAGTATAATTCTTGAAAATACAGTTACTTTGAATGCCACACATAAGTTATATGTATGTGTATAATCTAGAGTTAGAATTGGTAAGAATGTATCAGACAAATACTTAGTTATAAGAGGTTGTAGTTTGTCACCAACGATTTGTAACATATTTACGACACAAGCGGTACAAAACTGGGAAACCAAGTACAGATATATGGGAATTCCCATCGGCAATTCTACAACTTATACCTTAAGTTTAGCAGATGACCATAAGTTATAGCATAAGACTATGAAAATTTAGAATATATGAGTAGGGAGCTTACTGAATAATTGTTTAACGAACATTGTTAATACTTCATTTATTTTATTTTCTATAACATTTGTGAAACAACTTGTTAGTGACTACCATTTGTAAAGTTGTCCAAGTCGAATACTGACAGGCTCTTAACAGCCAGAAGGTTTTTGCTGCGTACCCACCCAGGTTTTGGGTCTGACCGCAGGTTGTTAAGTAGATGGTTACAGGATGATATAGGAGTTTTTGTTGGGGAAATTTATTGAGGTAGCTTTTTGCTCCTCTTTAGTTTTATACAGGATGCCAAACCGCTTTTTGTTTAAACCTTGGTGTTTTATTTTGTTAAGTTGGGTGAATTTTGTAGCCAAACAGCTCTTTTGAAGATTTGAAATTCAGCTTATGCTGCTGTATGGATTATCTCCTTTGTTACCTCTGCTGTCCGCATGCCCGAACCAGGGGGCTTCTGTCAGCTGGAATTTGAGCGTAACATTTTGTCGCCTGGGGTCTAATTTCGTCCTCCACGTATGGGAGTAGAGAAGCTTCGTGAAGCAACCTCACGGGGAAAGAACGGCCATCAGAATAGATGGATCGGAGTCCTCTATTCTGTGCACGTTGAAGGTATGCTATCCAGCTATCTGCAGCCATGCCCCAGATTTCACAGGCGTACATGAGTGAGATTATCAGCAGTCAAAAGGGGTGTAGCTTTAAGCGGACTGGCATCGAGCCCGAACCCAGCATTGGGTACAGAGAGGCAATAGCCCCCTGTACCCGTGCCGACAGTTCCCTGATGTGTCCGCGGAAAGTTAGGCCTCTATCAAGTTGAACGCCCAGGTACTTGATAGAATTAGTCCACTCTTCCTACGGCCTCTAAAGTGGAAGTTGGGGCAGTCAGCGGGTGAGTGACGCTTTGTAAAAAGATTAGCGTGGCTTTTGTCCCGATTTACGGCCATCCGCCAATGCCTACAACACTCTTGTGTGAGACGGAGGTGTCTCTGGATTGGGTTCAAGGCTCTGAGTATGTGTCTGTTTTTGCAGAGCAACAACACGTCGTAGCGTACTGTGCCATTTCAACCTGTGATTGAGTTGGAAAATCTGCCATGATCACAGTACCAAGCCTTCGGGGACTCCGCCTCTCACGGGTCTCAGTGCAGATGATTCCCCGCTACTGTGACTTTAAATATTCTGTGTCTGAGAAAGCTGTGTAGGATGTTGATTAGCTGTGTAGGTAGCCCCAGTTGGATCAGTTTGAAGATCAGACCGGCATGCCATGTTGTGGAGAAGGACTTTTCGACATTCAAAGACACCACTGCCGTGAAGGCGCGTTCCTGGGATCACAGAGTCGCTGTCCCCACCACACGTAGCAGCTGTTTGGTAGTCGTGTGCCCAGGACGAAATCCGAACTGGTGATCAGGAATAGCTTGAATGTCTCCCAAGATGGGAGTCATTGGGGTTAGGATTAACCACTCGAATACCTTCGAGAGGGTAGAAAGCAGACTGATGGATCGGTGGCTGGAAGGTTGTACCGGGTCCTTCCCAGGCTTCAATCTACATATTACCCGGGGATCTCTCCACCCGCGAGGAAAGTGCCCTAAGGCGATGCACATATTGAAGAGCCTGGTCAGCAAAATAACGGCATTGAAAAGAAATGAAATGTGTAGTGTTTAACGCCGGCTTTTACTACATACGGCACCGCAGGCGGAACGGCATTGAAGGGAAGGTGACGGAGCATGAGGGGTGTTAGCCCGTCCGGCCACGCCGCCTTGTTTGGTTTGAGGCGTTGGAGTACGCCCTGGGCTTCACTAGTGCAAATGGCGGGAACGCACCTCCCTACGAACACGTTCGGAAAAGATCTCGTCCTGGGGTTCTCCCTTGGACATAGAGTGCGTTCAAGATAGTCGTCGAACGCATTTGCTTTGGCTTGGGGTTCATAGGCCAGGCATTGTGTGCCGTGGATGGGTGAGGTATATTGACCTTCGCGATTCCTGAGGGTTCTTGCGATACGCCACACGTCGCAATTTTTAACGCGTAGTCTGGCCATTGTGTCCTCCCATGCTTGCAACTTTTGCTCACGCAATCGGATCCTGATCAGTCGACGTAAACGTCGCAAGAGCGCGCGATTATGCGGCGTGGGGAGTCGCTGGTATAGTCTCCGTGCCGCCCAGGAGCGGCGGATAAGGAGGGTGATGTCTAGAGGAAGAACGTCTGGATGAAGAGGTGCAGGTCCGTGAACTGTTAAGTTTTTGGCAGTTCGAGTCATGGTAGAAGTAAAGGATGAGATTGCCTTCTCAATGTCCGGGATGTTGGTTATTTTTGAGTTCGGTGGAATGGAAGTGCGGAGGCAGTTTCTTACGCCTTCCCAATCGACTTCTCGCGTTTGAAGCGAGGTGTCATGTCTGGTAACCATGGTGTTGATTTCTGTCAGCACCGAAATATGGTCAGAATGAAGTGCGCTTAGTGACGTGAGAGTGAGACGGAATGGAAAATGTTTTGTGATCACGAAGTCAATGACTGATGGCAGTCCTCCACATCGCGGGTAGTGCGTAGGTTGCCAGGGATCCTGCACTTGAAGCTGTGGGTCTCCATGTATTAGGCGAATGACTTGATTACCACTAGCATCCGCCCGACGACCACATTGCCAACGCTGATGTTTAGCATTGAAGTCCCCGGCCAAGATAGCACTTAGGTGTAGGTTCAGGATAGGTAGTCGTCTGGAACGAACTGCCTGTTAGGGGAATGGTAAACAGAGACCACCAGGACCTCAGTTCCGCCAAGGTCAAGACAGATTGCCGTGGCCTCTAGTGTTTGAAAAGGCGGGAGCTGGATGGGTTTATAGACTACATTTTGCGGGTCAGATACCGCTATACCACCGCCCGGGCGGCCTTGGCGGTCCGTGCGATGGCAAATGTAGCCCGGGATGCGGAAACGGGTGTCTGGACGGAGATGCGTTTCGCTGACTAGGATGGCGTCTAAGGCATTTGCTCGAGCGAACTGCAATAGCTCAACCCCCTGATCAACCAGGCCACACGCATTCCAGAATGCGAAGCGAAAAGAGGTACGAGACTTAGTTCGATTCGCCATTCTGTGATTACTGGATAGCAGTTGACAGTACGGCAATTCTCTCCATCGCAGCCAGCATCTTGCTTGCCGGGTCTGAGGCGCAGAAAACTTCACTATGATCTCACAGATCTTCTGTCCATGTGATTGCAGCAGATACTGAAACCACTTAAACTCCTCCGAGAGATCCAGGGAAGCGGTTAGTTGGGTGGAGCTCGTGGTAGAGGGCACTATGTTGGTGTTGGCTGGGGAGAACGACCTAATGGGAGCAGGCCTACCTCGAGCCCTTTCGTCCCTCAACTGCCTAGGGGGCATAGGTTTGCTATGCGCAACCTCTACAGTCGGGTTCGCGGGTTGGCGAAATAGTCTCCTCCCATTGAGGTCTGGATTGGACTTGGTGTTTCTGGGGGCTGCGGCCCGTGGTTGTTTGCGTTTTTGTGTGGGTGCTCTTGTTTCCCCACGAGACTCTTTTGGGGTGTCAGAGGATCTTTGCACAACTTCTGCAAAATATGGGCGGTGTTCTTCCTGCAGCCGGTCTTCCTTTTGTGACTGCCTGCGTGATGACGAGGCCTTGGAGACTGAGAAAGGGAGTGCCCCTACCTCTTCCCTGGCTGGCGCTGGCTGATGTTGCCTCTCCTGTGCAAGTCTTCTGGCAGCGATAACCGCCTTCCTTGCAGGGCAGCCACCATAGCAGGCGCTGTGCGCACCTTTGCAAATTGCGCAAGTGGGGGCATCGGTAAGCGACCTCGGACAGGCCTCCTTGTCATGAGGTTCTCCACACCGCAGGCATCGCTGTATTCTGCGGCAAAACTTGCTGGAGTGGTTAAAACCCAGACAATGGTGGCATTGAGGAGGACCGGCAGAACTTTTGACGGCCTCGAACTTTACCCGAAGGTAACAGATAGTTTTGACACTATCTGTCTTTGCCTCCGGGTCGCTGGTCCCCTCTACTATCACTAGATATAGAGGGATGGGGATGGGGCCAGGCTGATCTTGCAGTCCTGGCTTGGTCAGCTCCCAGACGAGACATTTCTCAACACCATGGGGCAGATTCCAATTAATCTACAGCCGTTATTTGCTGCCTATTTGGCTGAGGCACTGAAAACTCGCCACTCTACAGTTCATCCCTATACTATCTTTGTGCACGCCGTCCTCACTTTCATGATCAACAATGGCTGTTAGAGGTGGCAATGTTACAGATCTTCTATTCCTGAAAGTGTGCTACTGGAATGCTAATGGACTCCGGCAGCAGTTACAAGAAACCTGCAACTTCATAGCAGACAAAGGGGTGCATATCCTATTGGTACAGGAAACACGCTTGTCTTCCAAAATTAGAGCCCGGCTACCTGGCATGGTTTGCTATCGTACTGACAGAGCCGACGGCTATGTTGGCACTGCCATCTATGTGCTCCGTAACATAGCTCACCACCCGCTAATCACTTGTCAGACACCAGCCTTGGAAGCCACAGGCGTACAGATGGAAACTACCACGGTACCACTTCGAACTTTTTCAATCTACATCCCCCAATAAACCTACAGTTGCTGGAGAACTTGATACCTTATTTGCTGCAAATACTGTCACACTGGCCATGGGCGATTATAATGCCAAAATTCTAGCTTGGAACTCCACTATTCTGAATGCGCGTGGAACAAGTCTTTAACGTTATTTTCAAACAAGGAACATCATGGTACTCTCACCGTCCTCCCCTACAATTTTCCATAGTGATCGTAGCCTTCCGGACTGGATAGATATAGTCCTAGTCAAAAATGTGCGTTCACATCTCAGACTATTTACCCTTCCAGAGCTGTCTTCTGACCACTACTCAGTGCTACTACTATTTAAATCCCGCCCAGATTTCAAGGCTAAACGCCTGTTGCCAAACCCCCGGCGTACCAACTGGGAGGAATACACCAAGATTATGGCAGCTGAGCCTCCGACCTGTGATAGATGTACTACCACCGAGGCTGATGCAGTCATCATGAGCATTTCGTCCTCTATGACAAATGCTATATCAAGTGCTACACCACCTGCCCGTAACACCTATAGTAAAGTCCGGAAACTCCCTCGTCATCTGCGTGATCTAATTGCGGCAAAGAACAAGGCTCGGCGTCGAGCACAGCACACAGGTTGTCCCATGGATCGCAGGGAGTACAACAGACTCCGGCAAAATCTCAGCATTGAGCTCCAAGATCATGCTAATGCGGATTGGGAACGTTGGTTCTCGTCACTAGACACAGAAGATCAGTCACTTTGAAGAATGTCAAAGGCTCTATTACGGCTCCCAGTTCAGGATAAACCTCTTCTCCATGGCCTCATCACAGCCCGATCTACAAGAGAAAAAGTGGGACTCATGAGTACTTATCTCGAAAGTACCTTCCATCCAGCAGACACCTGCAACGAGGACCACATCCACCAAACAAATGAAGCAGTTCGGGCATACCTCTCTCGGCTACATGACCCAGAAGAACCTCCACCTACAAACCTCACTGAGCTGCAGCAATACCTATCCTCCGTAAAATCCTATAAGGCCGCAGGCTACGACAATATTCCCTATGCTGCACTGCACCAACTACCAGTCTGCTGGAAGAAAGCCCTGGTCAACCTCTTCATTGATCTGCTCCGGCTTGCCTACTTCCCGACCATCTGGAAGCACGCCAAGGTGATCACCCTCCCGAAACTAGGCAAGGATTCCTCCACTCCAGAGGGTTATCGTCCTATTAGCTTGCTCCCCAGTTTGAGCAAGATCTTTGAGAAGGTCATCCAATCTCGCCTTAACCAATCACTAGAGACACTCCAAATACTACGGCCCCAACAGTTTGGTTTCAGGCGTAAACATTCCACGGTCCATAAACTTCTACGCTTAGTGGATCATATTATCACTGGCTTCAACAACTGCCACTTTGTCGTAGCTCTGCTTCTTGATCTTACTCGTGCCTTTCATTATGTCTGGCATGCAGACCTCCTTTTCGGTCTCGTACAGTACAACATTCCGTCTTATCTTATTCATATAAACAATACTTATTTACACAACAGGACTTTTAGTGTCACCGTTGAGGAAATCACCTCTAAATCCCATCCTATCAATAATGTGTACCCCAAGGCAGCGTTCTCGGACCTGTTCTTTTTCTCATCTATATAAATACCCTGCCATCTTACGTAAGCTGCACGCTCTTCCAGTTTGCAGATGATACAGCAATTACCACCGCCTACAAACACATGAACTTGCTGTACGAAGACTACAAAATTTCGCGGACCTATTAACAACCTGGTTCAACACCTGGCGACTTAGTGTTAATCCCACTAAATCTCAAGCCATCACCTTTACCAGACGAAGGGAAGACGATGTCCCAGAACTACGCATTGACGGCGGCTCTGTTCACTGGTCAAACCAGGCCACCTATCTTGGTGTTACCCTAGACAGCAAGCTCACCTGGAAACCGCACATAGAAAAAGTTGTAACAGTATTTTTGTTTAGTAATGTTCAAAGGAATAATAAATATATAAAAATGTATGTAGTTGTGTGATTGGCCGAAGTAGTAGTGGTATGACGTGGTGTGATGAGGTGTCAGTGAATCGGCCAATCACAAAGTAAGGTGGGAATTGCTATGGGGACAAGAAAATCAATAATCTAGAAAAAGTGAGAATCTTGTGTCTTGCTGAAGAACGAGGAAGTTGACTTAAGATGTTACGATGATTATAAAATCTCCAAGAAAATTATATATCATTTTGTCTTAATCTGTGAATCTATCATTTGGCGCTAGCCAGTATTACTTTTGATAGAAGAAAAAAAAAATTGATTAAATTAACTATATTCGAGTAACTGCGTCGTTAGTGCTGTCTTATGGGAGAAACATGGCGACTAGCATAGAAAGAGCGATGGAAAATCATGATTCTGGAGTGAAAGAAAGTATTATACCGACCGCCATAATGGAGAACGAAAATAAAATCCCGTTACAAATGGCGCAGCAACGTGTGGGGCTCGAATAGGATAAAGAAGGGGAGATTAAAGCATCGTGCAGCTCCGTGGGAATTTAAAAGGAAAGAAGAAAGAAGAGAGAAGAAAGAAGAAAACGAGAACTGGTTTAAGTGAGTCAAAAAAAAAATAGTAGTAGTAGTAGATTTATGTTGTTAAGAAATCAGAAAATAGTTAAAAAGATGGCGAGTAGAAAAGAAATAACAGTGGAAGGAGAAGTTACTGATTGTGTAGGAATGAATAGGGAGAATGCAGGATTAAGCATAGATAATGAGTCAATGTTGGAAAGAATAACGAGAATGTTAAGTAATTTAGATTCTAAAATAGAACAAAATGCAAATGATTTAAAATCAGAAATGAGTAATTTAGATTCTAAAATAGAACAAAATGCAAATGATTTAAAATCAGAAATGAGTAATTTAGATTCTAAAATAGAACAAAATGCAAATGATTTAAAATCAGAAATGAGTAATTTGGATTCTAAAATAGGAGATGTTAAATCTGAAATGAGTAATTTAGATTCTAGAATGAAAGATGTAAAATCAGAAATGAGTAATTTAGATTCTAAAATAGAACAAAATGTAAATGATTTAACTAAGAAAATGAATGATTTAGATGTAGGAGTAAGACAGGAACTAGCACAAAATGTGAGTAACTTAGAAATTAATTTATTACACAAGCTAAAACAGGAATTAAAATCTGAAATTTCACAGGAGATTAGAGAAGGGAGAAAAGAGTGTAGGGATAATATGGAAAGGCTCATGCAGATTATAGAGATTAATAAGGATGAGAATAGAAGGGAAGTCAATGAGTTGAGAGAGATAATTCAGGAAACTAGGTTAGGTCAGGACATTGTGAAACAAGAAATAAGAATGGAATTAAACAAAGAGTTAGAAACGTTTAGGATACAACAGGCAGAAATAACACAAAAACAAAGAGAAGAATTAGGAGATAAAGTAGAACAAAGAATCAATGTAATTTGTTCTGAAATGCAATTACAACATGATGAAAGTAAGATACACCAAGAGGAAATAAAGTTACAAATTGATGAGATAAGTAAAGTAAAAGAAGAAGTAATTTTGCAAATTAAAGAGGTAAAAGAACATTTTGAAGAAGAAAAGGATAACTTAGGAAAATTGACACAAGTTGTAATTGCATTACAGGCTAGAAAAGTAAATAACGGGAAAGAAATGTCTAGAATTACAAATATAAACGATTGTGACTTACCAGGTGAATTAAGCAATCATCAGAAGTCTAGTGATGTAGTAAGTGAATGTAGTGATTTTGTGAGTCCAGATAATGATATTAATTATCACAGAAACACACAGAACATGTCCTCACACACACAACTCCACAGTCTAGGTCAAAATGAATGTGTACATTATTCACTAAATGATATTAGTCCACCAAGTTTTGATGAGGAATCAGGTGATAATCCAAAAGTATTTCTTAAGGAATTGGAAGAATATTTCCGTATTAAGAGAATTCCCAATGAATTTCGGATGGTAATAGTAAAACGCTGTTTGAAGAAAAATGCTCTTGAGTGGTTAAGGTTAACTTTGGCTTCACATGAAACATACAGTACTTTCAGAAATCTGTTTATAAATAGATTTTGGGGACCTGAGAGACAAAGAAGAATAAAAGTTGAGTTAGCAACGGGTAGGTTTGAGTTTAAAAAAGGGATTTCTATGACTGAATATTTCTTAAAATTAGCAAACAAAAGTAAGTTGATCAATCCCGAAATTTCTGAGACAGAAATTGTCAACATGCTAATACGTCATTATCCACCACATATCAGAAATCATTTAATTGTGGCTAAGCCTATCGATTTCTCTGATATGATTGAATTATTATCCGAATTTGAAGCACATAACCTCATTAATGATACTACATCCTGTGATGGTAACTATAATAACGTCCATATTGAGCGAGGAAGAAATCGACAGGAATCACAACCTACAAATAATAGGAATAATAGGACGAGTTTAAATTGGGGCGGGGCACCCGTGAGAAATCAAAGATTTGAAGGAAGAGGTTATGATCCTAGACGAACTTATGAATCTGTAATTCCCGGAACAGGAAGTGGAGTTCAAAATAATGTGCAAAGGAATTATCATAACAATCAGTCGACGAGAATTGGAAGAAATGATCAAATAAACCATGTAAGATTTTATCGAGGAAATAATCAGCGAATAAGTAATTTTAATAGGGGTAGAGGTACTAGTTTATTTAGTGCAAATCAAAGAGATTTTAGGGGTGTGAGATTTGAAAGAGGTAATCAAAATGAAATAGTCGAAAATACACAAAGCACAGAGAATGATGCGAATATAAACGATAGCACCAACCTAACCAACAATGAAAGTATTAATTAAGGGCGAATAGGTGAATGGAATTTCAATTTCATTGCGTTGGTAATTCCACATTTGGCAAGAGATGTAATTTTGGGTAATGATTTATTATATGAATGGCAAAGTGTATTGAATTTCGAAATGCATGAAATGAAGGTTAAGACAGAAAATGATTTATTAGTAATAAAATTATTGGAAGAAGATGGAAGAAAAGAAGAGAACAGGGATAATATAAATAATGAAAGGTTTTTTGTGGAAGATATACTTTTGCAAGAAAATGGTAATATTGAATACGATGAAAATGAAAATTGTGGGAAGAATTTAATTATTGATGGATTGTAAAATAATGTAACTGACCTTGAAAAGCATTGTTGCCAATTATATACAATACAAGATAAGAACGGCGGAAGCCAAGTGGAGGAAGAAATAGAATTCCAGAGAATATTACAAGTAAAGTTAGAAAACACATACAATTTAGACCAAGCGAGAAAAGAACAGTTGAAATTGTGTATATTAAAGAATAGAAAAGCCTTTAGTTCAAAACCTGGACTGTGTAACAAATACACACACACATTTAAAGTGAATGATACTGATCCCTATACACATAAAAGCCTTGACAGTAATTGAAATAATATTGAATATATACTATGTGTGTGTTAAATAATAAGAAAAACAAAACATTGTTAAACATCAATATATTGTTGTATTTTAATTAATGTTAATTTATTGTTGTTAAATGTTCATTTATTATATTTCATCCAATGTATGTATATTATTATATTTTATGTATGTTGTATTGATGTTGTGTAATATTGGTGTAAACGAAATTGTTAATTGGGGCTGTTCTTCGAAATATATGGAAACAGATTGTTAATTCCTTTGTTTGGTTATTTTCCATATATTTCGAAGAGGGGCATTTGTAACAGTATTTTTGTTTAGTAATGTTCAAAGGAATAATAAATATATAAAAATGTATGTAGTTGTGTGATTGGCCGAAGTAGTAGTGGTATGACGTGGTGTGATGACGTGTCAGTGAATCGGCCAATCACAAAATAAAGTGGGAATTACTATGGGGACAAGAAAATCAATAATCTAGAAAAAGTGAGAATCTTGTGTCTTGCTGGAGAAGGAGGAAAGATGTTACGATGGTTGTAATTATAAAGGAAAATTAATAAGATTCAAAAAGTGTTATTCAATATTTATAATAGATAAGAGTGAATCATAGTTCATATTATATAATTAAATAATATATTACAAAATTGGACTCATCTAAATTTTATTTTCACCAAAAATCCGCATCCACACCTGAGAAAAGATCTCACGACTCTTAGTAGATTAAAACTCGACTTGGATCTTACAAAAAGTTGGCTTGCTTCTTATTAGTTGAAGATGAACGAAAATATAATCCCGTTACAAAGTGTGCAGCAAGATCAACCGTAGGATGACTCTACTTTATCTTCTCTATCATAGAAATTCCTGCATGTCCATTCCCAACAAACTACTGTTCTACAAGCAAGTCCTCCGTCCTGCTATAACTTACGCATGCCAGATATGGGGCATTGCTGCTCCTACATACCTCAATAGGCTCCAGGTACTCCAAAGTCGCTTCCTCAGAATATCAGATAACGCTGTCTGGTACATTCCCAACACTCATATTAATCGTGACACATCCATCCCCACTCTCCATGACTACATCCACTCTCTCTCCCAAAAGTTCTTTGACTCTCTTCCATACAGCTTCAATTCTCTCATTCGAGGTCTTGGAGAGTATGACATAGACCCTGGCGAAAGCTACAAAAGACCTAGACTTGTCCTCGGCAACTAAAACTTAAACATTCTTGCATATCTTTCAAATTTACATTCTTCATAACAACTGTACCCACTTCTAGACTATATACCCACTAAAACAATCGCACCACTTAACCACAATCCTTCTATTATAACCATTCTTCTACCAGCAAAGGACCTAGTTCTGGCATGGTAATTGTCAGGAAAGCAGCGCCTACGGGGCGGCTCAACTTTCCAACGACGCGTACCCGAGACTGTCCTCTGCTGCTGCTGTTGCCGCGAAGCGAAAAGGCTTTTAGGGCTTGGCCCTTAGCTACCAGCGTTCCTCGCAGGAAGTATCACCGCCGTCAGCTAGCTGCAGCTTAGGCGCAGCATTAAGCTTGCGCGCATCGTAGAAGAAACGAAGAGCCTTGCCAGCCTCTTGGAGGCGGGAATTAGGGATTAGAGCCTGCAAGAGCTACATAATCCTGCAAAGTGAACGGGTAGAATTACAAGGTCGCAGCCAACAGTCCTCGTGACTGGAATTTAGGCGCCCTTTAAGCGTTGGCCCTCTGTAATTCGGGCTTCTTAGCGCTCCTCACTTGCTCTATTACGCTTCAATTTTCTTCCTTCATCTATTCTATTGGATTTGCAAGGGCTTAGGCTTTGTTCTCAGGCTTGTGTTCTTCCCCTGCCTTCCAAATACTACCTTGCTACTGGTAGTTACATTGTGCCCCGTAATTGGCTGGATTGATCGCTCCTATATCATAATATGGAAGCAGCTAAGACCACTTGAGCCGGAGACTTCCGGCTCTTTTTTGTCTACATCCCCCCTGGACGCCCGCTACCAGCCAGTGCACTCGACTGCTATTTACATCCCAACAGGCCACCATTGCCACGAGAGACTTTAACGCCAAGAGCCCGGCTTGGAACTCAACCTCACTCAATCATCGTGGTGCCCCCCTCGAGCGCTATATCCAAAGCTAAAACTTGTCGGTCCTCTCTTCTTCCTCACCTACCATCTGCCACGGCGACCGTCACCTGCCTGATTGGCTTGACATAGCCATTGTCAAACACATCCGACACCACCCCTATCTCTATTCCCTACCGGAATTATCATCAGACCACTATCCTCTTCTACTACTCTTCCAATCCCGACCTACTCTCAAGGCCAAACGCCTTTTTCCAGCCCTCGCCGCACCAACTGGCAGGCATATACACAGCACATGGCTGCCCAACCCACAGTCATGCCTCCATGCTCAACTACCGCAGACGCCGATGCACTCATCTGCCAGATAATAACAACTATCACCACGGCAATCAAACATTCAACACCCTCTGCCCGTGCACACACTCAAACGGCTCGCAAGCTCCCACGACATCTAAGGGAACTCATCGCAGCAAAAACACAGCCAGACGCAGAGCTCAACATCCTGCTTCCCCCAATGACAGACGGACCTACAATCAACTGTCACCGCCTCAAACTTGAACTGGCAGAACACCTCAACGAGGATTGGAAAACCCACCTTGCCTCCCTCAACACAGAGCACCAATGCCTCTGGCGACTATCCAAGGCCCTGCTGCGCCTTCCCACTCAGGATAAGCCCCTACGTCAAGGACGCATCCTCGCGCAATCAGTCCGTGAGAAAGTGGAACTAATGGGTACATATCTAGAAAGCACCTTCCACCCTGCTGCCACCTGCAATCAAGATCATGTGCAGCTGGTTACAAATGAGGTCACCCACTTCCTGTGCAGACCATTAGACCCTACTGATATTCCGCAGACATCTTTAGTGGAGGTCACATCACTTTTCTCCTCTGTGCCACCATACAAAGCTATGGGCTATGACAACATCCCGTATGCTGCACTTAAAGCCCTTCCACACAACTGGCTGGCGCTCCTCGTCAACCTCTTCAATGGACTACTCTGTTTGGCACACTTTCCCAGAGCCTGGAGGCACGCCAAGATCATCACCCTCCCTAAACCTGGGAAAGATACCTGCACGCCAGAAGGACATCGTCCCATCAGCTTGCTGCCCACCTCGGGTAAGCTGTTCGAGAAGGTCATCCAAGCCAGGCTTCAACAAACTCTCTCTGCGCAGCCAATACTTCGAGAGGATCAATTTGGTTTCCGTCAGCAACATTCCACGGTACATCAACTCCTTCGTCTGGTGGACGAAATCATCAAGGGGTTTAACAACCGCCACTTTGTCATTGCCTTATTTCTGGACCTCACCCGTGCCATCGACTCTGTATGGCACGAAGGCCTCCTCCACCGCCTCATCCACTACAATTTCCCTCCGTATATTTTCCATCTCATTCACTCCTACCTTCAACAACGCACCTTCAGCGTCCCCAAAGAAGACATCTCTTCCACTGCACACCCCATTCACGCAGGGGTCCCCCAAGGGAGTGTCCTTGGCCCTCTGCTTTTCCTCATTTACATCAACACCTTGCCACCTATCAAGGCTGTACGCTGTACCAGTTCGCTGACGATACTGCCGTAACCACCGCCTCCACACGTCATCAGGTAGCTGCAGATAGACTACAACGATACGCAGATAACCTCACAACATGGTTCAATACTTGGCGCCTTACTGTGAACCCCGTCAAGTCACAGGCTATCACCTTCACAAGGCGCTTGGAGGCTGATGTTCCTGAGCTTCGTATTGCTGGTGGGTCTGTCCACTGGTCCACCACAACCAAATATCTTGGCGTCACACTGGACCAGAAGCTCACCTGGAAGGCCCACATTGACACCGTATACAGCACGGTTTCTCGCAAGATAGCACTTCTCTACCCCTTATGCCACCGAAACTCGGCCATGTCACTTTCCAACAAACTACTTCTGTATAAGCAAGTTCTCCGTCCAGTCCTCACCTATGCCTGTCCAGTCTGGGCCACTGCCGCAAAAACTCACATGTACCACCTCCAAACTCTTCAAAACCGCTTTCTTCGTATCACTGTCGATGCCGACTGGTACATTCCTAACACCAACATCCACCGTGACCTTTCCTTTCCACTCCTCACTGACTACATGCACTCCCTTTCGCAAAAATTCTTTGACTCTCTTTCACATAATTTCAACGACTTCATCCGCGCCCTCGGTGAGTATGATATTGACCCCGGGGAGCGCTACAAGCATCCCAGGCTCCTCCTTCATCGACCCTAAATATCAGCATCCCCTGAAAGCAATAAATAACTCATCATCTCTCTATCTATTCACCATATCTCCAATATCTTCAACAACTTCTCATATAAACTCAACCCCTGCTCGAAAATCCCTACCACAATGCCACCGTCTACCACCGTCTTTACTTCAAAGTTCATCTTTCAACCAGTAAAGGACCTAGTCCTGGAATGGTATCTGTCGGAAGGCCCCACTAACTTTGGTGGCATCCCCTTCCAACGACAATTTCGCTCGTCTCTCTCAGCCGTAGACTTCGTAGAGATAATAATACTGCGGCATCGCATAATTTGAATTGTCTGCAGTACTATCCCCAAGGAGGGGACTTTCATGATTTCATGAATCACTAATAGTTGACCCTCATATGCCTTTGAGTCGAGGCGATTAGCGAACGCTATCGCTATACAACCAGGCAAGGTTGAAATTCCTGGAAGCTGCAGACCAGCAAATCTCCAGCTCAATGGATAAGGCTAACCAGGAAGTTACCATGGGTGCCTTTGGCCTTTTCTACGCGCATCGCGCAAGAATTGAGGCCATATCAATCTACTTGCTGCAAAATGCTAGACAGCAGGCTGCCACGCAACAGTGGGAGGTGCAGTCCGCTAAACCTAGGGCTAAAGCACATAAGCATGCCCAACAACCTGAACCATTGCACACAGCAAACAGGTACCAAGGGCTCATGACGGCCCAGGATGCAGAATCGGCACCTCAGTCCCAAAACAAGAAGAGGAAATGTCCAGATCCGACAACCTCGCCAGTAGCTACAACTTCTTCTACTACTCCAGTGGGAACTCCATCGCCAAACGCTCCAGTAGCCCGATCCATGAAGGTTACCCCAATATTCTTGAGAGACCCAAGGAACGCAAGGAATTTAACATCCTACTTAAGCACCAACCTTCCGACTATTAAGTACACTGTCCGGAACATGAGCGGCTCAGTAGTCTTTTTACCGGAGTAACCTGATGACCATCGTGCGCTCCGCAAAGTGCTCACTGATAGCAATATCCAGTTTCTGACAACACTTCTGCCAGAGGAAAAGCTGCTCTACGTGACGTTAAAAGACCTCCCAATGTATATCACGGAGGCTGACGTTATGTCATATCTTAAGGAGCAGCTGTATCCAGTTGAGAGAGTTTGACAACTACGCTCTAACCGCAGCCCAACACCACAGCTACAGCCCCACTTCAGAGTTGCCCTTAAGAAGGAAGGCAACTACCAAAATATTTACAAGGAGACAAGTATGTTCAATGCTGTTATCCGCGACGAATCCTACCGTCCACCAGCCAGACCCCTTCAATGTACAAACTACCAGCAGTTCACCCATAGTGCTGCTGGTTGCCATCTTGAGCCTGTATGCTCCTTTTGTGGAGAACCAGGACATAAACGGGCAGACTGCCAGAAAGTGGGTCTTCCAAATTCAAAGCCCACCTGCCGTTATTGCGGCGGCGATCATTTTTGCCGTTACGCAAAATGTCCTGTGAGGCAAGAACCAAGGGTGGAGATGCACCTAAATAAAAATGGCCAAGCACAAGATTTGATGCTGCTCCAAAGGTGCCAAATCCTATGTGTCTTTCAAGAGAAACCTTTAAGGGTACTCGGTATCCTGGTCTTCCACCATCGATGAGGATACAACAAAAGAGCTATGCTGCCGCTCTCCAAAGTGCCAACGAAGCAAACAAACCTGCAGTAAACGCAGAAATTGAAGCTACGATGGACACACCTGTGAACCCTAAGCCACAGGAGAACACAACCACCGTGCACAAACAAACCGCTCCGTTACAGCAACGTAAAGCAGCAACCAGATCTGCACCAGATTCTGATGCTAAGAGCCTGAAGCCATCCACCTTCTACGACAAAGCAGCAGGCTAAACAACGATTGGCAGTACAACGGCCGCCTATCCCATCTTCGCACACAGCACCACAACATTGTCCTGCCGTTCCAGATGCGCAGTTCCTGAAGCTGGTGGATAAAATCCCAGTACATTTGCAACCAGACTTTACAATAGCCTTTGTCGACGCATTAGCCCAATGACTGGCTACTATAACACCTTCAACCACCCTAGTGCACACCGTATTTACCTACCTTGGAAAACATCGCGGACAGCAATAAGGTTATAACCAACGCAATAAACCTTAGAATTTGCTCCTGGAATGCCAATGGGCTGAGGAACAAACTGAAGTAGCTGCCAACTTCCTTGCAGTCAATAAGATACAGATCTTCTTGGTTCCAGAAACTCACCTATCCAGCCATCTGAAAGAATCCATTCCAGGTATGATCTGCCATAAGTCTGACCGTGATGATGGATATGATGGCACGACAGTATATATTAGCCGCACCATAAAGCACCATCAAATGCACCTGCCACCCAACGGCGTGCTAGAAGCTACAGGTATTCAGGTGACCACCAACAAAGCTCCTCTTAACATTTACTCAATCTACATACCACCAAGTAGGCCTTTCAACTGTAGTGAACTAGACTCCATCTTTTCTGCAGGCTCTCCAACAATAGCCATGGGTGACTATAATGCAAAACCCCGCAGTGGAATTCAACAACCCGCAATGCCAGAGGTGCTCTACTGGAGCGTTACTTAGAACGCCAAAATCTTACGGCTATTGCTCCTACTTCACCCACAATAACCCATGGGACCGTCATCCACCTGATTGGTTGGATATTGCAATACTGCAAAACATCCGTGGACACCCCCAAAATCCTATCTATCCCTGAAGTTTTTCTATACCAAAACCGATCCACTGCTAAGACACCCCCTAGCAAGATAAATCCCCGCTTTACAAATTGGGGTAAATTCTCCGAACTAATGACACAGCAGCCAGCTGAGATAAATCCCTGACATAGTGCTGAAGAAGCAGAACAGCTGGCTACCAAGATCATAAATAACATGGCCTCAGCTATGGAGCTAACTACCCCAATAAGAAGAGCCAACTTCACTGCTCAAAAAACTCTTCCGCCTAAACTGCGCAGACTCATTGCTGACAAAAACAAATCTCGGCGCCAATTTCAGCAAACGCGTGATCCTCTTCACAAGCGTGAGTGGAATTGGCTACAACACTTACTGAGATTTGAGACGATAGAATTCAGCAACGAATAATGGGAGAGGAAGCTGTGTACACTTGATCCTGAAGATACCTCCCTCTGGAGAATGACTAAAGAACTTCTGAAAATTCCTGCTTCAGACCAGCCATTAATTGACAACAGAGTAGCTTCTTCTGCTTCTTCTAGCCTCCACCTACCAACCGGCAAAATCAATTGACGGCGAATTGAAGGATGAAATCATTCCACAAGTCCACCGTTACATTAGTGCTCCTCACATAGTGCATGAGGTCAACCTAACATCCTCGCCTGAGCTCTGGAACATCATCACCTCTGTAAGGCCCTTTAAGGCAGCGGGAGCCGATAAATTGCCATATGCTGCCTTTAAAGCCCTGCCGCAAACCTGGACACAATTCCAAGTGCAGCTTTTGAACAGCTTTCTGCTATGGGCCTATTTTCCAGTGGCATGGAAACATGCTAGATTAATAACTCTTCCAAAGCCTAGAAAAGACGCTAAACCCCATACCAGTCATAGGCCTATCAGTCTGCTACCATTCATCAGCAAGTTGTTTGAAAAAGTAGTGTAAAAGCGCCTCCAAACCATTCTGGATCAACATCACGTCTTACGTCCGGAGCAATTTGTTTTCAGGAGACAACATTCAACTACACATCGGCTCCTTCGCCTAGTGGACGAAGTGGTTAAAGAGTTCAGTAATCGGCATTGCGTTGCAGCCCTCATTCTAGACATGTCCCGAGCCTTCGATTCTGTCTGGCACGAATGCTTCCTACATCGCCTCATTCGATACAACATCCCATCCTGCCTCATACACATCATACATCAATACCTTAAAAACCGCTCATTTATCGTTGCAAAAGACGACAACCTATCTCAACCCTACGCCATAAACGCAGGAGTACCTCAAGGCAGTGTCCTTGGGCCCCTGCTTTTCCTTACATATATAAACACACTTCCAACCCTGAGAGGCTGAAACCTCTACCTATTTGCCTACGATACTGCCATAACAACAGCATCAAAGCGTCATCACGTCGCAGTGCAACGGTCACAGATATTCGCAGATATGCTGCATGCCTGGTTTGCGACTTGGCGGTTTGAAACTCAATGCCACAAAGTCCCAGAACGTCACACTCACACAGCGAGCACTACAAGATGTACCTAACCTACATCTAGGTGATGTCAATTTACAGCCATCACCACGACCTCACGCCAGCACTTCATAGCTGTGCAACGTCTACAGCGCTATGCCAACATATCCGCCTGGTTCCTTACATGGCGACTACGTGTAAAGGCTGCAAAGTTCCAGGCCGTTACATTCACTCGTCGCCAAATCTCGTCTACAACTGGCAGGAGAAAATATTCCCTGGAGCAATCAGGCCCAATACTTAGGAGTACTACTTGACAAGCATCTGACTTGGAAGGACCACATCCTTTCAGTGGCTTCCGAAATTACAAAACGCATGGGCATGTTATACCCACTCTATAATAAAAATCCCCAATGAGCCTCAGAAATAAATTACTAATATACCAACAAATATTGAGACCGGCTATTACTTATGCCTGTCAGGTGTGGGGCGCTGTAGCGCCATGCCATCTAAACAAACTGCAGGTTTTGCGAAACCGCTATCTCAGAATAGCTACAGGTGTATAATGGTACATCCCCAATATTAACATCCACAATGACCTTTCATTTCCAAACCTGACCACCTACATTATAAACATTTCAAACAAGTTCTATTCTGATCTACCATCCAGTTTCAATCATCTCATCAGGGGTATCGGTGAATATGATATAGACCCCGGGGCTACTTACAAACATCCAAGGGCCCTCCTAGGTATACCATAAACCTATCATGCTCATTATTTCCATACCAATCTTCCTTCTCTTCTCTTACTAATCATAAGAACAAGAATCAACCATCAAACCACCGTCCGTTGACTTAATACCCACAAAATGCCAGAAAGGGACAGTGTCCCGGGATGGCAATAAGTCGAAGGCCCATGTTCCATGGAACAGGGTCCACCTTCAACGACACCTCAGTGCTGTGTGTTGATTGGCTTGCTGTGAAGTTCTCGAGGCTCAGGAAGTTCTCGATGCTTTCTCCTCGGAGTCTCGAAGAGAAGTGCAACCTTGTAAAGTTGGGAATGTCCGTTGTGTATATATACGTGCTTTGACCCCAAAACGAGTAAGACTCAAAGAACAGAGATAAAGGAGAGTTTGGGAAAATGACAAAGTTATGTTTTGTAAGTCACGCTCAAACCGGACATTGTTAGTATAGTAGATGGCAGTTATCTTATTAAACTGATGATTCAACTTTGGAATTTGTAACTCTGTTCTGACTTCTATGGGGCTTTGGTTAGAACAGTTTTTCAAAATTATATCCAGAGTAAAAATGTTTCAATGTATAATTCTGGAAAAATACAGAAGCTGTTAAAATCCTTTAAGACGATATCAGGTATCTATGCTCTAGGGACCCAGGACTCATTTGTACATTGCTTCATCATTTGTCCTATTTAACTTAACGTTGTAGAATATAAAAAGAAAATAAAGAAATTAATGAATTATTGTAAGTTAATGCATAAGCGAAAACATATTCATCATGTCCATCTTCATTCATATTTATCCATCACAGTCAGATCTTCTTAGCATTTGTGTCTTTTGTTTGTTACTTTGTTCATATCACCAACAATATGCACCACAATTTCAACAATTAAATTGAAAATGCCAGAGCTTGTGTTATCCTTTACGTTTAGTTTTACCTTTCTTAGAGAAAAGTAGTTAATTTGCAATAGATATTGTATAGTTATTATTGTAATTTAATTAGTTTAAATGATTATTAAATTGATGTAACTTTGACTCCTCCAAATAATCATATTAAGTTTGCTACATTCCTCTCTAAAAAAGATAAAATTCCCAAATATAAAAATCTGCTAGTTATCAATTTAATTCTTTAGATTGCCACCAGTTTTACATTGGAGGTACCAAACATAATGTTGCGACTGACACATAAGTTTTTATATACATTGCAGTTTCCAGAAAAAGTAAATTTAGAAACATGGTAACATGGTTATATATTATAAATATCAATGATATCCAACTGATCTTTATATACCTAAATGCGCAAATATCTTATTCTTTTAAACTTTAAAAATTGATTTAAGGTTATTGTGAAAAGGTAAATTTGTACAAAAGTGAAAGTGTAACATTAGTTTGTTCACGACATAATGCAATGTGAGAGAAACATTATGTAACATTGTGGTTATTGGTAGCTGCCAGAATGTGATTACGTCATGTAAATTGCCATATTTAATATCATTGTAATGTGTTTTTAATTCAGGCTTTTGCTCGCCAAATTTGACAGTTGGTCCGACGAAACATGTAGACCTTAGATCAAATCTACTGCTTTATACTTATGGAACATATGAATTATTTGCAAGTTGGCGGCAGCTATAACCAGGGAAACTGTGGCTTCCACTAAACTATGTTTACAAGATGCTATTTTCAAAACTATGAGCTGCCCGCAACCAGAAGGAAGCTCATGGGGACAAACAAGTGACTGAATGAGTAACATGAACTACGACTGGCAAAACAAATAGGAGTCATGAACTACCGCTCACGATGGTTTGTCATTAGCAAAACTAACGTTCTTTTCAACAGAAGTGCAGTATATGATGAATATCATACTGAGAAAAAGGAATGTCTGGGGAAAGAAATGTTCTCAAAGTGACCCTCTGGAACATTTGTGTCAGCTGGGAGAAAAAACTCATGTACAGCTCTCGCCTTCCTGAACGAATGTGAAAATGGTTATGGAGGATCTATTAAGTGCATAGTAAGCAAACCACTTGTGTGAGTTTGCTGTCAACATAGCAAAAGCCTGCAATAAAACGAATAACGTAACCGCATTTAAGATCTGGTGAAAGTTGTGGCAACTTATACTAATCTGTGGCTAGAAACCGATTCAATTGAAATACTTATTGCCAGACATGTATATGACAATTACAAAGATTTACATGAATTTTGACTATGTAATTACAACTACTATATACACATTAGTATATTTATTAAAAAGGGACCAAATATTGCGACTACTAATATGAAAATGATAATAAATACCATCATACAAAATGCTGAGACCAAAACCACCTCTTTCCCTTTCAATAAGATCTGCTTCCTTGAAACGAGACAGGTAGCGGTCTGGTAACGTTCTCTATTCATCTCCGCCTCATACCATCATAAATCAAATAAATGGGTTTGGAAACCTGACAAGTAATATTTATCACAACATTCGTGCCATTACACTCATAAAATGAACAATGCGTTTTCAAACTTGATAACCGACTAAATCTCTTTTCATATACTTTACATTGGTGTATTTCCTACCTTCATGAACTGAATTATGTGTTTTCATATGTGACAAGCGAGTAAAGCCCTTATCACAAACTTTACATTTGTGTGGCTTCTTACCTTCATGGATTAAATTATGTCTTTTTAAATTTGACAACTGCGTAAAGCTCTTATCACAAGCTTTACATTTGTGTGTCTTCTTACCTCCATGAACAAGTAAATGTGTTTTCAAAGTTGACAATTGCGTAAAGCTCTTATCACAAACTTTACATTTGTGTGATTTCTTACCTTCATGAATTAAATTATGTATTTTCAAATATGACAAGACGGTAAAGCTCTTATCACAAACTTTACATTTGTGTGTCTTCTTACCTTCATGAACTAGTAAATGTGTTTTCAAATTTGACAACTGCGTAAAGCTCTTACTACAAACTTTACATTTGTGTGATTTCTTACCTTCATGAATTAAATTATGTCTTTTCAAATTTGACGAGTCGGTAAAGCTCTTATTACAAACTATACATTTGTGCGGCTTCTTACCTTCATGAATTAAATTATGTCTTTTCAAATTCAACAAGATAGTAAACTTCTTATCACAAACTTTACATTCGTGTGGCTTCTTACCTTCATGAACTAGTAAATGTGTTTTCAAATTTGACAACTGCGAAAAGCTCTTATCACAAACTTTACATTTGTGTGATTTCTGACCTTCATGAATTAAATTATGTCTTTTCAAACTTGACGGGTCGGTAAAGCTCTTATTACAAACTTTACATTTGTGCGGCTTCTTACCTTCATGAATTAAATTATGTCTTTTCAAACCAGACAAGTGATCAAAGCTCTTATCACAAACTTTACATTGGTATTCTTTCTTACCCGCATTTATTAGATCATATTTTTTCAAATTCGATACACATCTAATGTCATTCTCACACGTGCTAGACTGCTGGGTTGCTTTGCTCATATCGCTGAAAGTACTGTGTTTTAAATATAAAGATTTTATAAACGTGTCTTCCCCATCACTGCATTTGCCATGTTGATCGCATTGTACGTAGTCCTGAGTGGTTAGGACATCACATGTAACATCACATTCTTGATAATCATAGCAAAGACGATCGATTCCATTACAGAAGTTTGGGTCTCTTGTTGGGACTTCCCCAGACAACAATGGAGACTTGACAGGAACTGTTTCTGGATATAATCTGAAATGTTGTGGAACTTAGTAACATTTTTAAAATGTGTGACATAACAAACTCAGAGATAAGTGGAAAGGAGCTACAAATGATGAATCTACCCACAATTATCGTTTTAAATTTATCCAGAAGTGTATGGCCCAGTACAGTAACCTTTGTTCTGCTCTTATTTGTGGTGAAGAAAGCAAGTAAACAACCCTATTATTAGGTAATTCCTACAGCAAAGTGATCAACTATACAATACAATGTTTGGTTATTGTATTACAGCAATATTACTTCAAGGGTTATGAAACACTGCGCTCATTTGACTTTGCTTTCACCTATTATTAGAAAGTGAAGAAAGCTTTGAATACTGGTTTACCTGAACAAGCAGAACTGAGAGGTTCTCATATTACATTCTTGTTCCTTTAAGGAATAAATAAAGAAATCAAAGGAGAGAATTTGGACAGACTGAGTCACTGAAAAATTTAATGCCATAGGCAGGACCTGAAGACGAATCTCCCAGTCTCTGTCAGTTGTTCTAACAATTGAGCAGACATTAATTCTCCAAATGACTCGCATTATCCCGGTAAGCCACTAAGAAATTTTCGTATACATATCAGACAACTCCTTAATGACGAACAACATGTAAGAACCTAAGCCCAGGCTTTATAGTCAACCACTATTATTTGTCAATCTGACTCAATCTATCCAGAATTTGGCCTAAACACGGCTGGTGTGACAGAACAATTTAATTTCCAGTTAGATCTTTATAAAATGTTTGTACATGTCCACACACATGCTAAAGATGTCCTCCATTTTCTGAATGGCACTTTCAGTTATGGATATGCCGGCTGCAGATCCATGACATTTGTATGATTTTCAGAAAATAGGATGTATCTGTCAGACAACTATTAATAGATGGATGTATTGCTACTATTCCAAATGTAGCAGTCTTGTAAACAAATTCTTTATACTGGGAAACTGCAAATGATTATTACTTATTCTTTGGAAAATCCACAGCTGCAGTTTCTAGAAATGACATTGTTTGTAAAATTGTGGTCACCATTTGTTAAAATTCATAATCTGAGTTCCGAAATATATGCAATAATGGAGTATCAAATTATGCTAATATACCACATCATAAAGAATCTCTTAATGCACTTAAAATAAAAAACTTGAAAATATAAAACTATAAAATAATAGGGAATATATAATAATAAAAAGATCATAAAACTAAATAATAAAAACAAAATAATAATATAAAATATAAAAAATATAACATAAACCAGAAAATATGCATGCAAAGATGCAGCAGAAATTTTCAAAATATGCACAGAAATACTGCAGTATGAAATGGTGCTAATATTTTACCTTATTGCGAAACTTTTATTGCACATAACCTCAGCAGGATATAAAGAAGGAATTAATTTTTCTGACCTAAATCGTACTTTGAAGTGCAAAAATTTTCATAGAGAAAACCAAATCCATCCAGAAATTCGAGCCATAGTTTCCTCCAAGTAGCGAAAAAGCAAGGGACAATAATAAAAAAAAGCAATAAAAGATAGGAATAACACTACAAGAACTGCACAATGTAAGTTAAAACACATGTTCTTATATGACGTTAGTGCTTGTATGGCACAGAATAGCTGCAAATAAGTGAACATCTACAGCACAGCAGTTGAAGTACATAGTTTCATATACACATAATTACAAATATAATCTGTTGTATTTTGTAGACAGAAATATGTTCAATCTGGAAATTAGTTTTGTCCCATACCATTTTGCTTAGAGCAAGTTCTACAGTATATCAATCTGTATTAGTTCGAGAGCTTGATCACACACATACTAAAACATAAATGCTGGAGTAAACATAAGGCTTACAATTGAAAAGAGTCAAGACTTACCTTGAAGATTTTATTGTAGGAAGGACCGCATCCTGTAACAGAATAATTCAAATGTATACAGCTTTAATACTAATATCTACATAGTGTTAAATGTCCTGCTAAAACATTTACAGGATATGTAGAGACAATATTTGATATTTTATCATGCAGTGATGTGTTAGAAAACCAAAAAGTGTAGAAAGTATTTGTTTGGTTTAGAGAACACAGAACTGGACACAGAAATGTTTAATAAATCAGAGTATATGATTATATATTGCTCGTATGTCCCATTTAATCATTGCTTGTTTTTCCAATTCCTCCATTTTTGTGAAACCTCTACAACTGTCCTGTTTAAAAGGCTGTCATTCAAAAACTAAGCAAAGTATTATTTATTTTTTTAATAATTAACTATTTATAATTAATAATTATTGCTAACAAAAACTATAATTATTTATAACAAAAACTTCACTTATCTTTAAGGATTATGGAAATTTCAAGTAATTATGAGATCGTAACTTTGTACACATGCATTTACATTATCAATGACTTTTAATTTCATCATAGTCAACAAAACCAGAATGACAGAACATTTTGTAAATATTAGGTATAAACATACTGATAAATCAGCCACAGCAGATAAGTTCTGATCATTTAACCATGAAATAAATAGGAAGTGAAATTATTAAAACAATGAAATAGTCCAATAGCCTTAATGGTTTGGGAAAAGTATTTATTTTAAAAAGTAGCATGTAATGAATTTTGAAATATTGACAATTGATTCTGTCTTTAAATTTGTTTCATTTTCAGACTTTAGTAGTACTGGCAGGTGTGTAGAGATCTCCAGTGACGAATCTTGAGAAACACAAAATTGAAATTGATTGATAATATAAATAAAGGTTTATGAAATTGCGATCTTATTTCTGGAAGTTTCCATGACTTCCTTTAAAGTTAAATGAAGTATTGTAATAAATAATTATATTCGTGTAGTGTTTGTTGCATCACTGTTTCTAATTTCATTTTTAGGTAATTATATGATGCTATCTGTCAAGCTGGCTGAGTGGCGCCATCTCTATATCTTGGCAGAGGACCTAATAGTGGACCCTCATACAATGGTATAAACATGTCATAGAGCTAACGATCACTCCAAATTAATTCAGGATAGGGGATAACATTATAAATGAACCTAAAACAGCTAACTGAACAAGAGCAACTTTGAATTCAGAACCTCGCTAACTCCATATTACAGAAGTGGCAGGTTTTTCACCACACGCCACACCATTCAAATGGATCCATAAATAAAAGTCGAGAGGGTTAAGGTAACTGAACCTCCATGCGTGCTCCATTCTTGAAAGATTTCTAAAAACTGGCAACTATAGAAACTGAAATGCTTGTCGCACAAAGCATATTGCACATCAAACTGCTAAGGGCAGTATCTACCTCAAGTACATCAAGATGATTTCTCCACTTGGTGGTCGGGTTTGCATGTTTGATACAAGCAGTGAAAAGCAGCTTTATAATGCCATGCAGTTGTTACTACCCTTCCAAACAAATGTATTTGATTGTGATCATGAGGATGGTAAACAGCCTGACGTCATTTCTGTACTCTATGCAAGTGGTCAGTGTACAAGGTACTGTCATGATGAATATGATACACTTACATGCAGTTCAAGGGCCACATGTAACTGGCCCACTGTCCACATAAACCTCTAGATCAGGTCATATCAGGTAGGCAGTGCTGAGTCTCTTTCACATACAGAATGTGTCAAATACACAGTACAAGAGTTGCTGGCATGATATATTGTTTGAATTTATATGCTAATGCCAAAATAAGTCTAAAGAATGAATGTGGCAATGTAACACAAACCTGACATACATCTTAACTCTGGTCCAACACTATACAAGAATTAATTTTCCTTAAGACAAAGCCCAAAGCTTACCTAAGTAAAATAACATGTAATATACACAAATGTTGTTCACATAGGCTTGGCTTCAGCGCCTGAAACAACTTAACACTTGATAACTATGATCAAATGCTTCTTTAACACTTACTGCTATCCAAACACATCACTCTTCACTACCTGGTTTACTGATCAGTGCCTCAGTCATGTTTACTTTCTGGCCAGCTCATATCACCTGACCTAAGCTCCATGGCTGGCCAACATACATCTCCTTGAATCTGCAGCTACTATAGCAACACTTCTACACAGGAGAACTCTACAGTGAAGGCTTTTTGGAGGATAGTGACAAAAAGACAGAGGACAAAGTCCCATTTCTACTCTCTCAGTGGGGTTGGCATTATTCCCTAAGTTCACTTTCTCTCCAATTAGGGAGGAAAAATGCACTGTTCTAGTTGTTGGCAGCCAGTACTCACTTGTTCTGAAGATGTCCAAAAGACATAAGGGCATAAAGTCAAGTGATAACTCATCACTTAAATCAAGGAATACAGACCCAAAATCTACACTGTTTGATTACATCATTAGCATTTACCTCAAATATGAAATGACTATTTCAACAAATGTCATATTTAAATAACTAAACAGCTGAAAATTATAGACCTGAATATCACAAAGTATAACAGGCTAATGTCATAATCATATCTAGTTTCAACGTGCTTTAAGGCTAAAAATAAGGAATACATACATAACATACTCTTCTTGCAGAAGAAGAATGTTAAGATTAGATTAGACAGATTTGCATTCAGTAGGTTCACTTGTAGCCAGAAAAGGATGTGAACGTCGAACATGTCCAGAGCTATAAAGTTTAATAGCATATATATGTACTTGAAAAGTTAACATAAGACACATATTATAGTATACAGCAAACATGAACGGCAATATGGAAAACAAAGCAGGGATAATTATATACGATACAAAATCAAACACTTTTAAATCAGCTTTCACTTGGCTTATGCATACGTCTCAATCTTTTTGCAATGGATACCATTCATTGTTATTTCTTAAATACATATACATTAAAAATAAACAATCAACATGCATCAAGGATTTATTGCTAGTGATTCGTCATTGGAACAGTTAGATACTACTTACAGAGCTACAGAAGCATTATCAAGATAATTTGTCATTCAGATTATCTTGTACAGAATAAAAAGATTTTGGGCAAATGCCCTCTCTAAGAGCATTTTTAAAGCACCACAATTATCAACTTTTTCATTAAGAACATTAGGAAGTGCGCCAAATATTTTGATAGTTTCATAATACACACCTTTCTGGAAGCACAAAAGTTTAGCAATGAGAAAATGGATATTATACATTTGTCTAGTGTCTATTCTGAGATTTTCATTATTTATTGCAAATAAGGCACAATTGCATACAAAGAATTTTAGGATTGTGAACATATACATGCAAGGAAGCGCTAATATCTTCAATCTTCTAAAAAGATCTTTACAGGAGCATCTGTTGTGGGTGTTAGTAATGATTCTTATAAGCTTCTTTTGTATAAGAAATATTTTTTTACTTTCTAATGAGTTGTCCCAAAATTATATTCCGAAATATGCATAATACTCTAATTTAAGTATGTCAATAGAAATCACATTAACCAGCTCTCGGATAGCAGAGCAGGCAGAGCGGAGTTTAGTTAAGATATAATTTATGTGAGCTTTCCAATCTAAACATCTGTTCACTTGAAGGCCCAGAAATTTTATGCTGTCAATTTCTTCTAATAACATATCATTAATCTCAATTTCTAGTTGAGCATAAGATGTACGCCAGGTTATAAATTTGACCACTTTAGCTATGGGGAGCCCACTTTCGCCTATTTTAGCAGACCTATACATGAGCTATTTTGAAACACACATAGTAAAGGCCTTCCCTCAGATTTATAAATTTTGGCGAAGATATGTTGATGATGTTTTTGCTATCATTCCCGAAAAACTTAGAGAAGATTCTATAAAATTACTAAACCTGCAAGGTAATTACATCCAGTTTACGATGGAAGCAGAAAGAGACAACACCCTACCCTTTTGGGACCTCAAGGTAACTAGAAATTGGCATGGTGTAGATTTTGGAATATACAGGAAGTCCACACACATAGATAATTACATTAAGAAAAATGAATACAACCCAGTTTCACATCAACTAGCTGCCTTTAGAAGTCTAATTCACTGGCAGTACAACATCCCACTGAGTGAGGAGGAATTTTTGAAAGAACAACACATAAAATACATAGCGGTATTAAATGGATTCAACCCAGCCATCATAAGGAACATGATGAAGAGAAAGGAAAAAATGAAGATAATATCAAAAAATACTACTCTCACACCACTTAAAAACACAAATTGGCAATATAGAAAATTCACCTACCATCCATGGGCTTTTAGAAAATTTGAACCAATCTTCAAAAGACTAAACTTAAAACTAGCACCCCAAAACAAATTAAGTCTGAGCAACCTGCTAAATAAACCACTGAAAAATACATACAATCTCCAACAATTTGAAATCAGGAATTTATCAGATTAATTGTGAAACCAGTGAAAAAGTCTACATAAGAAAAGAACACCAGAGGAACATTTAAGTTGAAACAAGCAGAAAAATCTGCCATTTCACACCATTTTTGGACAGAAAACCACAACATTGGCCGCAACATTACACTGTAAAAACCTTTAAGTACACCCATAGAATTGGATATTTGGGGAAAAATATTCATAAACAAAAACCATGATAAAGTTATAAATTTTGAATACCTGGCATTAAATGAAATATTAAAACTTAGTTCCCCAAACACCAGATGGCAGAGTCATCAGAGCTCCGTAGTAGTAGAAGAGGAGGAATGTTCATTTAGTCACCAAATAGCTGAGGATGAGATCGAATGATCTTGAAAACGTTTCAATTATACAAGTAAGTGAAGTTTGGATGTATACATAGTGACTCATAAATCAAACTAAAAACTGTTTGTTATAGTAAGTACAAAAGACAGCTGTAAACACTAATCCTGTTATATTTAACAAACTGCCTTACTAAACTACGCACAATATTTTTGAGAGTACAAAGAAGCTGGTTCTGAGTAATACTGCCCACCAGGATATGCGTTTAAACGTTTATGTCTGGGTCGACTGTCGTCTTTGTATTAGTGACTTCAGTTTACTCTTTATTTTTTTTACTTCCAGAAGATTTGCTTTACGGGCCATTCATATTGAGCTCTTTTGTAATGCATTTTGCATTACCTAGCATGCACCACGGGGAGGCGGACTACATTACACCCCAAAACAAGGTAGATGAACTATATAACTGCTGTTCAGATAACAAAATGACTGTGAACTTATCCAAACCAAAATACCAGGTGTTTACACTTGGCCATACAAAACCCCTTATCAAAATAACACTAAATGGTGAGCAACAGAAACAGAAAATTATAAACATCTAGGCATAACACTCGATTCTAAATTATCTTGGAAAACCCACATTAATGAAACCATAGAACAGACCACTCAGAGATTAACAACACTCAAAAGACTAGCTGGCAGCAAATGGGGGTCCTCTGTCAATACACTCAACACCACCTATAAAAGTTACATCAAACCAGTACTCCTCTATGGAAGCGAGGTGATACTTACAGCAAGTCAAAGCAAACTAACACAACTTGAAACATTACAGAACCAAGCACTCAGACTAATAATGGGAGCAGTAAAATCAACACCAATTATTGCAATGCGAATTGCTACAAGTATCTTGCCAATTATATATGAAATGGAAAAACAGAATCTCCTCCTAAATGAAAAACTACAAAGGCTCCCCTTTAATACTCACTGGAAGAACTACAAAAGCAGAGAAAGGACCATAAAAACACAAGAAGGATTTATGCAGAAAGCTTATACCCTACAGAGAATATAAAACCTTGAAGACACAAACAAAATTGTACATCTCGCACTTCCAATCTGCCGTCTATCACAACCTAAAATAAATAGCAGAGTAAACCTTCTGCAAAATATAGAGTCAAAAAGGATGTAAGTGCAGAAACACTTAAAATGCTAGCTCCAGAACAATTGAAGTTTATATCGAGTTTTAACTGTATTGGAACACCACAGTGAAGCGAAAAATTATTAAATTTTAGATGAGTCGTATTTATTACACATCTGCTTCATTTTCGTACCTATTTTGAGGACATGTTTCGCAAATCATCGTTTGCATCTACGGCTCCTATGCGACTGAAGCTTGATCCAGTGGTGTGGGTAATTCTGGGGTTGCTGCTGCCATCTGTTGATTTAGTGATGAACTTAAATGTGGGATTCTCTTCTGGCGGGATTTCAAAGTTCATTAGTTGGTTTTTATGTTTTTCTATGTATATTCTCTCCCATATGACGAGTTCACTATGTTTTTGTACGTATTTTAGTAATTCTGTGCTATCTTCAATTTCATGATTTTCAGACCAGAAATGAGCTGCTATTGCGGACTTATCAATATTTTTGTATCTTAAGTGCCTGAAGCGTTCTTTCTTTCTAGTGCCTATGTTTCTTTTTGTCCTCCCTATGTAAATTTTTTCAGTCTTTACACTTAATCTTGTAAATGCCTGACTTTTCCTCTGGTTTTATCTTATCAGTATTATTACTGTGTAGTAGGTTTTTAATGTTGTAATTGTTTTTTGGTGCCAATGTTATATTATATTTCTTGAATATTTTTGGAACTTTTTTGTGGCCCAGGGGTGGTAAGTAAATTTAGCAAATTTAATTTCTTGTTTTATTGGTGTGAGAGCTGTGATCTGTTTTAATCTCTTTTGGAGTTTGAATAATTTTAGTTTTTTATCTACAAGGTTTTTTTCATATCCATTTTTAATTGCAGTTTTTAAGATTTGATGGTTTTCGTTTTGATATTCTTGCTGGCAGATGCAACCCCAGAATTACCCACACTGCTGGATCAAGCTTCAGTCGCATAAGAGCCGTAGATGCAAAAGATGATTTGCGAAACATGTCCTCAAAATAGGTACGAAAGTGAAGCAGATGTGTAAAATATACGACTCATCTAAAATTTAATAATTGAAGTTTATTATCCACAAGACTCATGGCTACAGATATATACAGATAGCTCCCTATTTGACAAAGAAAGTAATGCTGCAGCAGGAATACATAGTAAAATATTCAATTTTTACATCTGTTTGGGCACACTAGCAACCCACTGTGATGAAGAATTAGAAGCAATCAACACCTCACTGAAACAACTCTTCAACAATGTGAACTCTTTCTCTAAAGCAGTGATTATAAGTGATGCTAAATCAGCACTTCAAGCACTATCCTTACTGTACCCTAACAACAATAGAATACTTGAAATTTACAGTTCATTACGAATACTACAAGGTCTAAAAAAAAGTACACTTCCAGTGGATTCCATCCCATGAAATAGCAGATTCCTTGGCAAAATAAGGAACACAAATAAAACAAAGCTGCCAACAAAAAACCTCATTCCACACATCAAAACTACATATAAACAAGAGAATCAACTTATTCTGGAAAGAAGAGTGCAAAGAAAAGAGTACCAACTAGCAATGTAAAATTCTACAAGGAAGTAAAACTTCTATACCAGACTACCCAAGAAGCAGTACTGTTGCCATCTTCCACCTGACTACTGGCCATGACTGTTTGGCCGCTCATCTACACTGGATTACTATTTTTGACTCCCTGACCTGCACACAGTGTAGGGACCCAAACTCATTGATGGACGGAGATCATCTGCACCAGTGTAGTGCCCTGACAAAAACAGATGGTGAACTGACAACACAAGTAGTCACACGTTATTGGGAGGCCAGAAGGAAAACGGAAATTCTCCAACACCAGTTGCATTAGCAACCAACCAACCAGTTTACTCTTTATTTAAGGACAAAAGATTGTAATATTCTGCAATAGTACAGAATAAATTGGCAAGATTATTACAAAACATTGCTCAGCCTAACTCAACAATTTTCTACATAACTTACCTTGGAATTATTACCAATTGATGAAGTTTCTGTTTCCAGCCACCAACGTTCTTCTTTTATTTGTATTTTGTTATCAATTTTATGATCACTTTTGTATTTTTCATCAATCATTTCAGGATCCTCTAGAAGAAATTCCCCCTCATCCTGCTCAACTTCATTACTTTTATCCATCTCACTGCTGTTGTTCCATATATCAGTTTCGCTCTTAATCTGTTTTACTAGTTCTTTGATAAAAGGAGTCTCTGATTTAATTTCTGTTTTGACTGTCATGTCACACTCAGTATCCAGAAGTACAGTATCAGTACTTGTCTTTATAGAAACAACCTTCTGAAAGAACTCTCTCTCATTCTGTGAGGCTATGTCGTCTGTGAGGAGATCCTCTTCTTTGATTTCTATTTCTTTATCCATTTCAAGTCGCTTCTGAATCAGATGCAGATTTTGTTTCTTGAAATAAATCTGCAAAGAGAGAAACATACTATATATACTGAAAATTAAGCATAAATTTTACACTTACTTTCTTTGAATCCATCAATAATTGTTCAAATGACACTACACACCAATGTTCTGCTATTGTACAAACAACTTCTTGGAAAGCCTCAAGTATATCAAGGTTGTGTCCAGAACTCAAACTACAGATACTTGTGTCTTTATGTCAATGCTACTACCACTTCAGCTAGCTTACTGAGGAAATGTACCAATGTTAAACCTGCTAGTGTATTTAAAATGTTTTGGATAAAGATTAAAGTACTGTCAGATATTAGATATACCTAAAACAAAATGCTACGTTGGGAACCATCACAGTTTATATTTTGTAAACTATTGTTCCACAATACTCATGAAAAATAATTTGATAGATTAAACTTAACAAAGATTAGTTATAATATTTTTATATTTTTATATTTTTACAATTACATTGTAGAATTTTTTTAGTATAAAAAGTCAAAATCCAAGCTACAGCAGTCATGTGATACCCTGTTAACATCGAGGCATGCAATCAGACCGATCATTTTACTTGGGCCCTCCCTGTCCTTTACCACAGGCACATCTGACTGCAGTTGCCGAGATTCGAACTCACGACGTTTAGCTTTGAATGGATGGCCAGTCCAAACGTATCACTTTAACGATCATGGCTACACGAATCGATAGTGCTGAGGCACCGCAGAAAGTGATATGAGAACCGGTTTAGCTACTACAGCAAGACCGGGGCATAAGTAGCAAAGTAATTCGTCCAGCAAAGGGTTAATCATAAAATATTGTCGCAGCAATGCACATAAAAGGTTCACGCGTAGGATAACGAAGACGGCTAACGAATACCTCACTGAGAAGC
The DNA here is from genome assembly GCA_030765055.1 of Mantis religiosa. NCBI lineage: Eukaryota > Metazoa > Arthropoda > Insecta > Mantodea > Mantidae > Mantis > Mantis religiosa. The sequence continues at coordinate 240,907 of JAUKNK010000024.1, read as the reverse complement.
TGGAAGAAATGAAGGTTGCGAACGAGATCCTCGCCGCCAAATTTGAGGAATAGTTGGCCGCCGTGAAAGAAGAAGCTCGGCAGGCGGATCTGCCTAAGTGGACAAGCGCGTCGAAGACCTTGCGAACCGCTGTAACGAGCTGGAGGGAAAGACCGACAGCAACACAAAGTCCCTCAACGCCATGGTGGAGTACGTTGTCGGCAGGAGGATGAAAGATTTAGAGGCCGATGCGTCGAGATGAGACACAACATCTGCGCGCGTCAAGCGTCATAAATACGACTGCCCGACAACTATCGAAGTCTTCCACCGTCAGTTCGACACGGTGGCCAAACACAACAAATGGTCACCAGAGGAAGAGACAGCACAGCTAATAGGCGGTCTCCAGGGATGGGCCGCAGAAGTCCTGAATGCGGTACAGACAGCTGCGGCACCCAAGGACTTCTGGGAAGCCCTGGAGAATCGTTTTGGAAGCCACCGCTTAGCCGCAGAGGACCGCAGCCAGCTGAAGGCAAGGTCCCAGCAGCCAGGGGAGATGATGCAGTAGTTCGCGCTGGCAATTGAGCAACTGGCTAGCAAAGCCTTAGTCGACCTCCACCAGAGTTCGTATCCCGAGAGGCTGCCTAAATCTTTGTCGACGGGTACCACAGACTCGTCGCCTAATGCTCGGCGACTACAAAACCATCCATGAGGCACTAACGGCAGCACTGAGGATGGAGACGGCCAAGGTGACAGCTACCCCGACTAACAGACCAAGGTGTATCCGCTATAATGGAGACCAAAGATCAATCGAGAGACGCCGGCGGAGACCTAGTGGTCTGTGCTGGGGGTGTGGACAGCCGGGACACCTGGAGAGAGACTGCCCTCAGCAGGAAGAACAGCCGGAAAACGAGTAAGGCCCGTCGTTTAGAGAGCCACGTCGGCGCCATCATCACCATCCCCTCGAGAGACACTGCGCGCCGTCAGCCGGTGTTTGGATGACAGCCACTACGCGGACGGTTGAGTGGAGGGGAAACCATGCCGCTTGCTCCTAGACACCGGGGCAGCCGTGACCATCGTGTCGTGGCCAAGGGTTTGCCGTCGAGAAAACCGAGCCGACCATACCAGCTTGTCACGGCATCGGGTGACACCTTGCCTGTGGAGAATGAGGCCCTACTGAAGTTGACCTTGGTAAGGAGTGCCGTACATCTGTGGGTTTTCGTCGCGAAGGTGGCTGAGGAGGCGATACTAGGATTGAATGCCCTCAGGAGTCACGAGGCGACGGTCGACGTCAGCAGGAAGGTACTGCAGCTTAACGGAGAAGAGGTGATACTCCGGGAGCCCGAAGAGTACCTTGAAGGAAGACGTACTGGTCCCTGCGAGAAGCGAGGTGGTGGTGACGGCGAGATTGGAAGGCCAGCGAACCAGGAACATGATGGACCAGAAGACGCCAGTGCATGGACTCTGTGTAGCCAGGACATTATTGCCGTGCCGAGAGGAGGCGCCAGTGAGGCTGATCAACCTGACAGACACCGATCACTACGTCCAGGCCGGAACAGAGCTGGGGACGTGCGAGCCGGTGGTCAGCGTAACACCAATCGTTCAGATCCATGAGCCGATTCAAACGCAAAACCTGGGGCCCCGACTGGAAGGCTTATTGGAGAGGTGCATCAAGACTCTGGAAGAACATCTGAGAAAGCTCGTGGCCAGCAATCAGCGAGATTGCGACATCAAGGTGCCACTGTTCTTGTGTGTGTGTGTGTGTGTGTGTGTGTGTGTGTGTGTGGGTGTGTGTGTCTGTAATTTACGTCCTCCAACGTGAAGTCATATCGGACGCTGAATGGAAGGGGTGAAATGCTGCTCAAATGAGTCCGGGGTCCATGGAGTTAGAGCTACCCGACATTCGTCGTTTAGGATAAGAGAAAACCCGGAAAAAGCCTTATCCGGGTAGCTCACCCTAACCGAGATTCGAACTCGAGACCTCTTGAGCGTGAAGCACACACGCTACCATCTACACTACTGAGGCGGGCGCCACTGTTCTTGCTGGCCTACCACTCCCCAACACACGACACCACTGGGATGACGCCAGCAAGCTTAATGTTCGGCCGAGAGTTACGCCTCGCTTGTGACCTGGCATTTGGGAGCCTCCGGAAGCGAAACAGCCAGCAACCGAGTATGGGGAGAACCTGATGGACCATCTCCACGACATGCATGAGATTGCTCGTCAGAACACCCAGAAGGCGAGTGACCGCATGAAGACCCGATACGACAGGCAAGCCAACAGCCAAGGGTTCCAGCAAGGTAACCTGGTGTGGTTGTACCGCCCTACCCGGACCAAGAGACGCTACCCGAAGCTTCAGCAGCCATGGCAAGGACCGTACCAGGTGGTGAAAATGATTAACGACGTGGTCTACCGCATCCAGGAGCAGTGTCGAGAGCCCATTGTTGATCGATTCGGCGCGGGCGGCAGTGCAGTGAGTAGATAAAAGCACGCCGAAACGGTGGGGGAAGGAGACGGATTTTTCGTGAGTTCGTCTTTGTGATAGTGCGGTTTTGATTGGGAAAATTCCGGAATGTGGGTAATCTATAAAAAGGCAGCCCGCCCGTGACAGTGAGTCAGTCGGTAATTGAACTCGCGTGCGTGAACAGCTGTGTTGTGGTCGTTGACCTTGCAAGTTGTATTGTGTATGTGATGGAATCCTGAATCTGTAAAAAGCAATTTTTGGTGTTTGTAGCCTGGACTTTTAATTTCATGAACCCACAAAGTCATGATATAACACATTGTCCACTTATTTCTCATTTACTATTGCTCAAATGTCATCCAAATATCTATGCCAATGTTTGTAAGTTAGTGAGAATGCCTTTGTGATATGGATTTCCCAAATGCTCATGAAGAGGTCTGCCAGAAATGGGGACAATGGGTTGCCCATAGAATATCCTGATTTTTCTTTGTACAATTTGTCATTGAATGTAAAAAAGGACTGTTTAATGATGACATTTGTTAAGTAGAGGTATACCTCTATAATATTCTGAACTAATTGTAGGGACTGCGCACATATTTGCATGTAATCTATGAGTTTGTCTCTTGACACACTTGGGAACAAAGAGATAGATAACATTTGGTTGGTAGGACAAAATTATAGGTCTTTAGTTTTACTAATGAATTCCAATAAATTTTTATACTGTGGCCTTCTAATTTTGGTAGCTGCTTAAATTTTTGTTTAGCTATTTGGATAGCTTGTAGCAGTATATGTTTATGTTGCTAATGATTGGGCGTATCTTATTTCCTGTTTTATGAATTCTGTATAATCCATATATGTTAGCTGCTGTAGGATTGTCCGGTTTCAAAGTTAAGTTTATTTCTTTTGGTAAAATCATTTATCCTTGACTTTTTGTTTAACCGTTTTACACAGTTATATAAAGGATCAGACTTTATTTCCAGGAATTCATCGCTTGCCAATAAATCTATCATTCTAGAAATGTAGACTTGTCTGTCCATGATGACCGTCTGTTTTCCTTTGTCTGCTTTTGCATAAACAACTATTATACAATCGCAAAGATATTAATACTTGAAGCAAAGGTGAGATCGTCATATTCCTTTTGATGAAAGTTGTAATCTCTCTTGCATTTCCACAATAACCTTCACAGCAACTTGTTTCGACTATCTATACCTCTATAGAAAATCCAATTCTGATACCACCTCAAAATTATTTTAGTCCGTACTCTAATATGAAAGCCATTTAGACAGTCTTAAATATAGCAAATTGACATCAAAAACTGCATTCATTCCCTCCAACTTGCCCCTTTACAATTGTTAAGGACTTAACAACAGAAATATAATTTTTTAGTATAACAAGAGCTAACACGAGTGTTAAGCTAACACTTGTTGCTGAAATGCAATTTTTGTTATAAGTATTGTTAAACACGTGTTATCTCTAAACATCTGTTGGTGAAATCACGCATAAGTGTACTGTATTGGCTTTATGTTATGCACTAGCTTTCATGACATCAACCACAACACACACACCTAAAGCATGAATCAGGTATTAGATTCGTCTTTCTTCTCCAGAGAAGTTTGCTTACTGTGATGGTTCCACAATAAAAATCAAATTAGAGGACAGGGGGTCAACAATTGAAAACAGCGAGCCAAATATGGGGGGAACAGAAAAAAAGGAAGTACAAATGTAGGGGCACTGTTTTGTTTAGAGAATAATGTAGAAACTTACTCCACATTTCTGCTGTGCATGAAGAAAACTACAACACTGCACAATACTGAACGATTGCTAGAATGTGTACAGCTATGTTTCAGACAAAGATTTTGTGTAGTGTACAGCTACCGACAGGTTTATTGTGTGAGTCCTCCTACTCAAGAGCATACACAAAACAGTTTGGAGAGAGCTTATCCAAATACAGACATAAAGATCCACTAGAGTAGTCATCTTACAAAATTTGTTTAAATGAGCATAACCAGACCAGTGGAGCCAACTGCATGTAGTCTTTAAGGTTGGTGGTCATCTGTACACTCTCCCCATTTGTAAAAAGAGTTTCACATAATTTGCAAAACTAAATATGTTCATATATCAAAATGACAATAATACTGTTATATTTGGGATAAAATTTCTATATCCAATGCCAAGTAATAAAGCTGATTTCTCACTGTAGTTGTCACTTAGTTCCTTTTCATGTATACTAATGTACGATTATATAAACAAAAAACTAAGCTGAACATAACTTGGCATAAACAAAACTGAGCTTATTTAAAATATAATGAACTAAACTTTACCTAACCTAACCTATCATGGTTTGGTATAAAACAATTACTGACTAAAAAGTATGATGTGGTAATTACTATCAATGGCATGATAACTGGTGAAATGTTATTCAAAGTATACTATAAAGGTAAAAGTAACTACTTTCATGCAAGACATGCGTTGGTGGTGGACACTTTCAAATAGCTATATTTGGAAAAACGATGTATATACTATACTCTGTTTCATATAACCTCGCCCCGCTGACATGTATCACTCGGCATCCAACTACCTTCCCCCTCGTCCTAATTGGCTAATGCTTTCACCTCATAGGGCACGTGCGGTGCCTTTCCGTCACATTTCACCTGTAGTAAATGTCATAATAATTGCTGGGAAGATACATAAAATCATGCAAATAAGGATATGATGACCTGCAAAAATACAAGTTTATAATGAAATGAGCAATTTGGAACTTAATGATGGAGCAATGTAACTGAAACAAGTTTATAATGAAAGGCCTTTTTAAATCAGCACACATACCTTTCAAAACTGCTTGTCTTTCAGTCTTAAAAGCCGTGTCACGCCATACCTTACTTTTCGTGTGTTCTTCATTCTCCCAAATCTCGTCAAGGTAGTATATTTTGCGACTTGTATCTCGGTACAGTCTGACTGTCCTTAAATAACGTCTTAGCCACACAGCAATATCGCCTCTGTTTTTAGCGCATTTTTCTTGCCTCTTTTTTTATTCACAAACCTCAGCTGTATAAGCAATCTGCTGAAATTTGGTGAATCTGCATCCTCATTTACAGCAGATGAAATGTTATTTATGTTAGGGAGTTCGTTTCTAAAGAAGAAACTACACACATGACGATGCACAGCACTTTTCATGTATTTTCTCTGAGCACACGCTTTTGTTTATTCCTGCTTTTGCCTGGAGTGGTAAGCTTTCCTATTTTCTCAATTTCACATCGCGATGTTCCTACGGATCTAACACTCACACCTGTAACTTCAGAGCACAGCTGTTCAACTTCTCTCACTGACAAAGACGGATTCTTCTCTATGAGTGCATTAAACACATGCACTGCAATTCTTTTATTGCCGGTTTGTAAGGATTTACCCTTGCGATGCTTCAGCGAAACACTGGCGGTACTCTGCCATTATTCAAGAACTACACTCGCAATAAAAGATCAATAAAATAATTTAGCTTTCACACTAGGCACAACAACCTTCGAATGCAGATATATGACTAATCCAGTTCAAAACAAGGTCAGTGATAAGTCATATAAACAAATATGTACCGCTGAAGCACGTGCTATCGTGTCATGTGTTTGAGAGCAAAGGAAACTCCTCTTTACTTCGTTCAAGAATTAACGTGCATTTCAGATAAATCAACTGTGTTGCGTAATATATTTATTCAAAACAGTTACGAAAATATAAATTTGACAATTCTCTTCCAACACATATCGTGATATACAGATATATCACCAAGTTAAATAACAAACTAATTTTTACCGCACGACAGTCTTTACCACAACAGCAGCCAATGAGAGGTGATTAGGTCAAGTGAGCAGTAAGAGATACTGGGCAAGCTTACGTGAAACAAGGATTACATGGCAAAGCGAGAAGGCGTATTGGGAAAACTTTGCAACAGAGAGATGTTTACGTGACGTTATCGCACATACACAGTGACTCCAGTGTATGTACACTCTCTTCAGATACAATCACAGCAACGTGTCATACATCGCCAAGCGCAAGAAATGATATACAAAGTGATTGAATATAGTGACAAGGAGAAAGTTGGAATCAAAATCCTTTTGTGATTTCTCAGTAGATACTGCTGATCAACTGTCTGGGAGTGTATCTACAGCACTTTAGCCCTGCGGGTACATTGAATCAAAGTCAGTAGAGTTGAAGTTTCTCTTTCATTTCTAAGGCTGCTTTTGCATTCGTAACTATGTGGTGAGGGGAGGAGATTCATTTTATATAATGTGATTTAAACCAAATCTATGAATTTGATGTTATTTTATTTATATGTTTTCATTCATATCCATCATTATTCAACTAACAAGAGATTGTGTTTTATTATTAAGTACAATAATAAAATAATAAATAATCTTAAATGATATACTCAAACACTTCTACGGCACTGTGATGCATTTATAGCATGTATTTATATAACGAGAATGGCTTATTTGTACAGACTGATCACACTTTAAAATATTTTTTTCTGTAATTCACATCATCCAACGTTACATCATATCGGACGATGGATGGAATGGGTGAGATGATGCTCTAATGAGCACAGGGTCCAAAGAGCTTAGAGTTTCATGACATTAGTCTTTCAGGATAAGGGAAACCCTGAAAGAAACCTTATCCAGATAACTCTCATTGACCGAGATTCGAAAAATAATTGTTTCACCATACACTACCTAAAATGACAGAAATTATTTAATAAGAAAAGGTTTCCCTTAATTACATAGGTTCCTTTTTTTTAAACAAAAGACTAAAGGAATTGACAATTATTGGGAAAAGGAGTAGATTACTAAAACAAGAAGCTAGAACTTAAAGTATAAACTTGAAAGAAGCGTAGGGACAGTGAAGCACAAATTAATACAAAAGTGAATCGAGAATATATTGACACATTTCTTCACTCAATCGAGTATCAGCTGAGGATAGGAGCAGGAGCTCTTGAAACATGTCCTGTGAATAAGCAGTGTGAGTGAAGCAATGTGTCAATATATTCTCGATTCACTTTTGTATTAAGCTAGAACTTGATGATTTGTATATGATAACAGCGACAAAGACAGACATCTTTCAGTGTCAGAACATCACTGATGATATATTCGACATTAGGCATTTGTCAGTTCAATACATCACATTTTTAGAAATTATGACCATTCTACAGATTGATCACACTAGAAAATTAGTTATATGACCCTACACTTACTATAGTTGCAATAGTCATTTAATAACAAAAGTGTAGTAATTAATTTAGTTGGTTTTCGCTCTTTTCCATAATGAAAATTGCTGAAAATTGCTGTTTACCCGCATTTTTTTTTATCATTAAGATTATATTTTATTATTATGCACCCATGTTGCATAAAATAAATGGCTGACCTTTCATATCAGACACACAGCTTCCAAGTGATATATTTGTGTTTCATCACTCACTGTATGGCAACTTATATGATTTCACTCTTCTTATCACCAGATAAGAACGCAATGGTACGCTGGTCAGTCAAGGTGAATACAGCTCAATGCTTTCTCCAATAGACATGTGCTTCTATGCAAGTCCTACAACAAAATGTTAAGCTTTAACAAAAATTTGATACTCAAGATAACCTAACATAATCTCAGACTAAATTTCCATAATACAGAATTCTATCATTCCATTCATATAAACACTAAATTAGGCATCGTAACTTAACAGAAGACAAATGCTGCCAAAGCAGCACTTTGAACAGGGAAAACAGGACAGAAAACAGGAAATCTTGATAAACCTTCTCAAAGAAGACGGCTAAAAGAGCTCTGGTAAGTAAAGTTATGGTAAATCACCACCACTTAATCTGCTTAACCAAACTACTTTAAGAGTAGCGTACTGTGCCTACTTTTATTCCTGTTGGGAAATGGAATGATCTTCAGCGTTAATTCAGCACACAGCTGACAAGTTTTCATATTACCAGAAGTGTTGTAGGTCTTATTTGTGGTGTTGGGCCCATCATTCCTGGAGGCCTATATTTAAAACACGGACAACTCTTACTCCTGCTGATGAGTACATACATTCTCTACTAAGCTAACTTATAGATAATAATAATAACTTGACAACAGCGTGTGCTGTACAGGACCACAGAATCAAGAATTAAGGCAATCTGTGTAAGACCAGCACACAACTTGAAATTGTTCCAAATATTACAATTCTGCAATAAAAATTTATATTAACTGTCATACCAGTTGATCCTATATCCTTCACTGAAGTTATTTAAGTTAAATAATGGAAATTAATCATTTATTCTCACTAGTATATATAGGCTAAGTGTTTAGATAGAGTCAACCTGAAAAATTCAATGACATGGCCAGGATTTGAACCATGGATCTCCATGGCTCGAGAGAAAAATAATTAATTCTCATCAATTAGGTTAAATAATAAGAGCCTAATGATGAAGCCTGGGACTAAAGTACTTACTACAGTAAGTTACCACGAACAGTGTATCTCGAATATGAGAGCCCATAGTGGTTTACCAGGAAAATATATGAGTCAATTGGAGAACTTTGTTGGCCGTGAATGTGTGGACGACAGATGGCATCAGCAATATGAATATCTTGAGAATTCATCATGAAAATTCATAAACTAATATTCCTTTCATTGTAATGTTAATTAAGTTTGGAGAAAAAAGAATTGACACTTCTTTGAGTGACACATTTAAGAACTAAGTTGAAAAGAATGGTAAAGATGTAAAAATAAATATGTAATGGGGGATTGATAAGTGTTGTTTGTTATTTAGCTGAGCAAGAACGCCCATTTAGGGTTATAACGAGTCCGGAAATTCGAATAACAAAGGTAACTATGTAGAATTCATACACTTAATTGTTCAAAAAATAAGCTAGAGGAACAACTTTGGACTAAATTGTTTTTCAGGAACGTCAAATGTGATTGAAAATGACGTTATTGAATGAATTTCTGTTGTTTTGATTAATGAAATAAGAATTAAGTGAGTGAGAAAAGTTTTGTATCAGTCAACATAGACGAAACCACTGATGTATCAAATAAATCCCAACTACCAACTGTTCTTCTTTTCGTCACACCAGAGGGACGAGTTGAAGAAAGATTTGTACGGATTGCTGACCTCAGTAATGACCACACAGAAGCTAGTTTCTCCAATGTAATATTAACGTGCAAACCCTCGGAATTCACGACTGCCACTACCCAGATTAAGTCTGAAGCAACCAGCAACATTTCACAATAATCCACACCATGCTACACTCATCTAGTGTAAATCTAGTAAAACAAAGAATGGAGCCTGAAAATGAAAGCTAGTAACTTCGGTGTAGCTGTTTTCACTTTGCAATCCTACAATCCATGCACCCGCCTTAAAACAGATGAACTTTCAAAGAAAAATTACACTGTGTAATCCTCATATGTAGGATCTTGCAGCTGCAAATGCACTTTGGATAGCAAATAAGAAGCTAAATTCTAATATGAAGAAAGTACTATTGCACCATAAATGTGTAACGTGTACAATATTCCTGAGCTTTGCTCACGGCTGTTATCCAACAAATGAACAAACAAATATCATACCTGTCAATATACAAGAAGCTATATCTGTTAATCCTCCCAGTGCTATTTCTGCTAGTAGAACCTTATTTTATGATAAGGTTGACTCACAGCTCAAGTAAATACAACTCTTCGGGCTAGGTATCTTCACCAGAGGTCGTTGACTATGTGATTTACAAGGCTGTGAAATGATCAAACTGACCGCATGATTACATATTGCTATAAATCAAGAAAAAAAAGTATAGATTATGGCTGTGTGGTCTGTATCCGAAGTTCTGGTTCAGGTTAGAATAATTACTTATTGTCTTATCTTATTGTCCTTAATGGGTTTAAAAAATCTCGTTAGAACAGATTTCCTCAGATCATAATTTTAGCATTTGCATGTTTCAGTGAATGTCGGAAATGTAAACTTACAACACGTAAGTCAAATCCCGGCTATGGCATTGTATTTTTTAGCCTGACTCATCCTGTCCAGAATTAGGCCTACTCACGACTGGTGTGAAATAACAATTTAATTTCTATTAGTGTAAGCGTTGTTTTATCTTTACTTACTACTCCTCCAAAATTGCAGTTAGCATTGTTAGCACATAAACCTACAAATTTAACTTCAGTAATCAAGCCGGCAGTTGTTTTAATTTAGTCTGTGTATATCAGGGTAAACTGCCTTCGCAATGATAATTTACTCAACAAAGTAAGCTACACTCAGTAAAGAAGAAGAAAATATATATGTGGAAAATATCAATAGTGTGAGGTAATACGCACCAATAAGTATGGCCATTCAAATTTGTAATGTTTTTGGCTGAGTGATCTGCCTCCAAAGTTCTACTTGAGGTTAGACTAATTAATGATGTTATATGTTTGGTAGTGTGATACAATACGCTTGTTTTGATGTACGGTGGTGGTTGTTATAATAATTTATGTTGATTAGTTGAAGTTGTTTTCTCCAAAGTTCTAGTTGAGGTTAGAATAGTTACTGATGTTAAATGTTTGGTAGTGTGATAAAATAGGCATGTTTTGATGTATGGTGGTGGTAGTTATAATAATTTATTTTGATTAGTTGAAGTTGTTTTGTGTATGAAGTGAAAAATTGAACGAAACAAACTGATTGTGTTAGCCTCATTGTCCTGAACGAGTTTCATAAATCTTGTGAGAACAAGTTTCTTCTGACATGTCCATGTTTCAGTGAATGTTGGAAGAATAAAATCTCAGTATTTTAAATTAAATTTTGCTTTCCAATGTAGCGTAAAGCATTGTGACGTATTTAACTCTGTCCGCATTGCCATCTGGTAGAGTTGTAATGGTCAGGGCCACATGGATTACGTCCAGGAATGTCAGGTACAACAGCTACTCTCGTATTTAACAAGTTTTTAATGGATTTGCGAAAGTTAACAAATGTAGAATAAATTAACTTTAAAGAGAGTCGATTAAAGACACTAGACAACACTTGCCGGCTGATGATAGAGGCAAAGCCTCAGAAACATGTTGTCTAGTGTCTTTAGTCGACTCTCTTTTAAGTTAATTTATCATAACAACACTGTTTTCAACACTTCCAAGAAAGGAATTGAAATGTAGAATATCTTGTTTTCCCAGACGTTATGTGTTGTAAAAAGCTACAAACTCCACTTTCAAACTTTTCATCAGCTCTTCAGTACAGGCTTTTCTAAGCAATGCCGAGGAGCACAGTGCACTTGAACATGTTCTTCATCCGCTTCCCTGCTTTAAAACACTAAGTACGACTATCAAGCTCAAGCAGGAAGCAAAGACAATTTTTTTTCCTTCTTTCTTTGAAAGCCACAACCTAAAAATTTACAATACTTGTGACAGCTAGGTCCAAGTTAGACAAACTTAAAGTAGTAATTTTAAACCTGCAGTGACGATGTGTTGTGAAGTGTCTCCCAGAACTATATGACATAACTCATAGTAGTGGAACAGTGTATTTCTATAGAACTATGGACTTCATTCAACGTGGGATACCTCAAAAACAATCCGCATTAGCTCATTACCATTTCCTGTCCTCTAATTTTCTTTTTCAGGTGTTACACCTATGACTTTTCAGAAAAAAATTATATATATGTAAATATTTGTATGTTTCCACCTGGCAGGTATGCCTGGTTGCCTAAGTGTCCAGCAAAATATTTTGTAAGTGTAAATTAGTCTTTTATGTATTCTCCACTTAAAAATTAGTATCTGATCTGTAAATGTTACCAGTCATTTGAATTTGCTGGAACTTGTATAGAAATCTGAAAGCCACAACATTTTATCTGACATTGAAATGGAGGTTTAAATACAAATGTTTCCAACATTAAATAGAGGTCACTGTAAATAATTCTCAGGGTTTTGTGATTTCTTCATCTTCTTTTTTTTTGAGAATGTGCAATATATATCATTTTTATTGCTGTAGTAATGGTTAGACAAACTGTCCAAGTTCTGTTATACATCAACTGTAGAAAATATGTTACCACCAGATGGCAGTAGTAGCAGTGTTTAACAAATTGGGGATTAGTGGTAAGGAGAACGCTTTTTATAGTTTTGAATATCATCAACACCAATTCGTTACAAAAGTCCAGTGCCATTTTCAGGCAAAATACGGGAAGGAGCCTCCTTCCGACAACTATATTTGCAGATGGTACACATAATTTCTGGATACTCATTTTGGCAAAGAGAAAAGCAGTGCTTGTCCTGCTGTGTCAGAAGCAGATATGAATCAGATTTGGAACGTTTATCTCTGTAATTCTAATAAATCAACTATGAGATGTAGCAAGTTCCTCAAACCACAGTATGGCAAGTTACGAAGGTGCCTAAAGGTAGTTCATATTCAAAGTATAAACTTGAAAGAAGCGTAGGAACAGTGAAGCACAAATTAGCACAAAAGTGAATCGAGAAGATATTGACACATTGCTTCATTCACACTGTTTATTCACAGGACATGTTTCAAGAGCTCTTGCTCCTACCATCAGCTGGTACTCGATTAGTGCAAGTTGTAGTGGTTTCCTCTTTCTCCATATTGTCAATGGATGGCGTGATGTACTTGTCAAAGTTGTCCGGTGGTGGAGTTTCCAAATTCATGACTCTATGACGAATTTTGTTAATGAAGATTTTTTCCCATACGGAAAGGTCTATGGGGTGATTAACATATTTTATTAGAGATGTTTCTAAGTTGATGTCATGTTTAATATTTAAAAAATGAAAGGCCACTGCTGATTTTTCTGTTTCACCATTTTTAATGTTTCTTAATTGTTCTTTAGTTCTGATGTTAATATTTCTTTTTGTTTTTCCTATATAAATTTTAGGGCAAGTTTCACATTTGATCTCATAGATTCCTGGTTTTTCTTTGGTAGTGATTGAATTTTTAGGAGAGCCTTTTAACAAATGTCTGATATTAAACCTATTTTGAGGTGCAACAGTTATGTTGTGTTTTGAGAAGTTTTTTTGGAATTTATTATAGGCTGATGGATGGAAGGTGAATTTTTTAAAAAGTTTTTTCTCTTTTTCTCCTGTAGGTTCTAGGGTGGTGGTTTCTTTTATTTTCTTAGCTTTGTTGAGTCTGTTAACTGTTTTGCCTACTAAATTTGGGTTGAAACCGTTGGATATAGCTACTTTTTCTATGTGTAGGTATTCTTCTTGTTAATCTTCTCTGTTTAGTGGAAAGTTGATCATTCAAAAGTTTAAACTGCTGAATATGGCATGTTGGTGTTGTTTTGGGTTGAAACTGTTGTTCCTAATATAATTATCTGTGTGTGTCGGTTTCCTGTAAATACGAAAAGTGAGTGTGTTGTTCATTTTTTTGATCTTGATGTCCAAAAAGGGGAGCACACCATCCTCTTTTGTTTCCAATGTAAATGTTATAGCTGGATTTTGTATATTCAAAAGTCTAAGACCATCTTGTATGAGTTTTTTAGGTACTATTGCAAAAATGTCGTCAACATAGCAATACCACACTTTGAAATAATTTGGAAAAGCTTTTCTGATATGTGTTTCAAAAGCACTCATGAATAAATCTGCCAAGAAGGGAGACAATGGGTTGCCCATAGCTAGGCCTATTTTTTGTTTATAGATCTGTCCATTAAAGCTGAAAAAATTTTGATGATACATCAATAGCGATATATAATTTGCCTGATAATAAAAAATCTACGATTAGAACACAGTGCATAGAAACTAGATCATTTTCAAAATGCAAATTCAAAAAGATATTCATATAAAGTTAATCAAAAATTTAAATGAAAAACCGGTAGTCTACACAAAAGCAGACAAGGGTAACAAAATAGTAATATTGGACGGAGAAGACTATCGCAAAAAAATGGACAACTTTTTAACGAAAAAGAATTTGTTAAACTAGAAAACAATCCATTAAAGAAAGCATGCAAATCTGTTGAATTAGCAATTAAAAACGTAAAATCATGACTAAAAAGATAAACTGAACAATAAAATAGACAGTCCAAAAACACCATACATATATGGTTTACCCAAAATACATAAACCTGAAATTACCCTCAAACCAATAATTAATAACATTGATGCACCCACTTACCAACTATCAAAATCGCTGGTTCAAATCTCCAGATCCTTCACAATATTTGAAAATTTAAGTATCAAAAATTCGTTTGAAATGTTAAATCTCCTGAAGGATACAGTGATCAACTCTACAGATGCTTTAGTTTCCTTTGACATCATTTCTTTATATCCAAGTATACCTACCAATGAGCTTATTCCACTTCTCAAAAAATGGCTGGAATCAATACAAATAACATCTGAAGAAATAGAAGAACTTTCACAACTTACAGAAATTTGTATCAATCAAAATTTTTTCAGCTTTAATGGACCGATCTATAAACAAAAAACAGGCCTAGCTATGGGCAACCCATTGTCCCCTTCTTGGCAGATTTATTTATGAGTACTTTTGAAACACATATCACAAAAACTTTTCCAAATTATTTCAAAGTGTGGTATCGCTATGTTGACGACATTTTTGCCATAGTACCTAAAAAACTCATACAAGATGGTCTTAGACCTTTGAATATAAAAAATCCAGCTATAAAATTTACATTGGAAACAGAAGAGGATGGTGTGCTCCCCTTTCTGGACATCAAGATAAAAAAAAATGAACAACACACTCACTTTTGATATTTACAGGAAACCAACACACACAGATAATTATATTAGGAACAACAGTTTCAACCCAAAACAACACCAACATGCCATTTTCAGCAGTTTAAACTTTTGGATGATCAACTTTCCACTAAACAGAGAAGATTATCAAGAAGAATACCTACACATAAAAAAGTAGCTATATCCAATGGTTTAAACCCAAATTTAGTAAACAAAACAGTTAACAGACTCAACAAAGCTAAGAAAATAAAAGAAACCACCACCCTAGAACCTACAGAAGAAAAAGAGAAAAAACTTTTTAAAAAATTCACCTTCCACCCATCAGCCTATAATAAATTCCAAAAACTCTTCTCAAAACACAACATAACTCTTGCACCTCAAAATAGGTTTAATATCAGAAATTTGTTAAAAGGCCCTCCCAAAAATTCAATCACCACCAAAGAAAAACCAGGAATCTATGAGATCAAATGTGAAACTTGCCCTAAAATTTATATAGGAAAAACAAAAAGAAATATTAACATCAGAACTAAAGAACAATTAAGAAACATTAAAAGTCGTGAAACAGAAAAATCAGCAGTGGTCTTTCATTTTTTGAATACTAAACATGACATCAACTTAGAAACATCTCTAATAAAATATGTTAATCACCCCATAGACCTTTCCGTATGGGAAAAAATCTTCATTAACAAAATTCGTCATAGAGTCATGAATTTTGAAACTCCACCACCTGAAATCTCTGACAAGTACATCACGCCATCTATTGACAATACGAAGAAAGAGGAAGCCACTAGAACTTGCACTAATCGATTACCAGCTGATGATAGGAGCAAGAGCTCTTGAAACATGTCCTGTGAATAAATAGTGTGAGTGAAGCAATGTGTCAATATCTTCTCGATTCACTTTTGTGTAGTTCATATTGCCTACAACTACATCAGGAAGTAAAACAGTGCATCCTAGCCACCTTCGAAATCATCACTATTTCCAATAAAATGGAGGAGGTAAGTATGCATATACAAGATTAAAATTGTAATATGTTGATAATTTGCTAACAGAGCACAGCAGAGCTAAAAGTGTGAGGAACCATAGGTATATATTATGTTCCAGGTTTTGTAGAACTAGATTACGTTATGGAGAAGTAAGTATATTTGTTAATAGTGCAATGGAGTTCACCAGTATAAATGTTGCATGTTTTTGTGAAAAACACAATTTGAATATAGTTCAGAAAAGTAGAGTTTGGTATGAACTGATATATAATTTAGAGCAACTGCAAAATATTCAGTACACCGCAAACAAGAGAGCAACAATTGGGCAACTGATCCTTGATTTACAACCAAATCTTATAGTATTTTCAGAACATAGGTTAAAAGATAGCGAAATGAATGCAAACTGCTATGAAAATTACGTCCTAGCCACTAGTTACTGCAGAGATACTCATAAGAGTGGGGGGTTGTAATATATACTAAGAAAAATACAAATTTAACAAAGTTGACAGTAAGAAATACTGTGAGGAAATGTGTGGTGAACTGTCAACAATTGAAATTATTCTAAAAACAACAAAACTCATCATACTAGGGGTTTACAGCCCACCAAAGACCGACAAAAATTTTTTTTTTACAAAAACTTGAAACGTACCTAAGTGACGTTACAAAAAATAATAAAATCATTGTAATAGGAGACTTTAATATAGATATCTTAACAGAAAGTAAAAAGAAAACATCACTGTTAGAGCTAATGGAAAGGTGTAATTTGAACCTAATAGAATCAGGACCAACTAGAGTTACTCAACATATGTCCACTTATATTGACCACATATATACTAACCTAAATAGGGAAGGCTTATACTTGTCACTAACAAACAGGGGTATCAGTGACCATTTTGGACCATTAATAGAAAGGAAAACCTTAAACACACAAACTTTAAAATTCAAACAAATGAGCGAAGTAAAAAGAATTCTAAATAAAGATACATTAACAATATTAAAAAACAACCTTAAACTAGCACCGTTCAGAAATGTACATGAAGCTAAAACAATAGATGAAAAATTTGAAATCTTTATGAATACTTTAACAACGTGTTTAGAGCAGTCAGCACCACTATGCAAGGTGGTATGTGACAAGCATAAACTTACAAATTGGTCTACCAAAGGGATAAATAAATCAATGAAAAGAATGAAATGCTTAAACAGTTTAAAAGCTTTCAAACTAAATGAAAAATCTAATAGATATATAGATAATTATAGAAATATCTTAAATACACTAATTTATGAAGCAAAAAGCTTCACAACAAAAGACTTCTACAAAATGCCGAAAATAAAATTAAAAAGACGAGGAGTATTATTAAATCTGTTCATAAAGAAAGCATATCAAAATGGGTAGAAAATTTACAAATTGTGAAAGATAACTGTCAGATCCTGGACCCAATAAGTGTAAGTACTGCATTTAATGACTACTATATAAATATTGTATCCAATATGGGAATTAAGAAAATAAATGGCCAAACAACAAATGAAGGAAGCATATGTAACTCCATGGTAGTGAGAGAAATAACAAATGAGCAGGTCATCAAACAGATAAATATACTAAAATGTAAAAAATGTAGTGGGTTAGATGAATACTCTAATCAAATGATAAAACATTGTAAATATGACATTGTGGACACCTTTACTCACATAATAAACTGAAAGTTTCAACCAAGGCACATTCCCAAGTAAACTAAAACAAATAGTAGTTAGACCCGTATACAAAAAGAAAGGCTCCAAACAACTAATGGAAAACTATCGTCCTATATCGCTCTGCTCAGTATTTTCAAAAATCATGGAAGGCCTTTTCCTAGAACAACTACAAAGTTTTTGCAATAAATTTAACATCATCTCAGAAAATCAGTTTGGTTTTCAAAAAACTAAATCTACAATACATGCAATTAGCAAAGGAAATGATATAAATCGTTCGTGCATTAGATAAAAAGGAGATAGTGGTAGCAATCTTTCTTGACCTATCCAAAGCTTTTGATTGTGTTAACATAAAAAATCTAGTCTCTAAATTAGAAAACTATGGGATAAGAGGCACCCCATTAGAATGGATAAGCGGGCCCAAATGACCTCGATGTCGACGGGCCCTAAAACACCACACACTCACTCACTGACTCAGAATGGATAAGTTCATACCTCCACAACAGACAGCAATGCATAGAGATAATATATAACATAGAAGGAAACTTGAAACAAATTAAATCAAAGTTTAAACCGATAACACATGGAGTCCCGCAGGGGTCTAAACTGGGGCCATATCTATTTATACTGTACATAAATTACTTGTTCAAAAATATACAGGATGCAGGAGGATTAGCTATTGGGTATGCGGATGATACTACCATAGTGGTAACAGGAAAAACAGCAGCAGAGATCCAAAATAAAGCAAACAGGTTATTAGAGGTAGTTAGAATATATTTATCACAGCTAGGAATGTTACTAAACACAAATAAAACAGAATGGATGCAAATTGGAGTAAATAATAAAATGCAGACAAACATAACTTTAGTAATCCAAAATGAGCAAATTCAACAAGTAATGCAAACAAACTTTTTAGGTCTAGTTATTGATAGTAATTTAAAATGGAATAAACATATTGAAAAAATTTGCAACGAAATAAATAAGGGCGTATATGTGTTAAAGCAAGTAATACAAAACATGGATGAGAGTAGAGCCCTGAAAGTATATTTTGCTTTTATACACTCTCGATTATCTTATGGGGAGCAGCAGGAAAGAAACAGAGGTTAAGAATATTTAGGTTACAGAAACGAGCCATAAGATTAATTAAAAAAATTATATAGTAAGAATGCATAAAGAGGAAAAGAATGTTAATATTCACAGGCACAACACAAGAACAAAACTGAACTATTTTAGAAACAGACTAAAAGACACGCTAGGTAACAAGTGTATTGAAAACAATGCAAATGATTTATACAATCATTTACCTCACCTCATCAAGGAATAAATTCAGAGGTGAAGAAAATTGAGGCAATTAAGACATACCTGTTAAAAAATGTCTTCTATTCAATTGAAGAGTATAAAATATCACATGTCAATAGCAGTCATGCAATATAAAGATTTATAGTACTTATGTATATAAATTATTGTACAGTTCTTATTTATGTTTAATGTATTTCTGACAAAGCCTTGTAAACGTTTTTTGCAAATGGTGAATAAAATCTGAATCTGAGTATTTATAAATAAATTACAAAGATTTATATCATCTACTAAAACTGAGAAAGTTAAACAAATTACTTACAGAGATTTTAACGTTAACACAATGACAATATAATGAACACTAACTTCACCTCCTTGTTACATACATTTAACTTGCAATATACAGTTTACTCTCTGATTAGGGATAACATTTTCCTAAACTCAGAAAAACTTCAACTTATAAAGTTCCTATTCTAAATAATATGTCAGATGATGAAGACAAGGTATTGTTGGTGTGTACTATAGTAAGCAAACAGACTGCTAACAGGAAGAGTAAAATCATGAGAATAAAAAGTGCTTAGGGCTCAATAAGTTTAGAGATATGGGAAATCAGGATACAACTAAGTTATCAGATACATAGTCTTATATGCCCGCCTCGGTAGCGTCCTTAACTGTAAGTTAAATATAATAAATATTCTTACTTTGTGGGCTCGTGAAATGAGAAGTCCAATTACACAAACTCAACAATGTTCTTTATTTCCACCGACTTACAGTTGAACACTTGCCAATTACACACAATTACGTAATGCACACAATTACAATTTAATTTACACCGTTCAACCTTGTCCGTTCGTCTTTACACGTCCGCTCAACTCAACTACACGTCCGCCCGGCTCACGGTCACTCACTCAACTAACTACACGTCCGCACACCGCGACGTCCTCCACTCAACTCCCGTCGCCTCGCTTGTATCGATCGCCCCGAAGTCTCTCGATTCTTCCGTTATGGAGGGGGAAATCATTCTGGAACCTTCGTGTACCTTCACGCGGTAGGAGGAGGTGCCACCCCTTGCGTCCCCCCCCCCCCGCCACCGCCGGTCCGCATTATCGATCGGCAACTCAAGTTCGCCGTATGCATGACAATATTATAAACAGTTAAAATGCCGATATCCATTTATATACAAATTTATATTTTAATACATTTATATTTTTTATTTATTTATTTTTATATACCCTGTATTATATTCCCAAGTCATTGCAGTTGAGCTCTAGAGAAAAAATATCCAATAAAATGACAACAAACTGTAAGTGCTGAATTACTTACAGTCTTGAATACAAAAAGTTAGGAATATTTTCTGATTTAGCTATGATATTTGACTACCTCTTGTTATAACTGTTAGCATTTTACGGTGTCAATGAGCTCCCAATAAATTAGTTCAAATCTTTCTTAAACAAAATACAGAAAACCAGGATAAATGGTTATCATTAGGAACCAGGTCCTACTATTACAGATGTCTCACAAGTGTCTATACTTAAGACATTCTTATTTTTAATATTGCAATTCATATTTTCAGAATTGATTTGAAGCAAATAAGTTATTAAATTATGATAAAATAAACCTTTTTTCAATTTAAATCAAAGCGTAAATAGAAAATGGAATAAAAATCAGATATGACAATTACATTATAAGTGAAGTATTGATGGAAAATTTCTTGGGCACAAAACATACAAAGAGCTTTATTGGAGAAAGCAAATAAGAGCTATCAAAGCTTAGCTCAGCTTGCTCTGCTTAAAGGAACTTAAAAATGTGATTAATCAAAATGCTTTAAGTCATTCTTATATACTTACTGCTCATACAATATGGAGGAATTCTTTAACATTCCTTTCAGTATTTAAATTTGTAATACACACGACAGATGACATGTGACTATGATTTGATGTTCTACTTTATTACTGACCTACTGTAATGTATGTTCTCTGGTAATCTTCAAATGTTGGTGATTCACTACTTATCAATGTTAATACATAAAGTTAAAATAGAAACAATATTATAGGTGTCAGTGTAGTCGTGATGGTGGGTATATTACTAGTAATAATGCATGTACCATAAATGTAAGACATGTTCAATGTCTCTGAGTTTTTATCTCGGTACGACACGACAAACCAACAAATTGCGGACATTGTTTTTAAGACAATTGGGTAAGACAGAGAGCTGAATCGGCAGGATTGAGCTGGATTAAACCAGCTGACGTAAGAGCCACTGAGCAAACAGGTAGCCGCCATTTTTGGAAAATGGGTATTTAGATTATTAAAGGCAGCGAACGTGAGCGCTTTTTGGTTGGGGCTTTTAGGGTGAGTGCATCGCTGGGCTTGCTGCAGGACGGCTCCTTCAGCCTTCGTCAACACATCCCCTACGATATAGCGTATCAAATCATGTATTAACTTAGTTTACTGCCCCAGAACTCCTCAAGATCTCACAGGGGCCTTGTATCTTAAAGGTGAGTTTCGGTTGACTCTGAGTATCATTCCTAACAAATTCCATGTCGCTTCACAACTCCTTATTTCATAATTACGTTCCCCGTTGTTATTTAGGGTTGAAAGTAACATCCCCATCTCCTTACAACCCCAAATGCAAAAATATGTATGATATTATAGCTGCGAATGCCTTCAGAATAACACATAAAAGTACTATTTCACTATAAACCTGTGATTTGTATTAGCTTTGTTCATGGTCGGTACACATCAAACAAACAAAAGTCTTACCTGTGAAAATACAAGAACTTATATCTGTTAATTCACGCACTGCTATTTCTGAAAGTAGTAACTTGATTCATGGTGAACACTTAATCTTGGGATATAAGTAAAGTAATACTAACACTCCACGGCGTCTACTAGGCCGTGATATAATCAAGTTGGCAGTTGTTTTAATGTAGTCTGTGTATATATGGTATGTCGGTTTCGCAAGCGAACTCTAAAATAAGAAAGTAAGCTACCCTGAAAAAAGAAGTAGCAAAGAGGTAAGTTGAAAATATCAGGACTCTGAGGGAATACGGATCAATAAGAACGGCCATTCAAAGTTTTAATAATTTTGGCTGAGTGGTCTGGCTCCAGAGTTGTACTTCTGGTTAGAATAATTACTGATGTTATATGTTTGGTGGTAGTAATAAAAAAAGTGATGTTTTGATGTATGGTGGTGGTAGTTAAAATGATTTATGTTGATTTGGTGACGTTTTGTGTTCAAAGTCCTAGAGCTCTGCTTAGTTACATGATCAAATGAACAAAACAAACTGATTGTGTTAAGACTCATTGTCCTGAACGAGTTTAACAAATCTTGTTACAGCAAGAATCTTCTAATAATAATATTGACATGTGCATGTTTCATTAAATTTTGGAAGAATAAACTCTTAGTTTTTTTAAATTAAATTGGTCTTCCCAATGTAGCGTAAAGCATTGTGCCGTATTTAACTGTGTTCGCATTGCCGTTTCTTGCACAGTTGTAATGGTCAGGGTTACATGGATTACGTCCATGAAGGTCAGGTACAACAGCTACTCTTGTATTTAAGAAGTTTTTAGTGGATCTGCAAAAGTTAACAAATGTAGAAAATATTTTTTCCCCAAACGTGATATAACAGAACTTGGTAAAGGTGTACTTTAACGGCGTAGCAATATGGCGGGCGTGACTTCATGGCTCGAGCGTTGCCAATATCCAAAGCACGCTTTCGCGGAAAATACCAACACTACGTAGGCAAACTAGCGACATTGTAATACGTAAGGAAACCGAGCTTATAATGTGTTTTAAATGGGAAGGTGTTTGTCCTTGAGCGCTACTAGGTGAACAACTAATCATAGTCCTCCAGGTTAAATGCGAACAAGAGCAGACACATCACTTTCTGTTAGCCTGCGAAATGCTGTATGCTTATGTTTATGAATGAATGCTGAATAAGAAGGGCTTATTTACTCTGGAGAGTTCAGATCAATATCATTCAGTTGCTCTTTGTACAACAGTAGAGTAAGAGTTAAATAGTGCAATGGCTTCTTGCGGTGAATTTAGTGGCGAGTCAAAAATGCAGGTATTGCGAAGTCAGGCTCAAAGTATTATTTTTAAGATGTACACGTTCTTAAAAAATTGGGCAATGACAAATAAAGAAATCAGCTCCATTTCAAAAATGCTCAACAGCTTACTGCTGAAGCGTGTAGAACAGGTTCAGCAAGTGTGTCCCGCATTTGTGGAGAGGCAAGAAACTCTGATCCCAGTGGTGCCCAGGTGTTTGTGTCGCCCAGGAAATATGTTGGTCCTCCGAAGAGGGTTACAAATTTAAGTGAGTTTGACAAGGACGTTGTACATGGAATGGTGTTCCAGTTTTATGACCAAGGTGAATTTCCAACTATACATCCTGGTGATGTAAGGCCTATTTTTACTTACAAGAGATATGGGTAAAGAAAAACCACACTCAATCTGGCAAGACTGCCCATAAAAGGGGGGCCTAAAGGTATAACAGCGCTGCTGAAACGCTTTCCATGGTTTTATCTTTGTTGATAGAATCCTCTCAGATAACGCACTGATTATTCTTCGAAAGGTGAGATGGTTACTGACGCGTTTCTCGGACATCTGCTAAGCACCAATGAACGCAGCGCTTCAGCCAATGAATGTGCAGGAATCACAAATGACAGATACATGTTATGTGCACGTGGAATAAAACACAGAGTTTCAATATCTTTGCTGTTTTCTCTCTAATTCATCCTTCATTTCATTCTGTTAGTTTTCTTGTGAACTTCATTGGTGCAAGTGGTGTTTTCTGGCTATTCTTAAATATGTGGAGACCTTGGGACGTATCTAGCTTTGATGGTGGAAATAGTGTCAGTAGTGCAGCCAGTTTATCTCCTAGTGATAATATTAGTGGTGCTAGTAATAATGTTGTTTCTACTTCTTGTGTCGCTGGTGGAACAGCAAATGAAGCAAGAGTAAAAGGAAGCAAGCTACCTTTAGGAACCCTCAGTAAACAGTCCCAGCAATTAATATGTAATGTTTTTAAGTATATGGAAGCCAATAAAATAGGAAAGGGACCTATTACTGAAACTGCTAAAGCAGTAGGCTTAAGCAGACATACAGTTAGTAAAGTTGCAAAGAGACTTCCTATTATGCCAAAAAAGAAGGGCAACAGGCAACTAAAGTTAGGTAAGGTTGATAATTTCACCTGCCACATAGTTCGTAGGGAGGTGTACAGATTTTATAAAGAAGGGCAATCACCAACAGTTTTGGAATTGCTGCATAAACTTCAAACCGTCTACGATTTTCCTTACAAAAAGGATTCACTTAGGCAGTTGTTAGTGAAGTTATGTTTGCGCTTTCACACATTAAATATGAGGCATGTGATTATGGAATCAGCAAGGATTGTGGCATGGAAATACAAGTACTTGAGCAGGCTAAACTATTTAAGGCAGGAAGGGTATCGTATAATTTATTTAGATGAGTCTTGGTACGATACTCATGATCTCGTAAGAAAAGGTTGGGATGACGGCAGTTGCTCTTGCTGCCTCCCAGCCCCTGTGTCACGTGGAAAAAGAATAATGATTCTGCATGCAGGTGGTAGCCAGGGTTGGATTGAGGGCTGCTTATATTTGTCCTCCAAAAGTATTCGGGAATCCTTGGCCGATTCTCATAACGAGATGGATGCCGAAATATTTGAAGCTTGGTTTAGAAACAAACTTTTGGAAAACATTCCTCCTAAGTGTGTGATTGTCTTAGATAATGCTAGTTATCATTCACGGCTAAAGATATAATTCCCACCATGTCTAGCAAAAAGGACGAAATGATTAATTTCATGTTAGAACATAATTTAAAAATACCCAGGACAGTTTCTGTAAAAGCCGTGACCTTGGAGAAAATTCGAGAAGCTAATATACAAAAAGTGCATGTAATAGACGAAATAGCAAAAGATAGTGGTCATGAATTTCTCAGGCTACCGCCATATCACTGTTGTCTCAATCCAATTGAGTTGATATGGGCACGCCTTAAACATGCCATAAGAAAGCAGAATGTAACTCCTTCTGTAAGTGACAGTGTGTGCAAAGTGTTGAGATAATGTGTACCACATATAGATTCGAGTGTATGGAAAGGATGTGTTCAGCACACCATGCAGCAAGAACGAAAATTTCAACTGCGGGATGTTTCACACGACAATGCTTCGTTCGTTATACACGTGAGTGAAAGTGGCAGTGACAGTGAGGAAGGCAAAAACAGACCGTAATGTGAGTAAAATGTATACTTTGATATTATTAGCATAGTGCAGTTGCACTTAAGAACCTTGCTAATCTTATTGTTACTTGGTAAACATTCTAAGAAATAAATGTCAATGTTTGCAATGCTGACAAGTTAAAGAAAACGCGACAATGTTGTTTTCTCCACACCGAGCGGGTCGACACATCTTATCTCTGCGTAACAGAATATCTATATCTTATCGCATCCTTTGACGCCGCCATGGTAACCGTTCGAGTAGGGCTATTATACCTGTTGGAAAAGGCGTCAGCTATCATTTGTCATGCTGGATCTGCTAAGATAGGGTTCCTGCCAGAAAGCAAATGGATTTTTCTCTCCAAAAGTACCTCTGACTATCACAAAGAGATGACAGTTGATACATTTAAAGAATCGTTTCACAACAGATTCTTAAATTATTTAGAAGAGGGAAGCATTATTATAATGGATAATGCACCGTATCATAAAGTTATTGCACATAAAATACCAAATTCGGTCAGCAGGAAGAACGAAATTGTTGGATGGTTACAAAAAAGGGGGGTTGAATTTTCGGAAGCAGAAACTAAAAATGAGTTATTGCAAAGGGTACTTACGTTTAAAAACAAGGAGGAAGTGCATCAGATGTATCAACTTGCAATTGAAATGGGACACCAGGTGATACGCCTTCCACCTTACCACTGCCAATATAATCCAATTGAGTTGGTGTGGGCTCAAGTAAAAAGGAGGGTTGCAAGCAGAAATAATGCTTTTAAACTGATGGACGTTGAACGACTTGTTCACAAAGAAATTGACAAGGTAGCACAACAGGACTGGGAAAGCTGTGTAAGGCGTGCAGAAAACCTTCAAGAAGACGATTTTAAGAAAGAAATAGCACGGGACGAGATTTTGGAACCTGTAATCATAAATTTGTAAGACTGAGACAATGAAGACAGTCACAATGACAAATTGTCTCTTGACGTAAATGATGCTGAGAGGGATATGGATGAGCTACTGGCAGTTCCATTGGATTAGAAAAACAGGGAGTTCATAAACTATAGTTATAGTTTAAATTTAATTTGAAGGGAGTCGATTAATGACACTAAACAGTACTAAATTTTAAATTTTTCTGGAACATGTTTCAGAGACTTCACCTCTATCCTCAGCCGGCCATCGACTGAGGATAGAGGCAAAGTCTCTGAAACATATTCCAGAAAAATTTAAAGGTAAGTATTGTTTAGTGTCATTAATCGACTCCCTTTAAATTTAATTTATCATAACAACACTGTTTTCAACACTTCCAAGAAAGGAATTGTATAGTTATAGTATTTAAAAATATACATAATTTGCAAAAATGCTTTTTCCAATTTTGATTTTGGAAAATGCATCATTGTAAAAGTTTGGAAAGTTTAATTTGGTTACCCTTATATCTGTGCCAAGTAGACCTGCATGTTGTATGAGTGTGCGAGACAAACAGAGAGTGAAATATACAAAGAGTGGGGTAACAATCTGGCAACGCAGAGTGTGATACAGCATCTGATTAGCTGGACTCCAGATCTCTTCCCATTTGAAACACATAATAGGTAACTGTTCTAGTGGAATATTGCTTACCACTCTATTCTCAACAGCTTCACGGTAACAATGATAGTTGTAGTTGACAGTTGACAATTATGTTCACAATTAGTAGTTTATTATCATTAGAATTATTATCATTATTATTACTAACCTTTTAAATTAAAAGGAATTGTAGCAAAGGTATCCGAGTGGCAAAATTCTTTCGTAGTTGAACGTTTCTCTGTATTCAGTCATTAACCTTACTATGTAGTATTCCTGTTTACAGTATCATTAGTTTATAATAAGAAATAGAAAATTCATAGGAAACATTTCTCTGTATTTGTATATTTCAGAGCAACCACTTGCTTCTGTGACGTTATTCCTTACCAACAAAACTGTATGCCGTTAAAGTGCACCTTTACCCAGTATGTTTATTTAATTTCCCTGCAATCCATGTTCTTATTTGTTATTCAAAACCGCCTGTCATATATTCTACATATAGCATGGTTTACTGTGTTCATGACATCATTTGTTGGTTGTGTTACAGGTTTCTCAATTGCTAACGGCTGCCACATACACAGTTACTCAGGTAATATTAATATTTTTTAAATGCTTATTATTTTAACATTGTTGGTAACAGTATCTTGTCTGATGTACTTACAGACTGTTCTATGTTGCAAATTTTCCAATTTCAGTTGCCAACAAAGCGTTCAGTTTATCTAAGTGCTTGAGTAAATAAAGTAAATGACTTAGAACATAGTGATCCACAGTAAATCATTGGAAACTGAAATTTGTATATTTATTCCTGGATTGGACTTAAATTACTATGAGTTTGTGAGAGCCTCAATTCTAAGTTTTGTGTTTAGCATATTATACATAGAGAGGTCCATCCCCAAACATATACATTACAATGGTTCTTGTTTACATGGAGAGAGTTGAGACAACTCCATCTGTGGTTTTATGTAATTGAACAACAAGGCTGTGACAGAGACAGCTGATGCTAAATGTGATATTCTTAAACTCTCAATATATTGCCAGTTATAAATATACAGAGCAGAAATTCTTTCTTCTTATTCTTTTTATTTGCCTGTTCATCCTATACTGTGAAGCCCTACACAGTTAATATACTTGACCAGGTTTCTCATTATGACATTACAGTAAAGTTATATAATATCTCATGACATAATGCTCAAAGAAATGACAACAATACAGCCATTGCTGATTTGAATGTAAAAAAGTTAATTTTGTTGAATGTCTCTTGATGTTTTTATAAGATATGTTGGTACAACTACAGCACCTGGCATTGTTGTACATCTAAAGTCTAGGTGCAATTTCCAAGCCAAAATTGTTGCCTGTTTGAGTTACGTCGCATAGCTTTATGAAATGTTATTGATCTGATTGAAGGATGTTTTTTATTGGATATGTAGATGTTTGAATGTTTCAGTAGTGTGGATAGTGGCACCTTCTCTATAGAGGCATTGCACAAATCTAACATTCAACTTCAATCCATGCAGCTGGATAGCTAGGCGTAGCTCTGGAAGAACTGATTAGTTGACTCGGAAAATCGGATAAGCTAAATTTGCAAAATCTTTATTACTGTCATATGATCAATGTGACAAATTTAAAGTAGCCTAATGGTCGTGTATGAAATCGTAATAGAGATGAAATTAAACGGCTGATAAACTTTGAGTGGGAGGGAAAACAGAAAACAAAATTTATAACACTGCAATAAAAAACAAAAGAAAGGCGCTACTGCTCACTGCTTCACTTACTAGATAATTAAAATAAGACTCACCTTACTGCTTATATATAAATTTAATTTGTCTGTTTTTTGTCCTCATGAAAGCAACTATAATGTCTTCGTAAAAGGGCCAAATTTTCATTAGCTCACTGAGTATGTCCTTGTGAATAGAAATAGTAGCCAACCATGTTAATCTACTATTGCCCAAGCTGTGTATGATGTAATTTTTTATTCCCTTTATGCATGAAAGACTTCGTTCTGCAGAACAACCAGTGGACGGTATTCTAAGAACAAGGCTAAACAGTTTGTATGTATCACTAAATGAGACATCCGTATTATCTATTAAAGACTTCAATGATGCTTGAAGATTTACACCTTATCTTGGTAAAGTAATTTAAGTTCCTTCCTTAGTCTTTCCAAAAGCTGTTTTGGGTATCAGAACTTTATATTACTGAAGCTTTGAAAGGGAATATTTTGGAGCATTGTTGAAATGTTGAACTGTCAGCAAACTTTAGAAATTTTAAATTGTTGTTGTTTTCAAATACTAGGCTTTGGCAATGAAGCCATTAGCTCTCTTGCTCTCCAATATTTCTGTGTAGTGGGTCCGGCAGGTGGGGCTTCATAGGTTAAAAGATCTTCAGTCATTTCCTCTTCTTCCTATCACAGAGTGCAATTTGGACTTGTATAAATTCCTAATCTGTGTAAATGTTTGGCCAAATCAACATGTTCTGTAAGTGATCCACAATTTGCTACTGCAGCTTTATGTGGGATTTCTGGAATAATTTCTTGATTTTTAATTAAAATGTTCCAGTTTTTATCTTTGGCTTTGTTAGATACTGATTGGTTTTGTTTGTTTTTATATTTACTTTTGGTTAATCTTTTTAAGGATGTAAAGGGTAAGTTTTTACTTTTGTTCTGAATTCAATTTTCACCCTTTTTTGCAAGAAAATCAGCTGATTCATATCCAGCAATTCCACAATGTGCAGGTATCCACTGTAATATAATTCTTTTCTGCAGTTTTTGAAGTTGTTGGATCATTTTGTGACATTCTTTGATTTGGATTGACCTTAATTTATATGAACTTATTGCACACCATGCTGCTTTAGAATCAGAAAGTATGACAGCTTTTTTGCATTTGTCTATCCTGTATAGAAGGTGTTGGAGTGAAATATGAATAGCCGTTACTTCTGCATAAAAATTTGTTGTATGGTATCCTGCTGGTTGATAGAATAAGAACAGTGCACACTTAATTCCTGCTCCTGATTTGTTGTCCAAGTTAGATCCATCTGTGTAGATATGTAACCATTCTTCAGGTGGGTATCTATTGTTCACAGTTTCTAATGCTAGTGCTTTTAGTACAGATTTGGAAGTTTCAGATTTTGTAACTATTTCTTCTAAATCTAATGAAATATTAATTGGTTCAAAAGTCAGTGGGCTTTCTTTGATTAAAATGTTTTCTTTAGAATTAGGGAGATTCAGATCTGTTTTTAATTCCATAACTTTGAGTAGGAAGCTTGTTTGTGTTTTCAACTTGATTGGTTGTAGTAGTCTTTTCTCCCATTTTGTTTTTTAACCGCAACATGTTTTCATGTTGAATTAGTGCCTGCTCCTCTAAAGTTAGATGAATTGGATAGTTCAGAGTTAAGGCTTGCATTGCTGTGATTGGAGTTGATTTTGCTGCACCGGTTATTAGTTGCAGGGCCTGATTTTGGCATACTTCTAGGTGATTTATGTTAGAACTGTTGGCTGTAATTATTACCTCTGCATTATAAAGAAGTATTGGCTTGATGAATGTTTTGTATGTGGTGTTAAGTGTCACCTGACTACTGCCCCACTTGACTCCAGCTATTCATTTCAAAATTGAAAACTTTTTTGTTGATTTGTTTACTATTGCTTCAATATGATGTCTCCAGCATAATTTTGAATCAAAAATTGTTCCTAAGTATTTTGTTTCATATGTTTTTTTGAGGTTTGTTTTTCTGAACTGCAGATTTAGTTTAGGGATTTTATTTTTTAAGCTAAATATTTGGAATGTTGTTTGATCAGCATTTATTGTCATCACCTTTTTGTCAGTCCACTTTTCCAATACTATCAGAGCGTTTTCCATTGAAGTTTTGGATTTCTCTATTTGTGGGGAAGATGTCCACATGATCATGTCATCTGCAAAAAGAGCTGTCTTTATTTCTGTGTTTGATACAGCCGCGGGAAGATCATTGATGTAGATGTTGAACAAGGTTATGGCCGTGCCATGGCTCAGTGGTTAGACCGCTTGGCTCTCACCAAGGGGGCCCGGGTTCGATCCCAGGCGACCGCAAAAGTGAGGTTTGTGGTGGAAAACACAGCGCTGGCACGGGTTTTCTCCGGGACCTCCGGTTTCCCCCGCCTTCTCATTCCACCTGTGCTCCATCTTCATCTCATGTATCATCAGTGTCATCGCCTGTGGTGCTGTATGTAGTAAAAGTGGGCATTAAACACTACACATTTCATTTGAACAAGGTTGTACTCAGTACTGCACTTTGTGATAGGCCCATTTTTATTTGTCGGAATTTGGATGTATTGTCAATGTATTTTGTAGCACAGAAATGTTGAGAGAGAAACTGAGTGATCCAATTTAATATGTTATCTTGAATGCCTAGCTTTGAAAGTTTCTCAAGAAGTTTATGTCTGCATACTTTATCGTATGCTTTCTCAAAATCAATGAAAACAAAATTTTAAATTTACCATGACTTAAATTTGTTCATTAACTTTGGCCAGTATGTAACACCATTTTTCATAAAATAGGGACTTCAAGTTTTGTTTGTACTGATCTAAGGAGAAGATTTCACATTTCAAATACGGCTCTTTCTTTAAATGCAGTTGTTTTAGTAAATTGTTTGAAAGCTTTATTGTTTATCTTTCTGTTTAAAACGTCTATTGTATTGTGAGTCATGTTTGCAGAGAATCCTACATCTAATGATGTCTTCTGCAACACACTGAATAAAATATCTATTCTATCTGAAATGTCTTTAAAAACTGGAGACAGGAAGACAAATTCAAAGATACTAAACTCATTTAAGAACTGCTCAGCCTGAACAATACTTGTTGAATCATCAGTTTTCATTGTATGTTCAAATACCCATATCATTCCGTCCCATTCTTCTACTATTACCTTTAAGGTCTCAGAAACCAAGGACCACCTGGTGTCTGATCCTGTAGGTATACGCCTTCCAATCTCGGTACCAGCAACATAAGACCATTGGCTAGAATGGGGGAAGAAACTTGGTATCCCACTCACGTTTTAAAAAAATGCGGCATTTCTGTATTCTATTACAGCTTTGTTGCAGAACTAGTGTTAGTCTATGAGCAAAACTCTGAACGAAAGATTACTTGGAGCGCTATGTCTTTCACGTTCTTTTGGTGACCATTTAAATGCCCAGCCATAACAGCAGCTCCATCATAGCACTGTCTCACAAGTTTAGATTATAATGAAGCTCTGAAAATGAATCAAGTACATGAAACAATACCTCTGAAGTACGACCTTCGCTAACATCACAGAGGCCCAGAAATCTTTCGACTACATTTCCACATGAATTGACATATCGCAAAATTTCAGAGCATTGTGATTTTTGTGATATGGCAGTAGTGTCTTCTCCCTGAACCGAGAAAAATTCTCTTTAATTTCATCATTAATAGAGCCTCTTATATAATCAAATATGCACTTTGTCATTTCAGTTTGTGTTGTGTATTGTTTTTGAATGCTCTACAAAACTGTTTATTATGCTGTAATAGTGGTTTTGAAATTCGATGGGACTTACCTCCATATATGAATCCAAAAGTTCTTAAAAAGAGTCCTACTTTCATTATGTCCACGAAATGCCAGTTCTTGTCTACTTAAAAATAAAGCAGCCTTAATGGGATATTGCATGAAAAGTCTGTTAAGCTTAACATTCTCATTGAATTTTACAATATACAGACGTGAGCTTTCATGAAGGCCGGCTGTAACTTTTTTAGTGTTTTTTACAGCTTCATCAATGTCACACAATTTAGTAATTTAAACCTAATCTAGCATTAAATATACAAATTTCAGTTCCTAGTGGTTCACTGTGGATCACTATGTTCTGAAAGTCTGGGTTAGTCATTTACTTATTTTGAGGTTAAAGCACTTAGCTAAACACATTGCTTTCTTGGCAATTGAAATGGGAAAATTTACCATATTTATCAGTTTGTAAGTATTATATGCACGTGATAAGAAGAAAGATTGGGTTCCAAGTCCTCATTCTGTATGTTCTGTTTAACTCCGTAAACGTAGATGACAACTGTGAAATTTGGAATGCGCTATACGCTGACATCTAGTGGCTAATATGCTAAGCTTTATCATGTCCGTCATATTTCGTTTTGATCAATTTCGAGGTTAATTAGCTAACCAGTTTACAACAATCGTATGCTAGAATTAGAATTTTAGTTCGTGCTTGGCAACACTTACATGTTATGAGACCCATCAAAATGTATAAATACAGTTTATATATAAAGTCAAATTGATTACATAAAATATACAAAGTAAGCAGCTTCTCTATGGTTTCATATTTACTACAAGAAATGTCATAATATAAATATTACAGGTTTGTGAATGTACTATGCTCTCAGTGCTCATTTACATGGTTATAGTTCTAAAAATTCATTAACCGTATAAGAACAGTGTGCATGCAAAAATTTCTTCAGCTTATTCTTAAAGTGTTTTAATGATACAGCTTGTTTAAATGAAGTAGGAAGTTTATTATATAACATTATCACTTTGTAGTTAAAGCTTCCTTCATAAAGGCTAGCTTGAACTGCCACTTTACCCTTGTTACGAGTGTGGTGGTCAGCATTTACTTGAAAATGATTTATATTTGTATGGAAATTTATGGATGTTATGCCTCTCGACACATTATTATTTGCCTACCTCCGTATTACTGTCATCTGAATGCAATTGAGCTGGTGTCAGCAACACTAAGGAATGTTTTCAGATGTTACTTGTAATATCTTCACTTACCTTCAACACTCTTTTGCTGAATTGTGTTTTTCAAGGTTGACCACACTGCAGAAACAAAAGAGCATAATCTCTCACCTCTTCCCCTATGCCCGCACCACACCGTAAATCCAGCACTCAACTTATCTTGTGCGTACTATACATAAGAAAAGACACTGTCACCAACAAAGTTAAAATAATATGTATTTAAAAGATATTTATATTACATGAGTAACTGTGTATGCGGAAACCGTTAGCAGTTGAGAAACCGGCAAACTGAAGACATGAAGTAGGTAAACCATTCTATATGTAGAAAATTGGACATGCAGGGTTTAGAATGACAAAATAAGAACATGAATTGCAGGGAAATCAAATAAAAGTACTGGGTAACGTTGATTTTAACGGCATACAGTTATGATGGTAAGGAATAACGTCATGGACACAAGTTGTTGCTCTGAAATATACGAATACAAAGAAAAGTTTCCAACATATTTTCTATTACTTATTATAAACTTGTGATACTGTAACAGAAATACTGCATAGTAAGCATAATTCCTGAATACAGGGAAACGCTTAACTAGGAAAGAAATTTACCATTCTGAAACTTTTGTGCTACAATTCCTTTTAGCTTTTAACTTATAATAATAACTAATGATAAACAGCAAATCCCAAAAACAACAACGATGATGATGATAATCACTAACAATTTTCTATCATTGTTATCGCGTAACTGTCGAGACTAGTGTAGGTAAGCAACGATCCACTGCCACAGTTTCCTCACCTCAATATCCCTATTAATAGCTATAACTGCATCGCTAGTTTACTTACGTAGAGTTGGTATTTTCCGCGATATCGTGCTTTGTATGTTGGCAACGCTCGAGTTATAAAGTCACGCCCGCCATATTGCTACGCCGTTAAAGTACAGCTTTACCAAGTACTGTCATATCACATCTGGGAAAACAAGATACTCTACATTTGTTAACTTTCGCACATCCACTAAAAACTTGTTAAATACGAGAGTAGCTGTTGTACCTGACCTTCATGACGTAATCCATATGACCCTGACCATTACAACTCTACCAGAGACTGCAATGCGGACAGAGTTAAATACGTCACAATGCTTTACGCTACATTGGAAAGCAAAATTTAATTTAAAATCCTGAGATTTTATTCTTCAAACATTCACTGAAACATGGGCATGTCAGAAGAAACTTGTTCTCACAAGATTTGTGAAACTCGTTCAGGACAATGAGGCTAACACAATCAGTTGTTTCGCTCAATTGAACACTTCATACACAAAACAACTTCAACTAATCAACATAAATTATTATAATTACCACCACCATACATCAAAACAAGCCTATTTCATCACACCACCAAACATTTAACATCAGTAATTATTCTAACCTCAAGTAGAACTTTGGAGGCAGATCACTCAGCCAAAATTATTACAAATTTGAATGGCCGTACTTATTGAAGCGTATTACCTCACACTATTGATATTTTCCACAGATCTACTTTCTTCTTCTTTACTGAGTGTAGCTTACTTTGTTGTGTTAAATTATCATTGTGAAAGCAGTTTACAACTGATGGCTTGGTTACTGAAGTTAAATTTGTAGGTTTATGTGCTAACAATGCTAACTGAATTTTGGAGGAGTAGTAAGTAAAGATAAAAACAATATTTACGCTAATAGAAATTAAATTGTTATTTCACACCAGTCGTGTGTAGGCCTAATTCTGTATAGGATGAGTCAGGCTAAAAAATACAATGCCATAGCCGGGATTTGACTTACGTGTTGTAAGTTTACATTTCCGACATTCACTGAAACATGCAAATGCTAAAATTACGATCTGAAGAAATTTGTTCTAACGAGATTTTTTAAACTAATTAAAGACAGTTACAGAAGACAATAAGTAATTATTCTAAGCTGAACCAGAACTTCGGATACAGACCACACAGCCAAGATTTATACTTATCGTCTTCTTGATTTACAGCAATATGTAATCACGCGGTCAGTTTGATCATTTCACGGCCTTGTAAATTACATAGTCAACGACCTCTGGTAAAGATGCCTAGCACGAAGAATTGTACTTACTAGAGTAAGTAATTGAGTTGTGAGCCAACCTTATCGTAAAACAAGGTTCTACTAGCAGAAATAGCAGTGAGAGGATTAACAGATATAGCTTCTTGTATATTGACAGGTATGATATTTGTTTGTTCATTCGTTGGATAACAGCTGTGAGCAAAGATCAGAAATATTGTACACGTTACACGTTTATGGTGAAATAGTACTTTCATCATATAAGAATTTAGCTTCTTATTTGCTATAAAAGGGGATATGCAGCTGCAAGATCCTACATATGAGGATTACACAGTGTAATTTGTCTTTCAAAGTTCATCTGTTTTAAGGCGGGTGCGTGGATTGTAGGATTCCAAAGTGATAACAGTTACACCGAAAGTAATTTGTTAATCTTACTAGCTTTCATTTTTGGGCACCATTCTTTGTTTTACTAGATTTACACTAGATGAGTGTAGTATGGTGTGGATGATTGTTAAATGTTGCTGGTTGCTTCAGACTTAATCTGGGTAGTGGCAGTCGTGAATTCCGAGGGTTTGCACGTTAATATTACATTGGAGAAACTAGCTGCTGTGCGGTCATTACTGACGTCACAAAACCGTACAAATATTTCTTCAACTCGTCCCTCTGGTGTGACGAAACGAAGAACAGTTGGTAGTTGAGATTTATTTGATACATCAGTGGTTTAGTCAATGTTGACTGATACAAAACTTGTCTCACTCACTTCATTCTTTATTTCATTAATTAAAACAACAGAAATTCACTCAATAATGTCATTTTCAATCACATTTGACGTTCCTGAAAACACAATTTAGTCCGAAGTTGTTCATCTAGCTTATTTTTTTGAACACTTAGATGTAAGAATTCTACATAGTTACCTTTGTTATCCGAATTACCGGACTCATTATAACCCTAAATGGGAGTTCTTGTTCAATTTTGACATCTTTACCATTCTTTTCAACTTAGTTCTTGAATGTGTCACTCAAAGAAGTGTCAATTCTTGTTTTTCCAAACTTAACTGACATTACAATGGAAGGAATATTAGTTTATGAATTTTCATGATGAATTCTCAAGATAGTCATACTGCTGATGCCATCTATCATCCACACATTCTTTTATTAGACAAAACCAGACATGGCCAACAAAATAGTTTCAACAATTTGTCACAACCACTCAGCCAAGGAAACTCGTTATACCAACAGATTCTAAAATGTATGAAAATGTCAGTGGGATTTACATTTTAAAGGTCTAAGAGCCAGAGTAGGCCTTACTGTTGAAATTATATGACATTTTCACTAAAAAAAAAAATGCAAAGTCAAGGACGAATTTAAAAGATCTTTGATCACTTAATCATAGTCACTTTTACGCACAATTTATGATGCCATTCTTCTTATTGTACTTTTAACATTAATTCATTCACAGTGTTATTGTTATACATGAAGAATTAACACGGAAACTCAAGGTTGGCCTTTTCACTGAAGTCATAACTATTGTGCTATAAA
Source organism: Mantis religiosa (assembly GCA_030765055.1). NCBI lineage: Eukaryota > Metazoa > Arthropoda > Insecta > Mantodea > Mantidae > Mantis > Mantis religiosa. The sequence continues at coordinate 203,750 of JAUKNK010000024.1, read as the reverse complement.
AAAGTAACAGAAGTCTCTTCCCACACAAATCTGTAAGCTCTGAGTTTGCTGGTGAGCGCCATTGGTAAAATAGCGAACTATTTAGAACTGCAGGATGCTAGATGACTGGGCTCAAGGGATCTGTTACAAATTAACGCAATTGAAATCTGAAAGTGATATCGCTTGGACTTTCCATTATTCTTTGAACATAAATTAATATGAAATTTGGATATACATTAATCAGCTAGCAGCAGAGGCAACACTAACTCCACGTTACTTTAAGTGTAATAAATGTGTGAAATGTCATGTCATTGGTATTTTCCATTGCTAATGTCAACAATGTCCACTGTGTTGTTTGATTATTTGTCAGATCCCACTGAGAGCAAAGCTGAGAGACACTAAACATATCTTACATTTATTGTACATGCATCAGTAATATATCACCACCACAAGTACACTGGTACCTATAACTTTGTTTTTGTTTTAATCTTAATTTATGTAATACTGAAAACTTGTTAACCTCCAAAATGTTACGTATTAACTCAGAACATACATTACAGTAAGTCAATAATAATGTGAAACATAAAATCATGGTTGCACACAATCTGACTTGTGTATTACAAATTTAATTGCTAAAAGGAATATTAAGGAATTTCTCCAGATCGTGTGCAGGATGAGTGTTTAGAATAATTTTAAAACTTTGGTGATGATAGAGGCAACATGAAATATTCAATGCCACAGCTGGGATTTGAACCATGGATCTCCTGTTGTCCGTCCAGTCGTTCTTACCCATTGAGCTACCATGGCCAACATTAAGTTCTCCAATTGACTCATATATTTTCCTGGTAAACCACTATGGGCTCTCATATTTGAGATACACCGTTAGTGGCAACTTACTGTAGTAAGTACTTTAGTCCCAGGCTTCATCGTTAGGCTTTTATTTTTTAAGCTAATTGATGGGAATTAATTATTTTTCTCTCCAGCCATTGAGATCCATGGTTCAAGTCCTGGCCATGGCATTGAATTTTTCAAGTTGACTCTATCTAAACCCTTAGCCTATATATACTAGTGAGAACAAATGATTAATTTCCATTATTTAACTTAAATAACTTCAGTGATGAATATAGGATCAACTGGTATAATGGTTAATATCAGTTTTTATTGCAGAGTTGTAATATTTGGAACAATTTAAAGTTGTGTGCTGGTCTTACACACATTGCCCTAATTCTTCATTCTGTGGTCCTGTACAGCACGCGCTATTCTCAAGTTATAATTATCTATAAGTTAGTTTAGTTGAGAATGTATGTACTCATCAGCAGGAGTAAGAGTTGTCCGTGTTTTAAAAATAGGCCTCCAGGAATGATGGGCTCAAAACCACAAATAATACCTACAACACTTCTGGTAATATGAAAACTTGTCAGCTGTGTGCTGAATTAACGCTGAAGATAATTCCATTTCCCAACATGGAGTAAAAGTAGGCACAGTATGCTACTCTTAAGATAGTTTGGTTAAGCAGATAAAGTGGTGGTGATTTACCATAACTTTACGTACCAGAGCTCTTTTAACCATCGTCTTTGAGAAGGTTTATCAAGATTTCCTGTTTTCTGTAATGGTATTCTCAACACATCATTAACCTTCAACATCTTACTGGGTCCTGTAACTGCAAATTTAGTTTGAGTTAGTGTCTGTATATCAGCAGGAGGATACGCTTCTCTGTTCTTAAAATTGAACCAATGTTTATTTATTTATTTTCATCCTTTTATAACACAATACATGTTTTTTGGATACGTCAGTTAAATTTATATTACATATTAAAAAAAACATACAATATTACATAATTATATTACATTTCACGTTAATAATAATAATAACAACAACAAATTACTTGACATGATAATAATAAGTTACTTAACAAATGATAGTTACGTAGTAACATTTTAGTTTACACACCATTCTACAACAGTAATTATTACTATCTATTTAGATATTCCTCAAGCGAATAGAAAGAAGATCTTATGCAGAATTCTTTTAGTTCCCTCTTAAATCGGATTATCTCTTTTAAATTTTTAATATATTCAGTTAATTTATTGTAAAGCTCGTTTGCCGCTGCAGTAGGTTTCATATTGTATAGTTTTAACGCATATGTCTGTATATGATAATTATTTTTTCCTCGTGTGTTATGGTTGTTGATTTGTGTCTGTGGTGGAATTTTTATTTTTAGGTATATTATTGTTTCATATATGTACAGGGAGTATAGAGTGAGTATTTTTAATACTTTAAAACTTTCTTTGAATGATTCCCCGTACTTTAAACCTAAAACTAATCTAATTTCTCGTTATTTTAGTCTAATATATGTTCTATATTTTTCTTTGTACTGCGACCCCATAAGTTATGCATGGGTAGATTTGACTGTAAAAAATTGTCTTTTGAAGTTCTATATTTTTTAAATTTGAAATTCTTTTCATTATAAATAATCCTGAACATATTACTTGATAAGGTTTTTTACAGGGTTTCCCTTACACTGAAAAACTAATGTCATGAAACTCTAAGCTCTTTGGACCCTGTGCTCATTAGAGTATCATCTCACCCATTCCATTCATCGTCCGATATGACGTAACGTCGGATGATGTGAATTACAGAAAAATATTCTAAAGTGTGATCAGTCTGTACAAATAAGCCATTGCTGTTATATAAATACATGCTATAAATGCATCACAGTTCTATAGAAGTGTATGAGTATATATTTTAAAATTATTATTATATTATTGTACTTAATAATAAAACACAATCTCTTGTTAGTTGAATCATGATGGATCTGAATGAGAACATATAAATAAAATAACGTCAAATTCATAGATTTGGTTTAATTCACATTATATAAAATAAATCTCCTCCCCTCACAACATAGTTATGAATGCAAAAGATGCATTAGAAATGAAAGAGAAACATCAACTCTACTGACTTTGATTCAATGTACCTGCAGGGCTAAAGTGCTGTAGATACACTCCCAGACAGTTGATCAGCAGTACCTACTGAGAAATCACAAAGGAATTTTGATTCCAACTTTCTCCTTGTCACTATATTCAATCACTTTGTATGTCATTTCTTGCGCTTGGCGATGTATGACACGTTGCTGTGATTGTATCTGAAGAGAGTGTACATACACTGGAGTCACTGTGTATGTGCAATAACGTCACGTAAACATCTCTCTGTTGCAAAGCTTTCCCGATACGCCTTCTCGCTTTGCCATGTAATCCTTGTTTCATGTAAGCTTGCCCAGTATCTCTTACTGTTCACTTGACCTAATCACCTCTCATTGGCTGCTGTTGTGGTAAAGACTGTCGTGCGGTAAAAATTAGTTCATTATTTAACATGGTGATATATCTGTATATCACTATATGTGTTGGAAGAGAATTGTCAAATTTATATTTTCGTAACTGTTTTAAATAAGTATATTACGCAACACAGTTGATTTATCTGAAATGCATGTTAATTCTTGAACGAAGTAAAGAGGAGGTTCCTTTGCTCTCAAGCACATGACACGATAGCACTTGCTTCAGCGGTACATATTTGTTTATATGACTTATCACTGACCTTGTTTTGAACTGGATTAGTCATATATCGGCATTCGAAGGTTGTTGTGCCTAGTGCGAAAGCTAAATTATTTTATTGATCGTTTATTGCGCGTGTAGTTCTTGAATAATGGCAGAGTCTATCCCCAGTTTTTCGCTGAAGCATCGCAAGGGTAAATCCTTACAAAACGGCAAAAAAAGAATTGCGGTGCATGTGTTTAATGCACTCATAGAGAAGAATCCGTCTTTGTCAGTGAGAGAAGTCGAACAGCTGTGCTCTGAAGTTACAGGGGTGAGTGTTAGATCCGTAGGAACATCGTGATGTGAAATTGAGAAAATAGGAAAGCTTACCACTCTAGGCAAAAGCAGGAATAAACAAAAGCGTGTGCTCAGAGAAAATACATGAAAAGTGCTGTGCGTTGTCATTTGTATAGTTTCTTCTTTAGAAACGAACTCCCTAACATAAATAACATTTCATCTGCTGTAAATGAGGATGCAGATTCACCAAATTTCAGCAGATTGCTTATACAGCTGGGGTTTGTGAATGAAAAAAGAGGCAAGAAAAATGTGCTAAAAACAGAGGTGATATTGCTGTGTGGCTAAGACGTTATTTAAGGACAGTCAGACTGTACCGAGGTACAAGTCGCAAAATATACTACCTTGACGAGATTTGGGAGAATGAACACACGAAAAGTAAGGTATGGCGTGACACGGCTTTTAAGACTGAAAGACAAGCAGTTTTGAAAGGTATGTGTGCTGGTTTAAAAAGGCCTTTCATTATAAACTTGTTTCAGTTACATTGCTCCATCATTAAGTTCCAACTTGCTCATTTCATTATAAACTTGTATTTTTGCAGGTCATCATATCCTTATTTGCATGATTTTATGTATCTTCCCGGCAATTATTATGACGTTTACTACAGGTGAAATGTGACGGAAAGGCACCGCACGTGCCCTAAGGGGTGAAAGCATTAGCCAATTAGGACGAGGGGGAAGGTAGTTGGACGCAGAATGATACATGTCAGCGGGGCAAGGTTATATGAAACAGGGTATAGTATATACATCGTTTTTACAAATATAGCTATTTGAAAATGTCCATCACAAATGCATGTATTGCATGAAAGTAGTTACTTTTACCTTTAATACTTTGAATAACATTTCACCACTTCTCATGCCATTGATAGTAATTACCACATCATACGTTTTAGTCGGTAATTGTTTTATACCAAACCATGATAGGTTAGGTTAGGTAAAGTTTAGTTCATTATTTGTTAAATAAGCTCAGTTTTGGTTATGTCAAATTATGTTCAGCTTAGTTTTTTGTTTATATAATTGTACAGTATGATACATGAAAAGGAACTAACTGACAACTACAGTGAGAAATCAGCTTTATTACTTGGCATTGGATATAGAAATTTTATCCCAAATATAACAGTATTATTGTCAATTTGATATATGAACATATTTAGTTTTGCAAATTATGTGAAACTCTTTTTCCAAATGGGGAGAGTGTACAGATGACCACCGACCTTGAAGATTACATGCAGTTGGCTGCACTGGTCTGGTTATGCTCATTTAAACAAATTTTGTAAGATGACTACTGTAGTCGATCTTTATATGTCTGTATTTGGATAAGCTCTCTCCAAACTGTTTTGAGTATGTTCTTGAGTATGAGGACCTGTCGTTAACTCTACACTACACAAAATCTTTGTCTGAAACACAGCTGTACACATTCTAGCAATCGCTCAGTATTGTGCAGTGTTGTATTTTTCTTCATGCACAACAGAAATATGGAGTAAGTTTCTACATTATTCTCTAAACAAAACAGTGCCCCTAAATTTGTACTTCCTTTTTTTCTGTTCCCTGTAACAGTACTTTTGGGTTATGTTTGAAGTATGAAAAGTTTATAAATTTATAAAAACTAATTATGTAAATATATTTAATAATTTACATATGTAAAAATGTATGTAATTGTGTGATTGGCTGAAATAATAATGGTATGACGTAATGTGGTGACGTGCCATTGGATCGGCCAATCACAAAATTAAGTTGAAGTAACAATAGAGATGATAAGTCAATAATCTTTAAGAGACAGATATGTTCTTCAGTTTTGTTACATTACAATAAGTGAATAATCTTGTTATAAAGAGAAAGAGATTTTTGTTGTAATGACAAATGTGATGTATACCGCTGCAAGAACAAAAACGTTTTAAGTTGTAGTTCGAATCCTTATAAATATAACCAATTATAGAATTTGACTTCTTTATTCCGAACCACGCCTTGAAACACATGTCTCATGACTTATTTAGAATTTGATTGATACATCAAAATATCATGAAAGTGAACGTACGAACATAATTTTGGAGCTGATGTTGGTGTGGATGCCTTGTACAGGAGGATCCAAGAAAGAAATCAGAACTAACATTATCAGACGAAAATTCCCATTACATCCTCCCATATTTGGCTCACTGTTTTCAATTGTGGACCCCCTGTCCTTTAATTTGCTTTTTATTGTGGAACCATCACGGTAAGGAAACATCTCTGGAGGAGAAAGACGAGTCTAATACCTGATTCATGCTCTAGGTGTGTGTGTTGTGGTTGATGTCATGAAAGCTAGTGCATAACGTAAAGCCAATATAGTACACTTATGTGTGATTTCACCAACAGATGTTTAGAGATAACACGTGTTTAACAATACTTATAACAAAAATTGCATTTCAGCAACAAATGTTACTGTAACACTCGTGTTAGCTCTTGTTAAACTAAAAAACTATATTTCTGTTGTTAAGTCCTTAACAATTGTAAAGGGGAAAGATGGCGGGCGTGAATGCAGCTTTTGATGTCAATTTGCTATATTTAAGACTGTCTAAATGGTTTCCATATTAGAGTACAGACTAAAATGATTTTTAAGGATGTATCAGAATGGGATTTTCTATAGAGGTATAGACTGTCAAAGCAAGTTGCTGTGAAGGTTGTGGAAATGCAAGAGAGATTACAACTTTCATCAAAAGGAATATGACGATCTCACCTTTGCTTCAAGTATTAATATCTTTGCGATTGTATAATAGTTGTTTATGCAAAAGCAGACAAAGGAAAACAGACGGTCATCATGGACAAACAGGACTTAATTTCTAGAATGATAGATTTATTGGCAAGTAATGAATTCCTGGAAATAAAGTCTGATCCTTTATGTAATTGTGTAAAACGGTTAAACAAAAAAATCAAGGATAAATGATATTACCAAAAGAAATACACTTAGGTTTGAAACTGGACAATCCTACAGTAGCTAACATATATGGATTATCCAAAATTCATAAAACCGGAAATATGATACGCCCAATCATTAGCAACATAAACACATCCTGCTACAAAATATCCAAATGGCTAAACAAAAATTTAAGGAGCTACCAAAATTTGAAGGCCACAGTATTAAAAATTTGCTGGATATCATTAATAAACCTAAAGACCTATAATTTTGTCCTACCAACCAAATGTTATCTAGCTCTTTGTTCCCAAGTGTGCCAAGATACAAACTCATAGATTACATGCAAATATGTCTGCAGTCCCTACAATTAGTTCAGAATATTATAGAGGTATACATCTACTTAACAAATGTCATCATTAAACAGTCCTTTTTTACATTCAATGATAAATTGTACAAAGAAAAATCAGGACTGTCTTTGGGTAACCCATTGTCCCCATTTCTGGCAGACCTCTTCATGAGCATTTGGGAAACCCATATCACAAAGGCATTCCCACTAACTTACAAACATTGGCATAGATATTTGGATGACATTTGAGCAATAGTAAATGAGAAATAAGAGGATAATGTGTTATATCGTGACTTTGTGGGTTCGTGAAATTAAAAGTCCAGGCTATAAACACTAAAAATTGCTTTTTACAGATTCAGGAGTCCATCACATACACAGTACAAGTTGCAAGGTCAACGACCACGACACAGCTGTTCACGCACGCGAGTTCAATTACCGACTGACTCACTGTCACGGGCGGGCTGCCTTTTTATAGATTACCCACATTCCGGAATTTTCCCAATCAAGACCGCACTATAGCAAAGACGAACTCTCGAGAAATCCGTCTACTCCGCCCACCGTTTCGGCGTGCTTTTGTCTACTCACTGCACTGCCGCCCGCGCCGACTCGATCAACAATGGACTCTCGACACTGCTCCTTCCTTATGTCTGCTCGTCCCGAACAGCACCATCGAAGCGGGCCAGACGATAAAGGTGTACCATCAACATCCTTCCTTGGGGCACCTTCTGGATGCGGCAGACCACGTCGTTAATCCTTTTCACCATCCGGTACAGTCCTTGCCATGGTTCCTGAAGCTTCCGGTAGCGTCTCTTGGTCCGGGTAGGACGGTACAACCAGACCAGGTTACCCTGCAGGAACCCTTGGCTGTTGGCTTGCCTGTCGTATCGGGTCTTCATGGGTCACTCGCCTTCTAGGTGTTCTGACGAACAATCTCATGCATGTCGTGGAGAAGGTCCACCAGGTTCTCCACATACTCGGTTGCTGGCTGTTTCGCTTCCGGGGGGCTCCCAAATGCCAGGTCACAAGTGAGGCGTAACTCTCGGCCGAACATTAAGCGTGCTGGCGTCATCCCAGTGGTGTCGTGTGTTGACAAGCGGTTGGCCAGCAAGAACAGTGGCGCCCGCCTTGGTAGCGTAGATGGTGGCGTGTCTGCCTCACGCTCAAGAGGTCCCGAGTTCGAATCTCTGTTACGGTGAGTTACCGGGATAAGGTTTTTCCGGGTTTTCCCGTATCCTAAACGACGAATGTCAGGTAGCTCTAACTCCATGGACCCCGGACTTCCATTCAGCGTCCATATGACTTAACGTTGGAGGACGTAAATTACACACACACAAGAACAGTGGCACTTTGATGTCGCAGTCTCGCTGATGGCTGGCCACGAGCTTTCTCAGATGTTCTTCCAGAGTCTTGATGCACCTCTCCAATAAGTCTTCCAGCCGGGGCCCCATGTCTTGCGTTTGAATCGGCTCATGCATCCGAACGATTGGTGTTACGCTGACCACCGGCTCGCACGTCCTCAGCTCTGTTCCGGCCTGGACGTAGTGATCGGTGTCTGTCAGGTTGATCAGCCTCACTGGCACCTCCTCTCGGCACGGCAATAATGCCCTGGCTACACAGAGTCCATGCACTGGCGTCTTCTGGTCCAGCATCATGTTCCTGGTTCGCTGACCTTCCAGTCTCGCCGTCACCACCATCTCGCTTCTCGCGGGGACAAGTACATCTTCCTTCAAGATGACCTTGCAGATTCCAAGGTGTTCTTCGGGCTCCCGGATTATCACCTCTTCTCCGTTAAGCTGCAGTACCTTCCTGCCGACGTCGACCGTCGCCTCGTGACTCCTGGGGGCATTCAATCCTAGTATCACATATTCAGCCACCTTCGCGACGAACACCCACAGATGTACGGCACTCCTTACCAAGGTTAACTTCCGTAGGGCCTCCTTCTCAACAGGCAAGGGGTCACCGATGCCGTGACAAGCTGGTATGGTCGGCTCGGTTTTCTCGACGGCAAACCCTTGGCCACGACACGATGGTCACGGCTGCCCCGGTGTCTAGGAGCACGTGGCACGGTTTCCCCTCCACTGAACCGTCCGCGATGTGGCTGTCATCAAAACACCGGCTGACGGCGCGCAGTGTCCCTCGAGGGGATGGTGGTAATGGCATCGACGTGTCCCTCTCCACGACGGGCCTTACTCGTTTTCCGGCTGCTCTTCCTGCTTTGGGCAGTCCCTCTCCAGGTGTCCCGGCTGTCCACACCCCCAGCACAGACCACTAGGTCTCCGCCGGCGTCTCTCGATTGATCTTTGGTCTCCATTATAGCGGATACACCTTGGTCTGTTAGTCGGGGTAGCTGTCACCTTGGCCGTCTCCATCCTCAGTGCTGCCGTTAGTGCCTCATGGATGGTTTTGTAGTCGCCGAGCATTAGGCGACGAGTCTGTGGTACCCGTCGACAAAGATTTAGGCAGCCTCTCGGGATACGAACTCTGGTGGAGGTCGACTAAGGCTTTGCTAGCCAGTTGCTCAATTGCCAGCGCGAACTACTGCATCATCTCCCCTGGCTGCTGGGACCTTGCCTTCAGCTGGCTGCGGTCCTCTGCGGCTAAGCGGTGGCTTCCAAAACGATTCTCCAGGGCTTCCCAGAAGTCCTTGGGTGCCGCAGCTGTCTGTACCGCATTCAGGACTTCTGCGGCCCATCCCTGGAGACCGCCTATTAGCTGTGCTGTCTCTTCCTCTGGTGACCATTTGTTGTGTTTGGCCACCGTGTCGAACTGACGGTGGAAGACTTCGAAATTTGTCGGGCAGTCGTATTTATGACGCTTGACGCGCGCAGATGTTGTGTCTCATCTCGACGCATCGGCCTCTAAATCTTTCATCCTCCTGCCGACGACGTACTCCACCATGGCGTTGAGGGACTTTGTGTTGCTGTCGGTATTTCCCTCCAGCTCGTTACAGCGGTTCGCAAGGTCTTCGACGCGCTTGTCCACTTAGGCAGATCCGCCTGCCGAGCTTCTTCTTTCACGGCGGCCAACTATTCCTCAAATTTGGCGGCGAGGATCTCGTTCGCAACCTTCATTTCTTCCAGCTTCTCAGTGAGGTATTCGTTAGCCGTCTTCGTTATCCTACGCGTGAACCTTTTATGTGCATTGCTGCGACAATATTTTATGATTAACCCTTTGCTGGACGAATTACTTTGCTACTTATGCCCCGGTCTTGCTGTAGTAGCTAAACCGGTTCTCATATCACTTTCTGCGGTGCCTCAGCACAATCGATTCGTATAGCCATGATCGTTAAAGTGATACGTTTGGACTGGCCATCCATTCAAAGCTAAACGTCGTGAGTTCGAATCTCGGCAACTGCAGTCAGATGTGCCTGTGGTAAAGGACAGGGAGGGCCCAAGTAAAATGATCGGTCTGATTGCATGCCTCGATGTTAACAGGGTATCACATGACTGCTGTAGCTTGGATTTTGACATTTTATACTAAAAAAATTCTACAATGTAATTGTAAAAATATAAAAATATTATAACTAATCTTTGTTAAGTTTAATCTATCAAATTATTTTTCATGAGTATTGTGGAACAATAGTTTACAAAATATAAACTGTGATGGTTCCCAACGTAGCATTTTGTTTTAGGTATATCTAATATCTGACAGTACTTTAATCTTTATCCAAAACATTTTAAATACACTAGCAGGTTTAACATTGGTACATTTCCTCAGTAAGCTAGCTGAAGTGGTAGTAGCATTGACATAAAGACACAAGTATCTGTAGTTTGAGTTCTGGACACAACCTTGATATACTTGAGGCTTTCCAAGAAGTTGTTTGTACAATAGCAGAACACTGGTGTGTAGTGTCATTTGAACAATTATTGATGGATTCAAAGAAAGTAAGTGTAAAATTTATGCTTAATTTTCAGTATATATAGTATGTTTCTCTCTTTGCAGATTTATTTCAATAAACAAAATCTGCATCTGATTGAGAAGCGACTTGAAATGGATAAAGAAATAGAAATCAAAGAAGAGGATCTCCTCACAGACGACATAGCCTCACAGAATGAGAGAGAGTTCTTTCAGAAGGTTGTTTCTATAAAGACAAGTACTGATACTGTACTTCTGGATACTGAGTGTGACATGACAGTCAAAACAGAAATTAAATCAGAGACTCCTTTTATCAAAGAACTTGTAAAACAGATTAAGAGCGAAACTGATATATGGAACAACAGCAGTGAGATGGATAAAAGTAATGAAGTTGAGCAGGATGAGGGGGAATTTCTTCTAGAGGATCCTGAAATGATTGATGAAAAATACAAAAGTGATCATAAAATTGATAACAAAATACAAATAAAAGAAGAACGTTGGTGGCTGGAAACAGAAACTTCAACAATTGGGAATAATACTAAGGTAAGTTATGTAGAAAATTGTTGAGTTAGACTGAGCAATGTTTTGTAATAATCTTGCCAATTTATTCTGTACTATTGCAGAATATTACAATCTTTTGTCCTTAAATAAAGAGTAAACTGGTTGGTTGGTTGCTAATGCAACTGGAGTTGGAGAATTTCCGTTTTCCTTCTGGCCTCCCAATAACGTGTGACTAGTTGTGTTGTCAGTTCACCATCTGTTTTTGTCAGGGCACTACACTGGTGCAGATGATCTCCGTCCATCAATGAGTTTGGGTCCCTACACAGTGTGCAGGTCAGGGAGTCAAAAATAGTAATCCAGTGTAGATGAGCGGCCAAACAGTCGTGGCCAGTAGTCAGGTGAAAGATGGCAACAGTACTGCTTCTTGGGTAGTCTGGTATAGAAGTTTTACTTCCTTGTAGAATTTTACATTGCTAGTTGGTACTCTTTTCTTTGCACTCTTCTTTCCAGAATAAGTTGATTCTCTTGTTTATATGTAGTTTTGATGTGTGGAATGAGGTTTTTTGTTGGCAGCTTTGTTTTATTTGTGTTCCTTTTTTTGCCAAGGAATCTGCTATTTCATGGGATGGAATCCACTGGAAGTGTACTTTTTTTAGACCTTGTAGTATTCGTAATGAACTGTAAATTTCAAGTATTCTATTGTTGTTAGGGTACAGTAAGGATAGTGCTTGAAGTGCTGATTTAGAATCACTTATAATCACTGATTTAGGGAAAGAGTTCACATTGTTGAAGAGTTGTTTCAGTGAGGTGTTGATTGCTTCTAATTCTTCATCACAGTGGGTTGCTAGTGTGCCCAAACAGATGTAAAAATTGAATATTTTACTATGTATTCCTGCTGCAGCATTACTTTCTTTGTCAAATAGGGAGCTATCTGTATATATCTGTAGCCATGAGTCTTGTGGATAATAAACTTCAATTATTAAATTTTAGATGAGTCGTATTTTTTACACATCTGCTTCACTTTCGTACCTATTTTGAGGACATGTTTCGCAAATCATCTTTTGCATCTACGGCTCTTATGCGACTGAAGCTTGATCCAGCAGTGTGGGTAATTCTGGGGTTGCATCTGCCAGCAAGAATATCAAAACGAAAACCATCAAATCTTAAAAACTGCAATTAAAAATGGATATGAAAAAAATCTTGTAGATAAAAAACTAAAATTATTCAAACTCCAAAAGAGATTAAAACAGATCACAGCTCTCACACCAATAAAACAAGAAATTAAATTTGCTAAATTTACTTACCACCCCTGGGCCACAAAAAAGTTCCAAAAATATTCAAGAAATATAATATAACATTGGCACCAAAAAACAATTACAACATTAAAAACCTACTACACAGTAATAATACTTATAATATAAAACCAGAGGAAAAGTCAGGCATTTACAAGATTAAGTGTAAAGACTGAAAAAATTTACATAGGGAGGACAAAAAGAAACATAGGCACTAGAAAGAAAGAACACTTCAGGCACTTAAGATACAAAAATATTGATAAGTCTGCAATAGCAGCTCATTTCTGGTCTGAAAATCATGAAATTGAAGATAGCACAGAATTACTAGAATACATACAAAAACATAGTGAACTCGTCATATGGGAGAGGATATACATAGAAAAGCATAAAAACCAACTAATGAACTTTGAAATCCCGCCAGAAGAGAATCCCATATTTAAGTTGATCACTAAATCAACAGATGGCAGCAGCAACCCCAGAATTACCCACACCACTGGATCAAGCTTCAGTCGCATAGGAGCCGTAGATGCAAACGATGATTTGCGAAACATGTCCTCAAAATAGGTACGAAAATGAAGCAGATGTGTAATAAATACGACTCATCTAAAATTTAATAATTTTTCGCTTCACTGTGGTGTTCCAATACAGTTAAAACTCGATATAAACTTCAATTGTTCTGGGGCTAGCATTTTAAGTGTTTCTGCACTTACATCCTTTTTGACTCTATATTTTGCAGAAGGTTTACTCTGCTATTTATTTTAGGTTGTGATAGACGGCAGATTGGAAGTGCGAGATGTACAATTTTGTTTGTGTCTTCAAGGTTTTATATTCTCTGTAGGGTATAAGCTTTCTGCATAAATCCTTCTTGTGTTTTTATGGTCCTTTCTCTGCTTTTGTAGTTCTTCCAGTGAGTATTAAAGGGGAGCCTTTGTAGTTTTTCATTTAGGAGGAGATTCTGTTTTTCCATTTCATATATAATTGGCAAGATACTTGTAGCAATTCGCATTGCAGTAATTGGTGTTGATTTTACTGCTCCCATTATTAGTCTGAGTGCTTGGTTCTGTAATGTTTCAAGTTGTGTTAGTTTGCTTTGACTTGCTGTAAGTATCACCTCGCTTCCATAGAGGAGTACTGGTTTGATGTAACTTTTATAGGTGGTGTTGAGTGTATTGACAGAGGACCCCCATTTGCTGCCAGCTAGTCTTTTGAGTGTTGTTAATCTCTGAGTGGTCTGTTCTATGGTTTCATTAATGTGGGTTTTCCAAGATAATTTAGAATCGAGTGTTATGCCTAGATGTTTATAATTTTCTGTTTCTGTTAGTTGCTCACCATTTAGTGTTATTTTGATAAGGGGTTTTGTATGGCCAAGTGTAAACACCTGGTATTTTGGTTTGGATAAGTTCACAGTCATTTCGTTATCTGAACAGCAGTTATATAGTTCTTCTAATGCCTTGTTCATCTACCTTGTTTTGGGGTGTAATGTAGTCTGCCTCCCCGTGGTGCATCCTAGGTAATGAAAAATGCATTACAAAAGAGCTCAATATGAATGGCCCGAAAAGGAAATCTTCTGGAAGTAAAAAAAATAAAGAGTAAACTGAAGTCACTAATACAAAGACGACAGTCGACCCAGACATAAACGTTTAAACGCATATCCTGGTGGGCAGTATTACTCAGAACCAGCTTCTTTGTACTCTCAAAAATATTGTGCGTAGTTTAGTAAGGCAGTTTGTTAAATATAACAGGATTAGTGTTTACAGCTGTCTTTTGTACTTACTATAACAAGCAGTTTTTAGTTTGATTTATGAGTCACTATGTATACATCCAAACTTCACTTACTTGTTGTATAATTGAAACGTTTTCAAGATCATTCGATCTCATCCTCAGCTATTTGGTGACTAAATGAACATTCCTCCTCTTCTGCTGCTACCGAGCTCTGATGACTCTGCCATCTGGTGTTTGGGGCACTAAGTTTTAATGTTTCATTTAGTGCCAGGTATTCAAAATTTATAACTTTATCATGGTTTTTTTATGAATATTTTTCCCCAAAAATCCAATTCTATGGGTGTACTTAAAGGTTTTTACAGTGTAATGTTGCGGCCAATGTTGTGGTTTTCTGTCCAAAAATGGTGTGAAACGGCAGATTTTTCTGCTTGTTTCAACTTAAATGTTCCTCTGGTGTTATTTTTTCCTGGTTAAGAAGTTTCTCTTAGTTTTTCTTATGTAGATTTTTTCACTGGTTTCACAATTAATCTGATAAATTCCTGATTTCAAATTGTTGGAGATTGTATTTTTCAGTGGTTTATTCAGCAGGTTGCTCAGACTGAATTTGTTTTGGGGTGCTAGTTTTAAGTTTAATCTTTTGAAGATTGGTTCAAATTTTCTAAAAGCCCATGGATGGTAGGTGAATTTTCTATATTGCCAATTTGTGTTTTTAAGTGGTGTGAGAGTAGTATTTTTTGATATTATCTTCATTTTTTCCTTTCTCTTCATCATGTTCCTTATGATGGCTGGGTTGAATCCATTTAATACCGCTATGTATTTTATGTGTTGTTCTTTCAAAAATTCCTCCTTACTCAGTGGGATGTTGTATAGCCGGTGAATTAGACTTCTAAAGGCAGCTAGTTGATGTGAAACTGGGTTGTATTCATTTTTCTTAATGTAATTATCTATGTGTGTGGACTTCCTGTATATTCCAAAATCCACACCATGCCGATTTCTAGTTACCTTGAGGTCCCAAAAGGGTAGGGTGTTGTCTCTTTCTGCTTCCATTGTAAACTGGATGTGATTACCTTGCAGGTTTAGTAATTTTATAGAATCTTCTCTAAGTTTTTCGGGAATGATAGCAAAAACATCATCAACATATCTCTACCAAAATTTATAAATCTGTGGTAAGGCCTTTACTATGTGTTTTTCAAAATAGCTCATGTATAGGTCTGCTAAAATAGGCGAAAGTGGGCTCCCCATAGGTAAAGTGGTCAAATTTATAACCTGGCGTACATCTTATGCTCAACTAGAAATTGAGATTAATGATATGTTATTAGAAGAAATTGACAGCATAAAATTTCTGGGCCTTCAAGTGAACAGATGTTTAGATTGGAAAGCTCACATAAATTATATCTTAACTAAACTCTGCTCTGCCTGCTATGCTATCCGAGAGCTGGTTAATGTGAGTTCTTTTGACATACTTAAATTAGAGTATTATGCATATTTCGGAATATAATTTTGGGGCAACTCATTAGAAAGTAAAAAAATATTTCTTATGCAAAAGAAGCTTATAAAAATCATTACTAACACCCACAACAGATGCTCCTGTAAAGATCTTTTTAGAAGATTGAAGATATTAGCGCTTCCTTGCATGTATATGTTCACAATCCTAAAATTCTTTGTATGCAATTGTGCCTTATTTACAATAAATAATGAAAATCTCAGAGAGTGCCTTTGCTCAAAATCTTTTATTTTGTACAAGATTATCTGAATGACAAATTATCTTGATAATGCTTCTGTTGCTCTGTAAGTAGTATCTAAATATTCCAATGACAAATCATTAGCAATAAATCCTTGATGCATGTTGATTGTTTATTTTTAATGTATATGTATTTAAGAAATAACAATGAATTATCCATTGCAAAAAGATTGAGACGTACGCATAAGCCAAGTGATAGCTGATTTAAAAAGTGTTTGATTTTGTATCATATATAATTATCCATGCTTTGTTTTCAATATTGCCATTCATATTGGCTGTACACTATAATACGTGTCTTATGTTAACATTTTAAGTACATATATATGCTATTAAACTTTATACCTCTGGACATATTCAATGTTGCTTTTCTGGCTACAAGTGAACCTACTGAATGCAAATCTATCTAATCTAATCTTAACATTCTTCTTCTGCAAGAAGAACAAGTTTATGTATATATTTCTTATTTTTAGCCTTAAAGCACGTTGAAACTAGATATGGTTATGACATTAGCCTGTTATACTTTGTGATATTCAGCTCTATAATTATCAGCTGTTTAGTTATTTAAATATTACATTTGTTGCTAGAATGTGTTATAGATACTGCATGGTTTAGTCATTTCATATTTGAGGTAAATGCTAATGATGTAATCAAACTATGTAGATTTTGGGTCTGTATTCCTTGATTTAGTGATGAGTTATCACCTGATTTTATGCCCACATGTCTTTTGGACATCTTCAGAACAAGTGAGTACTGGCTGCCCACAACTAGAACGGTACATTTTTCCTCCCTAATTGGAGAAAAAATGAACTTATGGAATAATGCCAACCACACTGAGAGAGTAGAGTTGGGAGTTTGTCCTCTGTCTTTTTGTCACTATCCACCAAAAAACGTTCACTGTAGGGTTCTCCTGTGTAGAAGTGTTGCTATTGTAGCTGCAGATTCAAGGAGATGTATGTTGGCCAGCCATGAAGCTTAGGTCAGGTGATATGAGCTGGCCAGAAAGTAAACATGACTGAGGCACTGATCAGTAAACCAGGAAGTGAAGAGTGATGTGTTTGGATAGCAGTAAGTGTTAGAGTCATTTGATCATAGTTATCAAGTGTTAAGTTGTTTCAAGCACTGAAGCCAAGCCTATGTGTACAACATTTGTGTATATTACATGTTATTTTACTTAGGTAAGCTTTGGGCTTTGTCTTAAGGAAAATTAATTCTTGTATAGTGTTGGAGCAGAGTTAAGATGTATGTCAGGTTTGTGTTACATTGCCACATTCATTCTTTAGACTTATTTTGGCAGTAGCACATAAATGCAAACAATATATCACTCCAGCAACTCTCGTGCTGTGTATTTGACACATTCTGTATGTGAAAGAGACTCAGCACTGCCTACCTGATATGACCTGATCTAGAGGTTTATGTGGACAGTGGGCCAGTTACATGTGGCCCTTGAACTGCATGTAAGTGTATCATATTCATCATGACAGTACCTTGTACCCTGAGCACTTACATAGAGTACAGAAATGACGTCAGGCTTTTTTCCATCCTCATGATCACAACCAAATACATTTGTTTGGAAGGGTAGTAACAACATTATAAAGCTGCTTTTCAGTTCTTGTACCATACATGCTAACCCAACCAACGAGTGGAGAAATTATCTTGATGTACTTGAGGTAGATACTGCCCTTAGCAGTTTGATGTACAATATGCTTTGTGCAACAGGCATTTCAGTTTCTATAATTGCCAGTTTTTAGAAATCTTTCATGAATGGAGCAAGCATGGAGTTTCAGTTACCTTAACCCTCTCGACTTTTATTTATGGATCCATTTGAATGGTGTGGCATGTAGTGGAAAACCTGCCACTTCTGTAATATGGAGTTAGCGAGGTTCTGAATTCAAAGTTGCTCTTGTTAAGTTAGTGTTTTAGGTTCCTTTATAATGTTATCCCTTATCCTGACTGAATTTAGAGTGATTGTTAGCTCTATGACATGTTTATACCATTGTATGAAGGTCCACAGTTAGGTCCTCTGCCAAGATATAGAGATGGCACCACTCAGCCAGTTTGACAGATAGCACCATATAATTACCTAAAAATGAAATTAAAAACAGTGAACCAACAAACACTACACTAATATAATTATTTATTATAATAATTCATTTAACTTTAAAGAAAGTGATGGAAACCTCAAGAAATAAGATCGCAATTTCATAAACCTTTATTTATATTATCAATCAATTTCATTTTCGTGTTTTTCAAGATTCGTCACTGGAGATCTCTACACACCTGCCAGTACTACTAAAGTCTGAAAATGAAACAAATTTAAAGACAGAATTAATTGTCTATATTTCAAAATTCATTACATGCTACTTTTTAAAATAAATACTTTTTCCCAAACCATTAAGGCTATTGGACTATTTCAGTGTTTTAATAATTTAACTTCCTATTTATTTCATGGTTAAATGATCAGAACTTATCTGCTGTGCCTGATTTATCAGTATGTTTATAACTAATATTTAGAAAATGTTCTTTCATTCTACTTTCGTTGACTGCAATGAAGTTAAAAGTGATTGATAATGTAAATGAATGTGTATTAAGTTACGATCTCATAATTACTTGAAATTTCCATAATCCTTAAAGATAAGTGAAGTTTTTGTTGTAAATAATTATTGTTTTTATTAGCAATAATTATTAATTATAAGTAGCTAATTATTAAAAAAATAAAAAGCAGTGATTAAATGGGACATACGAGCAATATATAATCATATACTCTGATTTATTAAACATTTCTGTGTCCAGTTCTGTGTTCTCTAAACCAAACATACTTTCTAGACTTTTTGGTTTTCTAACTCATCACTGCATGATAAAATATCAAATATTGTCTCTACATATCCTGTAAATGTTTTAGCAGGACATTTAACACTGTGTAGATATTTGTGTGAAAGCTGTATACATTTGAATTATTCTGTTACAGGATGTGGCCCTTCCTACAATAAAATCTTCAAGGTAAGTCTTGACTCTTTTCAATTGTAAGCCTTATGTTTACTCCAGCATTTATGTTTTAGTATGTGTCTGATCGAGCTCTCGAACTAATACAAATTGATATACTGTAGAACTTGCTCTAAGCAAAATGGTATGGGACAAAAGTAATTTCCAGATTGAACATGTTTCTGTCTACAAAATACCACAGATTATATTTGTAATTATGTGTATATGAAACTATGTACTTCAACTGCTGTGCTGTAGATGTTCACTAACTTGCAGCTATTCTGTGCCATACAAGCACTAACATCATATAAGAACATGTGTTGTAACTTACATTGTGCAGTTCTTGTGGTGTTATTCCTATCTTTGAGTGCTCTGTCCCTTGCTTTTTCGGTACTTGGAGGAAACTGTGGTTCGAATTTCATGTCGTATTTGGTTTTCTCTATGAAAATGTTTGTACTTCAAAGTACGATTTAGGTCAGAAAAATTAATTCTTTTTTTTATCTTGCTGAGGTTAAGTGCAATAAAAGTTTCCTAGTAAGGTAATATATTAGCACCATTTCATACTGCTTTATTTCTGTGCATATTTTGAAAATTTCTAGTGCATCTTTGCATGCATATTTTCCGGTTTGTGTTATATCTTTTATATTTTATATTATTATTTTGTTTTTATTATTTATTTAGTTAGTTACTAACTTTCCCCACATGGCAACCTTCGGGGTAACCTCACCCCACCAAGTGATGACCGGACCCATTTCTCAGGTGGAGGCACCCAGAGGGCAGTGTCCATTACCTCCGATGATAGGGTGATAGTGAAGATGGCGGTGAGGTGAGAGGACCTACAGTTTTTTACCGTGGACTCCGAACCACGTTGGGCATAGGGGATACTTCACGTGTGCTAGACAGAGGTGAAGGCGTGGATAGGGCCGACTTAAAATCGCCAACCCAAGAGCCGGGAATCGAACTCGGGACCCTTAGAACAGGAGCCGCGAACGAAACCACCGCGCTACCCCGGCGCCCTTATTATTTATTTTTATGATCTTTTTATTATTATGTATTATTCCTTATTATTTTATAGTTTTATATTTTTTATATTTCCAAGTTTTTTATTTTAAGTGCAGTAAGAGATTCTTTATGATGTAGTATTTCAGCACAATTTGATACTCCATTATTGCATATATTTCGGAACTCAGATTATGAATTTTAACAAATGTTGACCACAATTTTACAAACAAATTCATTTCTAGAAACTGCAGACATGGATTTTCCAAAGAATAAGTAATAATCATTTGCAATATCCCTGTATAAAGAATTTGTTTACAAGACTGCTGCATTTGGAATAGTAGCAATACATCCATGTATTAATAGTTGTCTGACAGATACATTCTATTTGCTGAACATGCATACAAATGTCATGGATCTGCAGCCAGCATATCCATAGCAGAAAGTGCCATTCAGAAAATGGAGGACATCTTTAGCATGTGTATGGACATGTGCAAACATTTTATAAAGATCTAAATGGAAATTAAATTGTTCTGTCACACCAACCGTGTGTAAGCCAATTTCTGTATGAATTGTGTCAGCTTCCTTCACTCGTTAATCATTGGTGACAGCAAAGTCAAGTGAGTGCAGTGTTTCATAACCCTTGAAGTACTATTGCTGTAATATAATAACCAAATCTTTGTATTGTATAGTTAATCACTTTGCTGTAGGCATTACTTGATGATAGAGTTGTTTACTTGCTTTCTTCACCACAAATTAGAGCAGAACAAAGGTTACTGTACTGGGCCATACACTTCTGGATTAATTTAAAATGATAATTGTGGACAGATTCATCATGTGCGGCTCCTTTCCACTTATCTCTGTGTTTCTTATGTCACACATTTTAAAAATGATACTAAGTTCCACAACATTTCAGATTATATCCAGAAACAGTTCCTGTCAAGTCTCCATTGTTTTCTGAGGAAGTCCCAACAAGACACCCAAACTTCTGTAATGGAGTCGATCGTCTTTGCTATGATTATCAAGAATGTGATGTCCTAACCACACAGGACTACGTACAATGCGATCAACTTGGTAAATGCAGTGATGGGGCAGACACGTTTATAAAATCTTTATATTTAAAACACAGTACTTTCAGTGATATGAGCAAAGCAACCCAACAGTCTAGTACGTGTGAGAACGGCTTTAGATCTGTATCGAATTTGAAAAAATATGACCTAATTCATTCGGGTAAAAAACAATACCAATGTACAGTTTGTGATGTGAGCTTTACTGAGTCGTCACATTTGAAAACGCATATTTTAGTTCATGAAAGTAAGAAGCCACATGTATGTAAAGTTTGTAATAAGAGCTTTACTTACTTGTCAGGTTTGAAAAGACACAATTCATGGCATGAAGGTAATAGGGCGCACAAATGTAAAGTTTGTGATAAGAGCTTTATTCGCTTGTCAAGTTTGAAAACATATAATTTAATTCATGATGGTAAGAAGCCACATCAATGTAAAGTTTGTAATCAGAGCTTTACTCAGCTGGCACATTTGAAAACACATCTTTTAATTCATGAAGGTAAGAAGGCACACCAATGTAAAGTTTGTAATAAGAGCTTTACTCGGTTGTCAAGTTTAAAAAGACATACTCTAGTTCATGAAGGGAAGAAGCCACTCAAATGTATGGTTTGTGATAAGAGCTTTACTTTCTTGTTAACTTTGAAAACACATAATTTAATTCATAAAGGTAAGAAATTACACAAATGTAAGGTCTGTGATAAGAGCTTTAATTGGTTGTCAACTTTGAAAACTCATATTTTAGTTCATGAAGGTAAGAAGACACCAATGTACAGTTTGTGATAAGAGTTTTAGGGGTTGTCAAATTTGAAAAGACATCATTTAGTTCATGAAGGTAGGAAGCCACACCAATGTAAAGTTTGTAATAAGAGCTTTACTCGGTTTTCAAGTTTAAAAAGACATACTCTAGTTCATGAAGGGAAGAAGCCACTCAAATGTAAGGTTTGTGATAAGAGCTTTACTTTCTTGTCAACTTTGAAAACACATCATTTACTTCATGAAGGTAAGAAGCCTCACAAATGTAAGGTTTGTGATAAGAGCTTTACTTACTTGTCAACTTTGAAAACACATATTTTAGTTCATGAAGGTAAGAAGACACCAATGGACAGTTTGTGATAAGAGTTTTAGGGGTTGTCAAATTTGAAAAGACATCATTTAGTTCATGAAGGTAAGAACCACACTAATGTAAAGTTTGTGATAAGATCTTTAGGGACTTATCAAATTTGAAAAGACATCATTTAGTTCATGAAGGTAAGAACCACACTAATGTAAAGTTTGTGATAAGATCTTTAGGGAGTTATCAAATTTGAAAAGACATAATTTAGTTCATGAAAGTAAGAGGCACACAAATACAATTATGGAAACTATTACAACTATTATGTAAATCTTTGTAATTGTCATATACATGTCTGGCAATAAACATTTCAATTGAATCGGTTTCTAGCCACAGATTGGCAAAAGTAGCCACTCCTTTCACCAGCTCTTAAATGTCGTTATGTTATTCGTTGTATTCCAGACTTTGGTTATGTTTACAGCGAACTCACACAAGTGGTTTGCTTACTATGCACTTAATAGATCCTCTATAATCATTTTCACATTCATTCAGGAAGGCGAGAGAAGTACATGAGTTTTTTCTCCCAGCTGACACAAATGTTCCTTAGAAGCACTGTGAGAACATTTCTTTCCCCAGACATTCCTTTTTCTCAGTATGGTATTGTTTAGATACTGCACTTCTGTTGAAAAGAACGTTAGTTTTGCTAATGACAAACCATCGTGAGCGGTAGATTATGACTCCTATTTGTTTTGCAAGTCGTAGTTCATGTTACTCATTCAGTCTCTTGTTTGTCCCCATGAGCTTCCCTCTGGTTGCGGGCAGCTCATAGTTTTGAAAGTAGCATCTTGTAGACATAGTTTAGTGGAAGGCACAGATTCCATGGTTATAGCTGCCGCCACCTTGCACATAATTCATATGTTACTTAAGTATAAAGCTGATCTAAGGTCTACATGTTTCGTCGGACCAGCTGTTAAAATTGGCGAGCAAAAGCCTGAATTAAAAATGCATTACAACGATATTAAATATGGAGTTCATATAATACATGCATTGTGCATACGTGGCAATTTTAGAAAGTGCTGTCCTTAGCTATACTGTCGCAACAGCATCAAAGATACCCAATGATCTGAAAGAACTTCAAAAGATATATTGAACAAGCAAACGCATATGATTTATCCAATGCACCATAATAATTGAAAACGAAACAATGTTAATTCTGCAGTACAGACAAAAAGAACAGCAAAGG
The DNA here is from genome assembly GCA_030765055.1 of Mantis religiosa. Lineage (NCBI taxonomy): Eukaryota > Metazoa > Arthropoda > Insecta > Mantodea > Mantidae > Mantis > Mantis religiosa. The sequence continues at coordinate 180,199 of JAUKNK010000024.1, read as the reverse complement.
TGAATATGCAATTGGGAACTGCAACGCCCCTCTCTGAGAAAAAATGCCAAAATTATTTGTGATAACTACTTACTCAGGGAGAACAGAAGAAAAGCTGATGACTCCTAGTATCTGAACTTGAGACAAATTATAATATCCGCTCAATTCGTATTATATTTTAGCTGATGTGTTTAATATTGTACGGAAAGCTGCCCTCACAGTGTTTGTCTTTATTAACAGTGATAAAAGTGGCATAAAAGTTACCCAGTGATTTCAACATGCTCGGAGAAACCCAAATACTCGTACGGAGTTCTGATGCAGGAGAATGAAAATTGCAGATAATCTCCTGCTTCCTTCGTTTTACGTTGCTATAGCAACCAAGTAATTTATGTCCTACTAGTCCAAATCGCCACATGACATAATCACATTCTTGCAGCTACAAATAACCACAATTTTACATAATGTTTCACATTGCATCATGTCTTGAACACTCTAATGTTACACTTTCACTTTTGTACAAATTTACCTTTTCAGAATAACCTTAACTCAATTTTTAAAGTTTAACAGAATATGACATAGGCGCATTTAGTTATATAAAGATCAGTTTTATATCATTGATATTTATAACACATAACAGCAAATTAGATTTCAATGAGGTCTTGTTACCATGTTTCTAAATTTACTTTTTCTGGAAACTGCAATGTATATAAAACTCATGTGCCAGTCGCAGCATTATTATTGGTACCTCCAATGTAAAGCTGGTCGCATTCTAAGGAATTAAATTGATAAACAGCAGAAGTTTTATAATTGGGAATTTTATCTTTTTTAGAGAGTAATGTAGCAAACTTTCAATATGATATTTATTTTGAGGAGCCAAAGTTACAACAATTTAATAATCATATAAGCCAATTAAATTACAATAATAACTATATGATATCTATTACAAATTAACTGCATTTCTCTAAGAAAGGAAAAACTAAAGGTAAAAGATAACACAAGCTCGGGATTTTGAATGTAATTGTTTAAATTGTGACAGATTGTGTTGTAGATAGGAACAAAGAAACAAACAAAAGACACACAAATGCTAAGAAGATGTGACTGAGGTGGACAAATATGAATTAAGATGGACACGATGAGTAGGTATTTGCTTATGCACTAAAGTACAACAATTCCTTAATTTCTTTATTTTTTGTATATTCTCCAACGTTAAGTTAAATAGGACAAATGAAATGGATGAAGCAATGTACAAATGAGTCCAGAGTCCCTAGAGCTTAGCTAACTGATATCGTCTTACAGGATTTTTAACAGCTTTTTCTGTATTTTCCCAGAATTATTATACATTGAAATATTTTTGCTCTGGATATAATTTTGAAACACTGTTCTAACCGAAGCCCCGTAGAAGTCAGAACAGAGTTACAAATTTCAAAGTTGAATCATCAGTTTAATAAGACAACTGCAATCTACTACACTAACAATGTCCACTTTGAGCGTGAGACACTTAACCTTACTTTGTCATTTCCCAATCTCTCCCTTTTCTCTGTTCTTTGAGTCTTACTCGTTTTGGGGTTAAAGCACTTATTTAAACACAACGGACATTCCTAACTTTACAAATGGTAGTTACTAACAAGTTGTTTCACAAATGTTATAGAAAATAAAATAAACGAAATATTTACAATGTTCGTTAAACAATTATTCGGTAAGCTCCCTACTCATACATTCTAAATCTTCACAGTCTTGTCTATAACTTTTGGTCATCAGCTGAACTTACGGTATAATTTGTAGAATTAACGATGGGAATTCCCATATATCTGTACTTAGTTTCCCAGTTTTGTAAATCTTGTGTCGTAAATATGTTACAAATCGTTGGTGACAAATTACAACCTCTTATAACTAAGTATTTGTTCTCCTCATTTCGCGAAGTTGAAGGGCGTCCAGAACGAGCTAGGCCTTCAACATACATCTCACCACGTTAATAGCGTCCAAGCCACTCGAAGACCTGTGTGCGGTTCCAAGCGTTCTCCTGGAAAGCTTTCTGAAGCATTTGCTGTGTCCCCGTTTCAGATTTTTAAGCAATAAACAAATTTTCACATCACTCTTTGTTCTTTTAAAGTTGATATAATGACTTCGCAGACGTAACCCACCAACAATCAGAGAAACACAATACCACACTTGCACGTTCAGCTTTACACTTACGCCGTCTGCACAGCTGTTTCATGAAGGTCTCTACTAACACCATCTAGCGTGTGAACCCTGCACTACATCTACGAGTGGCAGCTCACTCGGAGTCTTATTTCCTTTGGGTCCCTCCTCTTATGTCTGAGTTTGTTGTCTCATATTACTGTGCTCATAATACATTTTGCTTACAAAAGTTTGAAAATAACAAGGAAAACGGAATATTGAAATGCTAATTCCTTGTAACAAATGATTGTGTTCGAAACGGAAAACAATTTACGTCTTACGCTCACGTTAACTTTATACTTCCCTTCATTCAATTCATGTTCTTCAAGATAAATAGTAACAACTCACCTATTTTGCAGGTCGAGGGGAATTAGGAATACAGTAGGCTTTAAGGGAGAGTCAAATGCTTTAGCAGAACAGCTGCAACTAATTTGATTATATTGTCGCGCGGAGTGATAACGCGGCTTGTTTACACAAAGGAACTGGTAAAGATATAAATATAGTATGCAGATAAACGTCTGCCGAAAGAAACAACCTGAGCTAAATGGAAATTTCTGGTGACATCTTGATTGGTAGAGATTATTCGGTTGCTTAATTGTTCTGGAAGTCTTGAACTGTCAGATGAGGTATTTAAGGAGCGACGACTCGCCAAAGGGCAGTCGTGAACAGTAGTACACAGATGTAATCAGAACGCTATTTGTTAGTATCATCGACCTTGGTAGATCGTGTATGTGATGTAATACTGCTAATGTGAGCGTACTTCTACGCAAATAAAGACGATTTTAAATTCTGCAAATTGCAATTTTAATTCATGGAACCCAAAAAGTCCTTATATTCTCGTTATATAGCTTAAATAAGCTGAACGAGGTTGTCCGGAAAATGACATTGTTGTTGATTATAACGCCTGAAACCATGTTACGTATGTCAGCAAATAGAAGTAGCACGTTATAGGCAATACGTTACTGAAATGCGGGGGCGAAGTACAACAATGCAAAGTAATAAACAAGAATTAAAGTAACTTAACTATAAAGATATCACAATGCAGTACAGAAATGCCAGTATACAGTCTTATAATAAGGGAAGAACCATTGCCATTTAGCGAAAAAATTGGTTTCAGTGGTTTTTTTCAGCAACATAAGGTTAAATATTGAAATGCGGTAGCTATGAGACATCAAACAATGATTTTCAGTAGAAGAAAGAATGCGAAAACGTTACGAACGCTAATACGAAAAGATGATTTAACTGCTGATGGCTTGTGTAATCCTAATGTAAATGATCTATTTTGTAAATGACTTCATACAAACGAATTACCAGCCAGAAACGTCAAGGAAGCTCTTGGGGACAAACTAGAGAGAGTATACGTAATATTAACTGCGTACTTTAACACAAATGGATGTCAAAGGCTACCACTCATCGTGATTGGTCAACCGCAATGCCAAAGTTGTTTTCAACACATTGTAGATTGCATTACCTGATAAATATTGTGCTTAGAATAAGGCATTTCTGTATGAGAAATATTCTCTATGCAGATTTAACGAACATTTGTGTCAGCCATCAGAATATATCGAAGATAAAGCTATCACAAAAACTATTTGACAAGTCTACTAGTTATGCTTCTAAACTGATGGTCTAGTCCATGGACCAGGTACATCATGATAGACATGTACTTTTGTCACTTTGCTGCACGAATGTGGAAATGACTACGGAGGTTCTACTATAATCCACGAGATCTAAGTTGGCACTTTTTGCACTATCCTTGTCTAGCACGGGCGCTGGGTCTGTTTCCTTGTAATGGTCAGTCCCTTTTAAAGCGCTAATGTACTTCCTAATGACCTGCCGTAATGTGAGGGTAAACACAAGATTATATCACTGGTGTAGCAACACTTGAAAGTAAAGAATCGGTTGTTAACGTGTTAGAAACGTGAAAAATGTTTTAGAAGTTGAAACTTTTGTAATGGTGTTAAACATACTGCTTGGAATAGTGCTAGTGTCTGCGATAGTTCTAGGAGGCGTGTGAAGAAAGGGAAAAACTATAAGATTAGATACCCACCTCGGTATCGTAGACGGTAGCGTGCCTGCCTCACGTTCAAGAGGTCTCGAGTTCGAATCTCGGTCAGGATGAGTTCCTGGATAAGTTTTTCCGGGGTTTTCCGTTATCCTGAAAGACGAATGTTGGGTAGCTTTAAGCTCCATGGACCCTGGGCTCATTTGAGCATCATTTCACCCGTTCCATTCATCATCCGACATAACTTAACATGGAGGACGTAAATTACAAAAAAACTATAAGATCATATGGCAGGGAAGCTATGATTGACGTTCTTTCAATTTTACAGATGAATTTGAAGTCCTAAAATGCGGAAAGCCAACTATGTGTCGAGCATAATTGAAAGAAGTGATGCAGCTACAAGTGTTTCATCTTGTACGTCAAAATAATACTTAAAGAACAAAATTAAGTGCAGGCAAGTGGTAAAAAAACGTCCGAATGCAAAGCCCAACAAAAAAAGTAATAGACAATGTCTGGAATGCCGCAATAACACAATGTAGTCACTTTATCGGAGTGGCTTTCTGCTCAGCTTCGAAGACATAAATAAAGTACTAAAAGAAAAAAATGTTCAACTGGAGTTTATGGAGCTTGCGAAAAGCACTTTATCGCATAAAATTTACATTTGTAAAGAACTCACGCGGAGAAACGTTTCTGATGAAACTGCCAGGCATTGTTTCAAAAAGATTCGCGTTTCTAAGAAAAATGAAATAAGTAAGGACTTCCGTTGCTCCTAGTATTTACTTAGATGAAAGCTGGATCAGTATGAATCACACGAAAAGCGAAATGTGGAAAAGTGAAAAGGATGATCTTGAGTTTCCCAATAGGGAAAGGTTAGAAATATCTTACACGCGGAGAGTTCCACATGTTTCATTCCCAACGCTCCTCTGAGTTTTAAATCAAAGTCAAGCAAAGACTATCATGAAGGAATGGATAGTGAAACATTTAAAAATTGGTTTATTAATCAGTTGTTAACCATCAATCCCCCCAATACTGATGATATAGATAACGCCTCTTATCATTCGATTATCGATTCTGAATATTTAAGCGCTTTAAATTGTGATTTAAATATGGCGTCATCATGTCCACGCCCCCTTTTAAATACATACAGAACCATTGAAATTAAAATTGCTAGAAATTTGTAATTTTTGGCGATGCGGTAAATTTTATACTTGTTATTGGTTTCTCTGCTGCAGAGGTGGCTGCATGTGTATTTGCAGAAAGCTCTCACAATATGGTGAGTTGTTTACATTTGAAGAACATGTGGGTGATATTTGCAGTTTTGTTTACAGTTCAAATTATCGACTTGAGTGTTATTTATTCAAGGTGATTAGAAGCTTTGCTATAAATATAGGTAGAGTAAAGCGTTTTGGTTGGAGAAAGACAGTATTTTGTCGTACAAACACAAAAATTAGAGACATCAAGTGTATCTAACGTTCCTAGTTGCAGTAAATTTTCAGCTTCTAGAAAAAATTGTTTCACATTCAACGAGATGATGACAACACCTTTTGCGTCGATAACAGTTGAGCTCAGAAGAGTTTTGTAATGGTAGAGCTATCATTGTTATCCAATCTGGTGCAGAAAAGTACAGGATTATGGTGCTGGAATGTTGTAGCTTTTGGTGAGATAGCTGAAAAACCTGTTCTTTTAGGTTTTTGCATATTTCCACAAGTTGCAATTTTACATGTTTGGGTACACATTTCTCAGAAGCTATTCATGTTAGAGGTCAGAAACTTTTTGTACTGTCACAAACCATTATGTTTAATAAAATGACCGTAAAGATATTTTCAGGTAAAATATTTGGAATTTTTAAAAATTTAAAATCTGTGCATTTTAAGGGAAAGAATAATGGTATCAAATTCAACATTTTTCGTTTATATACTTAACTATATAAAAATTCTAACACGGTCCTTTTATACATCACTGTGTACTTTATTTCTCTTAAGTCAGTAATTTAATCACTGAAATCAGTAATGCAATCATGGCTCCGTAACTATAATATTGAGTTTGATCCGCGTTCCACCATAGCTGAACTTAACGAATTAACTACTTTGGAAAAAGAAGGTCTTCAAATTTATGAAATAGATGACATAGTGCAAATGCACTTCAACGCTTAATACGACCACCTCGGTATTATTGTGACGTAAATGCTATAGAACTTATATGGGCACAGATAAAAAGGATATCGCGAAAGACAACATATCATATAAGTATGGTGAAGTAAGAGTATTGTTTGATAATGCAGTGGACAGTGTCCGACCAAAATTGGCGGGGTCTTGTGAACACTTTGAAAAGATAGAACAGTTTTGGTGGGAGAAAGATGGATTTATAGACAAATTAATGATAGGTTCATAATTAATTTGGAAGATGATTCAGATAATGAACATGTGGTTAGCGAACATTTTTAAATTTCTGACATTAAAGGGGAAGAGGAACCAAATTTGGAGGACAAAGAAGGATCATCCGCCACTGATGTGTCTGTCCTGCCTGGCTAGCAATAAAAGAAGGGTGGGTTGGATAAGGCGGGGAGTACATATTTCTTTCTGTTTCTACAAACCATGGGCCAAGTTAAATCTCGTGCATTATAGAGGCTCATGAAACAATCTACTTATGTGAATTCACTTTCTGAACAACAGAAGCCCGGAATACAACATATAATGTAGCTAAATTACAAAGCTGGTGAAAGGTGTGGCCATCCATTTCTGCACATTTGGGACCAGTCATGTTAGCAAGCGATGAGGCAATCATTTTGAAATAATTAAATGAATTCATCTACTATAGTAAAATGTTCCATAAACGTATAGGATGTGCTGTTCGCAAGTGTGTGAATGTCGAAAACTGTGAGATAGGTTAAGCTTTAACAGATGAAATAAATAAAAGCGTGTCGGAAGAAGAGGTCATAGAATGACGGCGGACAAATGCTCAAATTGCTAGTGCTGACACATTCCTGAATATAACAACCAGATACACGAGGCGGCTATGTAATAAAGCGTGTAGCTGTTGAGTACAATCATTACAACTAAACATTCCAGACAAGCTTCATAGTGATAAGTGTACACAAAGTCTAAGTATTCCGTGAAAATGAATGTATCTTGGAAATAATGAAGCAGAGCTCAAAAATTTCTACAGATGGAGTCAGAATGAAAAGTTCAATGCCGTCGCAGGGATTTGAACTCGGATCTCCTTTATCTCAGGATATAAATAAAATGTGGGTGAATAAAATAAAACGCTAGAAGCATCACAAGCACACCAATATTACTTTGTTTTGAAAGGTTTTATTTATAGCATACTTTTGCATTTGTGACAGCATTTCAAATTAACAAACATGGTAGAGCTTTCCCTTACCCAACATACTGGACTTAAATCCGGTATAGTAGTCTAGCTACATTTATACTTGGGAACACAAGAATATGACACAAACAAGCTCTCTTCACACCACAATAATGCAACTTCACCTTAGACAAAACAAGCCTATAACAGCTTTCCTAAAATGCGTGCTTCTTCTTCTCACACTCAATTACTTCTTACCCTCATAGCTCAATTTATGAGTTTGCAGACCTTACAGCTGAGTAAACCTCATATCCCAAAGTTGGTGTGGCTGCTTACCGTCCAGAACTAAATTATTATTTCTCATAATTGACAAATCAGTAAAGCTCTTATCACAAACTTTATATTAGTGTAGCTCCTTACCTTCATGAACCAAATTATGTGTCTAAATTATAACTTTGCCCCAAGGGACAAGAACAAAGTAATACACATGTACTCCTCCTGCCTTCCCGAACGAATGTGAAAATGACTCTATGGAGGATCTATGAAATACGTAGTAAGCAAAGTACTTGTGTGAGTTCGCTGTCAAAATATCAAAGCCAGGAATACAACAAATAATGTAAACACATTAAAGAACTGGTGAAAGGTGTGGCCACTTACGCTAATTTGGAAGTAGTAATGTTAGAAAGCCTTTCAATTGAATTGTTTATTGTCAGACTTATATATAACAATCATTTAACAGATTTACATATTTGTTGACTATGTAGTTCCAACTACAACATACATACAAATTAATACCTTTATTATACATGAACTAACTAATAATTCTACTACTAATGATGATAATAAATACTATCATACAAAACGCTGAGACAAACTAATCAAAACCACCTCTTTGTCGTTCCATAAGAACTGCTTCCTTGAGACAGACAAGTAAGTGGTGCTCTAACATAAACTCTTCATCTCCACTTCATACCCTCATAAATCAAGTAATGGCTTTGGAAAATTGACAATGAATAGTTATCACACCAATGTGTGCTGTTATCATCATGATTTAAACAATGTGATTTCAAAAGGGACAACCGATGTTAGCTTTCCTGACAAACTTTACATAGATGTAGCTGCTTACCCACTTTAACTAAAATATGTCTTTTCAAAGTTGAGAAATGAGTAAACCTCTAAACAGAGGCGTTAAAAAGATGTGGCTACTTACCATAATAAACTATATTATGTTTTTCAGATACGACAATTTTCACATACTTCATACCTGAATTAAATTATGTGTTTTCAAATGTGACTACAGAGGAAACCCCTCATCACAAATTTTACACTGGTGTGACTTCCTACCTTCATGAACTAAATTATGTGTTTTCAAATGTGGCAACTGAGGAAAACTCTTATCACAAATTAAAATTGGTGTGGCTTCTTACATTCATGAATTAAAGTGTGTCGTTTCAAATTTGACAACTGAGTAAAGCTCTTATCACAAACTTTGCATTGTTGTGACCTCATAGCTGGATGGTTTAACTGATGTTTTTTTCAAATGTGACAGCTGAGTAAACCTTTTTTCAAAAACCTTACATTAGTGTGGCTTCTTACGTTCATGAATTAACTGATGTCCTATCAAATTTGACAAACGAGTAAAGCTCTTATCACATCTTCATATTTATGTGCTTTTACCTTCATGAATTAACTGATGAGTGTTCAAAGATGACAATTGAATAAAGCTCTTACCACATCCTTTACATTGGGGAGTTTTCTTATTTGCATGAATTAACTGATGAGTGTTCAAAGTTGACAACTGAGTAAAGCTCTTATCACATACTTTACATTGGTATGCTTTCTTACTTTCATCAATTAACTCATGAGTGTTCAAAGTTGAAAACTGAGTAAAGCTCCTATTAAATTCTTTCCAATGGTTCGTTTCTTGCTCTCATGAATGAGAAGATGTACTTTCAAATTTGACGGATGAATAAAGGTCTTTGCAAAAGTGCTACACTGTTTTACTGTTTTACCCACATTACCCAATATTTTGGGTTTCATAGGTCAGGACTGTATGTGCATATCACCCTCATAACTGCTTCTCTCATATTCTTCAGAGTGAACATTTTCCTTTGTAGTTAGGATTTCTGAAACATGACTTTTTATATTCAAATTCAATATGATCCTTTCCATAATATAAGCTTGTGTATCTTGCCTGGATTTCAGCACAGAGCAATTGCGATTGGCTAATAACAACACCATCATCTGAACCTTCAGAAAACCTGAAAACAGAATGTCAGTACATGCACAAAAATAAGTGACAACTATGGAATCATGGTTCCTTACTGTTTCCCCTGAGACCCACAGTACGTATCATGTACTGTAACTTGTATAAATTCTCCAGCAGATGGCAGAGAAGAGCATATGTATTAAGAAAAAGAAGAAATGCATTGAAGTTATAAGACCAAACATAGGGCAGGAGTATAACTATCTCATGGGCGGGGTCAACTTCTGTGACAGAATGATGTCTTACTGCCCAATGAAAGGCAGAACAAAGAAATGGACTATTCGAACAATTCTACATTTGTGTGACATGGCTGCTTCAAATGCCTGGTTGCAGTTGAGGAAGGACCAAAAGTGGAGGAGTACATCTTCAAATCAAATACCACACATAAGAAAATACATACTCATGTCTGGCGACATTCTATTATACAAAGCAACAGAAGAAGTTAGAGAAAGGGCAGATGATAGTGATGTCCAAGTTATAGTAGCAACGCCAAAGAAAAACAAAGTACCTGCTCCTCTATCCCATGAAGGTTTTCGTAAGTCAAAAATTGTCATATGCCTGCAACTGCAGATGTAAATGACTGGCATAAATACTAGAGACCAGGCAGCTCTGACAGAACAAAGGCAATTTGTACTACTTGGAGTATCTTTTTGTGTTTGGTTGCAAATGGGAATTGTTTCAGTGTTTTCCACAAACAATGGAGAGATAAGACATGCTAATTTCATTCCAGTATCGTACTTTATTTTTGTATAACACGCACAAAAAACACGATAGTGTTATACTTGCGTGAAAATGGATGCAACAAGGTTGAAACAAAGTGTGTGAAATTCAGTTGTTGTGATCACCATTGTTTTTACTTAATTCCCCATAAGAAAAGGATTAGGAACAAAGTGGGTGGTATTCTAGGAATATTAATGAGTTAGTAGTGTAATTGAAGGGGTCAGCAATGTATGAGTAAATGCTCAAATGATAAGAATAAGATGTAAATGTAGATACTTGAATGCTAGTGTGTAGTTATAAATACAATGTAAAAAACACAAACAGAGAGTAGAAGGAATGTATATCTAGAGACAGATGTGGCAGTAAGATAACTGGAAACCCAGGACACTGCAGTTTTGTGGTTTAGTAAGTGAGTGAAGTGATTAAACGTTCGCTAGAGAAGACTACAAGATTTGTATAAAATAAAAAAATATGAATGAGGAATGTGGTTAAATAATATTCATAAATTATAGGGTTTAGAGATTTCTGGTAATAGTTTTAAGCAATATTGTGTTTGTGTACTATATGTAATGTGCTTTATAAGTTAATATGTAATTATCTCCACTCGTTCACTACCGACGACGCATACCACACTATACATACACGCGTACACCAACCACCTAACACAATGGTGGGATATTCTGAGAATTTAGAAAGTGACCTTTAATATAAAACCCCTGTTCTAAATTATTAGAAGGGCATATGATACCGTCCCTGTTAAACATAACATTGGCATAATAACTGCGAAAGTCATATTAAATGCGTATTTAAGGGCCGATAGATAAACAATATGAATTAAGTTATAACAAATATAGATAATGATCAAATATCCAAGTGCTGAAACTAAACAGGCAATCCCAATACATATATTTTATTGCAAGCAGAGATCCCAAGGTGTAAAGAGAGAAAATGACACTTGGATTACACGGGTCACTTATGAGTAGTCCATTGTCCACATGTTGTTTATGGTAGGTCACTTTCAGTATCAGTAGACAGTAATGAGCCTGTTTCGTATGCAGATGTGTCAAATATCCAGCACAACGGCTGCTAGCATGATATATGCTGTGAATTTATAAGTTATCACCAAAACAGATCTAAACAAAAATTGTGGCAATATAACACAATTAAATATAGACTTTGCTCAGGTCCAGCTAATTGAAAGACACACTATACCAGAAGTAAAGTAGCTGAAGACTAAGATCAAAGTTTAGCTTAGTACATAATACATGCATGTTTGTATTCTAACAGATATCACTTGACCTAAGCTCCATGTGCGGTCATCATACACACTACTTGAATCTGTAGATACAATAACACTTCCTCACTCGAATACTGGAAAGCGTAGGCTTTTTGTAGGTAGTACTAAATAGGGAACAGCTAAACTTGAAACTCTACATTCTCAATGAAGTTGTCATTAGTCCATAAGCTCACTTTCCCGCTACTTAGGAGGAAAACAGGATACTGTAGTTGTCACAGCTAGTAGTCGTCACTCTCTCTCTGAAGGTGTCCAAAGCACTTACAGATAAAACGTCAGGGATATCTCCGCAGTTTGCCACGGCCTGTAGGCCCCGAAATTATATTGTTGGATTACATCTTTAGTATATACTTCATATAAAAACAATGTAAACCTTGTTTTGTCTACAACACATTTTAGCATCCACTTGCATATTTATCTAACTCAACAACTTAAAGTTATATACATGCACATAACAAGTTACTCTAATTGTGACATGCAAGTACAATCATATCTAGTATCAACTATGTTTATAGCTAGGTTATCTGTTGTCTGTGAATACTTGACTTGATTTACCATTCATTTGTGTAGGAGATTGTAGCATTCTACATTAGCACAGAATATATTGGGATGATTATTACCAAACATTTCTCTAACTACAATAGACTTCTAGATAACTTACCTTAGTATTATAACAAACTGATGATGTTTCTGCTTCCAACTGCGAAGGTTCTTTAACTTCTATTTTGTGATACACTTCATGATCACTGTTGTGTTTCTTATCCATCATTTCAGGATTATCTGGAACTAATTCTCCCTCATCCTGTTCAACTTCATCGGATCTATCCATCTCGCAGTTGTTGCTCCATATAGCTGTTTCGGTCTTAATCTGCTTTACAAGTTGTTTGATAAATGGGGTCTCTGATTTAATTTCTGTTTTGACTGTCATGTCACAATCAGTATCCAGAATAACAGTATCAGTACTTGTCTTTATAGTCTCTCTCATTCTGTGCGGTTATGTCATCTGTGAGGAGATGCTCTTCTTTGATTCCTAGGTTATAATCCATTTCAAAAAGCTGTTGAATCAAATGAAGTTCTTATTTTCAGAAACAAATCTGTGAAGAAAGAAACACAGTTTATATATGCTACAAAATATGTATAAATTTAACTATTACCTTCTTTTAATCCATGATTAATTTTTCAAACTACAGTACACACCACTGTTCTCTTATTGCACAAACAACTTCTTGGGAAGTTTAAGCAGACTTAAGAGACTCCAAGACATGTCCAGCTCAAACTACATATACTTGTCTGTTTATGTCAATGCTATTATCACTCCAGCTAAATTACTAAGATACTGTACTAATATTAAACGTCCTAATCTGATTAAAATGTCATGGATAAAGACCAAAGCAATGTCGGATATTAGATATAAATAAAATAAATTGCTATGTTGGTAACTATTAAGTTTAGTTTGTATTTTGTAAATTGCTCTTTCACAATACTCACCTCACATTTGGGACATGATATCTCTGTATCTGATATTTGCTTTAAGGCTTACTCCTTTATTTAAGTTAAACACAGTGGTATGGGAATACAGCAGGTATCAAGTGATTGTCTCATCTTCCAAGACTTGGTTGCTATGTGATGTCATTGAGGTCTCATTCTACTTGCTTGGAGAAGATGTCATTAGAGAGCGTTTGGCACAACCATTGTTCCAACGTTTCAGCATTGGAGACCAACAAACTACAGATTTAACATGTTCTGGAATACCTAACGTATGCAATATTGAGGATAAACACCGAGTTTAACGAGAAAATCGATAAAAAAGTATCCTTAGCGTTACAGAAGAACTTGATGCCTCAAACGATACCATACATTGCCACGTTAAGACACTTGGAGATCCATCTCAAACTGTGTCTGCATTACGTCAGAAGTTTGTCTCCTTCATCGGGACTATTGCAGCAAACTGTATTCCAGAAGATGTTGGAAATTCTCTGTGATATTTATGAACACTCCCTACAGTACAATGAAGTACATTTTGAGCATTTACACTATCATCTCGATACATAAGGTAATGACAATAAGAGTAACATAATTTCCATTCGATATGACTTAACGTTTGATAAAAATTAAAAAAGAGAAAGAAAGAAACCTAATTCCCAGTACTGTATATTTTGGTGCATAGTGTCGCGGTAACGGGCATTAAATAAATAAATGGGGTCAAACACCCAAGTGGACCATGGTTTGGGCGTTTGAAGGAACACTCTTACCTCGCGGAGGAACCCAATCGTGAGATTACACCAGAGCCTCTTCTGCCAGTTTTCGTGGTTACTGATGGGCCTTCTCGGCAGCCGTAGCAGTCCTGGGACATACCATGTTACCACCGTACATCACCCCATCAGTCAGTCCCTTATTTCCTGTTGCACACCCCTCGGGACGAGGACCGCGGAGGTTGGATTTTGTGGGGCAAGCTCTGGTAAACATCTCTGTATTGAGAATACGCCTTATTGTTGCCTTCTTGATCCTGGTCACAATATTCAGTCACCTTATATATGATTTCTCACGTCTGCCGATGTATGACACGTTCTTGTGATTACATCTGAACAGAGTATACATAACTGAACTCGCCGTGTAAGTTCTCTGTATTGAGAATACGTCTTTTTGCTTTGCCATGTTTTTATTTTAGTCGATCATTACAAAATATCCATTTATTATGTTTCTGGGTGATTTGGTAATTTGCCAAATAGCTGGTAAACTGGAAGAAATAACTAGAATTTCCTATTAAAGAGTATTTGTGTGTATTTATTGCTCAGAATTTTACATCATCTTCTTGCTTCTCATTATACTGAGACCATATCTCTATCCTTGAACATTTCACCTATATTCGGAGCACAAGGATTTACTGATGCTCCTCTCATAGACCTTCCTATTACAATCGCATCCTCTTTCTGCCAGTGGTGACCCATGAGTTATCTTTGGGGTCAGAGTTACAGTGATATAACCGACTTGTCCAAAGTGGAGGAAATGCTGACTGGTATTAAAGACGATATTAAAAACAAATAAAGCTCGTTAAGTCGCAAGTTGATGTCCAATTTCACTAATCTCGACACGACTTGGCAGTTTTCTCTTAACAATGCCTGTCTGTTGGAAGACAGAAGTTTAGTTAACAAACCTGCAATAGCATAAAAGATACATTCAGTGAGATGAAAACACAAGGTTATTTTGTGTCAATATGTTTGGCTCGATGTGGCAATATTTCACCAAACACAAACAGCTTTGTTTGTTGTCATTCACAACTGTGGTACTGGTTAAATCTTATACATATGTCAGTTGTGGCTGGAGCTTGGCAAAGTTCTGATAAGGCTCTATACAATAGTGACGCACACTTTTGTTTCCTGCAGCATTCTCCATTTAAGAAAATCATGTATCCACTGTTAGATTTTCTTGTCTTGCGACCCTCCGTCCAATTTGCAGCAGAGTAACCAATGAGTTCTGCAGTTTCTTCAGATCAACGCCACTAAGTTTGTGTTTCATATCGCCTTTTGTAGATTTGACTGGGAGCTGTAGCTCCTGATACAATGCTCACACATACAACACTGATAATTATGCGTAATAATCAATGAGTTCTTCATAATTAAATATCTGTGGTATTCAGATTTCCCATATCTTTGATCCAGGAATGTCTTTACTTTCTTCGCATCTGAGAATCCAAAGCTCCTAAGAGCGACCCTGTAGCATATCACTCCCCCTGGAACTCATGTCCTCCAGCATGTCTCGTACCGTCCCTTGCTTCGCCAGCGGAACGCGTCTAGGTGGTTGCCGAATAGGCCGGGCGTCCCCAGTGTCGATGCGGTGAAGCACTTTGTCCGTGCGGCCGTAGTCACTATCGCCTTGGCTGAAGACGCGCTGGTATCGCCTCAGCAGCTGTGGAAATTTCTCCAGCTGTTCTACGGTCAGGTGGTCGGCCGCCCTCTGCAGTAGGTCTTCTAGCCGGGGACCCAGGTGTTGCTTCGGCACCGGCTCCTGTGTCGTGTCGATTGCTGTTAAGCCCACCACGGGCTCGCCCGTTCCGAACTCTGTCCCGGCCTAGATGTCGTGATCGGTGTCCGTTGGATTTAGCAGTCTCACTGGTACCTCCTCTCGGCAGGGCAGCAATGCCCTGGCTACACACAGTCCGCGTACAGGCATATTCTGGTCCAGCATCATGTTGCTGGTTATCTGGCCTTCCAGTAGCGCCGTCATCATCATCTCGCCCCTCGCGGGGACAACCACGTCTTCGTTGAAGATGACCCTGCAGATTCCAAGGCGCTCTTCGGGTTACCGGAGTATAACCTATTCTCCATTTAGCCGCAGACTTTCCAGCCGACATCGACCCTCGTCTCGTGGCTCTTGAGGGCATCCAGTCCCAGAATCACCTCCTCTGCCATCTTCGCGACGAACACCCAGAGACGTACGGCACTCCTTCCCAAGGTCAGCTCCAGCAGAGCCTCCTTCTCCACAGACAAGGTGTCGCCCGATGCCGTGAGAGGCTGTTATGGTCGGCTCGACTTCCTTGACGGCAAACCCTTCGCCACATCAAGTCTGGTGATGGTCACGGCTGCCCCGGTGTACACCAGCACGCGGCATGGCTTTCCTCTCACCCAACCGTCCGCGATGAGGCTGTCATCCATACGCGGGCTGACGGCGCGCAGTGTCACTAGAGGGGATGGTGGTGATGGCGCCGACGTGCCCCTCTCCACGCCGAGCCTTACTCGTTTTCCGGCTGCTCTTCCTGGTGTGGGCAGTCTCTGTCCAGGCGTCCGGGCTGTCTATTTATTTTTTAATTCCATTAAAAGTAATCCAAATATATCATAACACCATCTTTGCCTCTATCATTGACTATGCAGCAGGTGCTTGGATGGAAAGGTTGGATGACGTGGCAATCAGGAGATTATCGAGGAGAACACAGCGTAAAATTATTTTAGGGCTCACTGGTGCAGTCAGTACGACATCTATCTTGGCTCTCCTGGTAACAACAGCAATATGGCCCATTGATTTGTTAATTAGGCTAAGGGGGGCACAGTATTGGATCCAAAATGAAATTTGGATAAAGTATATAAACTTTGTGGAATAAGAACCGATAAAGTATGGGAGGGAAAGAAATTCTCTTATAAAAAGTGGCAAAGTGAGTGCAATGAAATCCCAGAATGAAGGACAACTTTTAATTTGTTTCCAAGTATATAAGAAAGCTTAAGATTAAATTTCATCCAACCAACTAAAGGTTTCATTCATTATATAACTGGTCATGGACCTTAAAAACACATTATGGAAAAAAATTACTAAAACTGAAAATGATTAATTAATTTATGTAATAAAGTAGGTGATCCCGAGCATGTTATTTTTGAATGTGAAAAATATGAAATTTCGCAGTTAGAGGAAAGATATGTTTTAGGAGGTTTTTATATTCCTGATATATTAAGGGATTCTGAATTAGTAAAAAACTTACAATTTCTAAGCAATTATGTAAGTAAAAAAGCTTGGGAGTCAGAAATTATAGAAGTAAGAAGACCTGAAAGATTATCAATTGAAAGACAAGAATTAAGAAGATCAGATAGAATAAGAGAAATACTTATAAGAGAAAATTTTAATGCAAATGGATCCTCAAACGTAATAATATAAGAAGAGGAAATCGAACAAATTGGACAAGATATAGAAGAGGAAGAGAATTTATTAGATGAGGAACGAGAGTAGTTAAATAGAAAATATTGTGTCGTTTCGATCGGCAGATAATGGGCAGAAAGAAGAAGAAGATCAAAGAAACAGTTAGTGAAATTTTATATTATTGATATGGACTTAGTGTATATTTTTAAAGATAAATATGAATTATTGAGTTTAGTTTCAGAATCTGGTAAAAAGTATCTTAATAATTAATATTAAAAGAATGTGTTGCAGTTTAAATTATATTTAATCATCATCTAAATTGGAGATGAAATATATAAATTTCTTTTTGAATTATATGTTTAATCAAGAAGATTAAAATAAGAAAAGGAAAGAACAAATGCTGCTGTCGGCCTTTCCCTCCAGGTTGTTTACGCGGTCAGCAAGGTCCCCGACACGCTCGTCCACTTAGCCCATCCGCTTGCCCAGCTCTGTCAATCCACCCTTACGCCGGCCAACTACTCTTCAAATATTGCGGCGAAGGCCTCGTTCGCCACCTTCATCTCCGTGGTCAGTTCGGCCATCCTTGCGGTCATGTTGTTGTTTGCAGCTTCCGTCTTCGAAGCTAATTCGCTCATCTTCTCCAAAATCTTTTCCAATGCCGATTCCATGGCCGGAATATCCCGCTCCGTGACACCAGTTGTGACTTTGTGGGTTCGTGAAATAAAAAGTTCAGGTTACAAACACAAAAAATTGCACTTTATTTCCGTAAAAATAAACTTCGTACACATACACAATGTGTCATACAGGTCAACCAACACAACGAGTACAACCTTGCTCGCACGCGTTCAATTACCGACACACTGTCTCTTTTCAGGCAGGCTGCCTGTTTATCGATTTGTAACATACCAGAAATTTCTCGAACAATCGAGACTGGCTAGAACAAATGCGAACTCTAGCCAAATCCGTGTGTTCCCGCCCACCATTTTGGCAAGCCTCCATCTCCACACTGCACCGCCGTCTCAAGCGCTGCCTTCTATCAACAATGACCTGGCGACAATACCTTCGTTTAGTTTTTGAGTGTCTCCTTTGATAAAACCCGCTGGTTGCTTCATGATAATTTTCTCGTTCAGTTCAGCACTAAGAAACGTGGTCTCTACATTGAAATGATAAACCATTAGGTTTTCTTCTGCTGCAATTGATAACGAGGACCGCAGCGCTACTAAACATTCTATGGAAGCGAAGGTTTCATCAGTTTCTTCTCCATACTTTTGTGAGAATATCTGAGCGGCGAGACATGCTTTGAACTTTTGAACATCTTCAGCTTTGAACATCCTCTCCGAGCAATCGTCACTTCTCTGGTTGAAACTTGAGGAAGCTTCCATATGTCCGGGAAGCGTGACGCCGGACCAGCTGTTGGTGCCGGATCTTCTTCCGGAGGGCGTCCATTCCAAATATCGTTTCCTCAGCCTCCCTCGTGAGGAACAGCTACAAGCTTACAAATGCTCGACAATCAAGTCTACAGCTTGTCTTCAGACAAAGTGTCACCCAATATCGTCTGCACTCTGTAGCACCGATCCGGTTTGGATGACAAGGCCTCAACGTGAGGTCAGAAGACGCTCGCTTCTGTACCTGTCCACGATATTAATTCCCTCCACTCTTCTGGTGGTTTCTTAGGAAAAGGCCATGACTTCTTCGGGCTCCACTGCCATGGTGGTTAGGGTCTGTCCTATCTTCGAATGGGCTATCTGTTTGGCCATTTTTGTGTTGGTGCGGGAAATATAGTTACCTCATTTAAGAAGGGGTTAGTGATATTCTACTAAAAAGGACGGTGATTGCAGATAGGCCGCCCGTTTTTGAGGAGGCAGTTTAATTTAACTACTCTAAAGTTGCAGAATGAAGAGAACAGGCTTACGGAAGTCTATCTGGGGCCTAGCGGGGGCTTAAGTCTAGATAAAGCAGAGCAAGGATAGGGATACTGTAAGACGTAGAGGCAGTTTGCGAGTGATAAACAAAGTTACCCCCAAAGGCGCCTTGGTAACAGCTGAAAGCTATTGGATATGTTCGTCTGCTCGTCTAAGCTGCTAATGCCCTCACCGAAGTACTTGCTGACTTGCGGTGCTGTCCTTGTAGCTTTCCTGTCAAGTGTACTCTCCGCATATGACTTTCTTTTCGAGTAGAAGAAAAATGCAATAACCATGGGATTGGGGTGCAGGGATCCCTAACGGAGTAAACTGCCATCCCTACCAACTAAAAACCTCCCTCGGTGGGTATTCAGGTGAGGAAGTGTAGCAGTCCCGCTATAGTACCTGCGGATTCAGGGTGAGCGTCAAAGCCAGGGCGGGGACTGGGTAAGGTGAGAAATATGCGCCGAGACACAAACATAACCGAGGCCGTGCTTCTGCCTGATTCTGTCTCATTTCTGATGTGACGTCGTTCGTTGTACTGTGATGTCCTGAAACAAGTGACGAAATCGTTACTACCAACCACAGCTCTGAGAATGGCGTCAAATTTTCGTAGGATATTTTAATGAATTAAATGTAACATGTAAATGAGCTATCAGTTCTTAGTACTTTAGTTAAGATTGCCAAAATATCCTTGTCTTATATGCTACATTAGGAGTATATTGATATTTTTGCTGCTTGCGTACTGTTTTATATAGATTAATTGGTATTTATACATAATCTCATTATGTGCTGTTTGTCCACGTGACTTGCCCTAATTAATTTTGGAGGGACCGTCCTACCCCAGGACCACCCTTGTTGACAGCAAGGACTTCAAGGGACACTTGTATGGTGTATAGAGGAAACCCAAAGCCATAGCTCCCTCAGACCAGGTGTTCTGTCGGAAAGGGTTAACGGTCTGTTATACGAGTCACTGGGTGTTGTGGGTACCCAAATTCTCGAATGATGGAGTTTGGGTTTTTTCATCTTTTTCCGTAAAGATCGAAGCTAGGCAAGTTATTCATGTCTTCGATAATGTCCAGATTTAGTTTTACATGAAGCTGCGGCAGGTTTGTGATTGTTCTTGTAATTAAGTTTTGTAGTGTCTGTAGTCTGTTTATAAGCGTTATAGCAGCCTGTACACATAGGAGGCTACATACGTCACAATTGGTCTAATCAGCGCTTCGTGAAGTGTCAGTCATTTATAATGTCATATCTTCAATACAGATACACTTAAATAGCCTTTTCACAGGCATCAAAAGTTAATTAGTAATGATTTGTCATTGCAATAGTTGCATTCTACTTACAGAAGTGCATAAGCATTGCCAGGACAATTTGTCATTCAGATAATTATGTAGAGAATAATAATTTGAGTTTTTAAAAGCTCAGAAGCTATTAAGATGATTAGGAACAGCGCCAAATACTTTGATGGTTTCATTATCTGCAGCTTTCTGGAAGAAAGAAAGTTTAGCAACGGGATAGTGGCCGTTACACTTTTTTGTGTTTATCCTATTAACTACATTAGATGTAAATAAGGCTCGATTGGGTACACAGGCTCTTAAAATCGAGAGTATATAAATGCAAGGAAGGGTTAGTATTGACACGAGGTCGCTCGTAAGCGAACGCCGAGAGAGGGAAGCGCAGAGTAAAAGAGACATAGCGTGCAAGCCACGCCCATACATGGGACACTGGTTGGTGTTTGGCAAAGGAGTAGCGGAGAGGAGAAGCCTGAGTGACCTCTGGATAGTTCTCTCTCTTCGCCTCGGGGAACCTTCTGGATGCGGTAGACCACGTAGTTAATCCTCTTCACCACACTGTACGGTCCTTGCCATGGCTGCTGAAGCTTCGGGCAGCGTCCCTTGGTCCGAGTAGGGCGACACAACCAGACCAGGGAACCTGGATGGAAGCGTTGGCTGTTGACTTGCCTGTCGCATCGGGTCTTCAAGTAGTCCCTCGCCTTCTGGATGTTGTGACGAACCATCTCATGCGCGTCGTGGAGATGGTCCACCAGGTTCTTGATATATTCGGTTGATGGCTGTTTTGCGTGCGGAGGCTTCCCAAAGGCAGATCACAGGGGAGGCGTAACTCTCGGCCACACAATAAGCTGGCTGGCGTCATCCCAGTGGTGTCGTTTAATGACGAGCGCTAGGGCAGCAAGAACAGTGACACCTGGACGACCGTCTCGCTGATGGCTGGCCACGATCTTCTTCAGGTGCTCTTCTAAGGTCTTGATGTATCTCTCCACCATGCCGACCGACTGTGGATGTAGGGGCGTTGTGTGGGACTTGTTAAACCCAAGCCGTTCTAGTGCCTCCTTCATCAGGTTAGACTTTTGTCCAAATCGAGAATCACTGCACACTAAGAAGCGTGTCCAGGTTGTCGTCAATTTGGGGTAAGGGGAAACAGTCCCACCTGGTGAAAGCGTTCAACTTCCTGTAGTCCACGCAGAAGTGTAGCTCGCCCTTCTTCGTCACCAAGACTACAGGGGAACACCAAGAGCCATCAGACGCTTCAATCACTACCCTGGATCTCAGGTCCGCCAACATGTCCCGTACCGCCGATTGTTTCGCCAGTGGGACACATCTAGGTGGCCACCGAATAGCCCAGGCGTGTCCGGTGTCAATGTGGTGGAGCACTCGGTCCGTGCGGCCGTAATCCCTGACGCCTTGGTTGAAGACGCACTGGTATCGTCTCGGCAGTTATCGAACCTTCTCGAGCGTTTCTGCGGCCAGGTGGTCGGCTCTCCTCTCCAATAAACCCTCCCGCGGGCACCGGCTCCTGGATATCATCGATTGATGTTACACTGAACACGGGCTAGCACATCCCAAACTTCGTCCTGGCCTGGAGTTCGTGATCGGTGTCTGTTGGGTTGAGTAGCCTAACGGGCACCTCCTCTCGGCATGGCAACAATGTCCTGGCTATACAGAGTCCGTCCACAGGTGTCTTCTGGTCCAGCATAAAGTTCTTCGTCCACTGTCCTTCCAGTCACGCCGTCACCACCTCCTCTCTTCTTGCGGGGACAACCACGTCTTCCCTCAGGACGAACCTGCAAATTCCGAGAGGTTCTTCAGGTTGCTTGAGTGTCACCTCTCTCCTTCCTGCCAACGTCGACCGTCGCCTCGTGGCTCCTGAAGTCTTCCAGTCCCAGTATCATCTCCTCAACCACCTCCGCGACGAACAACAACTGGCACTTTTTGCACTATCCATGTCTAGCACGGGCGCTGGGACTGTTTCCTTGAAATTGTCAGTGCCTTTTAAAGCGCTATTGTACTTACTAATGACCTGCTGTAATGTGAGGGTAAACACAAAATTATATCACAGGTGTAGCAACCCTTGAAAGTCAAGTATCGGTTGTTAACGTGTTGGAAACGTGAAAAATGCTTTAGAAGTTGAAACTTTTGTAATTGTGTTAAACATACTTCTTGGAATAGTGCTAGTGTCTGCGATAGTTATTGGAGGCGTGGGAAGAAAGGGAAAAACTATAAGATCAGATACCCACCTCGGTAGCGTAGACGGTAACGTGTATGCCTCACGTTCAAAGGTATCGAGTTCAAATCTCGGTCTGGATGAGTTTCCTTGATAAGGTTTTTCCGCGGTATTCCCTTATCCTGAAAGAGGAATGTCGGATAGCTCTAAGCTCCATGGACCCTGGGCTCATTTGAGCATCATTTCAGTCATTCCATTCATCGTCCGATATGACTTAGCGTTGGAGGACGTAAATTACAAAAAGACTATAAGATCAGATGGCAGAGAATTTTTGATTAACGTTCCTTCATTTTTACAGACGAATGCGAGGTCCTAAAATGCGGAAAGCCAACTATATTTGTGTCGAGCATAATTGAAAGAACTGCTGCAGCTACAGGTATTTTATCTTGGACTTTAAAATAATACTTAAAAAACAAAATAAGGTGAAAGCAAGTGTTAATTTTATAGAGATTTCTAGTAAAAAAAAACGTCCGAATGCAAAACTCAACAAAAACAGCGATAGACAATGTCTGTGCTGACGCCAGAATAAAATGTATTCACTCTATCGGAGTGACTTTCTGCTCAGCTTCGAAGACAAATAAAGTTCTAAAAGAAAACAAATGTTCAACTGGAGGTTATGGAGCTTGCGAAAAGCACTTTATCAAATTAAATTTAGATTTGTTACAACTCACGCGGAGGAAAGTTTCTTATGGAACTGCCAGACGTTGTTTCAAAAAGATTCGCGTTTCTAAGAAAACTGAAAGAAGTAAGGGCTTCCGTTGCTCCTATTATTTACTTAGATGAAAGCTGGATCAGCATAAATCTTACGTAAAACGAAATGTGGAAAAGTGAAGAGGACGATCTTGAGTTTCCCAATAGGGAAAGAACAGCAATTTCTTACACGCGGAGAGTTCGACATGTTTCATTCCCTACACTCTTCTCAGTTTTAAATCGAAATCAAGCAAAGACTCATGAAGGAATGGATAGTGAAACATTTAAAAATTGGTTTATTAATCAGTTGTTACCCAACTTTCCCGCCAACACTGATGTTATAGATAACGCCTCTTATCTATTCTTAATATGTAAGCCCTGTAAATGGTGATTTAAATATGGCGTACTCCTCCTTTTAAATACATACATAATCATTGAAATTAAAATTGCTAGAACTTTGTGAGTTGTGGCAGCAGAGCTATGCGGTAAATTTTATGCTTGTTGTTGGTATCTCTGCTACAGATGTGGCTGCATGTGTATTTGCAGAAGGCTCTCAAATATGGCGAATTGTTTACATTTGAAGTACATGTGGGTCATAGTTGCAGTTTTGTTTACAGAGCAAATTATCGACTTGAGTGTTATTTATTCAAGATTATTTGAAGCTTTGCTATAAATATAGGTGGAGTAAAGCGTTTTGGTTGGAGAAAGGCAGTATTTAGCCGTAAAAACACAAAAACAGAGACATTGAAAGTGTATCTAACCTTACTAGTTGCAGTAAATTTTCAGCTTCTAGTCAAAAGTTGTATCACATTCAACCTGATGACAACAGCTTTTGCTTAGATAACAGTTGAGCTCAGAAGAGTTTTGTAATTGTAGAGCTATCATTGTTATCCAAACTGGTGTAGAAAAGTACAGGATTATGGTGCAGGAATGTTGTAGCTTTTGGTGAGTTAGCTGAAAACCTGTTGTTTTAGGTTTTTGCATATTTCCAAAGTTGCAATTTTACGTGTTTGGGTACACATTTCTCAGAAACCACTCTTGTTAGAGGTCTGAAACTTTTTGTGCTGTCACAAACCATTATGTTTAATAAAATGACCGTAAAGATATTTTCAGGTAAAACATTTTGAATTCTAAAAAATTTAAAATCTGTGCATTTTAAGGGAAAGAACAATGGTATCAAATTCAACATTTCTTTGCCTATATACTTAACTATATAAAAATTCTAACACGGTCACTTTATGCATTACTGTGTACTTTATTTCTCCTAAATCAGTAATTTAATCACTCAAATCATTAATGCAATCATGACTCCGTAACATTAATATTGAGTCTGATCCGCCTTCCACCAAAGCTGAACTTAATGAATAAACAAATTTCAAAAAAGACGGTCTCAAAATTTATGAAATAGGTGGCATAGTGCAAATGCACGCCAACGCTAAATACGACCACCTAAGTATTATTGTGACCTAAATGCTACAGAACTTATATGGGCACAGATAAAAATATATCCCGAAAGACAACATATCATATAAGTATGGTGAAGTAAAATTACTGTTTGATATTGCAGTAGACAGTGTTCGACCGAAATTGGCTCGGAGCTTGTGAACACTTTGAAAAGATGGAACAGTTTTAGCGGGAGAAATATGGATTAATAGGCAAATTAATGATAGGTTCATAATTAATTTAGAACATGATTCAGATAGTGAACATTAGGATAGTTGACATTTTCAAATTTCTGACATTAAAGAAGGGGAGCAGGAACCAAATTTGGAGGACGAAGCATGAACAGGCGAAAAAGGATCATCCGTCACTCATGTGTCTTCCCTGCCTGGCTAGCAATAAAAGAGGGGCGGGTTGGAAGAGGCGGGGTGTACATATTTCTTTGTCTTTCTACAAACCATGGGCCAAGTTAAATCTCGTGCATTGTAGAGGCACATGAAGCAATCTACTTATGTGGGTTCACTTTCTAAACAACAGAAGCCCGGAATACAACATATAATGTAGCTACATTACAAAGTTCGTGACCATGACCATGACCATGACGTGCTGGCTGGCTGTATCTAGCCAGAAATTTTTTGCTGCGTGCCCACCCGTTAAGGGTTTTACCGCAGGTAAGGTATTTGAACAGGATTTTGTGGGATGGATATGGTGTAGGTTTTGAGATTTGAAGAATTTTGTGAGGTTACAATTTTTACCTTCCAGATGAAAGGACAGGATGCAATTCCCTGCAACCTGATGTTTTTAATTTAGTTTTGGGTTGGGGAGAATTTTGTTGCCAAACAACTGAGGAGATTATGTGGAGCTCAGCTTTAGCTGCTGTTAGGAATAGCTCCTGGTTTATGTTGGGTGCCCACATGCCATGCGGGGGACCCGATGTTGTCTAGAACGGCGTCTAGTGGGATCATAATCTCCCAGTGATCTAACAAGGGCGCTTCTATGAGTTGGTAAAGTTGCGTAGAATTCTGATGCCCGGCGCCTAACTTCGTCCTCCACATATGGAAGTCCCGAGGCTTCGTGGAGCAACCTGGTAGGAAAATAGCGACCCACAGAATAGATAGACCGTAGCGCTCTATTCTGTGCACGTTGAAGCCATGCTAACCAGCTATCTGCCGCCATGCCCCAGATCTCACAGACGTATAGCATCACATGGATCTCCAGCGCTCGGAAGAGGTATAACCTCTGGTATCGAGCTCGACAACACCATAGGATACAGGGAAGCGATAGCTCCTTGTACCCTTGCCGCTAGGTCTCTGATGTGTTGACGAAAGATTAGGCCTCTATCCAATGTTACTCCAAGGTATCGGACAGAATTAGTCCGCCCTATCCTTTGACCTCGGAAGCTCAAGTTGGGGCAGTCTGCGGGGGTGTGGCGCTTTGTGAAAGTTATGTCGTGGCTTTTGTCCGGATTTACGGAGATCCACCAACGCCGACACCACTGCTGTGTGAGACGGAGGTGTCTCTCTATGGGGTTGAAGGCTCTGAGTATGTGTCTGCCCTTGCAGAACAGAAGCACATCGTCAGCGTATTGTGCCATTACGACTCGTGGTTCCGTGGGGAGATCTGCGATAAAGACGTTGAATAAGGTGGGAGATAGTACAGAGCGTTCGGGGACTGCGCCTCTCACTGGTCTAAGTGTTGATGTTTTCCCTGCGACTGTAACTGTGCAGCATGTTGATTATCTGTGTTGGGAGCCCCAGTTAGATCAACTTATACAGTAGCCTGACATGCCGTACCGTAGAGAAGGCCTTCTTGACATCCAGCGAAACCGCAGCCGTGAAGGCACCTTCCTGGAAGCCCAGGGCGAAGATCCCCACCACACGCAGTAACTGCTGGACTGTCGAGTGCCCCGGACGAAATCCAAACTGATGGTCAGGAATGGCTTGAATATCTCCCAGAATGGGGGACAAGCGGAAAAGAATCAATGTCTCGAGCACTTTCGAGAGAGTGGCAAGGAGACTGATGGAACGGTAGCTGGAAGGGTGTACCGCATTCTGCCCAGGTTTCAATATGCATATCACGGGCCTCCCTCCACTCGCGTGGAAAGTACCCAAAGATGAGACACATATTGAAGACACTAGTTAAGAAGAGAGTCGCGTTGAAAGGAAGATGGCGGAGCATGAGGGGTGTCAGCCCGTCAGGCCCCCCCCCGCTTGTTTTGGTTTGAGACGCTGAAGTGCGCCTTGGACTTCACTGGGTGGTATGGTAGGGAGTCGTTCCGCATCCTCAGGAGGACGACGTAAGAAACATCGCACCTCTCGACGGACACGTTCGGAAAAGATGTCGTCCTGGGGGTTGTCTCTTGGACACAAGGTACGTTCAAGGAAGTCAGCGAACGTATTTGCTTTGGCGTGAGGTTCATAGGCCAGGCCTTGGGTGCCATGGATAGGGGAGGTGTATAGACCTTTGTGTTTTCTGAGGACCCTGGCTATCCTCCACAGGTCGCCATCATCGACGCGCATCTTGGCCGTTTTAACAGTGTTGATTTCCGTTAAAACCGGATTATGATCACAATGTAATGCGTTTAATGATGTGTGGGTGGGATGAAATGGTAGATGTTTTGTGATAGCGAAGTCGATGACTGAAGCCATTCCTCCACCTCGCGGATAGTGAGTGGGTTGCCAGGGACCCTGACTTGAAGCTGAGGGTCGGCATTTTTTGGCGAATGACTTTTTTGCCTCTTGCATCTGCTCGGCGACCGAAATGCCAACGTTGATGTTTAGCATTGAAATCGCCGGCCATGACAGCACTGGGATATAGGGCTAGGATGGAGAGATAGTCGTCTGGCACAAACTGCCAATTTGGTGGATGACACACGGAGAACACCAAGACCTCTAACCCACCAATGTCCATACTAATGGCCGTGGTCTCAAGTGTTTGAAGAGGTGGGAGTTGGATTGGTTGGTGGACCACATTCCGCCTCACCAGCGCCACCGTTCCGCCTCCTGGACGGCCCTGTCGGTCTGTACGATGGCAGATGTAGCCCGGTAGTCGGTATCGGGAATCTGGTCGGAGATGCGTCTGGCTGACTAAGATGACGTCTAGAGCATGTGATTGAGCGAAATGAAGTATCTCGCTCCCCTGACCATACAGGCCAAACGCATTCCAAAATGCGAATCGAAATGAGGTACGAGACCTATTGCGACGGCCATTTGTGGGCTGCTGGATTCCTGTTGTCAGAAGAGCCAATGCCTCCATTGCCCCCATTAGCTTGGCATCCGGGTCTGTAGCGGAGAACTTCACCACGATTTCGCAGATATTCTGCCCATGTGTCAACAACATTTGTTGAAGCCACTGGAACACCTCTGTGAGATCTAGGGATGCTATAAGGGGAGCAGGGTTAGGGGAAGAGGGTTGAGGGCCTTAGGTGGGTAGGATGACCTTGACCTAATGGGAGCAAGTCTTCCTCCCACCCTTTCGTCTCTCAACTGCCGAGGGGACATGGGAGGTCCAAGCTTACCCTCAGCAGTTGGGTCCGTGGGTGTGGAAGGACGTTTGGACCCAATTTTGTCATAGTTGGGAGCGGAGTTTTTTGGGGCTGGGGCCCGCGATTGCTTTTGTTTCTGAGTGGGCTTAGTGGTTTTATGTCCACGTGACGTTCTAGTGGCATCAGGGGCTCGTTGCGCAATTTCTGCAAACGTGGGCTTCTGGTCCTGCTGCTCCTGCTGTTCGGTGTTCTCCTGCCTGAGTCTAGGCCAGGCGCTTGTGCTTGTGTTAGGGAGCGACCTTTGCTCCTCCCTAGTTGGCGTAGGTCGTTGTAGCCTGGGTTGCTGCGTTGGCCTGTTTGCAGCAATCACTGCCTTCCTGGCAGGACATCCTCCATAATAGGCCACGTGGTTGCTCCTGTAGTTTGCGCAAGTTGGCACATCAGTGGCAGCTTTTGTGCAGGCCTCCTTGTCATGGGGACCACCAAAACTAAAGCAGCGGAGGTTCCGCTTGCAGAAGGTGCTGGAGTGGTGAAACCCCAGACAACGATGGCACTGCGGTGGACCGCCAGTACTCCTGACGGCTTCAATCTTGACTCGAAGGTAACAGATGGTATTGATACCTTCTAGTTTTACCTCCGGGTCGTTAGCCCTCTCCCATTAATTTAAGTACAGTATTACTATAGGAATAAATCAAGACATTGAATGTAATATAATAAGTAGTATCTAAGAAATGACTGTGTAACATTACATTAGTTCTAAGCCATAACTAAGAAAATTGTAACCAACAAATGTATACAAGAAAGAATAAAGAGGGGAACACAATCTGGTGTTTTACATAGGAACCAGATTCCAAAGTGTAACAGGCTGAGGTCTTGATAATAAGCAAGATCTCAGCCTTCTTTTTTCTCCACTATCACCAAGAAAAGTGGGATAGGGACAGGGCCAGGCGTGCCTTGCAGGCTTTGTCACGAAACGACTCTTCCTCCTCTACACCGTACACAACCCTGAAAGAGTTGGCATGACTTCCTTTAGGAAGCCTACCATGCCCTTGAAGTCGTCCACGATGACAGGAGGAATATGTCTCCTGGCTGGCTGACTGGGCTCGCCAGTCGTCTTTAAGGAGGTGGTGGTCCTCTTCCTACCCCTTGTCACTTCACGGAAAGCAGCTTCATCTTCGTCCGTGGAGATGTGCGATGAGCTAATTCCCACCTCATTAATTTCCATCCTGGAGGATGAACCTTCCACCGCTAAATTTTCAGCTTCGGAATCAGAGCTGTCTGAGAGCACGCTCTCGGTAATTTCGCCTACCCGCTGTGGAATCTCGCGGGAAGCGACCTTGTTAACCGGCTGTTTGGCTACAGTCAGACGCTTAGCCTTGCCATTTGCACCCTTATCGGGCTTCCTGCGCGGCCGTTTGCTTCCTGCAGTCAGGGAAGGAGCCCCGACTGCAGGGTGGGTGACACCAATACTGGTACTGGGGGTTGCATCCATTTCTGTATGGTTGGTTGGGGTTTGGGGTCTGCTGGTGGTGTTTACCTGGGCCATATTTGCCCTCCACCTAAGTGCATTGCACAGCTAACCTTGGCTATTTACTTACCAGTTAGCACAGGTTTGCTAGTCCAAGTCCACGTCGAATGCTGACAGGCTGTTAACAGCCAGAAGGTTTTTGCTGCGTCCCCACCCAGGTTTTGGGTCTGAGCGCAGGATGTTAGATGGTTACAGGATGATGTGGGATTTTTTGTCGAGGAAATTTAATGAGGTAGTCTTTTGCTCCTGTTTAATTTTGTACAGGATGCCAAACCGTTTTATTGTTTACACCCTGTTACAGGTTTGCTATTGGTAAAGTGGGGTGAATTTTTGTAGCCATACAGCTCATTTGGAGATTTTGAAATTTAGCTTGTGCTGCTGTATGGATTAACTCCTTTGTTACCTCGGGTGCACGCAAGCCATACGGGGTAACCGGTTAAGCCTGAAGCGGCGTCTCGTAGAGTCGTAATCTCCTAGAGACCGAACCAGGGCGCCTCTGTGAGCTGAAATTTCAACATAAACATTTTACGCCCGGCGCCTAATTTCGTCCTCCACGTATGGGACAAGAGAAGCTTCGTAAAGCAACCTCACGGGGAAAGAACGACCCACAGAATAGATGGATCTGAGTCCTCTATTCTGTGCACGCTGAAGATATGCTATCCAGCTATCTGCAGCCATGCCCCAGATTTCACAGGCGTACAACATGAGTGGCATTATCAGTGCTCGAAAGAGGTGTAGCTTTAAGCGGACTGGCATCCAGCGCGAACCCAGCATTGGGTACAGAGAGGCAATAGCCCCCTGTAACCGTGCCGATAGTTCCCTGATGTGTACGCGGAAAGTTAGGCCTCGACAGGTTTGCTAAATAGCCTAGGGCGCATTTTATACCACCTTTTACTCACCTGGCTGATGAGGAGCTGGTCGGCTGTTTTCTGCGAACTTGTCGCTCGCACGCTGCTGCTGTTGCCTGCTCCTAGAGATTTATTGATAAGGTAGAGTTAATGTCCAAACATCTAGCCTCCACCTTCCAACCGGCAGAATCAATTGACGGCGAATGGACGTATGAAATCAATTCCGAAGTCCGCCGATGCATTAGTGTTTCTCACATAGTGCATGACGTCAACCTAACATCTTCGCCTGAGCTCAGGAGCATCATCACTTCTGTAAGGCCCTTTAAGGCAGCGGGAGCCGATAACTTGCCATATGCTGCCTTTAAAGACCTGCTGCAAACCTGGATACAACTCCTAGTGCATCTTTTCAACAGCTTGCTGCTATTGGCCTATTTTCCAGTGGCATGGAAACATGCTAGAGTAATAACTCTTCCAAACGCTGGAAAAGACACTAAACACCTTACTAGCCACAGGCCTATCAGTCTGCTACCATCAATCAGCAGGTGGTTTAAAAAAAGTAGTGCTAAAGCGCCTCAAAACCATTCTGGACCAACATCACGCCTTACGTTCGGAGCAATTTGATTTCAGGAGACAACATTAAACTACACACCAGCTCCTTCGCCTATTGGACGAAGTGGTTAAAGGGTTCAATAATCAGCATAACGTTACAGGCCTCTTTCTAGACATATCCCGAGCCTTCGATTCTGTCTGGCACAAAGGCCTGCTACATCGCCTCATTCAATACGACATCCCATCCTACCTCATACACACAATACACCAATACATTCAAAACCACTCATTTGTCGTCGCAAAAGTCGACATCCTATCTCAACCCTACACAATAAACGTAGGAGTACCTCAAGGCAGTGTCCTTGGGCCCCTGCTTTTCCTTACATATATAGACACACTTGCAACCCTGAGAGGCTGCACCCTCTACCTATTTGCCGACGATACTGCCATAACAACAGCATCAAAGCGTTATCACGTCGTGGTGCAACGGGCACAGCTATTCGCGGATATGCTGCATGCCTGGTTTGTGACTTGGCGGTTGAAACTTAATGCCACTAAGTCCTAGGCCGTCACATTCAAACGGCGAGCACTACAAGATGTATCTACCCTACATCTAGGTGATGTCAATGTACCCTGGTCTACGCAGGCAACATACCTCGGCGTGCTTCTGGACATGCGCCTTAAATGGAAAGACCACATAACAGCTCTGGCTAACAAAGTTAGTAGAAGGATGGCAATTTTGTATCCACTCTACAACTCTAAGTCACCAATGGCTCTTGGGAATAAACTACTGCTATGTAAACAAGTGTTAAGGCAGATTTTCACCTACGCCTGCCAAGTCTGGGGTGCTGCTGCCAAAACGCACCTCTCTAAACTTTAAGTCCTCCAAAACCGTTACCTTGGGTCTGCAGTCGCAGCCGACTGGTACATCCCGAATGCAGACATTCATGCAGACCTATCCTTCCCAAAAGTCACTGACTATATCCTACACTTGCCCCACAGTTTCTACTCGAACCTCCCAAACAGCTTCAACAACCTGATCCGTGGACTTGGAGAGTATGATCTCGACCCAGGTGAGACATACAAGAGACCCAGACTTTTGCTAGGACCCCATAAATTCCACACCTCCTTATCTTGAAACTTACTCCATCTTTACCTTAACCAACTATTCACTTCCTTAACAAAATACCACCATCCACCCACCATCATTACCTTAAACTAAATCATCACTTTGCCAGTAAGGGACCTAGTCCCGGTATGGCAAGAGTCAAAGGAACCTCCTGTGCGGAGCAGGACACTGCTTCAACGACCAAAAGGCCGCTGCTGGAGATTTAGCGAATTACTGGGAGCTTCCATAAGGTCCCTCCCGATAGTGGCAATTCGCTTGCTCCGAAGCTCTGGACGGCTGGTAGCTCGCGTAGAGGAGGCGATGTGTACTCTTCGAAGTCCCGAAAAGGAGTCCGAATTTTTTATAGCTCGTGAAAGGTATGGCCATCCATTTATGCACATTTGGGACCAGTCATGTTAGCAAGGGATGTGCCACTCAATTTGAAATAATTAAATGAAGACATCTACTATAGTAAAATGTTCCATAAATGTATAGGATGAGCTGTTGGCATGTGTTGGAGTGACGAAAACTGTGAGATAGGTCAAGATTTAACAGATGAAATAAATAAAAGCGTGTCGGAAAGTGCTGATGAAGGGGTCACAGAATGACGGCTGATGAATGCACACAATGCTAGTGCTGACACATTCCTGAATATAACAACCAGATACATAAGGCGGCTGTGTAATAAAGCGTGTAGCCGTTGAGTACAATCATTACGACCACTAAACATTCCGGACAAGCTGCACAGTGATAAGTGTACACAAAGTCTAAGTATTCCGTGAAAATGAATAGATCTTGGAAATAATAAAGAAGAGCTCAAATATTCGACAGATGGAGTCAGAATGAAAAGTTCAATACCATCGTAGGGATTTGAACACGTAGTCCACGACCACCATCAGGTGCTTGTTGCCTCCTACGGATATTGGGAACGGTCCAGCAATGTCAACGGCGATCCGTTCGAATAGTGCTCCGACGTTGTACTGCCATATGCGACCCCGGCTCCTAGTCCGGTGGCCGCGACTCGCGGCGCACACGTGACACTGACGGCACCATCTCTCAGCGTCTGCTCTGAGCCTCAGCCAGTAGTAGCGCTGCCGTAGTTTGTCAATCCTTTTGTTCGCTCCCAGGTGTCCTCCTGAAGTACCGGCGTGCACTTCCTCCAATACTTATTGGACTTTACTCCGGGGAAGTACCAAATGTTCTCTCTGCGTCTTCCCATCGGGTGTTTCCCATACCCGAAACAGCACGCCCTCTCTGATCTTCAACTATTCCAATTGGGCCCAGTGCGACTTGTAGGTGGCGCTCCTTGTTGCGAAACCTCCCAGGTGGGTCTTGTCCCTGCCTCCACTTCCCTCAAGAGTGGCCCCAAGCCTTCGTCCGCCAGCCACTCCCTCCTCAGGCCTGTGCTATCCCAGCCATCCGCACGCGCTGCCATGCCTATACGGACTGCTGCGTCAGGCTTATTCTCTTCCACTCTCGTGCATTGGCCGCACACCTCTGGACACGGTCTTCGGGACATAGCGTCTGCGTTACTGTGGGTCTTCCCTCTGCGATGTTCCGAGGGGAAGTCATGCTCCTGCAGCCTCTGAAACCAATGTGCTCTCTGGCCTTCCAGGTTCTTAAAGCTCAATAGCCATGTTAGGGAGGAATGGTCAGTTCTCAGGTGGAATGGCTGACCGTACAGATGCTTGTGGAAGTGGTCCAATGTTTTTAGTACCGCCAGTAACACTCGTCGGGTGACGCAGTAGTTCTTCTATGCCATGAATAGCGTCTTGCTGTACTAGGCTATCACCCGCTCATGGCCATCCTGGATCTGTGATAGCACACCTCCAAGGCAATGGTCGCTGGCATCGGTGTCCACAATGAAGGCGCCTTCCGGTTGTGGGAAACCCAAAATTGGAGCACTGCACAGGGTTTCCTTTAGGTGCTGGAAAGCGTCTTCGGCGTCCTCCGTCCAAACACAAGGGGGGGGGGGAATCCTCTGTCAGGCGTGTGAGTGGTTTGGCTAAGCTAGGGAACCCCTTTATGAAGCCTCGGTAATAACTGCACAGCCCAAGGAAACCGCGCAACTCTTTCTTATCCTTTGGGCGAGGCCAATCTCTCACAGCCTGTGTCTTCTCCGGGTCTGTGGCCACTCCGGTTGCTGAGACTATGTGGCCCAAGCAGTTCACTTCCTTAAGAGCTGGCACTTCTTCGCGTCCAGCTACAAGTTGATCGCCTACAATCTCTGTAACACCTTACTCAGATTCTGGAGATGGTCCTCAAAGGTCTTACCGACGATAATGATGTCGTCCACGTATAGCAGGCAGGCGTCGTAAGTCAGTCCTCTCATCTCTGACTCCATGAGGCGTTGCAAGTTAGCTGGTGCGTTGTAGAGGCTAAAGGGCATAACTGTGAACTACCAGAGCCCTTGGCCCTCAGCAGTTGTCGAACTTTCTCCAGCTGTTCTGCGGTCAGGTGGTCGGCCGCCCTCTCGAGTAGGCCTTGTAGGTGGGGCCCACGGCGTTGCGTCGGCACCGGCTGCTGTGACATGTCGATTGCTGCTACGCTTATCACGGGCTCGCACGTTCCCAAATCCGTCACGGCCTGGACATCGTGATTGGTGTCCGTTGAATTTAGCAGTGTCACTGGCACCTCCTCTCGGAACTGCAGGAATGCGCTGGCTAAAGAGTCCGCGTACAGGCGTCTTCTGGTCCAGCATCTTGTTCCTGGTTCTCTGGCCTTCCAGTCGCGCCGTCACCATCACCTCCCTCCTTGCGTGGACAACCACGTCTTCGTTCAAGATGACCCTGCAGATTCCAAGGCGCTCTTCGGGTTGACGGAGTATAGTCTCTGCTCCATATAGCCGCAGGAACTTCCTGCCGATGTCGACCGTTGCCTCGTGGCTCCTGAGCGCATCCAGTCCCAGAATCACCTCCTCAGCCACTTTCGCGACGAACACCCACAGACGTACGACACTCCTTCCCCAGGTCAGCTCCAGCAGGGCGTCCTTCTCCACAGGCAAAGCGTCGCCCGATGCCGTGACAAGCTGGTATGCTCAGCTCGGCTTCCTTGTCGGCAAACCCTTCGCCTCATCAGGTCTGATGATCGTCATGGCTGCCCCGGTGTACACCAGCACGTGGCATGGCTTCTCACTCACCTAACCGTCCACGATGACGCTGTCATCAATACGCTGAATGACGGTGCGCAGTGTCACTCGAAGGGATGGTGGTGATGGCGCCGACGTGCATCTCTCCACGACGGTACTTACTCGTTTTCCGGCTGCTATTCCTGGCGTGGGCAGTCTCCCTCCAGGTGTCTGGGCTGTCGACACCCCCAACACAGGCCACTAGGTTTTTGCCGGTGTCCCTCGGCTGGGCTTCTGTCTCCGGGGTAATGGACACTCCTCGTTCTTGACGTCGGGATAGCTGTTATTTTGGCCGCCTTCATCCTTAATGCAGCCGTTAGCGCCTCGTGGATGGTTGGTAATCGCCGAGCATTATGCGTTGACGAATCTCCGTGTCACGTACCCCGTCAACGAATGTGTAGGCAGCTTCCCGGAATACGAACTCTGGTGGGAGGTCGACTACGACCTTGCTAGCCTTTTGTTCAACTGCCAGGGCGAACTCCTGCAGCATTTCCCCTGGCTGTTGTGACTCTGCCTTTAGCTGGCTGCAGTACGCTGCAGCTAAGCGTTGGTTCCCAAAACGATTCTCCAGGGCTTCCCAGATGTCCTTGGGTACCGCCTCTGTCTGCACCGCGTTTTGGACTTCCGCGGCTCGTCGCTGGAGGCTGGCTATTAACTGTGTGGCCTCCTACTCTGGTGACCATTTGTTGTGCTCGGCCACTGCGTCGAATTGGCGGCGGAAGCTTCCAAAAGTGCTCGCGCCGTCGTATTAAGGAGGTTTGACGTGCGGAGATGTTGTGTCGC
Organism: Mantis religiosa; assembly: GCA_030765055.1. Taxonomy (NCBI): domain Eukaryota; kingdom Metazoa; phylum Arthropoda; class Insecta; order Mantodea; family Mantidae; genus Mantis; species Mantis religiosa. The sequence goes on along the minus strand of JAUKNK010000024.1, from coordinate 143,846 downwards.
GTCCCGATGCGTCGACCTTTAAATCCTTTAACCTCCTGCCGACAAGTCCTCCACCATGGCGCTCAGAGACTTTGTGCTGCTGTCGGTGTTTCCCTCCAGGTTGTTTACGCGGTCAGCAAGGTCCTCGACGCGCTCAGCAAAGTCTTCGACGCGCTCGCCCACTTGGCCCATCCGCTTGCCCAGATCCGTCACGTCATACCTTACGCCGGCCAACTGTTCTTCAAATTTGGCGGCGAGAGCCTCGTTCGTCAACTTGATCTCCGTGGTCATTTCGGCCATCCTTGCGGTCATGGTCGTGGGCAAGTTGCGGTTTGTAGCTTCTGTTGTTATATAGTAATATATCTGTTGTTATATAGTAATATAAAGTATAATATAAGTGTTATAATAAGTAATTATTGCTTCACTATGTAGTACGTACCGTTGCGAAGGAACGCATCCGGAGCCTCATCGAGATATCGAATGAGGACTGCCGAGCAGACGACGCTGCGGGATGACGAAGGTAAAGTTGTCCGAGGTTAGGCTATTTAGTACCTAAGATCTGGGTTGGCAATATAAGAGGGTAGAGCGCATGCGCCAGGAGATAGTTTCAACTAGGGAAAAACGCCAATCAGGGTGAGGGAGGGGCTCTCGCCCATACCCGGTCGGACATGGCTCCTATACGTGTCTGCAGAAAAATCGTGATTTCTCTCATATTTGTGTGGGTAGAAACCACGAAGTCTCTGCAAGACATTTAGGAAGACATGCCGGCCAAGCGTGAGTGTTAGCAGCGTTCCGGGACGCCCACCTGCGTAGAAATCAATGTGTTTCTCTCTCCTCGTGGTGTTGTAGCTTTCCCGCCTACCTGACTGCTTGGCGCGAGAGGTTAAGTAACATGCACACAGCGAATTCCACATTCTACACACTGAAACACACACATATGGGGGAAAACACACCCTGGACACGCTAGCTGCTGCACAGTGGTTCTCGACCCTGGACCTGAAGTCGGGCTACTGCCAGGCAGCTCTAGATCCGAGAGACAAGGAGAAGACCGCATTCTCGACACGCCAAGGGCTCTGGCAGTTAACAGTTATGCCCTTTGGCCTCTGCAATGCGCCACCTACCTTCCAACGCCTCATGGAGTCAATGATGAGGGGACTGACTTACGACGCCTGCCTGCTATACCTGGACATCATCATTATCGGTAAGATTTTTGAAGAACATCTCGAGAATCTGAGTGAGGTGCTACAGAGATTGCAGGCGACCAACTTGAAGCGGAACGCAAAGAACTGCCAGCTTTTCCGCAAGGAAGTGATCTACTTGGGCCACATAGTCTCAGGAACCGGAGTGGCCACAGACCCGGATAAGGCAAGGTCGTAACAGATTGGCCTCGGCCATAGGATAAGAAATATCTGCGCAGTTTACTGCGGCCGTTCAGTTATTACCGGCACTTCATAAAGGGGTTCTCCAACATCGTCAAACCCCTCACCCGCCTGATAGAGGAACACCGGCATTATGTTTGGACGGAGGACGCCGAAGACGCTTTCCAGCACCTGAAGAAAACGCTGTGCAGTGCACCAGTTTTGGGTTTTCCACAACCAGGCGGCGCCTTCATTGTGGACACTGACGCCAGCGACCACTGCATTGGAGGCGTCCTATCGCAGATCCAGGACAGCCATGAGCAGGTGATAGTTTACTACACCAAGACGCTATCCAAGGCAGAGAAGAACTACTGCGTCACCCGGAGAGAATTATTGGCCGTAGTAAAGACCTTGGAGCACTTCCACATGTACCTGTGCGGTCAACCCTTCCATCTGAGGACTGACCATTCCGCCCTAACCTGGCTATTGAGCTTTAAGAACCTGTAAGGCCAGACAGCACGTTGGGTCCAGAGGCTGCAGGAGTACGACTTCACCTCGGAGCACCGTAGAGGGAGGAGCCACGGTAACGCAGACGCTATGTCCCGAAGACCCTGTCCCAAAGAGTGCGGCCAATGCACAAGAGTGGAGGAGAAGGAGCGTGCCGCAGCAGTCCGAGTAGTCACGGCAGTGGCTGCAGACGGCTGGGATAGCGCAGGCCTGAGGAGGGTGCAGCTGGCAGACGCAGACTTGAGGTCTCTCTTGAGGGAAGTGGAGGCAGGTACCAGACCAACCTCGGAGGACATCGCACCGAGGAGCGCCACCTACAAGTCGTAGGGGCCCAATGGGACTCGTTGAAGACCAGAGATGGCGTGCTGTTCCGGGTATGGAAATCACCCGATGGGAAGACGCAGAGAGAACAGTTGGTACTTCCTCAGAGTAACTTCCCGGAAGTCTTGGAGGAAGAACACGCCAGTACCTCATGAGGACAGCTGAAAGAGAACCGAACGCAAACTAGGACAGCGCTACTACAGGCTGAGGCTCCAAGAAGACGCTGAGGGATGGTGCCGTTAATGTCATGTGTGGGCGGCGTGTCGCGGCTCTCGGACTAGGAGCCGCGGTCGCATGCAGCAGTACAACGTCAAAGCGCCATTCGAACGGATCGCCGTTGACATTGCTGGACCGTTCCCAGTATACGACCGAGGCAACAAGTACCTGAAGGTGGTAATGGACTACTTTATCAAGTGGCCGGAGGTGTATGCCATCCCGAACCAAGAGGTAAAGACAGTCATAGACTGCCTATTGGAGCAAGTGTTCTGCCGATTTGGGGTGCCGTTAGAGCTGCACAGCGACCAGGGCACTAATTTAGAGTCCAACGTGATGAAGATTAACTAGAAAGGGTTGGAGTGTCCAAGACATGCACAACACCTCTACATCCCCAGTCGGATGGCATGGTCGAAAGATACATCAAGACCTTAGAGGAACAGCTGAGCAAGGTCGTTGCCGGCCATCGGCGAAACTGGGACGTCAAGGTGCCACTGTTCTTGCTGGCCTACCGTTCGTCTACAAACTGCACAACTGGGATGTCGCCAGCCAGCTTAATGTTCGGCCGAGAGCTACGCCTCCCTTGTGACCTGGCTTCTGGAAGACCTCCGGAAGCGAAACAGCCAGCGACCGAGTATGTGGAAAACCTGATGGACCATCTCCACGACATGCACGAGATGTCTCACAAGAACATCCAGAAGGCGAGCGACCGCATGAACACCCGGTATGACAGGCAAGCCAAAAGTCACGAGTTCCAGCAAGGTGACCTGGTCGGGCTTTACTGCCCTACCCGAACCAAGGGACGCTACCCGAAGCTCCAGCAGCCATGACAAGGGTCGTACCGGGTGCTGAAGAAGATTAACGACGTGGACTACCGCATCCAGAAGGTTCCCCGAGGGAAGTTGCTGGTGGTACACCTGGATAGCCTGGCACGCTACGATGGCACTGTTCGCGACGACCAGCTTTGAGGAGGGAGCAGTGTCACCCGAACGTCGGAACTCCCGATAGAACCGGCCGGCGATAGGAACAGACGGGAAGCATTCAGACCACGCCTAACCATTTGTCTCATGTCACTAACTGAAGGGACGGTTAGGAGAGCGGCAAGAGCCCTGTACCGTCTCCTTCCCCTTCCACCAGACGTCTCGAAACCTTCGGATAATTGTGCTCGCCGCGAACCTTCCAGAAATGGCGATCTTCCCTATATAAGGCCTTCAGTTGGCGAGTCAGTTGAGCCCTTGGCGGGCAGTTGTGAGGAGCGCCGAGGGAGGGACGGACCGGAAGACTGTGTACGTGCATCGGAGGAGTTGTGCGTAATTGCGAGTGCAGAGTGGACCTCTGACAGACGAACTGTTAAATCGTAATTGTGTGCGCTACGTAATTCTATGTAATCGGCAGGTGTTCCAACTGTTATACGGTGGAAATAAAGAACATTTTGGGTTTGTGCAATTGGATTTTTAATTTCACGAACACACAAAGCCTCAATATTAAGTCCTGATTCATTTTTTCCAATTCATACTGTATATCCTTAACTTAACTACTGCCGCTCGACTTGAGCAAGCCAGATCCAGTTTCCTTTCCCTCCCCTCTGCTGACTCGGGCTTCCAAAGAAACCTTTCCACAAAGCTACACAAATGACTTAGCAATATGCGTTAGGTAAGTTATAGCAATTAACTTTCTTTGCGCGCCACAGAAAACAATAAATATAATAAAACCTAATTGCTAAATCATTATTCCTGAAAAGCACTAGATTATATATTTCTTAAATATATTTCTGGCTTCTGTATGTAGTAACCAATCTTATGAAAAAGCCATAATTAAAGGGGTACAAGCAATTTGTTTGTGGCTTGTTTTGTTTGACATTAAATTGTAAAGCGTACTGTTGGAACCGCCAAATTGTACATTGATCGGAATTGTACATTCTCACATAAGTGACTCGTAATTGTAACTATTTAGATGTTGGTGATTGTTGTGACGTCACCCCCATTCCCGTGAATGTCTTTGGTACTTAATCCTGTTCAGACTCTTTTTCCCTTCGGCTACGAGCTTCCGTAGTGACAAGAGGTAAAATTGTAACAGCCAATAACCCAAAGGAACCGTAAGGTAACAAGTTTGTGTTGAGCTAATATGTGTGACATTCTTAATAATATATTCTTTATAGAGAATTACCTACAATAACTCAAACTTCTCCGGCAAGCATGAGTTACATCTAAATTATAGACCCACTGTGTCCAACCTCTCCGCGTGGTAACAAGTATTAATCCATGACCAGGTTGTGACAACAGAACATCTAATAAGTGTCCTGTAACCTCTGAGAGCAATAGACAAACACCACCTACGACCATGTTCTTATATAATTGCAATCTACCACTGCCTCTCTTAAATATTTATCACTAAATTCATTTAATGACTAAAATATTCTCAGCTTGATGCATTTACAAACATTTAATATGGTGTACCAGCACAACGATCTCTACCAATGAAAAGTCGTATCTCTCAGAATGCTGTATCCATATTACTGTGCTCATAATAGTTTTCCTCACAAAAGATTTAAGATAATTACATAGGAAGACTGTATATTCCAATATTAATTCCTCGCAACAAGTGATTTTAATCGAAACCGACAAATACAGCGTACTCACATGACGTGTCCTTCTCTTGGACAAACTATGATATATACATATTCCTTGGATGAGTTCATGTTCATCAAGATCAATAATAACTACTTAGCTAATGTTGCAGATCGAAGGGTATTAGAAATATTGTTGGCCTTAAGGAATAGTCAAATCTTGTAAGATCAATGTAATGTCATTATATTCTCTCTGTATGGCCTGGATATCTTAAACGAGGTTGTTGGCAAAACGCAATTGTTGTTGATTATAACGCCAGAAAATAAGCTATGTATGCCGGTAAATAAAAATAACATGTTGTAACACAAATGCGGAGCAAACTGCAACAATGCAAACAGATGAAAAATAATTTAAGTGACGCAACTACGAATAGATATCAAAATGCAGTACAGAAATTACAGTCATCGTTCAATAACAAAGGAAGAACCATTTTCAGTTACTGAAAAACTTGATTTCAAAGTCTTATTTTCTGTAAAGTAAAGTTAGTTATAGAAATGTGAACAGATTAAGCGTGTGGTATCGATGAGGCACCAAACAAGTTTGTCAGCAGAGGAGAAGGATGCAGAATAGTTTGTAAAAAGGTTAGGAAAGCTAATTTAAAAATATGATTTAACTGATGATGGATTGTATAACCTTGATGTAATTGATCTCTTTCACATTTACAATGATTACTTGCCAGGAACAATAGAAAAGCTCTTGGGGATAAACAATAGAGAATACGTCATAAACTGCGTGTTTCTAAAGCTCGTCATTGGTCAATCACAGATTGCATTACCTGCTCAATACTGCACTCAGAGGAAGGCTCGTCTAGACCCAGAAATATTCTCTGTAATTCCAAAGGACAATTGTATCAGCTGACTGAATATACCGAAGATAAAACTGCCACGAAAAGCTATCTTGACAAGGCTACCAGTTCTCCTACTGAACTGATGAGTTCTCTTTTATACCCAATGTGACAACGCTCTTTGAGCTCATGAACCAGGTACATCATTATAGACATGTACTTTTGTTACTTTGTTGTATGAATGTGATAATGACTCTATGGAGCATCTATTAAACGCGCGGGAAGCAATCCACTTATTTGACTTCATTGAAATGTTCCATAAACTTGTAGAATAAGTTGTTGGTAAGTGTTGAACGACGGAAACTGTGAGACAGACGACGTTTTAACAGATGAAATAAAGAAAAGCGTACTGAAAGGTGCTGAAAAAGGCATAGGATGACGCCTCATGAATGTCACTTTTCTAGTGCTGACATATTCCTGGATGCAACAATCTGAAACTTGAAGCGACTGTGCAATAAGGCGTGTCACCGTTGAGCACACACATTTCGACCACTAAACGTTCTGGACAAGCTTCATAGAGACACTAGAGTAAGTATAGACAAAGGCTAAGTATTCCCGAAAATGAAAGTACCTTGGAATTAACAATGAACAGTCCAAATATAGAACATATGGATACAATGTGAAGCACTTGATGCCATAGCCGGGATTTGAACACGGATCACCTGGTCTCCTTCTGGTTGTTATAACCATTGAGCTACCATGGCTAACGTGCCAGTATGACATTACTTCTTCAACTGACACGCATTATCCCACTTGCCATAGAGGCCGGGTTTCCCTCCAGGAGACCTCAAAAGTGAGATTTGTGGAGACTCATTCCACCAGTGCTCCATCTTCATCTCCTGCATCATCAGTGTCACCACATGCGGTGTTGCATGTAATAAAGTCGGCCATTAAACACTACACATTTAAGTACCTTAAGTCCCGACTTCATAGGCCCACCATTATTAGGTCTAATAATGGAAAAGAAATTGTCCTTACACACCAGTCAGTCTAAACGCAAGAGTTATACCAGCGAGAACTGCCGGCTATAAAACATTTTAGTCAGATGACAATGGCGGTGGTATACTTAAACAGGGAAAATTTTAAAATTGGCTAAAAGTATCTGAAATTTTATTTTGCAGAACATATAAAGTCGTCATCCTTACATGTTTATTTTAATACTCAATTATACAAACTAAATCAATCAACAGACCTGCATAAAGAAGCTTGTTGACAACTATAACTTAACTCAGGCTTTGAACATTATTTTTAATTCAGTCATTACAAAGGAATCACATTTAGGATATGGCCCTTTCTTATCTTCAATTAGCTGCTCTAGTTTTAAATTTACATTATGAAGATGACACCTACTTATTCTCATAATATAAATAAAAAGGTGGACAAATAAAGTAAAGCCCTACAAACAATATAAGCACAACCATTATTCTTTCATTTTGGAAGGTTTGATTTATTGCATTCTAATGGATTGAGGATACAATTTCAAAGTAACAAATATCCAGGAGCTTGCCCTTAACCAACATACTAGACCTGAATCATGTAATGTACCCTAGCTACATTTATACTTGGGAAACCAATATGAAAGACACAAGCTCTCTTCACACTCCAGTGACGCAACGCCACCTTAGACCAAAGCAATCTTAGAAATTCTTCCTGAAAATGTGTCAAGTGCAGTTCTTCTGCTGACTCACAATTGACTTTTGCTCGTAATTATTATAACTCAATTTATGGTTTTGCAAACCTGAAAGCTCTTATTCCAAACTCTGGTGTTGCTTCTTACTTTCATGAACTAAATGATGTCTTTTCAGATTTGACAAATCAGTAAAGCTCTTATTGCAAACTTTACATTGGTGTGGTTTCTTACCATCATGAATAAACTGATGCGTTTTCAAATGTGACAACCGAGTAAAGCCGTTATCACAAACTTTACATTCGTATGGCTTCTTACCATCATGAATTAAGTGGTGTGTTTTCAAATTTGACAACTGAGTAAAGCTCTTATCACAAACTCCACATTGGTGTGGCTTCTTACCTTCATGAATTAAATTATGTCTTCTCAAATTTGACAACTGAGTAAAGCTCTTATCACAAACTTTACATTCAAGTGACTTCTTACCATCATGAACTAAATGATGTCTTCTCAGATTTGACGAATCAGTAAAGCTTTTATGGCAAACTTTACATTGGTGTGGCTTCTTACCATCATGAATAAGCTGATGTGTTTTCAAATGTGACAACTGAGTAAAGGTCTTATCACAAACTCCACATTGGTGTGCCTTCTTGCCTTCATGAATTAACTGATGTTTTTTCAAAATTGACAACTGAGTAAAGTTTGATCACATACTTTAAAATTGTGTAGTTTCTTGCCTTCATGAAACAGAATATTTACTTTCAAATCTGAGAGATGAGTAAACGTCTTCTCACAAACACCACACTGTTGTGGACTTTTACCCACATGACCCAAAGCTTTGTGTTTCAAATATAAAGACTTTGTGTGCATATCACCCTCATTACTGTATTTACCATATTTTTCAAGGTGAACACTTCCCTTTGCATGTAGGATTTCTGTAACATCACTGTTTTGAGATTTAAATTCTAAATGATCCTTTCTGTCATATAAGCTTGTGTCTCCTGCTTGAACTTCAGCAGAGATCAATTGGGATTGGCCAATAAGAGAACCATCAACTGTTTCTTGGAAAAATCTGGAAACAGAATATCAGTACATTCACAAAATCAAGTGACAGCTCTAGTTAAATAGATTCATGGTTCAGTACTATATCATCCTGAGCCCCACGGTACGTCATCATATACTGTAACTTGTATAAATTGTCCAGCAGATGGCAGATCAGAGCAATGGGTCTCTGCTAATTCAATAGGAGCTGCTTATACCTAGGTACCATTTCTCAAGTTTGGTAATTCATTTCACTCCTAACTGGGTTGTGTGAACCACTTGTTACTAAGTGACAACACACTGCAGCAGGACATATACTACCTGCAAGCTAAGTGCAAATTAAGACTTTACAGCAGTGAGTTTCTGTTTGAATAATGTACTTCTTATATCATTGATATTAAAAGAAAAGTTATATCTCAAATACATGCACTATTTGAGAATTCATAAGAATTCATTCTTTTCCATGAAGTCCAGCATTCTGTACTTCGGTACTCAGTTAATACAATCCAATTGGTATAAGTTAAGACAAACATTTCTGACCACCAAAAACGTTATGTTCATGTATCTGCATTTAACAAATGATTTTATTAACTGAGAAATATCACTTAAAAGTGCTTGGCAATATGGATGATTCTGAAGATATTTTTTCTAATGGAGATGGGGATTGAGAAAAGGGAAATACCAGCAACACAGTAGATAACAATCCTATTGCCAATGATGTAGATGAAGGCTAACGTGAGCGATCCAGTGGTTATTCTGATGAGGTATGCTTTCTGATTACTAAATTATCTATATAATGCACATTTTCCTGCATTTGCCCTAGATAAAATGATAGTTTCAGTTTATGAAGGTTGCAGGATGAAGCAGTATTTTCCTAACAAACCTAATCCAGTCAGTCTAAAGGCTTTTGTTGCAGCAATTTCGAACTGTATTGTTAGATTTTAAATTGTATCAGGGGAAGACAATATGCCTGAATATTAGTGCACAAAGTTTTGGTTTGGGTGAAGTGGCAGTGGTTAAGAAAGCAGAAGGTCTCACTCCAGGACACTATTTATTACAGTCAGGAATTTACAAGTAAAAGGCTAAAGAATGTGCTTCTCAGGAGAGGACTTAGTTTAACTGGCACAATAGAGAAGAACAGATTACCAAAGGAAGAATGATGAAGAATTAGACAAAGAAGGTAGAGGTTCTTCAGACATGCTTGTTCACTACGACAGCAATGTGTATATTGTAAAATGCGTAAATAGAAAGAGCATTACGATGATGTCATCCAACTATGCACTAAAACATATGGATAAGGCATACCTTCACAAGATATTTAAACCATTCAATAGAGAAAAATAGTGCACAGAGAAAAATATGAAGACTTTCCTCACAGTGAACAAAAAAGCAAGTGAGATATAAGACAATTAAACCTAGGGAGAATAGAAAAAGAAAGAAGTAATATGAATTACAATTCAGGTTATGATATTGTGTTAGTGTTATTATTAACATTGTTTTAGTCTGTGGCACAAAATATCAGCAAACTAAATAACAAAATCTATGCCACAGCAGTTAAGTATACATTTACATATGTGCATAATTAGTTTTACTGTATATCCATTTGTATCAGTTCAAGAGATCAATGAGACATGTGATAAAACATAAATATGAGAGTTATATATGAACAAAATTAAAGAAAATACAAAAGGTAGAAAGCTCGTAACAAAAAAGTGTGAAATCTTACCTTGAGGATTTTACTGCAGGAAGGTCGACATCCTGCAACAGAATAATTCAAATGGATAGTTTCACAGAATTATCTAACATCAATGTGGGATGTAACATGGCTAAAACATGTGTGGACACAAACATTTTATATTTTATCATATAAAGAGGTGTAAGAAAACCAAGACAGAGAGAAAGTATTTAAGTGATTTAGAAAACTCAGAACTAGCAAAATAAATGTTTAATAGATCACAATATACTACTAAATGGTCAAGCATTAAGGAAACTTAATACAGAAACTTATGAGAAAACAGGAGAAGGAATTGCATGAATAACATTTTAGTACTGGACATAAATCATGTAACTGGTGGACTACTCAATACAAATTGTATCAACATTAATGATAAAACAAAGTACATACAAATGGCTTTCAGTATAGAGATCTACTCAACAACACAAGTGCACATGGACATACTTAAATACAATTATTACATTATATTTATAATGCAGCGATTAGAAGAATCGTCCACCTGTCCGTCAATCTCTGCTGGCAGGCTTTATTAAGCCTGAATAATATTGGTTCATTTGCACCTTTAAACTGCAGCCACGAAAATTCATCTCTAGGTAGTTGTAAGGTATTGCTTTTGTTTTGGTTTAAATAGGAAGTAGGTTACAGGGTGCGAGTTACCCCGCTAAGCTATTTTTGTAGAACAGAATACCCATTACACCTTGATGTAAATAAGTTTCTTCCTGCCGATAAGTAGACTTAAAGGTCAGCGCTATCTGATCGGGGATTGCTGTAGCTCAGCTTTAGCTGCTGTCATGAATTGCTCCTTTGTTGTATTGGGTGCCCGCATTCCATATCGGGTACTCAGTGAAGCCTGAAGACAATTTCCAACTGTCTTTTCATCTGGCTTGTTTCCTGAGAAAAACTTGAACATTTTTTTCCAGGAAAGTTTCGGGCCTTATTTTGCATAATTCAAGTAACTGGACATTGAAATGGACAACCAAACTCACAGCCACTTGAATGTGAGGCAGACACACTACCACACACTACAGAGGTGACAGATTGCTCCCTATATCGCAGTGCATTCAAGTGTAAACATAAGGGTTAAGGACACTGTAGCTGCATGTTCAGTCCATCTTGGAAAGATTTGCAAACATTGGCATATATATAAAGTGAAATGCATTGTTACACAAACCACATAACATAGTGAACTGCTAGGGCACATTATATTCATTTGCCTATTTAGTTGTTAAGTTAGCATGTATGGACCAATCAATGATAATATCTTACACTGATGTGGTGTCCATGTATGTAACTTTATAGTGCAAAGCCCTCTTCATGATCCAAGTATACAAGAAAGAAATCAATTTTCTGATCATCATGTGGGTGGAAAATAGCCTGATATATTTCTATACCCTTAAGAGCTGGTATTAGTACAATGTATTGTAACGATAAATGTGACACTTCGATTACATGGGTCATTTATAAGTAGCCCATTGTCCACTTGTTGTTTAGGGTAGGTCACTTTCAGCTTACTGAGCCTGTTTCATATGTAGAATGAGTCAAATATCCAATAGACTTCTTGATAACTTACCTTAGGATTATCACAAACTGATGAAGTTTCTGTTTCCAGCCACCAAGGTTCTTCTTTAATTTCTATTTTGTTATACATTTCATGATCACTATCATATTTCTTATCCATCATTTCAGGATTCTCTGGAAGAAATTCTCCCTCATGCTGTTCAACTTCATTGGATTTATCCATCTCGCAGTAGTTGCTCCATATCGCTGTTTCAGTCTTAATCTGTTTTTCAAGTTCTTTGATAAAAGAAGTCTCTGATTTAATTTCTGTTTTGACTGTCATGTCACAATCAGTATCCAGAAGTACAGTATCAGTACTTATCTCCCTAGAAACAACCTTCTGAAAGAAGTCTCTCTCATTCTGTGAGGTTATTTCATCTGTGAGTGGATCCTCTTCTTTGATTTCTATTTTCTCATCCATTTCAAATAACTGTCGAATCAGATGTAGATCTTATTTTCAGAAACAAATCTGTAAAGAAAGAAACATATATATACTACAAAATATTGTTGCGTATAAGGTCTGAACAAGATTTGGGAAATATTTTAATTATTGGAGGTTCACATTTCATTTCGTGGTAAGCTCCAGGATTTAGCAGGAATTATCAAGTTGAGACAGGTTGGATGACTCAGTGATCAGAGTAAGCAGTGGTACTGACCTGCCAGCTCATATGTGTTCTGTTAAATTGACAGAAAAATTAAGAGTCATTCTTGGTTTGCACATGATTGCAACATCGGATGTAAACGCTCTGTGAAGAACCGCTGAGTCGTATGATAATAATCAGACTATTTTTATATCATGTGCAAGCTATCTGTTATTTGTTTACAGTATTTTAATTTCCATCAATTAACTGAAATACCTAAACTTATTAAAAATGTGCCCTGAATTAATATTTAGTACAGGGTCTTCGGAACATGGCGTCTGCGTCACCGTGGCTCTACCCTCTACGATCTTCCGAGGTGAAGTCGTACTCCTGCAGCCTCTGGACCCAACATGCTGTCTGGCCTTCCAGGTTCTTAAAGCTCAATAGCCAGGTTAGGGCGGAATGGTCAGTCTTCAGGTGAAATGGCTGACCGTACATGTACTTGTGGAAGTGCTCCAAGGTCTTTACTACCGCCAGTAAACCTCATCGGGTGATGCAGTAGTTCTTCTCTGTCTTGGATAGCGTCTTGCTGTAGTAGGTTATCACCCGCTCAGGGCCGTCCTGGATCTGCGGTAGGACACCTCCAATGCAATGGTCGCTGGCGTCGGTGTCCACAATGAAGGCGCCACCCAGTTGTGGGAAACGCAAAACTGGAGCACTGCACAGGGTCTCCTTTAGGTGCTGGGAAGCGTTTTCGGCATCCTCCATCTACACATAAGGCCGGTGTTCCTCTGTCAGGCGGTTAGGGGTTTGGCGATGTTAGAGAAGCCCTTATGAAGCGGCGGTAATAACTGCACAGCCCCAGGAAACTGCGCAACTCTTTATCCTTTGGGCGAGGCCAATCTCTCACAGCCTGTGTCTTCTCCGGGTCTGTGGCCACTCCGGTTGCTGAGACTATGTGGCCCAGGTAGTTCACTTCCTTGCGAAAGAGCTAGCACTTCTTCGCGTTCAGCTTCAAGTTGGTCGCCTATAGTCTCTGTAGCACCTTACTCAGATTCTCGAGGTGATTTTCAAAAGTCTTCCCGACGATGATGATTTCGTCCAGGTATAGCAGGCAGGCATCGTAAGTCAGCCCTCTCATCACTGACTCCATGAGGCGTTGGAAGGTAGCTGGTGCGTTACAGAGGCCAAAGGGCATAACCGTGAACTGCCAGAGCCCTTGGCAGAATAAGAACAGTGCACACTTAATTCCTGCACCTGAGATTTTGTCCAGGTTAGATCCATCTGTGTAGATATGTAACCATTCTTCAGTTGGGTATCTATTGTTCACAGTTTCTAATGCTAGTGCTTATAGTACAGGTTTGGAAGTTTCAGATTTAGTAACTATTTCTTCTAAATCTAATTGAATATTAATTGGTTCAAAAGTCAGTGGGCTTTCTTTGATTAAAATGTTTTCTTTAGAATTAGGAAGATTTAGATCTGTTTTTAATTCCATAACTTTGTGTAGGAAACTTGTTTGTGTTTTCAACTTGATTGGTTGTAGTAGTCTTTTCTCCAATTTTTTTGTTTTTAACCGCAATATTTTTTCAAGCTGCAATAGTGCCTGTTCCTCTAAAGTAAGATGTATTGGATAGTTGCGAGTTAATGCTTGCATTGCCGTGATTGGAGTTATTTTGCTGCACCGGTTATTAGTCGCAGGGCCTGATTTTGGCATACTTCTAGGTGATTTCTGTTAGAACTGTTTGCTGTAATTATTACCTCTGCATTATAAAGAAGTATTGGCTTGATGAATGTTTTGTATGTGGTGTTCCTTGTCTCCTGACTACTGCCCCACTTGACTCCAGCTATTCTTTTCAAAATTGAAAACTTTTTTGTTGATTTGTTTACGATTGCTTCAATATGATGTCTCCAAGATAATTTTGATCAAAAATTGTTCCTAAATATTTTGTTTCATGCTTGTTTGAGGTTTGTTTTTTTGAACTGCCGATTTAGTTTAGGGATTCTATTTTTTAAGCTAAATATTTGGAATTTTGTTTTATCAGTATTTATTTTCATCAACTTGTTGTCAGTCTACTTTTCCAATAGTATCAGATCCTTTTCCATTGAAGTTTTGGATTTCTGTATTTGTGGGGAAGATGTTCACATGATCATGTCATCTGCAAAAAGAACTGTCTTCATTTCTGTGATTGATACAGCCGCAGGAAGATCATTGACGTAGATGTCGAACAAGGTTGTACTCAGTACTGCACTTTGTGGCAGATCCATTTTTATTTGTCGGAATTTGGATGTATTGTCAATGTATTTTGTAGCACAGAAATGTTGAGAGAGAAACTGAGTGATCCAATTTAATATGTTATCTTGAATGCCAAGCCTTGAAAGTTCCGCAAGAAGTTTATGTCTGCATACTGAATCGTATGCTTTTTCAAAATCAATGAAAACAAAATTTTAAATTTAGCATGGCTTAAATTGATTCATTAATTTTGGTCAGTATGTAATGCATTTTTCATAAAATAGGGACTTCAAGTTTTGTTTGTACTGATCTAAGGAGAAGATTTCTATTTCAAATGGGGCTCTTTCTTTAAATGAAGTTGATTCAATAAATTGTTTGAAAGATTTATTGTTTTTCTTTCTGTTTAAAACGTCTATTGTATTGTGAGTAATATTTGCAGAGAATCCTATATCTAATGATGTCTTCCGCAATACACTGAATAAAATATCTGTTATATCAGAAATGTCTTTAAAAACTAGAGACAAGAAGACAAATTCAAAGATACTAAACTCATTTAAGAACTGCTCAGCCTGACAAATACTTGTTGAATCATCAGTTCTCATTGTATGTTCAAATACCCATATCATTCCGTCCCATTCTTCTACTATTACCTTTAAGGTCTCAGAAACCAAGGACCACCTGGTGTCTGATCTTGTAGGTATACGCCTTCCAATCTCGGTACCAGCAACATAAGACCATTGGCTAGAATGGGAGGAGAAACCTGGTATCCCACTCATGTTTTAAAAAAATGTGGAATTTCTGTATTCTATTACAGCTTTGTTGCTGAACTAGTGTACATCTATGAGCAAAACCCTGAACGAAAGATTGCTTAGGGTGCTATGCCTTTCACTTTCTTTGGTGACCATCTAAATGCCCAGCCATAACAGCAGCTCCATCATAGCACTGTCTCACAAGTTTAGATTATAATGAAGCTCTGATAATGAATCATCAAGTGCATGAAAAAATACGTCTGAAGTACGACCTTCACTAACATCACAGAGGCCCAGAAATCTTTCGACATTTCCACATGAATTGACATATCGCAAAATTACAGAGCATTGTGATTTTTGTGAACCTAGAAAAATTCTCTTTAATTTCATCATTAATAGAGCCTCCTATATAATCAGATATGCACTTTGTAATTTCAGTTCGTGTTGTGTATTGTTTTTGAATGCTCTGCAAAACTGTTTATTATGCTGCAATGGTGGTTTTAAAATTCGATGGGGCTTCCCGCTATGTATGAATCCAAAAGTTCCTTAAAGTTATCTTTATGTAAAGACTCCTCACTTTCATTATGTCCACGAAATGCCAGTTCTTGTCTACTTAAAAATAAAGCAGCCTTAATGGGATATTGCATGAAAAGTCTGTTAAGCTTAACATTCTCATTGAATTTTACAATATATAGACGTGAGGTTTCCTGAAGGCTGGCTGTAAATTTTTTAGTGTTTTTTACAGCTTCATCAAAGTCACACAATCAGTAATTTAAACCTAATCCAGCATTAAATGTACAAATTTCAGTTCCTAGTGGTTCACTGTGGATCACTATGTTCTGAAAGTCTTGGTCAGTGATTTACTTATTTTGAGGTCAAAGCACTTAGTACAAAAGTGAATCGAGAAGATATTGACACATTGCTTCACTCACACTGTTTATTCACAGGACATGTTTCAAGAGCTCTTGCTCTTATCCTCAGCTGATACTCGATTAGTGCAAGTTGTAGTGGTTTCTTCTTTCTCCGTATTGTCAATAGATGGCGTGATGTACTTGTCAAAGATGTCCGGTGGTGGAGTTTCAAAATTCATGACTCTATGACGATTTTTGTTAATGAAGATTTTTTCCCATACGGAAAGGTCTATGGGGTGCTTAACGTATTTTATTAGAGATGTTTCCAAATTGATGTCATGTCTAGTATTCAAAAAATGAAAAGCCACTGCTGATTTTTCTGTTTCACCATTTTTAATGTTTCTCATATGTTCTTTAGTTCTGATGTTAATATTTCTTTTTGTTTTTCCTATATAAATTTTAGGGCAAGTTTCACATTTGATCTCATAGATTCCTGGTTTTTCTTTGGTAGTGATTGAATTTTTGGGAGGGCCTTTTAACAAATTTCTGATATTAAACCTATTTTGAGGTGCAAGAGTTATGTTGTGTTTTGAGAAGATTTTTTGGAATTTGTTATAGGCTGATGGGTGGAAGGTGAATTTTTTAAAAAGTTTTTTCTCTTTTTCTCCTGTAGGTTCTAGGGTGGTGGTTTCTTTTACTTTCTTAGCTTTGTTGAGTCTGTTAACAGTTTTGTCTATTAAATTTGAGTTGAAACCGTTGGATATAGCTACTTTTTTTATGTGTAGGTATTCTTCTTGATAATCTTCTCTGTTTAGTGGAAAGTTGATCATCCGAAAGATTAAACTGTTGAAAATGGCATGTTGGTGTTGTTTTGGGTTGAAACTGTTGTTCTTAATGTAATTATCTGTGTGTGTCGGTTTCCTGTAGATACCAAAAGTGAGTTTGTTGTACATTTTTTTGATTTTGATGTCCAAAAAGGGGAGCACACCATCCTCTTCTGTTTCCAATGTAAATTTTATAGCTGGATTTTGTATATTCAAAAGTTTAAGACCATCTTGTATGAGTTTTTTAGGTACTATTGCAAAAATGTCGTCAACATAGCGATACCACACTTTGAAATAATTTGGAAAAGCTTTTGTGATATGTGTTTCAAAAGCACTCATGAATAAATCTGCCAAGAAGGGAGACAATGGGTTGCCCATAGCTAGGCCCGTTTTTTGTTTATAGATTTGTCCATTAAAGCTGAAAAAATTTTGATTGATACAAATTTCTGTAAGTTGTGAAAGTTCTTCTATTTCTTCAGGTGTTATTTGTATTGATTCCAGCCATTTTTTGAGAAGTGGAATAAGCTCATTGGTAGGTATACTTGGATATAAAGAAATGACGTCAAAGGAAACTAAAGCATCTGTAGAGTTGATCTTTGTGTCCTTCAGGAGATTTAACAATTCAAACGAGTTTTTGATACTTAAATTTTCAAATTTTGTGAAGCATCTGAAGATTTGAACCAGCCATTTTGATAGTTGGTAAGTGGGTGCATCAATGTTATTAATTATTGGTCTGAGGGTAATTTCAGGTTTATGTATTTTGGGTAAACCATATATGTATGGTGTTTTTGGACTGTCTATTTTGTTGTTCAATTTATCTCTTTTAGTCATGATTTTACTGTTTTTAATTGCTAATTCCACAGATTTGCATGCTTTCTTTAATGGATTGTTTTCTAGTTTAACAAATTCTTTTCCGTTTAAAAGGTTGTCCTGTTTTGTCGTGTGAATAAACAGGTGAGTGAAGCAATGTGTCAATATATTCTCGATTCAATTTTGTACTAGTTTGTGCTTCACTGTCCCTACGCTTCTTTCAAGTTTATACTTCAAAGCACTTAGCTAAACACAATGGCTTGTTGGCAAATGAAATGGGAAAATTTACCATATTTATCAGTTTGTAAGTATTATATGCACGTGATAAGAAGAATGATTGGGTACCAAGTCCTCATTCGGTAAGTTCCGTTTAACTCTGTACACATAGATGTCAACTTTGAAATTTGGAATGTGCTATACGCTGACATCTAGTGGCTAATATGCTAAGCTTTATCATGTCCCTCATATTTCGTTTTGATCAATTTCGAGGTTAATTAGCTAACCAGTTTACAACAATCGTATGCTAGAATTAGAATTTAAGTTCGTCCTTGGCAACATATACATGTTATGAGACACATCTAAATGTATAAATACAGTTTATATATAAAGTCAAATTGATTACATACAATATACAAAGTAAGCAGCTTCTCTATGGTTTCATATTTACTACAGGAAATGTCATAATATAAATATTACTGGTTTGTGAAGGTACTATGCTCCCAGTGCTCATTTACAAGGTTATAGTTCTATACATCAGCATTTACTTGAACATGATTTATATTTGTATGGAAATTTGTGGACGTTATGGCTCTCGAAAAGGGACACATTATTATTTGTCTACCTCCATATTACTGAGATCTGAATGCAATTGAGCTGGCGTGAGCAACACTAAGGAATGTTTTCAGAGAATGCAATGTTACTTGTAATATCTTCACTTACCTTACACACTCTTTTGCTGAATTGTGTCTTTCAAGGTTGACCACACTGCAGAAACAAATGAGCATTAGCTATCACTTCTTCCCCTCTGCCCGCACCACACCGTAAATCCACTGCTCAACTTATCTTGTGTGTACTATACATAAGACAAGACACTGTTACCAACAAAGTTAAAATAATATGTATTTAAAAGATATTAATATTACACGAGTAACTGTGTATGCGGAAACTGTTAGCAGTTGAGAAACCGGCAAACTGAAGCCATGAAGTAGGTAAACCATGCTATATGTAGAAAATTGGACATACAGGGTTTAGAATGACAAAATAAGAACATGAATTGCAGGGAAATCAAATAAAAGTACTGGGTAATGGTTGATTTTAACGGCATACAGTTATGTTGTTAAGGAGTAACGTCTCGGAAACAAGTGGTTGCTTTGAAATATATGAATACCAAGAAAAGTTTCCAACACATTTTTTATTACTGATTATAAACTTGTGATACTGTAACAGAAATCCTGCATAGTAAGCATAATTCCTGAATACAGGGAAACGTTTAACTAGGAAAGAAATTTACCATTCTGAAACCTTTGTGCTACAATTCCTTTTAGCTTTTAAATAATAATAACTAATAATAAACTGCAAATCCCAAAAACAACGATGATAATAATCACTACCAATTTTCTATCATTGTTATCGCGTAACTGTCGAGACTAGTGTAGGTAAGCAACGATCCACTGCCACAGTTTCCTCACCTCAATATCTCTATTAATGGCTATTACTGCATCGCAAGTTTACTTACGTAGTGTTGGTATTTTCCGCGATATCGTGCTTTGGATGTTGGCAACGCTCGAGCCATGAAGTCACGCCCGCCATATTGCTACGCCGTTAAAGTACACCTTTACCAAGTAAAGTTATATCACGTCTGGGAAAACAAGATATTCTACATTTGTTAACTTTCGCACATCCTCTAAAAACTTGTTAAATACGAGAGTAGCTGTTGTACCTGACCTTCATCGACGTAATCCATGTGGCCCTGACCATTACAACTCTACCAGAGACGGCAATGCGTACAGAGTTAAATACGTCACAATGCTTTACGCTACATTGGAAAGACAAATTTAATTTAAAATACTGAGATTTCATTCTTCCAACATTAACTTAAACATGGACATGTCAGAAGAAACTTGTTCTAACAAGATTTGTGAAACTCAGGACAATGAGGCTAACACAATCAGTTTGTTCCGCTCAATTTTTCACTTCATACACAAAACAACTTCAACTAATCAACATAAATTATTATAACTACCACCACCATACATCAAAACAAGCCTATTTTATCACAACACCAAACATTTAACAACAGTGGTTATTCTAACCTCAAATAGAACTTTGGAGGCAGATCCCTCAGCCAAAAACATTACAAATTTGAATGGCCGTACTTATTGATGCGTATTACCTCACACTATTGATATTTCCCACAGATCTACTTTCTTCTTCTTTACTGAGTGTAGCTTACTTTGTTGTGTTAAATTATCATTGCGAAAGCAGTTTACCCTGATGTACACTGACTAAATTAAAACAAGTGCCGGCTTGATTACTGAAGTTAAATTTGTAGGTTTATGTGCTAACAATGCTAACTGCAATTTTGGAGGAGTAGTAAGTAAAGATAAAAACAACGTTTACACTAATAGAAATTAAATTGTTATTTCACACCAGCCGTGTGTAGGCCTAATTCTGTACAGGATGAGTCAGGCTAAAAAGTACAATGCCATAGCCGGGATTTGACTTACGTATTGTAAGTTTACAATTCCGACATTCACTGAAACATGCAAATGCTAAAGTTATGATCCGAGGAAATTTGTTCTAACGAGATTTTTTAAACTAATTAAAGACAATTACATAAGACAATAAGTAATTATTCTAACCTGAACCAGAACTTCGGATTCAGACCACACAGCCAAGATTTATACTTATTTTCTTCTTGATTTACAGCAATATGTAATCACGCGGTCAGTTTGATCATTTCACGGCCTTGTAAATTACATAGTCAACGACCTCTGGTGAAGAAGCCTAGCCCGAAGAGTTGTACCTAGAGTTGTGAGCTAACCTTATCATAAAATAAGGTTCTACTAGCAGAAATAGCTGTGGGAGGATTAACAGATATAGCTTCTTGTATATTGACAGGTATGATATTTGTTTGTTCATTCGTTGGATAACAGCCGTGAGCAAAGCTCAGGAATATTGTACACGTTACACATTTATGGTGAAATAGTACTTTCAACATATTAGAATTTAGCTTCTTATTTGGTATCCAAAGTGCATTAGCAGCTGCAAGATCCTACATATGAGGATTACACAGTGTAATTTTTCTTTCAAAGTTCATCTGTTTTAAGGCGCGTACGTGGATTGTAGGATTCCAAAGTGAAAACATTTACACCGAAGGTAATTTGTTAATCTTACTAGCTTTCATTTTTGGACTCCATTCTTTGTTTTACTAGATTTGCACTAGATGAGTGTAGTATGGTGGGGATAATTGTTAAATGTTGCTGGTTGCTTCAGACTTAATCTGGGAAGTGGCAGTCGTGAATTCCGAGGGTTTGCACGTTAATATTACATTGGAGAAACTAGCTTCTGTGCGATCATTACTGACGTCACAAAACCGTACAAATCTTTCTTCAACTCGTCCCTCTGGTGTGACGAAACGAAGAACAGTTGGTAGTTGAGATTTATCTGATACATCAGTGGTTTCGTCTATGTTGACTGATACAAAACTCGTCTCTTTCACTTCTTTCTTTAGTTTCATTAATTAAAACAACAGAAATTCACTCAATAATGTCATTTTCAATCACATTTGACGTTCCTGAAAATAAAATTTAGTCCGAAATTGTTCCTCTAACTTCTGATTTGTTTGAACAGTTAGGTGTAAGAATTCTACGTAGTTATCTTTGTTATCCGAATTTCCGAACTCGTTATAACCCTAAATGGGAGTTCTTGCTCAGCTAAATAACAAGCAACACTTATCAATCCCCATTACATATTTATTTTTAAATCTTTACCAATTTTTTCATCTGAGTTCTTAAATGTGTCACTCAAAGAAGTGTCAATTCTTGTTTTTCCAAATTTAACTAACATTATAGTGGAAGGAATATTAGTTTATGAATTTCCATTTTGAATTCTCAAGATATTCATGTTGCTGATGCCATCTATCGTCCATGTATTCTTTTCATTAGACAAAACCAGACATGGCCAACAAAATAGTTTCAATAATTTGTCACTACCACTCAGCCATGGAAACTCGTTATACCAACAGATTCTAAAATGTCTAAAAATGTCTGCGTGATTTAGTTTTTAAAGTTGTAAGTGCCAAAGTACGCCTTACTGTTGAAATTATATGACATTTTCACCAAAAAAATGCAAAATCAAGGACGAATTTTAAAGACCTTAGATCACACAATCACAATCACTTTTACACACAAATTATGATGCCGTTCTTCTTATTGTACTTTTAACATTAATTCATTCACAATGTTATTGTTATAATGAAGAATTAACACTGAAACTCAAGTTTGGCCTTTTCACTGCAGTCATAACTATCGTGCTATAAAGAAGTAACAGAAGTCTCTTCCCACACAAATCTGTAAGCTCTGAGTTTGCTGGTGAGTGCCATTGGCAAAATAGCGAGCTATTTAGAACTGCAGCATGCTAAATGACTGGCCTCAGGGAATCTGTCACAAATTAACGCAATTGAACTCTGAAAGTGAAATTGCTTGGACTTTCCATTATTCTTTGAACAAAAAGTAATATGAAATTTGGATATACATTAATCAGCTGGCAGCAGAGGTAACATTAACGCCACGTTACTTTAAGTGTAATAAATGTGTAAAATGTCATGTCATTGGTATTTTCCATTTCTAATGTCAACAATGTCCACTGTGTTGTTTGATTATTTGTCAGATCCCACTGAGAGCAAAGCTGAGAGATACTAAACATGTCTTACATTTATTGTACATGCATCAGTAATATATCACCACCACAAGTACACTGGTACAAATAACTTTGTTTTTGTTTTAATCTTAATTTATGAAATAACACTGAAAACTTGGTAATCTCCAAAATATTAAAAGCAGAAGCATTATTTACAGTGAAGTATTCTTCATATTTAAGTTTGAATTTATGAGTCACTATGTTTACACTCAGTCTTCACTTACTTGTTGTTGTATAATCGAAACGTTTTCAAGATCATTCGATCTCATCATCAGCTGTTTGGTGACTAAATGAACCTCCCTCTTCTTCCACTGCTACGGAGCTCCGATCACTCTGCCATCTGGTGTTAGTGGCACTAAGTTTTAATACTTCATTTAATGCCGGGATTTCAAAATTTATAACTTTATCACAGTTTTTGTTTATGAAAATTTTTTCCCAAATATCCAATTCTATGGGTGTACTTAAAGATTTTAACAGTTTAATGTTGTGGCCAATGTTGTGGTTTTCTGTCCAAAAATGGTGTGAAACTGCAGATTTTTCTGTTTGTTTCAACTTAATGTTCCTCTGGTGTTCTTTTTGCCTTGTTAACATGTTTCTCTTAGTTTTTCCTATGTAGCTTTTTTCACAGGTTTCACAATTAATCTGATAAATTCCTGATTTCAAATTGTTGGGGATTGTATTTTTCAGTGGTTTATTTAGCAGGTTCCTCAGACTGAATTTGTTTTGGGGTGCTAGTTTTAAGTTTAGTCTTTTGAAGATTCGTTCAAATTTTCTAAAAGCCCATGGATGGTAGGTGAATTTTCTATATTGCCAATTTGTGTTATTAAGTGGTGTGAGAGTGGTATTTTTTGATCTTATCTTCAGTTTTTCTTTCCTCTTCATCATATTCCTTATGATGGCTGGGTTGAATCCATTTAATACCGCTATGTCTTTTATGTGTTGTTGTTCTTTCAAAAATTCATCCTTACTCAGTGGGACGTTGTATAGCTGGTGAATTAGACTTCTAAAGGCAGCTAGTTGATATGAAACTGGGTTGTATTCATTTTTCTTTATGTAATTATCTATGTGTGTGGGCTTCCTGTATATTCCAAAATCTACACCATGATGATTTCTAGTTATCTTGAGGTCCAGAAAGGGTAGGGGGTTGTCTCTTTCTACTTCCATAGTAAATTGGATGTGATTATCTTGCAAGTTTATTAATTTTACAGAATCTTCTCTAAGTTTTTCTGGAATGATAGCAAAAATATCATCAACATATCTCTGCCAAAATTTATAAATCTGTGGGAAGGCCTTTACTATGTGTGTTTCAAAATAGCTCATATATAGGTCTGCTAAAATAGGCGAAAGTGGGCTCCCCATTGCTAAACCTTTTGATTGTCTATAGAATTTTTGGTTAAACATGAAGTAATTATTCCTTATGCATAAATCTGTAAGATTGATAATATCATCTATTTCCCTGGGGTCCGTTGTAGTCTGGGTTAGCCATTTTTTGAGGAATGTAGGTATTTCTTCTACTGGAATGCTTGTAAAAAGTGCCTTAACGTCAAAAGAAACAAGTATGTGATTTTCCGGGATGTTGTATTTCTGTAGGTGGTTTATCAATTCCAAGGAGTTTTTTATTCCCAAACTTTGAAATTTGTCATATGATTTTAATTTTCTTACTAACCATTTTGCTATGTGGTATGTAGGTGAATTGATGTCATTGATGATGGGCCTCATGCTGTTGTCTTGTTTGTGGATTTTTGGCAGACAGTACAACCTTGGTAGTGTGGGGTTGGACGATTTTAAGTTGTATTTTTCAGATGTACTTAATGTTTTTGTAATTGATAAGGCTTTATTAACAGAGGTGATACTTTTGGATAATGGATTTTTTGGAATTTTTTCATATTTTGGACTTTCTAACATAAGGTTTACTCTCTGAATATAGTCTTCTGACTCATAAATTCAAACTTAAATCTCCAAAATGTTACATATTAACTCAGAACATACATTACAGTAAGTCAATAATAATGTCAAACTTAAAATCATGGTTGCATGCAATCTGACTTGTGCATTACAAATTTAATTGCTAAAAGGAATATTAAAGACTTTCTCCAGATCGTGTGCAGGGTGAGTATTTAGAATAATTTTAAAACTTTGGTGATGATAGAGTCAACCTGAAATATTCAATGCCACAGCTGGGATTTGAACCATGGATCTCCTGTTGTCCGCCCAGTCGTTCTTACCCATTGAGTTATAATGGCGAACATTAAGTTCTCCAATTGGCTCATATATTTTCCTGGTAAACCACTATGGGCCGTCATATTTGAGATACACTGTTTGTGGCAACTTACTGTTGTAAGTACTTTAGTCCCAGGCTTCATCGTTAGGCTCTTATTATTTAAGCTAATTGATGGGAATTAATCATTTTTCTCTCTAGCCATGGAGATCCATGGTTCAAGTCCTGGCCATGGCATTGAATTTTTCAAGTTGACTCTATTTAAACCCTTAGCATATATATACTAGTGAGAACAAATTATTAATTTCCATTATTTAACTTAAATAACTTCAGTGAAGAATGTAGGATCAACTGGTATGACGGTTAATATAAATTTTTATTGTAGAATTGTAATATTTGGAACAATTTCAAGTTGTGTGCTGGTCTTACACAGATTGCCTTAATTCGTAATTCTGTGGTCCTGTTCAGCACGCGCTGATGTCAAGTTATAATAATTATCTATAAGTTAGCTTAGTAGAGAATGTATGTACTCATCAGCAGGAGTAAGAGTTGTCCGTGTTTTAAATATAGGCCTCCAGGAATGATGGGCCCAACACCACAAGTAATACCTACAACACATCTGGTAATATGAAAACTTGTCAGCTGTGTGCTGAATTAAAGCTGAAGATCATTCCGTTTCCCAACATGGAGTAAAAGTAGGCACACTACGCTACTCTTAAGGCAGTTTAATTAAGCAGATTAAGTGGTGGTGATTTGCGATAACGTTACTTACCAGAGCTCTTTTAGCCATCGTCTTTGAGAAGGTTTATCAAGGTTTCCTGTTTTCTGTAATGGTATTCTCAACACTTCATTAACCTTCAACATCTTACTGGGTCCTGTAACTGCAAATTTAGTTTGAGTTAGTGTGTGTACATCAGCAGGAGGATAGTCTTCTCCGTTCTTAAAATTGAACCAATGTTTATTTATTTATTTATTTTTATTTATTTTCATCCTTTTATAACACAAAACATGTTTCTTAGATACATCAGTTAAATTTATATTGCATATTAAAAGAAGCATACAATATTACATAATTATATAACATTTCACATTAATAATAATAATGATAATAATGATGATTTTTTTATTTTTCTTTATGGATATCAACAGCATGCTCCATTACCTGGTAATACTACATGCTTTATAGTTACATGTCCTATTTTGAATTAGTAATTGTAAACATTAAAACAATTTTACATTGGGTTATTCTCTGTTCTAGACATTATGTACATTAAACTGAGTCTATTTTTCTAGCTGATTTTTGGGAGTTCACAATTTGTAATTATTTCACTCTAAATACTTGTCATATTTGTAGAAATGGTGCTTTATGGTTTAGTTCATTGTAAGATTATAATGAAACCAGAGTAAGTTGATTGTATAGATTGTCATTATTACACTCCAGAAACTTCAGGCCAAGTCCGTGATTTTTATAGAAGTTGCAAATTTTACGAACAACTTAAAGTGATTATTCGCAATCTTCTCGTTGGTGGTAGTCATTTCCCTCAATTGTTTGTTACACTGTTTGCCAACTCTAGTCTTTGTTTATCAAGTCTTCTGCAATTAAATATTATATATTTAACGGTCTGCTCTCCGCAACGACAGAATGGGTTATTCATGATTCTAAATTGGTATAAGATGCATTTAATTTTCCATGGCCAGTTAACATTGCAGTGAGTTCTGGGGATATTGAAATCTTAAGACTCAAATCTGTTTTTCATTAATGGGAAGAACGCTTTAGTCACTGCACCTTTCGTTGTGTTCGTCCATACCTGTTGCCACCTGTTGAGTCCATATTCCTTCGCTCTCGTTACTATTACGTCTTTTGATATTTTGTCGTACACTACTTCACTATCTTTGATAGCAGCTCGTTTTGCAAGCCTATCTGCTGATTCATTCCCTTTTATTCCGCAGTGGCCTTTAACCCATCGGAAGTGGATGATCCAATTTAAATGATTTAGTGTAAGAAGTTTGTCTTTGATAGATGCTATTAGTCGATTTCTTTTCCTGTTGTTTCTCAGTAGATCTATAGTAATTCTGCTGTCAGTGCATGTTGCAACGGTTCTGTTTCTATCTATTGAACTGGCATAATAAACTTCTTCTAATCTCTCTAGTACTTTCAAAATAGCAAGTTGTTCGGCTTGATTGTTAGTGCAGTGGCCATGCAATTTGAATTTTAACTGGTGTGTCATAATTCTGTTTTCAAATATAATTCCTGCTGTGCCAACTTTCTCCCCCATTTTACTTCCATCTGTGTATGCTTCCATTCTATATATGGTATCTTTGTTCACCTCCTCAATTGTTGCCACTTCGGCAGGGTGTTGCCAGTGTTTTACTTCTAATGGTTTGTCGCGGTCTGCTATGTGACTTTTTTTTGCCAGATATATTGGGACTGTTTGCTCTATAGTTATTTCTATGGGACATACTCCAGCTGGTACGCATGATGCCTCAATCAAGAGAGTTCTATATGCTTTCGTCATTTTTATGTTAATTCATCTTTGAATTCTTCTATATTTTACAGTATTTTTATCTTCCGTATCGCATCTGTCCACACAGGAGCTCCATATGTGAAGACAGGGACTATAGCTCCTTCATAGATTGTCTTAAGTGCTTTGTGACCTAGCCCCCATTGTAGCTTTGCTGTTCTTGCTAACATATGACCCAATGAGATTGTTACATCTGCAGTATATTCAATGTGCGTGTTGAAGTTAAATTTGCTATCTAAATATATTCCGAGGTATTTTATTTCTTCGGTTTGGTTAAGTTTATGATTAAAAAATATGTTGACATCTGCATCTGCATTTCTTCTTCTTGTGATAAATAGAACCTTGGATTTCTTTTGGTTAAATTGAATTTTGTTTTCATCAGCCCATTTTTGGATTTTTCTAAGATCGTGATGTGCAACGTTCTCTGCTTCTGATTTGTATGCTCCTCTTGTCATTACTACCAGGTCGCCTGCAAAGGCGATGCCTCTTGTCCGTTGATCATATCCTAAATTCAGCATCGAGTTGTACATTATGTTCCAGAAACCTGAACCACAGCATGATCCTTGAGGGCAGACTCTTTGTACTTCTCTTTCTGCTGTATAGTTGTTCACTGCTCTTCTGTTGCTGAAGTAATTCACTACTAAATTATATAAATTCTTAGGACATCTAAACTGTCTTAGATTCTTGAGTGTGCTAGGCCACCAAGCTGAATCAAAGGCACCTTTGACATCAAGACTAGTGACTACTACAATTTGTTTTGACTTCAAGCATTTATTGATGTAAGATTTAACTTCCATTGCAGCGTAAAATGCTCCCCTTAGGGAGTAAATCCAAACTGGTTATTGTATAATAAATTTTTGCTGTACATATGGTGTATCATTCTGTCGATCATCAGTTTTTCTAGTACTTTACCTCTGATATTTAATAGCCTTACCGGTCTGTATTTTGATGCACCTTGGCAGTCTTCTTTTCTGGGCTTAATTATTTCTAATAAAAATGGACTGCTTCCAATCTTTTGGAAAGCATCCCTTCTTTAAACACACATTGTATATTATTAATTTGTATACTTGCATGGAGAATGGAGGGAGATTTTGGAGAGCTCCTGTAATTATGTCGCTAGATAAGCAGTCCTTCCCAGGAGATTTCTGTGGATTGAATTTTTACATATTAATGGTGATTTCTGCAGTTGTGAAAGGTTTATCATCATTAGTATTGATGGGTTCTTCAATTTCTTTCCTAATTTGTTTGTGCAATTCGTTGTCACTATCTTGATTGTCTTCGGGTACAAGGTGTTCTAACATATGCTTGATTGTATTTTCAGTATCTATGGTAAATGTTCCATGTCTTTTTGTAGTGTAGTCAATCTTACACCAGTTCGGAGTTTGCTGGAAGCTAGTTTGTATACTAAACCCCAGGGATTGGTATCGTCACATATTGTGCAAAATGCTTTCCATGACTTCAGTTTTGCATCTCTCATTTTCCTTTCACACTCCCTTTTCCCATCCAGGTATTTTTCTTTCCTCTCCTGTCGTAGATTTTTGCCGGTGACAGTTCTTTGGTATCTTCTCCGCTGTGCATTTGCCCATTTTCTTAATGTAGTTAGTTTGTCTGTCCACCGAGATACCGTCTTCCCTTTTATTGCCTGCACCTGTTGAAACTTTGAAGGCAGCATTACTAGCGGTTATGATAATTGAAAAGGCAAGGTTTGGAATTTCCTCTGCGTCAATTTTACATGCTACTGTCCTGTTTAGTTCCTGATCTAATTTCTGCAAGCTCTCTTCATTATAGTTACAATTGAATTAATATATCAACGTGGAAAGGAAAATATTGTCCTATTTCTTGAAATCTTCATTCCTTACGATGTACTTTGCTCCGATGTGATCGATGCCAATTGTGGATGTCTTTTCAATCTGCTTTGTAAGTTTGAAGGTTAAGATCTTGTGAATCAGAGCAGCTTTCTATGGAGCCACAGGTTCACTCACTGACATGCCTTAACAACTTATTGTTCACAATAGTTAGGTTGATATAACTGCCGCCACTTCTAGTTTCATATGTAGGCTCCGATCTATTATTCACCATT
This sequence comes from Mantis religiosa, assembly GCA_030765055.1. Classification (NCBI taxonomy): domain Eukaryota; kingdom Metazoa; phylum Arthropoda; class Insecta; order Mantodea; family Mantidae; genus Mantis; species Mantis religiosa. Next base: position 114,252 of record JAUKNK010000024.1, on the reverse strand, counting down.
GCTGTCCCTCTGTGATTTGTTGTTACGTCATACCACGTTTTACTTCTGGCATTAGTGTCCGCTGCTATAAGTAAACCACTCCCCTTTATATAGTTTGTAATTCGTTCTGTTGTCCTCAAATTTACCTCAATATCTTGTGCAGAATCAAAATATAAACAAGCTGCGTAAATCTTCATTCTTTTGTATGTTATTTCCGCGACGACAGTGTCTTCGTCAGAGAGCTGTGTAGTAAGAATGGCGTCTATGTCTTTGTTATTTATAAGCAGTGCTGACCTTTTCCTTCCCTTAACACTCTTGTAGGTTCTTAGAGATTTAGACAATCCCGATACATTACTTTGTATGGTGTAAGGTTCTTGTATAAAGGCAAGGTCAATGTTACTGTTGTTCATATTATATATAATATTATTCATTGCTATTCTTTTATGTTGTAAATTAACCTGTACACTTCATAGATAATTCTTTTCTCTGTCCGCATGACCATCCATGTTAATAGTCGATTTTTTCCATATTTTTCTTCAGGGCAGTTTTATAGCATGGGCAGCTTTTATCAAGCGATGAATGGTTCCCACTTATAGGCATTGATCCATTGTATTTGTTATAAGTTATGCAATTGATGCATCGGTGGTTTTCTTTAGGTGCTTGGCATTCATTCATTCTATGATTTCCAGAGCAATCTGGACATACTTGTTCCCCTGTGCATTCCTGGGCTCTATGGTGGTATTTGCAGCAATTATGGCAACGTGTAACTGACAGGTAGTCGTCACTATTACATATGTGCCAGCCTAATTTAAGTTTCCTGCCTGAAAGGCACCTACGAACTTGTGACTTGACTTCTATTATCAAATTCTGGTTCTTCCTTCTATCTGCAAACACGAATTTAGGAATTATTTCACTTTCGCTCAATTTCAGATCTGAATTCTGATTAATTTTGGCTTCTGTTGCATTGTCTACAGTAATATCCTCTGGAACATTAAATATAATAATTCTGGGATTCCTGAGTTTCGGCAAATAACTTTCGAGTTCTAAACCGCATGTTTCAGTTATTGCTTCACAACCTTTTTATATAAACTATATATAATACATATATAAGGCCAGTTCTTAATTACTGTGGAGAAGTACTGATAGCATCATCACCTTCAACTTCCATGATACTGGAGCGCACACAAAATCAAGCTCTTAGGTTAATTACTGGAGCTTTAAAAACTACTCCTATAATAACCTTACAAGCATTTACATGTAACAGACCCATAATAACAGATTTAGAAATGTAAGCCCTTTTAACATATGAAAAGCTCTTAAGAATTCTAGATAATAATACATGGGTAAAACAACACACATCCACCTTCAGTTTGTAAATTCAATTAGGCTTCATACGGAAAGTTCAACAACTAAGAAATAAACTAAATTATCCATCCAAAATAGAACCTTTCATGTCTCTTCATAACCCAGTGAACATCATTGAATTAGAATACTACCTAGATTTACTTGCAGATTTTAAAAAGAAGGACTACTCATCTACAAAAGTTAAGCATATGCCCTTGAAACCAGAAATGTAAGATATCCAGTTGACAAATGGGCACACATCTATACAGATGGCTCTCTTTATAATCAAGAAGATGGAGCAGGAGCAGGAGCTACCTGTAAATTCTTTTCTATCTATAAGCATGTTGGAATTTACTTAACAAGTTTTGATGAAGAAATTGATGCAATTTATGCTTCCTTACAAAATCCATTTGCCTGGACAAATAAGCTTTCCAACATAGTTTTCTTAACAGATTCTAAAGCAGCTATTTGGGCTATTACTTCAAATGACTGCCTAAAAACCGAAAAGATAAATGAAATTCATGATACGATTAAACATCTTCAAAATTTAAATATACATATAGTTTTCCAATAAATACCATCTCACGGTGGAATTTCTGGCAATGAGCAAGCAGATATGTTGGCCAAGAAGGGTCCCAAAATATCTCAAACAACGAAAGAAAACATCCCCTATGAAACAATTAAAAGATTAATCAAAAGCATCTTCACAAAACTATATAACTACTATCTATTTTCCTCTGAAAAACTTAATTGGAAAGATCCCCAAAACAAACTAATGACAATTCCAGATCTACCTCGAAAATCTTCAGTAGCAATGTTCAGATTAATCACAGGCCACGATTGTTTGAATGGACATTTATTCAAGGTTGGATTAACAACTTCTCCACAGTGCTGTTTATGTGGTAAAGACAATTTAATGAACATCGATCATCTAACGGTATGTGAAACTCTCCAAAATCAAGAAGATCTAGTCTCCAAATATTGGGAAGCAAGAAGAAAAATGAATTTATTATCAAATTCTGAGCATTAAATACATACAAACATTTAGCCAATACAGTACACTTATGCATGATTTCACCAACAGATGTTTATACTTAGCACGAGTTTAACATTAGTCATAACAAAAATTGCATTTCAACAAGTGTTAGCTTAACACTCTTGTTAGCTCTTGTTAAACTAAAAAAACATATTTCTGTTGTTAAGTCCTTAGCAGTTGTAAATCGGCACCATGGAGGGTGTGATTGCAGCTTTTGATGCCGATTTCCTATATTTAAGACTGTCTAAATGGATTTCATATTAGAGCACGACCCATAATGATTTTTAAGGAGGTATCAGAATGGGATTCCTTTCTTGGAAGTGTTGAAAACAGTGTTGTTGTAAATTAAATTTAAAGGGAGTCGATTAATGACACTAAACAACATTTACTTTTAAATTTTTCCGGAACAGGTTTCAGAGACTTTGCCTCTATCCTCAGCCATCCAACGACTGGTTCTCATTGGTGTAGTTGACGATATTTTGTCTCAGGTCTCCTCTGGTGGCGGTTCAGGGAACTTGCTGAATTAATCTTTCTGGGGGGATGTCGAAATTGAATACTTTGTTCTTATTTTTTGAAATGAAGATTTGTTCCCATGTAGGTAGTTCTTGTTTCCTGATGTATGTTTTAGTAGTTTTGGTTCTGGATTTATGTTGTTTTTTTTTCCAAAAAATGTGTGACAACTGCTAATTTTTCTAATTGTTTATATTTTATGTTTTTAAAGTGTTCCTTTGCTCTTGTTTCTAAATTTCTTTTGGTTTTTCCAATATAAATGTGACCACAGTCACTGCATTCAATTTGATATATACCAGATTTTTTGTTAAATGGAATGGCATATTTGATGTTTGAGCAAATTAGGTTTTTTAAGGAGAAATGGTTGACTGGTGCTAGTTGAATGTTTTGTTTTTTGAAGACTTTTTTGAATTTATCATAGGCCCATGGATGGTAAGTGAATTTTTTGAAAATCATATTAGTTTCTGTAGCTGAGAGGGTTGTGGTTTCCTTTAAGAGCTTCTTGGCCCCCACAGCGCAGTTGGTATAGTATAAATGGAACATAAGAGCTTCTTCTTTTTTGCTAAGTTCAGTTTTTTGTCTACTAATTATTTGGGAAAGTTTTTTTGTGCTATTTCAATTATTTTGTTGTACTCTGTTTTGTATTCTTCTGTTGTGAGAGGGATGTTGACCAGTCTGTGTGCTAAGCTATTGAAGATTGCCTGTTTGTGGAATCTTGGGTTGTAGCCATTAGCTTTTATGTAGTTGTCTGTCTGTGTTGGTTTTCTGTAAATACCAAAGTTTAGTCTGTTTTTATTTTTCATTATTTTTAGATCCAAAAATGGTAAATACTCATCTTTTTCTATTTCTACAGTGAACTTGATGATTTTTCATTGGATATTTAAAAGTTTTAGTGCAACACCAATGTGTTTATTTGGTACTATTGCAAAGATGTCAGCTACATATCGTTGCCAGAGTTTGAACATCCAAGGGAAACCTTTGTTGATCCTTATTTCTAATGCACTCATATACAAATCGGCCCCGGACCCCGAACTCATTTGAGCAGCATTTCACCCCTTTCATTCATCGTCCGATATGACTTAACGCTGGAGGTCGTAAATTACACACACACACACACACACACACACACACACACACACACACACACACACACACACACACACACACACACACACACACACACACACACACACAAGAACAGTGGCACCTTGATGTCGCAGTCTCGCTGATGGCTGGCCACGAGCTTTCTCAGGTGTTCTTCCAGAGTTTTGATGCACCTCTCCAATAAGCCTTCCAGCCGGGGCCCCAGGTGTTGCGTTTGAATCGCCTCATGGGTCTGAACGATTGGTGTTACGCTGACCATAGGCTCGCACGTCCCCAACACCGTCCCGGCCTGGACGTCGTGATCGGTATCTGTTGGGTTTAGCAGCCTCACTGGCACCTCCCCTCGGCACGGCAACAATGTCCTGGATACACAAAGTCCGTGCACAGGCTTCTTCTGGTCCAGCATCAAGTTCTTCGTCCGCTGGCTTTCCAGTCGCGCCGTCACCACCACCTAGCTTCTCGCGGGTAGAACTACGTCTTCCCTCAGGATGACCCCGCAGATTCTCAGGCGTTCTTCGGGCTGCTGGTAATGACCTGTTCCTCATTGAGCCGCAGGACTTTCCTGCCGACGTCGACCGTCGCCTCGTGGTTCCTGAGGACATCAAGTTCCAGTATCACCTCCTCAACCACCTTCGCGACGAACACCCACAGACGCACTGCACTCCATCCCAAGGTCAACTTGAGCAGGGCCTCCTCCACAGGCAAGGTATCACCCGATGCCGTCACAATCTGATATGGGCGGCTCGGTTTCCTGGACGGCATACCCCTGGCTACGTCAGGTCTGATGACGGTCTCGGTTGACCCGGTGTCTACGAGCACGCGGCACGGCTTCCCTCTGACGCAGCCTTCCGGGATGAGGCTGTCATCCATCCGTTGGCTGACGGCGCGAAGTATCACGCGAGGAGATGTGCACGGCACCGACGTCCTCCCCGCCACGCCGGACCATACTCGTTCTTCCGGCTGCTCTTCCCGGTGTCCTGGCTGTCCACACTTTCAACACAAGCCACTTGGTCTTCGCCGGTGTCCCTCGGCTGAGCTTCGGTCTCCATTGTAGAGCCCCTCAAAATGCAACCTCTGCGGTCCTCGTCCCGAGGGGTGGGTAACAGGAAGTAGGGGACTGACTGATGGGGTGATGTACGGTGGGGACTTGGTGTACCCCAGGACCGCTACGGCTGCCGAGAAGGCCCATCAGTAACCCCGAAAACTGGCAGAAGAGGCTCTGGTATTTTTCCCCAGGGACCTACTACGGTAGGTACGGGATTGGCGATCCCGGGGTCCCTAGCCACTCACCCTCAATTCATCCCCTTCATCTCCATCAACTGTGCCACGTTGAGCTACTGCTTGTCACTAAGCATCACATTCTTCCTTTTCTAGTTTTTTTATTATTATTAGCAAGTAAGGTCTTAGGCTTATAACTCCTGTCTCACCAGCAGGGATCTCTCCCATCTCCGTGGTTCTGTCCCACGGTTTTCAGCGCGGCTTCCGACATGTGTGCTCTCCGGAGGTCTCAAAAGTGAAGGTTGAGCGGACCCTTCGTACTGCCCCTATGTGTAGCCTTAGGTGCGGAGCCCGTCCACACCGTCAAGTACACCCACGTAGCTCCTTGAGGGCCCGGTCTGTGTTAATCTCCCGACGGCCGCGTTTTGCCGTTGGGTTAGTATCACGGACCGGACGTGTTACAGCTGACGGAACCCCGGTGTAATCAACCACAAGTCCCCTGAATCCGCGCGTGCCCTTTATGCGCAGCGCGGCCTAAAGTGGGGAGCCACAGGCGGTTATTCCTGTGGTAGGGGCATAAAGCCGGGGTGTGTGTGGTGAACGGTTTACCCATAAGGACAAGCAGTGGATATTGAAGGGTAGCTTTTCTGAGGTACAAATGAGATCGGTCATGGGTGGGGTCTCCATGACGACACAGACCGTGAAGATTCGGTGTCTTTCTTTCTTTAACCCCCGGATGGCAGGCTGACGCCGACAGTTCCGGATGGGGGTCTATATCATCATATCTCCGCGCAAAACCTCTTTTAATGACCCTTATTTATTGATGACCTTGGCATGCGATGGCAAAACCTTTAAGGATATTAGTCCATTCTATATAAAACGTGAGCTCGATAAGATCAGTGGCCCTGTGAATAACGCTACGCGTCTCCGAGACGGTAGCTTACTGTTAGAGACCACAACAGCGGACCAGTCTAAAAAACTGCAAAAAGCGTCTTTGTTGGGCTCCTACCCTATCCGGGTAGCCCCACACAAAACGCTCAATACCTGTAGAGGAGTAGTCACCACCTCCAGCTTAGATGGTCTAGCAAATGAAGAAATAGTAAGTTGCTTCTCTGACCAACTTGTTTGTCAGGCGTACCGGCTAACACGAAAGCAAGATGGTAAGGAGTATCCACTACGTACGGTTTTTCTTACTTTCGCCGGGACTAAGTTACCCGAGTACATCTACTGCGGCTATGAACGTGCGAGTGTCCGCCAGTATGTCCCGAACTCCATGCGCTGCTTCCAATGTCAGCGGTTCGGACATACTAAGGTCACGTGTACCAATCCTGATCTTTGTGAGCAATGTGGCCTACCGAAGCACGAAGACCCAAACTGCACTCGACCACCTTGTTGCGTGAACTGTGGCGGTAGTCATCCTTCCAGCTCGCGACAGTGCCCTAGATTCATGGACGAAAAAAGTATTCAGGAGCTACGTGTAAAAGAATGCCTGACTTTTCCAGAGGCACGGCGGCGCTTTGAACAACTAAAGCCTGCTACCAGTACTACTGGATATGCATCAGGAGCTCGCCGTACTCCTAATACCACTGTTGCTGTTCAACACATCCCTGTCGCCCACGCATCCACGCAGACTGACTTTCTAGCCGTTAAACCCACGTCTCAGGCTGTTTGTATATCCACCAGCACAGCCTCCGCTTAAACCGTACAGACTCCAGCCACCAAGCCATCAGCGGGTAACAACCATCCCGCGGTAAATGCGAAAAACCGATCCCGACCACAACATAGATCGCGAAGTCGCTCGCCTTCTATTAGATCCCGGTCTCGTTCTACGAGCCGTAGGAGTTCTGACTCCCGCACATCAGCGGAGTCACAGGAGGCTAACGATTTTCGAATCGTAGGGCCAAAGTCAGCCAAGGTCAAGAAAAAAGTTAAAACGGCCCGTTAAAACTCTTCATGGAAATAATCCAGTGGAATGTCAATGGTTTTCGAGCTCGTGCTCAAGACCTACAACATTTAGTTTCTCAACGGTCACCATCAATTATTTGTCTCCAGGAAACCCACTTACATCCCAATCACTCGTTACACCTTCATTCTTTCTCTGCATTTAGAAGCGACTCTCTTGCAGGTATGCGTGCAAGCGGTGGCGTTGCTACCTTAGTGGCGCCTAACATCTCAGCCGCCAACGTTCCTCTCACCACACCATTGCAAGCTGTGGCCGTTCGGATACAGCTGGATAGCATCAGTTTTACCATATGCAACATGTACCTGCCGCCGCTCAGTATAGTTCCAGAGCGTGATCTTCAAGCTCTGTTGGCTCAGCTCCCCTCACCACTACTCCTTGTGGGAGATTTGAATGCCAAGCACACGCTCTGGGGATCAGACACAGATGACGCCCGTGGATGCCTCCTCGTAGACGCCTTCGATAAGTCTGAGCTGCTTCTGCTAAATACTGGTGACCCGACATTCCTATCATCCGCTTATGGTACACATTCCGTACTAGACCTTTCTTTCTGCAGTCCGTCATTAGTACCATTACTTGAGTGGTCAGTACTTTCGGACCTCTTTGGCAGTGATCATTACCCCATTAACATTCATTTTTCTGGCCGCCAATGTGTACCTTCTCGACATCCTCGCTGGACTATTTCCAAAGCTAACTGGGGAAAATTCCAATCCCTCATACACCTCATCGACGATGGTTTCGACACCATCGATGAAATGGTCGAATATTTTACTTGCTCGATCCTGCTCGCAGCAGAATCCAGCATTCCTCGAGGTTCACCTACACCACGTCATATCCCTGTACCGTGGTGGTCTGAGGAATGCAGTTTGGCTGTCAAAGCACGCAAACGTACTTTGCGCATTTTTCAGCGGCACCCGACGGAAGGGAACTTCGTCGCCTTCAAACGTTCTCGGGCTAGGGCACGCTTAATACTGCGCAACGCAAAGCGTAAATCTTGGGACGCCTATGTGTCTTGGCTTTCCCGGCGCGGCTCTACCCAACAAGTATGGTCAGCTGTTCGGCGGATGTATGGCAAGTATCGCCGGACGGTAATTCCCGGCCTTGCCATCAACGGTTCCTTGTGCACCACCGAGCAGGACATAGCTGAAGCTCTAGCTACCACATTTGCTGCCACGAGCCAAACTACCCGGTATGACGCTCTCTTCCTGCCTATTAAGGAAAAGGCGGAGCGGGTACCACTTAATTTTAATAGTGACTGCACCGAGCCGTACAACCAACCTTTTACGCAGCCGAGCTCGCCCATTCTCTGGCGTTAGCAAAGGATTCTTCTCCAGGTCCCGATGACGTACACCGACAGATGCTGCTACATCTTCCATCTGAGGCGCGATGTTTCCTTTTAAACATCTATAACCACATTTGGCATTAGCGGGTTTTCCCTTCCTCCTGGCGAGAGGGTATTGTCATCCCCATCCCTCGACCTGGAAAGGACCGCACGCTCCCATCTAGCTACCGCCCCATTTGCCTGACAAGTGTCATCTGTAAGACGTTGGAGCGAATGATAAACGCTCGGTTAAATTGGTGGCTAGAAAAACATAACCATCTCTCCAACTTGCAATGCGGTTTTCGTCGCCATCGCTCAAGTGTCGATAATCTAACACGCCTTGAGGGGTATATTACCGATGCCTTTCTACTGAAGCAGCACGCCGTGGGCGTGTTCCTTGACCTGGAGAAAGCCTTTCACACCACTTGGCGGTACGGCATACTCCGTAACCTTCATAGTTACGGTATGCGTGGTTATCTACCCGAGTTTTTATGCAACTTTTTAAAACTTCGCCGTTTTCGGGTTTGCATAGGAAACACGATATCACGGGAGCGGATACAGGAGAACGGCGTACCTCAAGGGTCGATTTTGAGCGTCACCCTTTTTGCCGTAGCGATTAACGGCATCACTAGTGCCGTTCTAAGTGGAATTCCATCATCCCTCTATGTTGACGACTTCGCCGTTTATTATAGGTCTGCCAACATAGATCACATTGAGCGCCAAATGCAGCTGACCATTACCCAGCTAGCAGCTTGGGCGCTTCAAACTGGCTTCCGTTTTTCAGCTGCGAAGACGCAGTGTATCCGCTTTCACCACCTACGAGGTATTCACCCGCCTCCTGATCTTCATTTGAACGGCACATCCCTGCCATTTGTCTCACACCTGAAGTTCTTGGGCCTCTACTTAGACTGACAACTCAACTGGGAGCACCATATTCGTCACCTTCGAGCCTCTTGCGATCGTTCTCTTCGAGTGCTTAAGGTGTTATCTGGAACATCTTGGGGGGGGGGGCGATCGCACGGTAATGTTGAGGCTGTACCGCTCTCTGGTTCGGTCCAAGCTGGACTATGGCAGTTTTATTTATGGCGCAGCGACCGCCTCTAAACTTCGCCTTTTAGACACCGTGCATCATTCTGGCATCCGCCTTGCCACAGGAGCTTTCCGCACCAGCCGAGTCGACTGCCTGTATGCAGACTCAGGCGAACCTCCAGTGCATATTCGTCGCTCGCTCTTACTCTGCTCATACGCCTCGAAGTTGGCGAGTTATCCCAATCATCCATGTTTTAAACCAGTTCTGTGTCGAGATTTAGTCCACCGTTATATGTGCCCTGGTTCTCGGACACGCCCCATGGGAATAAGATTTCGGGATCTCCTACATTCCCATGGCCTCCGAATGCCTCGCGTGGAGAGGTCGTCCATCTGCCCTTATCCTGCTTGGCAACTCGATCGTGCGCGGTTCGATCTCGCTCTTTCAAACAACTCTAGACTCGCTACTCCACATTCGGTGTTCCAACAACGTTTTGCCGAACTACTGGGCCGTTACCCTAACTATGTCTTTACAAACGGTTCGCAGTTAGGTAGCACTACGGGTTGCGCATTCTTCATTAACGGTGAGGCTCATAAATTTCGATTTCTGGACTCCACTTCGGTCTTTTCAGCAGAGCTGTATGCCATTTACTATTCGCTCCTTTTTATTTGCAAGTTAGCCCCAGGCTGTTTTATTGTTTGCACAGACTGTCTAAGTGCTCTTCAGGCCTTGCAACAGCACACTGCCGCTCACTCCCTTGTTTTAAAAATACAGGCCCAGATCTCGCAAATGCTCAGGCGCGGATACAATTTTGTTTTTACTTGGACCCCAGGCCATGTGGGGATTCCCGGGAACGAGGAGGCGGACGCGGCTGCAAAGTCCGCTTGCCGTTTGCCCCGGAGTTTCACATCTACGGTGCCATAACAGGATGTGCAACGTTTATTCCGTCGCCATCTCCTATCTGCTTGGCAGCACTCCTGGACAGCTTTAGAAGGCACACAACTCCGGGGTATAAAGGAGAGCGTACAACCCTGGCAAACATCCTGCAGGGATAACTGGCGAGCCGAGGTGATACTCACCCGGCTGAGAATTGGGCACACACGAGCAACTCATGGCCATCTGCTAAGAGGGGAACCGGCCCCTGTGTGTGCCTCGTGTTCAGTACGCCTCACGGTGCGGCACGTACTGCTGCATTGCCCGCAGGACGCCCGCGTTCGCCAGTCTTTGGGCTTGGGGACTAACTTGCAAGGTGTTTTAGGTGACGACCCAATGGCCGTGGATAAGGCACTGCGGTTTTTTTAAAATAGGTTTCAATAAACAAGTGTGACTTATTTTATATGTATTACTTTTAGAGTTTTTAAAGTAAGAGTCTTTAGATCGTTTTTAATGTTCTTTTAGCAGTTGAGTGTTTTTATTATATTTTTACCGTTATAGCTAAATTTTTATAGCTTTTAGGTTTTAGTATTGACTTCGGGCCCGAATGACCTTGTTGTCGACGGGCCCTAAAACACCACACACTCACTCACTCACTCTTTTATAATAGGGAGGATATTGAATTTAATTTAAGCTCGTTATCAACCAATTTTGAAAATGATATCACTGCATCAGTATTTTACTATAAGATGTTTAGCAAAACCTTTCTGTTTTCATATGGGACTAAGCATTTAGTAATTGACAGTACAAGAGAGATAAAAGTAGCTAGTTCAGGCTAAAGAGGATTAATTTAATCTGATATCTAAGATTCACCATTCCTTTATCAAACTTTTGAACCAATACCTACAAGGATGTGAAATACATTTCCTGTATAGGTTCATAATTTAAAGTCTACATTGGTATTTCCTTATCTCTACTGTATAGTGTCAAAAGTAATAGTAAAGAGATCAGCTCCTTAGTAGAATTAAGAAGAACGAGAGTAAAAGGTATTTTATTTGAAAGAATCCTAAAATGTTGCAATAAATACTTGAGAAAAAACAAGATGAAATCCTAAAGGTATGTATTAATTGACAAAAGAGACTGGGAAACAGGAATAGATTAGTGGCCAATAGCAAAAAGAGCTATGGAACAAATATGAATTCTGGATATTTAGAAACTAGAGAACAGAAATGTAGAGTTACTAAAATTAGGCAAGTGAGTCAACCTTGTATATACTTTACCACAGAACTGACGATAGGGAAGAAGTCCCCAGAAACTAGTCTTCATAAAAAACTTGTAAGCGGAGAAAAGTATATACAAGGTTGACTCACATGCCTAATTTTAGTAACAATGGCACTCCACTTTCTGAAATACTTCTTTTTATTCTACATAGAAATGTAAAGTTACTGGAAAGTAATTACAACCACCTTGGAGGACAGAAAGATATACGGAAGGCTAGAAAATAGAAAAATCTTTAAGTGTTATCGTGATCTGAAAAAGAATAGGGAAAGAAAGATATGTAAAAGCATGCAACAGACAGAAGGGTGAAGGAATGTCTGGGATCAATGTAATTAAGAAGCAGAATAGGAATATGTGAATTATGTAGAGAAACAGAAAGTACGCTTCATTACTTGACAAGAATAGAGGACTAGCGCTATGGGAGAAGAAACATCATGATATTTGAAGCAAGATAATAGCTTTAAGAACTGTTGCAGGAAGAAATAGAAATATATGAAACTTGTTTTAGAAAGTTAAAAAGAAGCACAGAAGTAAAGGAAGATTGACAATGAAAAGAGCTTGGACAACAAGGGGAGGTAGATAGGAAATTACATTAGATGACAGAGTGCATGCTATGCCACTATTAGATCTAAATGTTATTTAAATTGTTTTGTCACACCAGCCGTGTGTAGACCAAATTCTGGAGAGGTTGAGTCAGACTGACTGTGGTCGACTATAAAGCTTGGACTTAGGTTCCTACATGTTGCAAGTCGCCATTAAGGAGTTGTCTGATCTGTATATGAGAATTTCCTTGTGGTTTACCAGGATAATGCGAGTCATTTGGAGTATTAATGTCATAGCTCACTAGTTACAGACACTGACGCAGCCCAGGAGATCTGTGTTCAATTCCTGGCTATGACATTGATTTCTTCATTTGCACTCTGTCTAAATTCTCTCCATTCATATCTTTATTTCCTCAAAGGAAGAATGTAATATGAGAACCTCTTAGTTCTGCTTGTTTAGGGAAACCAGTATTCAAAGCTTCCTTCACTTGCTATTGATAGGTGACAGCAGAGACCAATGAGCGCTGTGTTTCATGACACTTGAAGTACAATTGCCGTAATAGAATAACCAAATATTTGTGAGGTATAGTTGATCGCCTTGCTGCGGGCATTAACTGATAATGGTGCTGTTTACTTGCTCGTTTTTCACAATCTGGAGTCAATCAAAGGTTACAGTACTGGGCTGTACACTTCCGGATTGATTTAAAATGATAACTGTAGATACATTCATCATTTCTAGCTCCTTTCCACTTATCTCTGCATTTTATGTCACACATTTTAAAAATGATACTAAGTTCCATAACATTTGAGATTATACCCAGAAACAGGTCCTGTCACTACTCTTAGCAAGTCTCCATTGTTCTCTGCGGAAGTCCCAACAAGTGACCCAATCTTCTGTAATGGAAACTATCGTCTTCAATATGATTATCAAAAATGTGATGTTACATGTGATGTCTTAACTGCACAGGACTACGCACAATGCGATCAACATGGTAAATGTAGTGATGGGGCAGTCACATTTACAGAATCTTTATACGTAAAACACAGTAGTTTCAGTGATATAAGCAAAACAACACAACAATCTAGCACATGTGAGAAAAGTTTTAGATCTGTGTCAAATTTTAGAAAACATAATCAAATTCCTGCGGATAAGAAACAATACCAATGTCAAGTTTGTGATAAGAGCTTTACTCAATTGTCAACTTTGAAAAGACATAATTTAATTCATGAAGGTCTGAAGCGACATCAATGTAAAGTTTGTAACAAAAGCTTTACGCAGTTATCAACTTTGAAGACACATAATTTAACTCATGAAGGTAAGAAGGCATACAAATGTAAGGTGTGTGAAAAGAGCTTTACTCGCTTGTCACATTTGAAAACACATAATTTAATTCATGAAGGTAAGCCACACAAATGTAAAGTTTGTGACAAGAGCTTTACTCGCTTGCTACATTTGAAGAGACACAATTTAATTCATGAAGGTGAAAGGCGTCACCAATGCAACGTTTGTGATAAGAGCTTTACTCGCTTGTCAATTTTGAAAAGACATAATTTAATTCATGAAGGTCAGAAGGGATACCTATGTCAAGTTTGTCACAAAAGCTTTACACAGTTGTCAAGTGTGAAAACACATAATTTAATTCATGAAGGTAAGAAGTTACACAAATGTAATGTATGTGATAAGAGCTTTACTCGCTTGTCCCATTTGAAAACACATCATTTAATTCATGAAGGTAAGAAGCCACACAAATGTAATGTATGTGATAAGAGCTTTACTCGCTTGTCTCATTTGAAAACACATCATTTTGTTCATGAAGGTAAGAAGCCACACAAATGTAACATATGCGATAAGAGCTTTACACAGTTGTACAATTTGAAAACACATACTCTAATACATGAGGGAAAGAAGCCACACAAATGTAACGTTTGTGATAAGAGCTTTACACAGTTGTCGACTTTGAAAACACATAATTTAATTCATGAAAGTAAGAAACTACAATAATGTACAGTTAGTGATAAGAGCTTTACTTGTTTGTCACATTTGAAAACACATTATTTAATTCATGGAGGTGAAAAGCGTCACCATGCAATGTTTGTGATAAGAGCTTTACACGCTTGTCAACCTTGAAAAGACTTAATTTAATTCATGAAGTTCAGAAGCACACCAATGAAAAGTTTGTGACAAAAGCTTTACACAGTTGTCAACTTTGAAAACACATAATTTTAATCACAAAGGTAAGAAGCCACACAAATGTAACGTATGTGATAAGAGCTTTACTCGCTTGTTGCATTTGAAAACACATAATTCAATACATGAAGGTGAGAAGGGTGATAAGCGCTTTACCCTGTTGTCGCATCTCAACATACATAATTATGTTCATGTAGGTAAGTAGCCACACCAATCTAACGTCTATGATAAGAGCTTTAGTCACTTGTCAAGTTTGAAAGCACTGTCACCTAATTATCGGGAAGCACGGCCAGCTAGCAGCTGGGTGGGCGGGCGACAGAAGGTATTGAGGCCACGCCTACCCATTTATCTTATAGCGTTCAGTGAAGTGGATGTTGAGGAAAGTGTCACCGGTTGCTGGCCGCCTTTTTCCCCCGCCCCCCCCCCCTCCCGAGGTCTCGGACTGTCGGGATATTTCATCTAACCCGGAACCTTCTCGATAGGTCAGTTGGTCTTATATAAGCGACGCCCCGGGCTGGAGAGAGGCAGTTCTTGGCGAGCAGTCATGAGGAGCGCCGAGTGAGTTGACGGACTGGAAGGCGGTGTAAGTGTATTAGAGTAGTTGTACGTAACTGTGAGCGTGCAATGGACCTGTGACAGACGAACTGATGAATTGTAATTGTGTGCGCTAAGTAATTCTAGGTAATCGACAAGTGTTTCAACTGTAATTTGGTGAAAATAGAGAACATTTTTGAGTTTCTGCAATTGGACTTTTAATTTCACAAACCCACAAAGTTACAGCTGGTGTCAGGAAGCGGGATATTGCCATAACTATTTTGTTAGGGTGAACAGAAGATATAGCTGATGAATCTTAGTATCTGAACAGAACATTACCAATGACAAGATGTATTTTAAAATAATATATTACTCTTTACATATACTTGAGACAAATGGTAATGTACACTATTCATATTATATTTTGGCTGATGTGTTTAATAGTGTGACTTCTAATGTTGTACAGAAAGGCATCCAGCCAACACATGACTTTATCAACAGTGATTAAGAAAGTATATTTTCCATTTCTTTTCAAATAGCATTGCAATGAAATTTGTTAGCAAAAGGGAATACTGAAGATGACGTTCTAGAAGCCCTGCATTGTGATGATCATTTGCAATGTGAATGCTGCACATCATGTGGGATCGATGATATGATTTGTTTCTCAACTTTGTGAATTTCTTATAGTGTAATCCTGTAGGTTCCTTGGCAACATCCCTGGAGCTAGAGATCTTATCGCTGGCCATAGTCGTGGACTAGAGGAAAAGTCATTGCTTTTAGAATGAAAAGATAGCTCTTTTTTCAAAGTTGAATATTGAATTCTTCTGAAAATTTACCAAACTTTGATGCAACTTTAAATGATATGAAATGCTGTCCTTTAAAAAATGTGATTGACCTATAGATTAATTATTCTTCTCTCAAATGCACACAAAATTGTTTCTGCACATGCTCAGAAAGACTCAAATACACATCTTTCTCCTATGGAGTTCAGATGCAGAAGAACACCAAATGCAGATAATCTCTTGCTCCGTTTTTTCTATGTTGCTGTGGTAACCAAGTAAGTTATATCCTATCATCATCGTGCATCATCTCGTGAACACTCTAATTTTACACTTTCATTCCAATACAAAGTTATGTTTTCCTAAAAATTCTAAATCAATTTTTAGAACTTAGAAGCATAAGATAGTACACCACAGCATATGCCATATGCTCATTTATTTACATAATGTTCAGCTGGATACCATTGATATTTAATATGTATAAGAGCAAATTACATATAAATAAGGTTCTGTTAACATGTTTCTAAATTAACTTTTTTTCTGGGTGCTAAAAGTATTTAAAATTGGAATGCATATAAAAACGTTACTCTCATTACAGTGCGTGTGAGTGTGTGCTGAGTTTCCCAACAATGTCAAACACTTTCTTCCCCTTACCAAGTTTCAAATGTACGAAGTATTATGTTTAGTTACAGTCATATTAGCATTCACGAAACAAAGTTTAGAACTCATCTGGCTTACTAAAATGACATCAGAATTCACCTTTCCTTCATTTTGTGAATAAATACATTGCTTGCCATTTGCAAAGTCAACTTCAGTTCTCTTTTCTCAAAATATCTTTCTGTCTGAGTAATATTTTTTTAGAAAACAAAAAGACTGGTTTTGAGTTAAATTTCCCAACAGGTTAAAAGTTTATCACTGGATTGCCTTTCGCTTACCAATCCTTGACTTCATTTACCATTAAACTTACACTTTATTTAAGTGAGTAGATTGTAGTGTTCTGCAATATCACAAAATATATTGGGATGTTTATTACAAAACACTCTTCAGACTATCTGTAGTTTCTATACAACTTACCTTAATATTATCACAGACTGATGAACTTTTTGTTTCCAAAGACCAAGGTTCTCCCTTAATTTCTATTTTGTTATACATTTCATGATTCACTGTTGTATTTCTTATCCATCATTAGAGGTCTTCTAGAAGAAAGTCTCCCTCATTCTGTGAACCAAAGTCTAAAAATAGAGCCTGTTCTATTTTTTGTTTCCCTATGCATCTTGCAGTTGTTGCTGCATGTAGCACTTTCAGTCATAATCTGGTTATAGGATGTTTGATGCAAGAAGTCTCTGATTTAACTTCCAATTTGACTGTCATGTCACAATCAGTGTCAACAAGTACAGTATCAAAACTTGTGTTCATTGAAACAACCTTGTGAAGGAACTCTCTCATTCTGTGAGGCTGTCATCTGTCAGAGGATCCTCCTCTTTCATTTTTATTTTCTTATCCAAATTAAACAGCTGTGAAATCAGACCTTCTTAATTTCTGGAACTAATCTGTGGAGGAAACAAATACTATAAAATATGATAAATGTAAACATCAATGAATCCATCAATAATTCTTAAAATCACACTGCACTACAGTATTCTCTTTTTGTATAAACAACTTATTGGAAAGTTGAATCAACTGAGGAAGTTCAAAGACATGTCCAGGATGTTGAAAATTGTAATGTAGCTAATGATAAAATGTTTTAGTTGTTTATTATTCTATATCAAGCTAAGAAAATGTCAGTACAAGGTGAAAAATATCCATGAAGGTTATCCATAAGTTATCCACAAAATGTGTGTTATACAGTTTAATAAGTTTTTGCAACATTTTCTCCTTTAGAAGTAAGAAACAACAGGTTATGGGTGCAGTATCTTCCTCTTAAAGAGAAAAAGCAAAAAGAGTAAAAGTTTAAGAGGTTAAACTAAAATAGTAAATGCGTAATGTGCTCCAAGATGGCACTACAAAAATTGAAAATGAAGAAGTTGCATTTGTGCAAAAACTTAAAGACTGAAGTACATTTGTTATCTGGGAATGTCAGATCAAACTCCTGTTCACAGCAAAGAAACTTATGAGTGTGGTAAATGGCACAGAGGAACTTTCAGATGCTGGAGGTGATAATGAAAGCCAAGCAAATCGGAAAACTAAAGACGCAATAGCCAAGCATGTAAATGTCAGAAGAGTAAAAAACAGTTTAAAAGTACATTTTATGTCATGTGAAACTGCTAAAGAAATGTATGATACTACATTGACGATACACAAGAAAGAAACTGGTCAACAATTATGACACACCAGTGGCCAGTTGTAAAACGAGTGAGTCACGAGAGGTAAGCAGAAAACAGCTGAGGGTTGTTGCAAGGAGAACTGATGTAAACTGAACGCTGTTTGTTATTCTCATCGACCTTGGAAGATTGTGTTGTATATGTGATGTAATGCTGTTACGTGAGCATTGAACAGTGTATTTCTACAGAAATAAAGAACATTTAAAATTTCGGCAAAATGGACTTTTAATTCTACGAACCCACAAAGTCACAATATGGAGAGAGCAGGCCTGGCTACATAAATGGGAAAATTTTGGGGGGGGGGGGTGAAGTAGTAATTAGAAAAATTTTGTCAGTAAAAGGAGAAAAGAACAGGACAAATATAGGGAATTATTTAGGGAAGGCGAAAGAGAGGTGGCCGAGAACAATTAAGAGAAAAATGTAGAGTGAAATGGCAAAATCTGTAAAAAGGAGTAGGGTGCCTCCAGTACACAAAAACCTAGGGTTAGGTGTATGGGGACCGGATTATTATTCAGTGGTGGGCAACATGATAGGATTTTCAGGATTTAGGAATATATGGCATTTTTCAGTATGGATTTTGTAATTGTAATCTTCATTTTGTATTTCCATTTGGTGATGTAAAAGGAAAGATGAGAAATAAATTACAAATTACAACTTTAAATTACTATTGTACAAACGACTTCTTGGAAATTTGAATCACACTTGGTAATTCAAAGACATGTCCAGCTCAAACTACAGATACTTGTCTCTTTATGCCAATACTATTATCAGTCCAGCTAGTTTAATGAGATACTGCAGCAACACCAAATCTCCTAATCTGCTTAGTGTCATCAGTGAAGATCAAAGCTATCTCAAATATTAAATATTGCTAATACAACCTGCTATGTTGGGAACTATTAGGGTTAGTTTGTATTTAGTTAACTGTTCTTCCATGTGCAGGAAATAATTTGAAATGTAAATAAGAGAAGCTAGCAACAGTGAACAAACAGATACATAAAATATAATTATATGCAATGAAGTTAGCTTATCTTGTAAGAAAAATGGTGAACATTTGACAGAATTCAATTGGTACTAGCTACACAAACTTTGTATTGTCAGTCAGTTCCTTTATTGTCAAAGTTGCGGTCGTGAGATGTAGCAATACTTCATTCTGTATTACTAATCTCTGAAAATGAAGGAAACTTTAAGACTGAATTGATTGGCAGTATTATCAACATGAACAGGATTCTAATACTACAAAAAATGTGTGTAGAATAATGTTTAAATTAGGAAATAGAACACCATGTAGACCAACTTTCAGAAAGAAGCAAATCTTGACAGTAATTTCATTGTATATGTATAACTTAATATTATTTGTACATAAAACAGAATATAATGTAAATAATGTCAACAGAAATAGTAAACTCTATGGCTACAATACTAGAGGATGTGATAACTTTCATAGACTTACTACAAGAACAAAATCAGCTGGAAAAAATCCATTATTGAAGGGAATTATATTTTATAACAAATTTCCAAATTATTTAAAAACATTACCTGGAAATAGCTTCAAAAAGGAATTAAAAATGTATTTAATCGAAATATGTATATATAGAACTGATGAATTATAATGGAATGTAACAAAAAAACTTTTTCATGAATTGTATATATTTTATATACATTATATTTTGTAAATAATGATTGTTATTTAAAATTAGACTGTGATTGTGCTTGAAACATATGTATGTATGTCTATAGGCAAATAAAAACTATTATTATTATCATCATCAATCATTATTATTATTAATCATATTAATTATTAGTATAATAATTTCAACAGAAAGGAAGAAGCCTTAAAACTAAATAGGAACTGGCATCCTGTTATCGAAAACGGGAAACGCCATTTAACCACCAAAAATGACGCGGACCAATCAAAGGACACCATTGCCGGACTACCCAGGCTCCGCTCCCCAACTACCAGTACAAATAGCGCGACACAGGCACTAAGACTGCGGCCACCACTCCACACCAGCCGACAACTGCCACCTCACACACCGCAGTTATCGTTGGAGCTCCTAGGGGCTTACCTTCTAGGTTCCTACTCACCGCCGCATCACAGAAGTAGCCCTTAGTGATCAGCGCCACCCGCATCACTAGCAGGAGGGGTCCAACAGCATGTGTACGTCTGCAGTTCAAAGATCAGAAGGATTGCGACGACGCCTTAGCTTCAGTATGGGCAGTGTCTGAAAGTTGAAAACGGTAGACTACAGCGCCACAATCCATGCAGACACTGCTGCGCCTATGGGCACACGGCTGACGTCACAGCAATATGTCTGGCACACGACCTCAGGCGCCAACGCAGGTACTGCGCCACCTGTAATGGCCAAGGCCATTTTACTAGATAGGCGCAGTGCCCACTTTACCCACGCCGGAACACCAGTGGACCAACACCTCGGAACACAACCACCAGTGAGCCCGCCGATTGGCAGCAAAGCTCTTGGTTGTCTACGAGAGGAGTTTCACCGAACCAGCATCAATCTATGCAGACCCGCGGAACTCTTGACGACCACTCTCACCGCCGTCAACAACCGTCCCCCAGCGGAGGAAGTTCAGGACCTTCACTCTGAGGTCCTAAACATAAACCAGCGCCTGGGCAACAGAGGAATCCCTAGCAGCTGCTGCCGCCCAACGCGGCACAACCAACGCCGCCCTCCAGGACATGCAAGAAAGGCTGACCACGCTCTCCAGCCAACTCATGGACGGACTTACACCGCAGGAACAGATAGAGTCAATCAGCACCCATCTCCAGGACAGCGCAGCCCAATATGAAGAAGGGATTGCCGCTCTTCTATCCAAGATTGACCGCATCACCAACGCCTTCTGCGACGACCCACCCAACGACACACTGAGCTACTGCAAGGGCAAGCTTCAAAAGACTGTTGGATACATCAATGATACATCACCCAACAAGAAGCTACACGAAGCCCTTCGCGAACACCAGTACCACATCAGCCAGAGCATCTACGACCTGAAGATGTCCCTGGCTCCAGAACACGGGTTCCCTCCGCCGCAATTTCAGCCACATCGAGACACCCGCACACGCTGGATGCCGCCGCCATCAGACTTGCAACGCCGCCTCCCTCCCCAGCCATGAGCTGTCGACGGCCCTGGCCCTTCTGCATCACCGCAATCCAGTTCCCACGAGGAATTGACGACTCCATCCAGTCACGCATATAACGATCACCACTGTACACAGGTCGTAGTCAGGGTCCCCTGGATCATGACTGCTACCTGATCACCACAAGCGGGTTTTTTCGCATAGCTAGTTTCTACTCACGAACAGCCGGGTTGCTTAGGCGGTACCGGCCAAAAAATTCGCCTCAACAGTCCCAACTAAATTAGCACCACAGGCCCCAATAAATAGAATCACCCCAGAACAACATCCCTCCCATGCCCCATCCTTCTTCCTACCCAAATACCCAATCTACCCCGTTATAAAAAATAAAAAATAGACTATGACTGCAGATATTGCAGGCCAGACAGGGCAGGATCTCCAACAGGGAGCCAGCGCAAGTTCGGCCTGGAGTCAGTTTTGCCCAGGCACTGCGGAAGCACGAACAGTTGCTCCAGCAGGCCGAGGCAGGTCAGGCTCCGGCAGCAAACAAGGCGGTAGGCTCCAAGGAAGCCACCACCCAAACACCGGCTGCATCTGCAGCGTTACCTCAGCGGCCCCCTCGACAGAAGGCCACCGCAGCCCGGCGGCAAAGCCCGCCGGCAACTGCGGCACCAACTGCCGGGCAACCTGCCCCAACCTCCACGGAGAGTGAGAGCGGTACTCCCGCCACTGCTCCGCCTCCTGCACCAGCTCCAGCCCCTGTGGCTGCATCACCAAGTCAGGAACCAAGCCTCACCACCTCAGATTCAATGCCAGTGTGGCGCACTGGCATCTCCAAAGAGGACCTGGCGGGATTCCAAGAGCTTTCTGCCTGGTTGGCCGAACTGATCCAACGCTCCCTCCCAATACTAAGGCGCTGCAGGGATCAACTGACAAATCCTAGAATCTCTGCTATGGAAAAACACAGCATAATGCAACAGACTGCACGGCTTCTCTTCCCTGACTCCAGCTCATAAATGGCGATGAGGAGAACTCAACGTTCATTGAGAGCCGCGTTCTGGAACGCAAATGGAATCCGGGAACAGAAACCTGCCATCTTGGAATTTGTAAATGACCAAGGAATTGACCTCCTCATGCTATGCGAAACGCACCTGCATGCTGGTTGTACAGTTTCATCTTCCAAAATGCACCGTCCACCGATCCGATCGAGCCGGTCGGCGGGGCGGTGGTACAGCCATCCTTATCATAAACCATATCACCCATACTCCTATCACACTTCCTCCGCTAACACACTTGCAGGCGACCGCCATAAGGCTCTCCTTAGGCGGTTCTGACCTGGTGCTTGTAGCGGTGTACGACCTGCCCAACCATTCCTTCCATGAAGCGGATTACCGGGCTCTCCTCAATCTTGATCACAGAGTGTGCATGGTCGGCGACTTCAACCCCAAACACCCAGGATGGAACAGCCGCATCCAGAATGAAAGTGGAAGGAACATCTACCGCTTCATATTGCGGAGACCCCATCCTTCATGCGCATGGCCCGCGATGTCCAACGCACTTTCCGACTCGTGGCAGAGCGGACGTCATAGATTTTGCTATCACTAAAAGCATACCATTTTATCTGGACCTCACGGCGGTAAACGCTCTGGATTCGGACCACAACCTAGTTGTGGTCAATTCAGACGTTACCGTCGCAGCTCTGGCAACGGTAGACTGGGTGGACGAAGTCGACTGGGATGCCGCTATCACTACCATCCAAAACTCCGTGGAAGCCAGTCCCCGGATCGACTCCGTGGAGTCACTCGAAGCGGCAGCCAAGGAGTTCTCCACATCCATCCTAAATGCGGTCCGTACTCACGCACACCGCATCCCAATAGACGCACCAAACCCTACCGATATTCCAGGACCCATTAAGCAGCTAATCAGGGCTAAAAATGCTGTTAGAAAGCTGTGGCAGAGATTTCGCCATCCCAGGATAGGAGACGTACACCAGAGGTTCTAGTCCCTGGTAAGACGACTCCTAAGAGCACACCGCCAAGAGGCCTGGGAAAAACTGTTAAGGCACACCAATCTCCAGGGGAGAAAACCGTGGCGAATAGTCCGTAGCCTGCGGAAAGACAGAACAGTACACCAGCACCCCCTACATAGCCCTAGAGGTCGACTCGTCTACGAGTCGAAAGAAAAGGCAGATGCGCTAGCAGACTATCTGGAGGCTCAATTCCAACCCAGGGTAGAGGCAATGGACGATGACCATGCCGATCTCGTGGAACAGGTGGTGGAGGACTTCCTAGAAGCCCCGCCCCCTGACGACGAGGAGTTCCACATCCCCATCGTTACCCCTAGAGAGTTAGCGACCACGTTTAACTCTCTAAGAAACAACAAAGCCCGTGGGCAGGACCGTGTGACAGCGGAAATGCTCAAGCACCTTCCACGCAGAGCCGTGATTCATTTGACCCGGATTTATAATGCTTGCCTATACATGCGCCACTTTCCAGCTGTCCGGAAGGAGGCGCGCGTGGTGTGCGTTTTAAAGCCGGGGAAAAATCCGGTCTTCCCTTCCAGTTACTGCTCCATCAGCCTTCTCCCTCACTTAGAGTAAAGGGGCTTAATCCCGGGACATCAGTTTGGCTTCCGTTCTGGCCACTCCACGACTGAGCAACTACTGCGGGTTGCCGAGAAGGCCTCCCTGGGATTCCAGGAACGGTCTAAAACGGTAGCAGTGTTGCTAGACGTGGAGAAGGCGTTCGCCACTACCTGGCATGAAGGACTCATTTACAAACTCCTGGAACATGAAATTCCCCGTCCATACATTTCCTTGGTGGCCAGTTTCCTCGGAAACCGAAGCTTCCGAGTAAAGATGGAGGGGAAGCTGTCTACCGAGCGGCCCATTGGCGCTGGAATGCCGGAAGGCAGCGTGCTGTCGCCGGCACTCTTTGCAGCTTACATGGCTGACATACCCACGCACCGCAACACCCACACCTGTCAATACGCGGACGATCTTATGATCTTCGCAGTCAACAGAAACCCAAGGTATAGCTTTCGGCAGATTCAAACCCAGCTCCGGGCCATTGGCGAATGGAGCGCAAATCGGCGAATGGCAATTAAACCGGAGAAGAGCTCTGCGATTCTCCTGGTGAAAACCAGGGCCAACCGGTTGCAGCAGAACTTGGTTTTACGGCGTCGTGGAATCCCATGGGTTCAAACGGAGAAGTATCTCGGAGTGACGCTGGACCGCAAATTAACTTAAGCTCCGCACGTCAAAGGCAAGGTCCAGCTTGGGCACGTCGCGCTCAGGAACCTATATCCAATACTCCGTTCTACCATGCCACTGCGTCTCAAACTCCAACCGTATCGGGCGATCATCTCGCCCCTGACCTTGTACGGCTGTGAGATCTGGGGAACAGTGGCAAATACCACCTTCGTCAGACTCCAGACGCTGCAGAACAGGGCGCTACGGGTCATCTACGATACTGACTGGAGATTTCCCGCCTTATCCTTCATGAACATTCAAACATCCCGTACATTGCCGACGTCATTCGAGAGAGGGCACGTTCAATGTGCGACAAAATTCAAACCCATGGCAATCCTTTGGTGAACTCACTGCGCAGATATGACCAGTGGGAACAAAGACGCTTGCCATCTTACAAACTCCCTAGGGACGTCTTGGGACCCCTTGGTTAACCCAAGGGAAACCCCAAACCTCTCCAATTTTACATAACGCCTGATAGCTCAAGAGTTAGGCCACCCGTACTCAAAACGGGGAAAAAGCTCTATACAGATCCTCCCCCAACGGGAGAACGTAACAAACCCGCCTAGCTGTTGCCTTCTGATAACACTCAAGGGAAACCTGTTAAAACGAAATGTTTTCTCACAAACAAAAAACCTATCGCCAGCAGAACAAAAAACAAACCCATCTTGACTCACTTCCCAGATTAAGCCGCAAAGTGTCTATGTACTGCGGCAGAAGACTCCCGGACGGGGAAAAAGAAAAATTGCCCCGCCCGAATAGGACTACCTCTGGATATCTGAACGCTTCATCATTTTACCTCATTTCCTCATTTTCGTCTCCAAGACACTGCAAGTATCGCAGAAGAGCCTGACTAGCCTCTTTGAAGCGAGAAAATAGGATCTGAGCCAACTAGAGCTTCAATTATTAACAAAGTGACTGGATAGAACAGTAAGACCGCAGCCAACAGTCCTTTGGACTGGTTTTTCGGCGCCCTTTAAGGGCTGGTCCGCTACTGTTCGGGCTTTTCAGCACCCTAGACTTGTTCTGTCATATCTTCTTTTTTCTTCTTTTCAATCATAAACATTACACAAAAAGGGGTCTTCGTACAGTTTTTGATCACATATTCATCCTCACATCTGATTGGTCATTGCATTACTCATTTCTATTGGTCAATCATGTCGAACACCACAGCACCAACCACAGCTAACATGAAGGCACATCCCGCCACTAATAGTCAGCCTTCTACGACTAACCCAAATTGCTCTACCAACGCCATGTGTACAGCCAGCTCCACACCTCTGCCAGTAGAGGCTCATGTAGCCCCAGCCACCTCTTTGGAACTTGATCCTCATGACTACTATTTGCTAGGGGGCGACATGGCAAGCTTCCTAGGAGAAGCTTTGATAAAACAGCCTACTTATCCGTTGAATCGAGGTGATATACGGATATTACAAATGGAAAGGCAAGCAAGGACAAAGTATCTAAATCAGGCAGATGCAGAAATGTTCTCCGTCCCTACCTCAGAGGAGATCTGCCTTACCTCTGCTGCCTTTAAGATTTACTCCTATCACCGATAAAGGATTGACAAAATTGCCACCTACCTGATGGAAAATGATAGACATCAAATGAACTCCTGGAAAACCCCTGCACCGAAAAGAGCTGCCAAAGATTCGAAAAGCAACTCAAATATACCACCGCAATATAAAAACTACGTTGCTGCCCTTAGTGCTTCCAAAACACAACATGGTCCACTCCGACGGACTCCTGAACCTGAGTCATAAGCTCCTCCTCAGCAACCACAAAGGTTAGCAGCTCCACCTATGTTGAAATCACCGTCCCAACACCCACATACCAACAGGCCAATACCTGGAAAGGCTCCATCTGTACCTGCACCAAACAACAGGCCTGCGTACCCCATAGGAACAAACGGCGAATCAAGAGCGCCTATGCAACAACTGCTTTTGACTCGCCCCACCACTGGCCACTCTTTACCACAGTACCCTAAACCGTCTGTCCCTGATGAGCAATTTCTGAACCTTATGTCCAGGATTCCTCTCTCCCTGCAGGCGGACTTTGCAGCTGTACTAGCTGATGCCCTGGCTATCCGCCCACCAACAATACCACCACAAATTAATTTGGTACACACGGTCTGTATCTTCATGTGTAACAATGGCGGACATCACTAACATCATAAGTAACCTCACCATTCTACGCATTTGTTCCTGGAATGCAAATGGATTGCGAAATAAATAAGGGAGGCCATAAATTTCATTGCGGTGAATAAAATTGACATCTTCCTTGTACAGTAGACAGATCTAGCTCCTCGTTATAAGGCCAACATACCAGGAATGATTTGTAAAAGGACTGATGGTCCGGATCGTTATGGTGGGACTGCAGTATACATACAAAGGAATATCCTTCATCATCGCCTTCATCTGTCAACTGTTGTTGGTCTATAAGGAACAGGAATCCAAGTCACAACTGACAAGGGACCCCTCAACATTTACTCGGTGTACATCCCACCGAGCAGAGCGATCTATCATTGTGACCTAGACCTCATATTCACTGGCTCTCCCACTGTAGCTATGGGAGATTATAATGCCAAGAGCATGCTATGGAACTCCACCACTACCAACAGTCGTGGACGTCTGCTGGAGCGATATATTGAGCGAAAACATCTGACTGTGCTTGCTCCTACCTCTCCCACCATAACACATGGTGATTGTAGTACCCCTTATTGGCTGTTAATAGCTCTGCTCTCCAACATACGCAGTCACCCAACACTATTCACTCTTCCTGAGCTTTCCTCTGATCATTTTACCATTCTTCTATTGTATAAGGCAAAACTAACGCCTAAATCCTTACCTTCCCACGCCAACCCCAGACTAACTAATTGGAATAAATTATCTAAAATTATGACTGAAAAACCCGCCAATATTCATCCATGCACAACATTTGCGGCAGCTGATGAACCTGAAAGCTACATCACCACTAACATGGCTGCAGCCATGCGTGAAGCAACTCCTGCCCGCAAAACTCCATATATTCCCCTCAAACCCCTCCCACAACACTTGCGGCATCTCATCGCAGCCAAGAACAGAGAACGGAAAAAATTCAAATACACACGCCAACCACAAGGCAAGAGGGAATGGAACCGCCTCCAAGCAGCAGTAAAGTTGGAACTTTCTGACCACTTCAATGAAGATTGGAAAAGAAAATTATGTACTCTCGGTAACACTGATTGTTCTATTTGGAGAATATCTAAGGCCATGCTTCGCATACCCACCTCAGATCCGCCACTCACTGATGAAAATCGAGTAGCACAAATTTCCAGAGAAAAGGTCGAACTCTTAGCCGAACACCTGGCTGCTACTTTCCATCCAGCAGAATCCGCTGATAATGAACCGGTAGCTGAAATTGAAGGATTGGTCCAGAAATTTCTTGCCTCTCCCTACAACTCAGATTAAGTGCTCCTCACCAACACCGCTGAGGTAAGTGGTCTAATAGTTTCAGTTTGACCCTACAAAGCTGCTGGTTGCGACTCCATACCATACGCTCCTTTCAAGGCACTGCCGCAGAACTGGATAGCCTTGATAGTTCATCTGTTCAACAGCCTGCTCCTTCTGTCATATTTTCCTGCAAAATGGAAACATGTAAGAATCATTACCATCCCCAAACCTGGCAAGGATTCTAAACAAATTACAAACCATCGTCCCATTAGTTTGCTACTAGCTATTAGAAAACTGTTTGAGAAGGTACTCCAACATCGCTTTCAAAATCTGCTGGACGAGCTAAACATCTTTCGCCAGAGCAATTTGGCTTTCGCCGCTGCCACTCCACATCACACCAACTTCTACGTCTGGTTGACGAGGTAACCCGAGCCTTCAATAACAGACAGTATGTTGCAGCACTATTCCTGGACATCTCAAAGGCCTTTGACTCCGTTTGGCATCAAGGCTTTCTTTACCGACTGATCAGATACAACTTTCCTCCCTACATAGTACATATTGTCAATCATTACATTACTCATCGCACCTTCTCCGTTGTCAGAGATAACATTACTTCCCCACCCTATCTCATCAATGCAGGGGTGCCCCAAGGTAGTGTACTTGGCCCCCTTCTTTTCTTAACTTATATCAGCACCCTTCCCACTATCTGGAGCTGCAATCTGTACCTGTTCGCTGATGACACAGCAATCACCACAGCCTCTTGTCGACATCTCATGGCTGTATAACGTCTTCAGCGCTATACTGATATGATTTCCGCCTGGTTTCTCACATGGCGTCCACGCATAAACGCCACAAAATCACAGGCAGTTACCTTCACCCTTGCCCTTTTCGCAACGGAGTGCTAAAGAAAAATCTGAAGTGAAACGAATGGGTAGAACAACGCCAAACATTTCTATAACTCAAATGATTAAGTCGAAATCTAGAACATTCAATAGGAAGTTCAACCCTGACATGTACGAGAAGCACGACTGGTTATGTGGATGTGAAGTTAATAACTCTTTATGCTGTTGGAGGAGATGATTCCTGGGTGAAGCAAGGAATGAAAGACATACAACACATGCACAACCGTGTTGAAAAGCATGAGTCCTCTTCGTCTTGTATAAAAAATGCACTAAGTTTAGCAATGTATGGCAATATTAATATTGCTGCACAAATGGACAGTGCATACAGAAGGAACATAAAGCTGCATAACGATAAAGTTACGCAGAATAGATATGTCCTAAACAACATAATAAACTAT
Organism: Mantis religiosa; assembly: GCA_030765055.1. Lineage (NCBI taxonomy): Eukaryota > Metazoa > Arthropoda > Insecta > Mantodea > Mantidae > Mantis > Mantis religiosa. The sequence continues at coordinate 85,166 of JAUKNK010000024.1, read as the reverse complement.
ATATGGTTTTCCGGCTCATTTGAGCTGGCTTTGAGAGGTCATGATGAATCTGATACATCACAAAAACCTGATATCTTTCGAGACCTTATAGATTTCAGCGCTGATCTCGATAGTGTACTGAAGGGTCACCTGGAAAATGCAACTGTTTTTAGGGGCACTTCAAAAACTATACAAAACGACCTTCTTCAGTGTATGTTAGAAGTATGCCAAGAGGAAATAATGAAGGAGACTAAGGAAGCAGAATTCCTTGCTGTTATAGCAGATGAAACCACTGATGTTTCCTCAGTGTATGAGGTGGTTCTTATCTACAGATATCTTGTGAATGACAAACCCGTAGAACGATTTTGGAGTTCTTTTTCAACCTGCTGGTCATGATGCAGACTCTCTTGTCTCATTCATTAAATCTGAACTTGATCTGCAACTGTCAGGGTGCCCGAATAAACTTATAGCACAGACCTATGATGGTGCATCCGTCATGGGAGGTAGAAAACACGGTGTTCAGTCAATTGTGAAAGAGAAGTATCCTTGTGTCTCTTATATACACTGCCATGCACATAAACTTAATTTAATAATGCTCAATGCAGCCTCAATAGACACCAGTGTGAGGATATTTTGTGCCAATTTACAAGGAATATGCACATTTTTTCAAATTCTTCTCAAATAACAGATGTGCTTGATGAAGTTGTGCAGAAACGACAGCCACGTTCTGTTCCGACACGACGGAATTTTCATACACGGACCGTAAATACCATTTTCGCACACAGGGAGAATTTCCTCGTATTAGAAGTATGGGGGTTATTCAGAAGAGAGCTCTGTTAAACAACAACGCCACACTTGTTCGGGCTTCTGTGTTTATGACCACTTTGAAAGATGATAATGTTGTATTCTGGCTGTCTTTCTTCCACAAGATCATGCCCCAAATGGATATTTTGTACACGCAGCTGCAAAAGCGAGACTGTAATGCAATATTTACCCTCGCCCAGCTAAGCGCATTTGAAGAAGTGCAAATATTAAGAATAGCGTAGATATTGAGGAACACGAGGAAAACGCAATTAAGGGAAGAGTAGAAGAACATGATGTGAAAAGAAGAGAAGCTCTTGAAGTTTGTGACATTATTCTTAGAGAAGCAAAAGACAGATTTAGCTGCACGGGGCATCTGGTAGCCTCGACTCTATTTCGTCAAGAAAATTCTCCAACTATGATAAGACATTTCCAGAGGTTCTATCCTTTTATCATTGGAACAAAAGTTCGTACACAACTGACTGTAATGTAAAGTCGAGAAGAATTTCGTGGAATGTCCGGCGCTTTGTGCTTGATGGACTTCATTAAGGAAAACAATTTATGAGCTACTTTCAGCGAATATGTCAAACTCCTGCAAGAAAAACGGCCCCACGTCACTCTTAAGAATCTTCCACAGTACATTACTTAGCAAGAGGTCAAGAAGGGACTCATCAGCAGAGGACTACCAGTATTTAGTGTTAATCGTCTCCGCACCATCAGAGGACCAAATCTAGGATAGCTCCTCATTTTCGGATAGCCCTAGATAGAAAAGGCAAGGAGGAAGATTTCTACAAATTGTCCAGGAGGTTTACAGCTACACTCAAGACTGTTATCGTCCTCCATTCCGTCCACAGCAATGCCTCAATTGCCAGAAATCCTTTCAAAGCGCTGATGCTTGTAGACTTCCATCTGTGTGCTCCCACTGTGGGCAAAGTGACCATTTAAGGTCAGCGTGCAGCAAGCTGACTTTAACTGAACTCATATGAGTTAATTGTTGTGCGGATCATTCGTGCTGTTATAGCAAATGTCCTGTTTGGCAGGAAACACGTCATGAGTTAGAGAGCAATAAGAAATGAGCTAAAAGGTCTCAGGTGCATGCTCCTCCCATGGTGACCAATCCTCCTGGACATCCCAGAGAAGTCTTCTATGGCGCCAGGTTTCTTGGTATACCGGCTAGGACTCCAGTTTAATTTCCTTAATATGCAGCAGCAGTGACCAATACTCCGACTCCCACTGCATCCCAAGAAGCAGAATCTCATCTACATTTGCTTACTTTACCTCAATCTTTATTACATCCCTCTCAAGATTTGCCCCCTCAATCCCAAACTCAACACCCTCGAAACATTCATTGTATCACTCAAGGCAGTCCACTTCCACTGCCTCAGCGGACCTTGTCCTCCAACAGATCAACAGCCCCACTACATCAAGCTGCGTCCAACCCAACACAAGTCGGCAGCGTGTAGCAGATATTGCTGTATTTAGTGAAGTAATTGACCGAATACCACCTCATCTACAAATTAAATTTGCTGCAGCACTTTCAGAAGCTCTTCTTCATTGCTCCCCACAAATTTCACCAGAAATGGTCTTAATCCAGACCGTGTTTACCTCCTGCATCAACAATGGATATTAGGAACCAGGGAATGCACTTTTTCCAGACCTTAAGATCTGTTTCCGGCTAGAAAATGGCTTACACAGACAACTAGCAGGAGTTGCCAACTTTTTATCAGTACAGAAAATAAACATTCTCTTGGTCCAGGAAACATACCTGTCCCAACATAAAAAATGTAGTCTTCCAGGCATGCGTTCATAAAGAGCAGACAGAGCCAAAGGTCATGGAGGAACTGCGATCTTCGTTGATAACTCCGTTCACCATCAACTGCATATCACACCCTCAAACCATTTGGAGTCGACGGGTGTACAAGTCAACGCCAACAGAGGTCCTCTTAACCTCTACTCCTAGTCGCTCCTTACTACCTGTTAAATTTGAACAACTTTCTCCTCCCCCGTTGCTACAAATGCGGTGGAGGACTTTGATGCCAAACACTCAAATTGCAATTCATCTAGCACAAATCACCGTCGTAGCCTTCTACTTCAGTTCGCTGACTACAGGGCCATCTCAGCCAGGACACCAAATCAACCAACTATCTATAATGTTGGCAGAAGATCTCCAGACTGACTCGACCTTGCACTAATTCGCAACGTTAGACCTTATCTCATCCTCTTCACCATTTCAGCCCTTTCTTTGGACCATTATCCTATCCTTCTGACCCCTCCTGGCAAGCCTTCCTACAAATCTCCTCGTGGCCTACCTAGGCCCAGGAAAACCAACTGGGAAGAGTACGCTAGACTATTAAATGCTTCAACACCGCCGCAGCAACCGAGCACTACCTCATCGTATGTAGATGCACTGGTATATATCATCACATCCCCGTTGTCAGAAGCTATCATAAAGTCGTCACCAAACCCAAACTCATCAGGATCAACAATGACCCCTTCCTCAAGACCTTCGTGCTATTATGCAAGAGAACAACAGGACCAGTAGGCCTTATCTGTTTACACGTAGCCCAGTAGGTCGCCAGGAATTTCGAAGGCTAAAAGAACTGATAAAACTAGAGCTTCAGGACTACCGCAACGACTGCTGGGAACAAAAAATAAATTGTATATAAATAGAAGACAATACTTTTGGAAAACGTCCAAAGCATTGCTCCGCCTTCCTCGTAGAGATCCGCCTTTAAAACACAGCGAGGTACTCCCTCAGTCAGCCAAGGAAAAGGCAGAATTACATGTCACTTATCTACAGTCGACATTCGTACCTGCTGATTCTCCTGATGAAGACCACATCCACTCTGTTACACAAGAGGTCAACACCTATCTAAATCGACCAACAGATGAGGTACTACAACCTCCCATCACCGCATTGGAAGTTCAATGCCTTCTCTGCAATCCCCGACCTTGCAACTTTCCCGGGTTTGATAATATTGCCAATGCAGCACTCAAGGGCCTACCAGCCCCCTGGGCGGAAACCATTGCCTTGCTGTTTAATGAAGGAACTCAACTTGGCTACTTCCCAGCGGCAAGGAAGCATGCCAAAATTAACATCATCTACAAACCCGGGAAGAAATGCACCTCTTCTGACAACTATCGCCACATCAGTCTGCTTTGTCATATGAGCAAATTGATGGAAAAAGCTCATCGTAGGCATCGGAAAACCCTGAGCCGTCATAACATTCTTAGAGAGGAGCAATTTGGCTTCAGATCTCAACACTCCACCCAGCATCAACTACTTCGGTTGGTCGAAGAAGTGTACCTCCGCCTTCAACCGTAAGCAGTATGTTGCTGCTGTATTACTGGACATCACCAAAGCCTTTGACAGTGTCTGACATGAAGGTTTACTTTCCCGTCTCATCCACTACAACACTACTTAATACTTGATCCAACTTTGACACTCCTATCTCCTCAACAGATCCTTCTCTGTCTCCCATGATGGCATATTATCCTCACCTCGTCCTATTAGAGCTGGTGTTCTTCAAGGTAGTGTTTTGGGACCCACTATGTTCCTTCTCTATATCAACACCCAATCTTCTTTGCTCCGCTACTCACTGTACCTTCTTGTAGACAACACAGCTGTAACCTCTATGTCAACTAATACTATATGGCTGCACGTAGAACCCCAAAATACGTCGAGCTCCTCACCAGCTAGTTCAAACAATGGCGCTTGAGCATCTACTCCCCGAAGAGCCAAGCCATCACTTTCTCCAGAAGGCAGCTAGAGGACCTACCACCTGTTCGTCTAACTTGAGAGGAAGTACATTGGCAAACATGTACGATATTTAGGCGTTTTGCTTGATGTCAAACTAACGTAGAAGGATCCCATAACCTATACAGCCACAGCTACAATCGAAGCTCAGTGATGTCCATATCCAATAAATTGCTCTTCTATATAAACAAGTGCTCTGACGAGCCATCACTTGTGCCTGTGCTATTTGGGGTATAGCAGCTAAAACTCACCCACACCGCCTTCAAGTTCTGCACTCTCGATTGCTCCGTATTGCCACGGAATCCCCATGGTACATCCTTAATCTTGTAATCCGTCATGACCTACACATTCTTACCCTAACAGACTACATCCACACCCTCTCACTCCCTTTCTATCAAAACCTCTCCCATAACTTCAACTCCCTTGTGCGCGGTCTAGGTGAGAGCGACAGCGACCCCGGCGGAAAGTACAAAAGACCAAGACTTGCCTTAGACACATGAAAACACTGCAGTATCTGTACACAACTTATATATACAAAAAAGCTCTGAAACAAACCTCTACCGCCATTTTCTCTAACTTATAAAATATTCTACTGCCAGTAGAAGGCTCAGCCGTAATCTGGCTAGAGAATAAAGGTCTGGCTTGTGGACTTTCAAGTGTCCAATCGCAGATGTGTGCGTCATTGTCCAATGGTTATATGATCATTTGAAAGATTTGTCTATATTTATTTTGTTGGAACTTGTACACAATTATATAGAACAAAGAATTTGGAAGTATTTTCACAAATGTACGTGAGGTATACAATTTTAACACAGCGGACGTGTGTCAGAGCATTTTCAAAATATCTCTTTAGGAGTAGAATGTTTATCAATGGCTCCTCTAATAATTTACTATGTTCAGAGATTCTCATAATCGCTCATATGCTGTGATATGCATTTAGTGTTAACAATCTCACTTACATTGCCTTCTCCACTCATAATTTAAAAACTTATTATTACAGGAGTTGATTCATTCATTTATTTCATGTTAAATGACAATAACATTTACTGAAATTAACGAAGCTTAATTGTTGACCTAGTTGATAGGATCTCTATACTCAGCTCTACTGACACGAAGACATTTGTATTAGGGAGTGCAGTTGTCTTAAGCAATTGTCAAATGTTTCAACAGTTGGTTGCTCTGACATGCCATTCTATTTGAAAGTCCAACACAAAAATAAATAACTACATATCATTTAAGAAAAGATTAGTGTTGGCAAATTGAAGCTAATAACAAGGAATATCGCGGAAATTGTTAACTTCTTGTACAATATTAAATTGTCTTTAATTGTACGTTATAACAAGATGTTAATATTTTTGTATCAAATTTTACACTTTATTTTTTGATCTGCTAATAAATACTTTTGGCTGTGGAGCCATAACTGTTGTAACAATAATCTGTACAGGCAATTTAAAAGATATCAGTAGCCCGCCTCGGTAGTGTGTGGGTAGCGCGTCTGCCTCACGTTCAAGAGGTCCCGAGTTCGAAACTCGGTCAGGGCGGGTTACCTGGATAAGATCTTTTCCGGGGTTATTCCTTGTCCTAAAATACGAATGTTGGGTGACTCTAGGCTCCATGGATCCTGGGACCATTTGAGCATGATGTCACCCGTTCCATTCATCGTCCGATATGACTTAACGTTGGAGGACCTAAATTACAAAACAAAAGAAGATATCAGTTGAGTTTAGTAAAGCACGCCCAGGAGCAGCAGTTACTGATGTAATTATTACTACAGTTCGAGTAATGTTTAGATATGATCGACTGACAGCTTATTTATGTAACTGGGTGACATTAGGAACTGATAGAAATCAAATCCAAAACATTTTACATCTACAACTAAATGTGGTGTGTTGTCGATGGATTGGACATAAACTGAATCCCGATTAAAAACAACAACAGCATCGTGAACATTGGTACAGAAAGAGTTAGAACACCTTCATGATGATGGATCTGTTGAACAGAAGTTATGGTTCATATCGATATATTAGCATTAGAAGATAGACGTCCGAGTACGTCATATTAACATACAAATATCTAACACGAGGATTTTGAGCTATGTTTTAAAAACGATGACTTCTAAATAATCGATCAGTTGACATCATTTCAACTTCTCATCACATACAACAAAACCAACATCTGAATACCTGGAGGTCATAGAAGTCAGCACTCTCCAGTTTTGGGCATTTTTTATTTTCTTAATTCATGTTTTATTCCTTTCCCAAAAAATACATTTACTAATCTCAGGAATTAAGGGTTATTAAATTATGCAATATTTATTTTTAATCTAAGAATACTCCTATTTGCAGTGTACCATCATACGACATGGAGTTCAAATACAAAAGCCTTTGCATTATTTTTACTGTCGCAAATTTCATTATTGACAGAGTTTCTGTAAGCGGAGTTTGGTTTCTGTTCAGTTTTCATAGTTTCATTTGACCGTGTCTAACTCTAAGAAACACAAATCTTGTAATTGTATCAGAATCAGAAATATTTTATCAGAAATTGAACGTGATTTCATGTATACCAAGAGTTCAGTGTAATACAATTACCTGTAGCATGTCATATTGAAGAGTACTTGGAAGCTTACTAATCTGCAAAATTTAATGTTTGTATATTCAGCATAATATATGTTTGCCAATTTATCTTTCTTAGTTTAAAACAATGTTAAAAATTGAGTCACTCCTTTTTCTTCCCTTGGAAATCTATCAACCCTAGCTGAGATATAAGGAAGTACCCTCTTGCCTCAGAAGTGTAGCATGTGTACTTCCACATTGTTAGGTAATATCATCAACTGTGTTTAAATTTTCGACCCCTGTATCTATTTGTAACATTGAAAAACCTCACTGGTTCTTAAAGAAAAAGAAGTTATGCAAATGACATGATATGAATGCGGCTTGTATCACATTCTGATTTGTGAAAAACAGTTGAATAAATTCAATAATTGGACAAAACACTGGATGTATTTCTCATATGTCAATTGCTAAACTGTACGCCATACACCATTACTCTTACTACACATTATGTATGTTGACTTTGTTGGTTATGGTGTCTTGTCTTATGTATCTCTGAACTGATATATGTTACAAATTTTAAAAATGACATGTTGCAATCTCCCATTTCAATTGTCAACATTGCATTGTGTTAAACTAAATGCTTTATCTTCCACATAAGTAAGGACTATCTCTAAACATTCAGAACATATTGGTCCAAAGTGAAACCACTAGAAACTGTAATGTTCATATTTAACCCGGGATTTGGTCTAAATTAGTGTAGGTTTACAAGACTTCATGAACTAAACTAAACTAAACTATGTCTATGTATATGTATATGTAGATTTAAAGATTAGATCAAGCAATGCGAGATTAAATAATGTCCAGCAGTTTACTTTGAACATGAGGTTCTATTTTAAATTTTGATACAAGGATTATGAGTTTTTAGTTAAGAAAGAAACTATGTATTAAAAAAGTAGATTGTCTACTATATATTTGGGCTAATTATTTTATTCATCTTGAAAATTGACAAGATAAATTAATTGTACTTAGTTTTTAATTTGACATGTCCTATAACATGTACATGTTTTAATGGATGAATCAATAAATCAAATCAAAAAATTATTGTTGTATGGTTGAGATCTTATGTTAAGCAGCTGGCAATAAAGCCGTTCGCTCTCTTGTATTACAGCATTCTGATGTTATGTTGGTATGCTGACTAAAGAAATTAATGCCCGCCTTGGTAGTGTAGATGGTAGCATCTCTACCTCATATTCAAGAGATCTCAAGTTTGATTCTTGCTTAGGGTGAGTTATCTGGATAAGGATTTTTCCAAGGTTTCCTATTACCCTGAAGTACAAATGTCAGGTAACTTAACTCTACAGACCCTGGGCTCAATAGAGCATTATTTTATTCATTTCATTTTTCGATAAAACTTGGCAATGGAGGACATAAAGAAGAAAATAAAGAAATTAATGAATTATTGTAAGTTAATGCATAAACAAATAGCTATTCATCATGCTCATCTTCAATCACATTTATCCATCTCTGTCAGACATTCTTAGTATTTGTGTCTTTTGTTTGTTTCTTTGTTCATATCTCAGGTACCAATCTGAGCAGTACATGGACACTCAATATGTCACACAGCTATGTTACTGCAGCATAATTAATAATATACTGACCACTACTTTTACTCTGAAACCTTTATTGGTTTTGTTACTTTATGTATTAAAAAACTAAAATTTATGAGTCACCAACATTTCAGGTATTAATCTTACAATATGTATTACTGTAGGTCAAGTTAATGTAAATCATGAAGTTACTATTGCATGAAATGTGACCTACATATTGAACATATACCTGCTGAATGGAGCATTAATGAATATTTCAGTATTATATGGGGAGTGACTGTATAAGAATGAGCAGCATTTTGAAATACTGCCAATCGATTCTATCTTTAAGTTTGTTTCATTTTCAGAGTTTGGTAATACATACAGAAGTATTACTACATCTAACGACTGTAACTTTGACAGCAAAGCAACTGACTAACAATAAAAAGTTTGTGTAACTAGTCATAATTGAATTCTGTCAAATGTTCATCATTTTTCATAAAAGATAAGCTAACTTCATTTCATATAATTATATGCTATGTATATGTTTGTTCACTGTTGCTAGCTTCTCTTATTTACATTTCAAATTATTTCCTGCACATGGAAGAACAACTAACTAAATACAAACTAACCCTAATAGTTCCCAACACAGCAGGTTGTATTAGGAATATTTAATATTTGAGATTGCTTTGATCTTGACTGATGACACTTTAAGTAGATTAGGAGATTTAGTGTTGCAGTATCTCATTGAACTAGCTTGACTGATAATAGCATTGGCATAAAGGGACAAGTATCTGTAGCTTGAGTCCTGTGTTCTTGTTTCTTACTTATAAAGGAGAAAATGTTGCAAAAAAGCTTTTTAATCTGTATAACACAGATTTTATTGCCATTATGGATAACTATAACCTTGTAATGACACTATATTACAATGTTCAACACACTCCCTCAGTGGTAATTTTTTTTAACATGAATGTTTAGTAATTAAATTTTCAGCATAACACATTTCACAAATTTCTTACAAAACGGATTCTTACAGTACTCTCATATTATTAGCATATTTTTAAATTTGTTGTAGTTTAAGCTTAACTGTGCTTTAGTAAATATATTAGTCCGTTGACTATTTGAGGGACAATATCTTATTTCAAATTCTCCATTCTTGAATTTCTCACACAAATAATGGAATTTCACCTCAATGTGCCTTCTTCCTGTCAAACTTAACTGGCCTGAATTGGTTAAGTTTATTGAACTATGATTTTCTACACACAAAAAGAAACAAAATTACTTTCACAGTTGTTTCTGTCACTTCTTCAATCAATGTTCTTAAATATGTGAACTCTGTACAGCATTCTACTGCAGCAATGTCCTCTACCTCAGTTGTTGATTTTGCTACCGTGCTCTGTTTTCTCTAGTGTCACAAAGTCAGGTTTCTAGTGCACATTATTACATAGTCTGAGAGTACTTCTTCTTTCTTCTTTATCACCAGCATAATGTACATCACAGTATGCTATCAATGTAATTAATTCACCTCGTAAATGTTTTCTTTTATAAAAATAATTGCTTTTTGCTCAGGACCTTTCAGATACCACAGAGTCCTTGTTACATTATTAACATCATCTTCTTGTGGATTCTCAATGTACCGAGTTTTATAACTCACTGAATATGTCAAATCGGACCTTGTTTTACAACTCAGGTATAACAAACTTCGAATTACTTATCTGTATTGAAAAGAATCATTACTTGGCTTTGTAGAGTATTTTGAGATCCCTACACTCCCTGAATTCTAAGATATCATTGGGATTGCTACTGGTTTCAGTCCATCATATTGTGACTTTGTGGGTTCGTGAAATTAAAATTAAAGGTTACAAACACCAAACCTCGCTCTTTGTTTCCATAGAAACATACTTTGTCAACTTTTAGTCGCCAAATCACGTCAAATACACAATAACACAATAATACACAATAACACACAAGGTCAACGACCGCAACACAACTTACACAGCTATTCATGCACATAAGTTCAATTAACAACTGCCTGAATCTGGCAGGCGTAGACTCCCTTTTTATAGATTACTCACTGTACAGAATGTTCTCCAATGATTAAGACGCTGCTAGAACAAAGACAAACTCTGGAGAAATCTGTCTCATTCCCCCACCATTTCGACGAGCTTTTATCTCCACACTGCACTGCCCCTCTCTTAGAACTGGTTGGCTGCGCCGCCACAACAATGCATTCGCACAATATAGTAGTTTTGCAGCAGCTGTTTAATGTATATTTTATGTATGTACAAGCCATCAGTTGTATTTATAATTTCCACTCCTAAATATGTTCGAGGAATTTCACGTCTTGTCATCTAAAGATTCCTATTAAGTTTCTTCAGTAGTTTCTCTATATTTACCTTGTCTTTTCCAAGAACAATTCCATCATCTACATGCATAGCTATGATGATATATTCTATCTCACTTTTAAAGATACACTGATCAGTTTGTAATTGTTTTAGTCCTTCTTTCTTCAGAAAATCGGTAAATTGCTTGTTCCATCAGCATAGAGCTTGTTTCAGACCATAAAGAAACTTTCAAAATTTCCGGACTCCTCCTGCATCACTGTACCGTTCAGGCAGCTTCATATATATTTCTTCTTTCAGCTCTCTATGTAAAAAACTGTTTTTATGTCAAATGTTTCAATTATAATGTATTCTCTAGAAGTTATTCCAGAAAGTAATCTTAAATCACTTGTATCAACGTGACATATATATCTTTATAATCAAGATTACGCTCTTTCTGCTGACATCCTCATAATACAAGGCAAGCTTTATATTTCCCATTATTCTTAATCCTGAAGATCCGTTTAGCTGTAAGCAGTTATTTACCCTCAGCTTCACTTTTGTTCACTAGTTCCCAGATATTATTTCTTTTCAGTGAATCCTTTTCCTCTTCTCCTGCTCTTCGCCATTTTTCCTTATCAGGACCCTCCATTGTTCCACTGTATGTTAGAAATGCTTCATCATCAAGGATGTAATCTTCAAACTTTTTAGATTTCTGAAGACTACTTCTGTATCTCTGATTCTAAAATTCTCCTTCGTTTTCTGTTTTTAGGTTTCTTTCTTCATTTCTTAATTCTGAATGTTCACCAGGTTCTTGATTTTTTTCTTCATTTACCTCTTCTTCATCTTTTTCTTCATTTATCTCTTCATATTCTTCAAAACGTTTGATATTTTCTTCTCGTGGCTTTTCATTTTAACAAAAGAATGAGGGAGTGAACATTACATCTCTACTCACCAAGATTTTTCTTTTCTGGAGCCCATAATCTATAGCTATCATTAGCCTTTATTTAGCTATTATTATCTATTAGCCTTTTCAAAAAGCATAGCACTTTGCTTCTGTTATCCAGTTTTTTTAGTACTTTTGCATGCATCCTTTACTAAAAATTTGAAGTCCACTCAGATCTGGTTTCTTCTTACAGCATTTCTCTGCTGGTGTGATGTATGAGCCTTTAGTAGGACTTTGATTTGTGGGACACGCAGGTGTCACGACTGCTTCGCCCCACATCCCTTTGTTACATTTTGCTTCAAACATCATTGCTCCTGCTTTGTTCATCAATGTGAGATTTAGTCGTTCAGACTTCCCATTGTAATGTGTAATTTTATATTCACCACCATTATCACATCTGTATTTACTAACTTTTAGGTTAAAATGAGCCTCAGATTCTATTACAAACTGTTTTATGTACATGCCCAATTCATCTGAATGTTTGCTACTAAGCAGATACACTACACAACAATCTTTCCAGTCAATCAGTGTTGTTAGGCCTTACCATCATAGATAGGAGGATCGATTGGACAGCACATGAGCACAGGTCACTATGTATGATTTGAAGGGGTCTTTCTGTTCTTTGCCTCAGTTTGGCTTAGCACAAACAGAGCAGTCTATATGCGTATTATTTTTAAAATTCATTCCCTCACATTACAGGGATGTCCTGCACTTATTTTTTATTCTGATGACTAACTTGTTACGACAAGTATCTATAGTGTTACTGTTTTGTTCCATAAACAGAGCAGTATCACTTTGTGCATTTAGTTTTACTACATACATATCATTCTTATTTTTGTTACCTGCAAGTGCAACATATTGGTTTGGTAACACAACATTCTTATTTAAGATGTATACCTTCTCATCATTAAAATATACAGCACCCTTATTTTGTGTTATTTTGTTTACACACATGAGACTCTTTGACAGTTCAGGTTCACAGTTTTCAAACTCTATGGTACCACTACCGGTTACAGACATCTTTACTGCATTTTTAGAAGATTTTATTTCTTCTGCACAATGCTCCAGTTCTGCTATACAATTAGCCTCATTTAACATATGAGTGGATGCACCACTGTCCACTATGAACTCAAAATCAATTATTACCGGCATTTGCTATGTTAACTTCAAGACTGTTTACATTAACCTCCACATTCCCACAGAAAAAAATCAATTTCAGCATGTTTGTTATAGTTATTACCATTTTTACCCTTATTTCTAAAATAATAATCTAGCACTTCATTTGTTTTCTTACAAACGACACACACTTCATCTTTTAAATTACAATTTTTTCAATAGCAAATGTAACATACTTTTCAACAGATGTGCAGTATCTGATCATTATCATACTCAGAATAAGGAATGTCTGGAGAGAGAAATATTCTCACAGTGCTTCTATGGAACATTTGTATCAGCTGGGAGAGAATAACTCATGATAATGCTACACTTGAAAACTATCTTGACGATCTCATTATTCATACCACTGAAGTGATGAACTCTTTCTTCTACTCAATGTGACAGGTGTATCAGGAAAAGGAACTGAGTAAAAGTTATACACATGTAGTTTTTCGCCTTTTTGAACAAATGTGAAAATGACTGTATAGAGGATCTATTAAGGTCATGGTAAGCAAACAACTTGTGTGAGTTTGCTATCAAAATGGCAAAAGTCTGGAATACAACGTGGTGGCATTATTCGTCCATTCACAGCAGATAGAAAGCGCGCTAACTGTTTGAAGATCCAGGTCCAGATTTCATTAAATAAGAGTCATGAGATCTTTTCTCAGGTGTGGATTTTTGGTGACAGAAATAAACTTTTATATGACTCTGATTTATTAATATATTATTTAATTGTATAATCTGAATTACAAATCACTCGTTACTATTACTTATACCGAATAACTCTTTTTGAAGGTTATTAACTTTCCGTTACAAAACTTTTTCCCCTCGTCATGAAACAAGACTGAAGAACAAATCTATCTCAAGATTATTGATTTTCAGTATCTATCGTTACTCCTCTATTAATTTTGTGATTGGCTGATGTACTGCTACGTCACCGTATTATGTAATACAATTATTACTACGGCCAATCACAAAATTACACATATATTTGTTCCTACTATATGATTACATTGCCTACTAAGTCATATCAGAAAACAATATTCATATAAAAAGTTCTAACTGAATCATATCGTTACAACGTATAATGTAATAGGGCTGGTGATAGGTGAGGCTACTTACGCTAATTTATGGGTATTAATGTTAGAAAGCGAATCTATTGAAATGTTTATTGATGGACTAAGTGGATGACAATTATAAGACCTATTTACATAATAGTTGACTATGTAACTACAACTACTATATAGTTACAAATTAACATATTTATTAAACATGAACTGAATAATAATTTTTCTACTACTATTAATGATGATGATAGTAAATGCCATCATACCAAATGCTGAGACCAAAGCTAGTCAAAGTTCTCAATAAGAACTCCTTCCTAGAAACAAGACGCAGTGCCCTGGTAACAAAATCTGTTCATCTCCATTTCATACATTCATAAATCAAATTATCAATTTGGAAACTTGAAAATGAATATTTAACACATCATTGAATGCTGGTTGTATAATGAATTAAACAATGAGATTTCAAAAGCGACAACCGACTAAAGCTCTTTTCACAAACTTCTCATTGGTGTGGCCTCTTACCTTCATGAACTAAAGTATGTCTTTTCAAAGTAGACAGCTGAGTGAAGCTCTTATTACAAATTTTGCACTGGTGGGCCTTCTTACCTTCATGAATTAAATTATGTTTTTTCATATTTGACAAATGAGTAAAGGTTTTATTACAAACTTTACATTGGTGTGGCTTCTTCCCTTCATGAACTAAATTATGTATCTTCAAAGTTGAAGAGTGTGTAAAGCTCTTATGACAAACTTTGCATTGGTGTGGCTTCTTACCATCATGAATTAAATTATGTGTCTTCAAATTTGACAAGTGAGTAAAGCTCTTATCACAAATTTTACATTGGTGTGGCTTCTTACCTTCATGAACTAGATTATGTGTCTTCAAAGTTGATAACTGAGTAAAGCTCTTATCACAAACATTACAGTGGTGGTCCCTCTTACCTTAATGAACTAAATAGTGTCTTTTCAAATTTGACAACTCAGTAAAGCTCTTATCACAAACATGACATTGGTGTATCTTCTTACCTACATGATGTAAATTATGTGTCTTCAAAGTTGACAAGTGCGTACACCCCTTATCAGAAGCTTTACATTGGCATGTTTTCTTCTTACCCTCATGAATTACATTATGTTTTTTTCAAATTCGATACAGAGCTAAAGTTTTTCCCACACATGCTGCACTGTTGTGTTGTTTTGCTCATAACATTTAAACTACTGTGTTTGAAGCATAAAGGTTCTGTATACATGTCTGCCCCATCACTACAATGACTATGTTGATCAGAGTGTACGTATTCCTTTGCAGTTAGGACATCACATGTAACATTAAATTTTTGATAATCATTTTCCAGATGATCTGTTCCATTACTGAAAATTGTGTCTCTTGCTGGGACTTCAGCAGAGAACAATGGTGACATGTCAACTGTAGCGCCAGATACTGTTTCTGGGTATAACCTGAAATGTTGCAAAACTAAGTATCATTTAGTGGAATAAGGAGATAATAAAAATTGAAGACAGAATCAGCTAGTACATGCACAGAAATCAGTGAAAATCATAGTTTAATCAATTCATGTAAGGTTACTATGCTGTTCACTATAACTAATTATTGTTTTCGTGAAACCACAGTATCTTAAAAGAAATAAAAATTATTTCCAATGAACATAGTATTTTGTTACACAAATAAAAATATTTGGCACTTAGGCTTCACTTAACTTAACAAATTGGTGTTGATATTTTCGTTTGCGTCCTCAGTCCACAGATAAACTCTGTTGACAAGAATAATAATTACCATGCCTCTCTTATGTCTTTTTTAGTATTACCAAGATCTGAAAATGAAACAAACCTAAAAATAGAATCAACTGTTGGTATTTCGAAATTCATTATGCAATTTTAGTTAATTGATGGAAATTAATCTTTTCTCCACACTAGCCATATATACACTACGGTTTTTGATGGATAGAGTCAACTTGAAAAATTCAATGCCATGGCCAGGATTTCAAACACGGATCTCCTGATTTCCATCCAGTCGCTCTTAACCTTTGAGCTAGCTTGGCCAACGTGCCGTCCTGACATGGTAGCTCAAAGGTTAAAACCGCCTCCGGTGCCGTATGTAGTAAAAGCGGGCGTTAAACACTACACATCTCATCTCTCTCAAAGGTTAAGACCGACTGGACGGAAACCAGGAGATCCGTGGTTCAAATCCCGGCCATGGCATTGAAATTTTCATGTTGACTCTATCCATCAAAAACCTTAGCCTATAAATGGCTAGTGTAGAGAAATGATTATTTCCATCAATTAACTAAAATAATAAGAGTTAAATGATGAAGCCTGGGACTCAAGTACTTACGATAGTAAGTCGCTACAAACGGTGTATCTCGGATGCGAGAGCCCCTAGTGGTCTACCGGGGAAATATACGAGCCAAATGGTGAATTTAATGTCAGGATGGCACGTTGGCCATGGTAGCTCAAAGGTTAAGTGACTGGACGGAAACCAGGAGATCCGTGGTTCAAATCCTGGCCATGGCATTGAATTTTTCATGTTGACTCTATCCATCATAATGCGATGTTTATTTTTTAAAAGAAAATTTTCCCACACCATTAATGTCCGATTTCACCGACAAATGTTAAGACTTAACACGAGTTTAGCAATAGTTAAAACAAAAATTGCATTTAACCAACAAGTGTTAGCGTAACACTAATGTTAAATCTCATGTTAAACTAACAAGCCGAATTTCTGAAGTTAAGTCCTTAACAATTGTAAATAGTTAAGATGGCGAGCATGAACTCAGCTGTTGATGTCGATTTGCTATATTTAAGACCATATAAATGGCATTCATAATAGAGTACGGCCTATGAGGAGAAATGATTATGAGGAACTATCCGAAGTAAATTGTTTTATGGAAGTATAGACTGTTGAAACATGTTGCTATGAAGGTTACTGCGGAAGTACAAGAGGTTAGAACATGCATCAAAAGGAATATGGCGATATCGCCTTTGCTTCAAGTATCAATAACCCTGCGGTTTTATAATTCACTGAATTATGTGGATAATATAGTGTCCACCTCCCATCTTGAAACGTTCAAGTCACTTGGCCTTCCTCGCTCCTCGTTTTAAATTTACGCAATACTGAGTTAGAACATGCATCGAAAGGAATATGACGGTCTCACCTTAGCTTCAAGTAGATATTATTTGCGACTTTATAATTCACTGAATTATGTGGATAATATACTCTCCACCTCTGGTCTTCAAATGTTCAAGTAACTTGTCCTTCGCACCTCGTTTCAAATTTACGTAATAATGAGTTAGAATATACATCGAAAGGAATATGCCGATCTCGCCTTTACTTAAAGTATTATTAACTTTGCGATTTTATAATTCATTGAATTATGTGGATAATACATTGTTCACCTCCCGTCTTGAAACGTTTAAGGCACTTGTTCGCACCTCGTTTTAAATTTACATAATACTGACAAGTTGTTTGGTGCTTGTAGTAGTGACACATGCATTTGAATTAAATTCGTTTCCAATATTTTCCCCGCGACATCTTTCTCTGTTATATTCACTGCATCCGTCCTCTTATTTTCCATGATATGCTTACACTTTGTCACCATATCAATTAACAATTCTTTCTCCGATGATGAGAAATTTGTCTCACGGCTTTATTTATGATTGTGTTCATCCGCTATTTGTGCACGCGAAAATGAAAAAAAAAATCGCATCGCAGTACGTTCAGAAAATAACACGACTCATCCACAGCCTTCTATAGCTGTGATGTAAATGTTTCTTGGCATCAACACTGGTTTGTTAACATTTGCAGAAGACAGATTAATAATAAATAATAATAATAATAATAATAATAATAATAATAATAATAATAATAATAATAATAATAATAATAATAATAATAATAATAATAATAATAATAATAATAATAATAATAATAATAATAATAATAATAATAATAATAATAATAATAATAATAATAATAATAATAATAATAATAATAATAATAATAATAATAATAATAATAATAATTAATAATCTTTATTGTCTATAAACTTGTGAGCAACAAGCATTAGACATTTGTCACATTCTAAAGTATGTACATGAGTATTTAGCTTTGTTTGAGGATTTCCCATTTACATTAACCTTAACAATTATTGTGTTACATAATTAGTACAACTATTGCATACAGTGTTATTTTAGCTAATATCTACCCATTTTTTACAATATTTACATATTCCTAGTACTAGTAATAGTAATTTATTTCCTTTTACATCAACAAATGGAAATACAAAATCAAGATTACAATTATAAAATCCAGACTGAAATATGCCATATATTCCTAAATTCTGAAAATCCTATCATGTTATCATGTTGCCCACCACTGAATAGTAATTCAGTCCCCATACACCTAACCCTAGGTTTTTGTGTAATGGAGGCCCTCTGCTCCTTTTTGCACTTTCTGCCATTTCACCTATCTCACTCTACATTTTTCTCTTAATTGTTCTTAGCCATCTCTCTTTAACTTTCCCTAAATAATTACCTATATTTCTCCTGTTCTCTTCTCATTTTACTGACATTTTTCTAATTACTACTTCACCCCCCAAACTGTCCCATTTACATAGCCAAGCCTGCTCTCTCCATATCTTTGTTTGACTACAATTTAATATACAATGGAAATCTGCATTCTCTTATCCACAATGGACATTTATCTAGCTCCCTCTCTTGACCTATACCTTTCAAGTTTCTCACTCCTGTTCTCGCCCAAGCTAAACCTTCTCGCCCTAACTTACTACATATATCTATATATCCTTCCCTCCCCCAGGTTATTTTTATTTCTCTATATAATTTTAGTGAGTTTTTGTCACTTATATTGGAAAAAATATATTGTCTGTCAATATCTTCTAATCTTAGCTTAACCTCTTTCCAGAAGCCTCTATACCCATACTCTGCATTTATCCAAGAATGACCCATACCTATCTGCTTCAACAAGTCATACATTTTATGTGCCCAAACCCATCCCAATTACTTCTCTTTGGAATATGAAAACATTCTTTAATTATATTGCCATCTTCCAAGTTATTGATTCTGTATAAATATTTCATTGCCCTTGACAAGACTTTAATTTTAGTAGAATGCCTGCCTAGTTCTAATTGTGCTGCCCCATTAGGTGATGCTATTGGTAATCCCAATATGTATTTACAAAAGGATCCATGCACTCTATCGGTCTCTCTCCAAGCCTCATCTATTCCCCAAACCTCTGATCCATGTAACATTCTATTTTCTACTACTGCCGTATAAATCCTCTCCAACCACTTGACATTTATATCCGGCAGTTTACTGTAGCATGATCTTATCACTCTCATGGCCATTTTACCCTTTGCCACAGAAAACTTTTTTTGTTCTTTCCAGCTGCCATCTGAACTTAACCTTGTACCCAAATAATCAAATCTCCTTACTACCTATATTTCTTTTCTACTACACTCCCATTTCTCATCCTTACACAACCTGTATCCTTTTTTGAAGACCAAACCCCATTTATTGCAATAACAATTGGCTGCCTCGATTGCTCTTCTCAGCCCTCCACTTGATGGTGAATGTACCCTTCAACTTGATATCTCCTCTAAAATTCCATCGATATAAAGATTAAATAATACTGGACTAAGTTAACATCCCTGCCGTACTCCTGCCTTACTCGATATAGATTTAGTTACTTTGTTGCCTGGTAGTTAGTACTAGAAAGTATATAATTACATCAGTATAGAGTAATAATAATATAGTACAATTCTAATTCCCTTAAACTTTACAGAGATTTATACATAAGAAATAGGTATAATAATTACAACAAGAATATAAGACAATTATAATTCACTTAGGCTGTATAAATATTTATCTATGAGATAAATAGAGATTTTTAAATATATTGCCTTGTGCTGATTTAATATATGACGGAAGTTTATTATACCATGTATGGGTCTTTGTTGTTAGAGGTTTTTGCTTTATATTCTCTATGGTAATTGTTTATTCCTCTAGCGTTATAATGATAATGTTCCCTAAAGTAAAAAGTAAATGCTGGTGCTAATGAATAAACAATCAGAAATATTTGTCATCAAATGGAAGATCACAAATTGTGTGCTTCATTAAAATTTTCATTTGATAATTAATTGCTATAGGGCAGCATCCTAAGTAACAATAACTAATTTTGCTCATTCTGAATTAAGACCTTAGAAGATCGTGGATTAAATACAAATAAAAATGACATAATTTGCATGAATATGTATTAAAATATATAATAAACGTTGTATCAATTTCATTAAAACAAGCAAAACTTTTCATGCAATAACTTAAATCACTTTCACTGTTTTTACAAATGCTTGTGTCACATAAACTGCTTCTCTAATTCTCACTTTTATGCTGCTCGGCAAATTGTAAGCAACTATGATACTCTACGGTCAACTAATTACTAGCAACTACTTAAGCATGGCTTTTGATACCCCGTTACACTTCTGTTATGATTGTTGAGCTGTTTGGAAGTTGAAGAAGTGCCCATAAATCTGGGAAGGGTGATGCCGGCAAGAAAGTTGAGGACCAGCTGTTGGTGGCACAACTTCTTCCGGAGGGTGCACATTACAAGTATCACTTCCTCAGCCTTCCTCGTAGATGGATGCATGTCTGCCCAACATTCAAGAGATCCCAAGTTCAAATCTCGGTCAGAGTGAGTTACCTGGATAAGGCTTTTCTGGACTTTTCCCTTATGTTGAAAGACGAATGTCGGGTAACTCTAAGCTCCATGGACCCCGGACTTGTTGGAGCATCATTTCACCCATTTCATTCGTCGTCCGATATGACTAATGTTGGAGGATGTAAACTGCATAAAAAAAAATAATTCCTCAGTCACCCTCGCAAGGAGCAACCACAAGCTTACAAACGCTTTCTAGTCCACAGACAAGATGGCGTCCGATGTCGTTGGCAGTTGGTAGCAGAGATCCAGATTTCTAGAGGGCAAGGGCACAACAGAGTCGGGTCAGAAAGAAGGTGTGCTACACCTGAGACCACTGTATACTGTCGTCCACTCTACACTTAAAGGCAAACAGCGTTACTCAGGAATATAGTGACACGCCAATTACTCCTTCCCCCCTCCCCCCGGTTCATCCCGAGTTCTAGGTAGCCTCTTCCCAACATGTTCTAGCCGACACTTACTCCTTTCCTCCCGGCTTGTTCACTTAGTCGCTGACAATTCTTCACGTATCCTAAGTAGCCTCTTCCCCAACACGTCCTCGCCGACACTTACTCCTTTTCTCCTGGCTTGTTCACTTGGTCGTGGACAGTTCTTCACGTGTTCTAGGTAGCCTCTTCCCCAACATGTTCTCGCCAACACTTACTCCTTTTCCCCTGGCTTGTTCACTTGGTCACGAGTTCTAAGTAGCCTCTTCCCCAACACGTTCTCACCGACACTCCTTTTCTCCTGGCTTGTTCACTTGGTCGTGTTCTAGCTAGCCTCTTCCCCAACACTTACTCCTTTTCTTCTGGCTTGTTCACTTGGTCGTTGACAGTTCTTCACGAGTTCTATGTAGCCTCTTCCCCAACACGTTCTCACTGACACTTACTCCTTTTCTCCAGGCTTGTTCACTTGGTCGTTGAAAGTTGTTCACCTGTTCTAGGTAGCCACTACCCCAAAATGTACTCGCCGGCACTTACGGCTTTCCTCCCGAATACTCCGGATATTCAAGGTAAGAGTAGTTGACTTCAGCCATAGGTTGCTCTCTCCTCAAGGATTTCCATAACTTCGCCTTCCGGTATGCAAAGACGTACTCCCAGGTTCTACAGCACGACAAGCTCTTAGCAGAGATATTCATCTTTTGTACCAAGTACTTCCATGTTATTCATGGCAGCCAGGTAGTGTCAATTTTAATCCATGCCTTCTCCCAGTTGCATTTAGTTTCCCTGATCATCTTCATTCTCTCTACGCAGAATTTGATTTAATTTTCCATTTCTGTCTTTATTTATTACTTGTTAGATTCATTCTTGTCCTCGTTAGTTTTCTTTTCCCTCTTATATTTTGTCTTCATTAAATCTTTCATTTTTCTCGCGCTGAATTTGATTTTCAATCCGAATTTGTCCATTCCAGATTTCACTGTAGAGATTTTGCTTCTCATTCTGTCCATGCCGGATTTCAATTCGTCCATTTCAGCTGATAAGGTTTGAAGCCTTTGCTCCATTGTGGCTTCTTATCCCACTTCCATACACTAGAGCGAATAAAATGACAAGAGGTTATACTAGTCACTTTAACACTAGTGTCGTTAGGCCAGTGCTAATTTACTTTTTTTTACAAATACACGAAAAAATGCATTTGTTTCCGTGACACATTGTATTTTGTGTATCTATTAGAACACAAACTCGTGTCACTCCTCAATGCCCACTAAACTCAGTGTTTGCAGACTGACACGACTTGTCAATTCTGAGACAACTAACTCTTCAAATTTATGCTGCTCAGGTTCACCGACTCATTCAAATTACACAACTGAACTGATTCACCAGATACTCACTGGTCAACTCGCCACAGAAGAAAGCTTCTGAAAACGAAATCTTTAAATCGGCGGAATGGAGAAGTAGAATTTGTACATCTGCTGTAATGGAAGGTTATGGAACACATCAACAATAAGGCCGCACTTCTCGTCTTATATCTCAACTATGGGATGTTCTTGTATCTTGATCATCCGCTCCTCTAGCACTAAACAACAAAAATGCTAAAATGGTATAACTCACACTTAATTCCTTGGCGGAAAAAGTTCACTGTCGCTGTAAAAATACTAAGTTCGGAATTTTGCTGAATTTATTTTGAGTTATGCTGTCATCAGCTCTATTAGTTAACGTTGAGAATGCCAGGAAGAAAAATAAAAAGATATATGTCACCTGAAAGTCGGAACTCCCGATAGAACCGGCCAGCAGGAGGGCCAGACGAGAAGCATTCGGTCACGCCTGCCCATTTATCTTGTAGCAGTAACAAGGGGTGGCTGGAAAAACATCACTGTGCCGTCTCTTTCCCCTCCCCCTGCCGTCTCGAACCTTCGTGATGATGCACTGAACCGTGAGACTTCTAGAAAACAGCAAGTCCTATAAAAGGGGCTGTAGTGGCGAGTGAGTTCAGTTGTTGGCGAGCAGGTGAGGAGTGCCGAGTGAGTTAACGGACCGAAAGACTGTGAACGTGTATCAGAGGAGTTGTACGTAACTGTGAGCGTGCAGTGGACCTGTGACAGACAAACTGGTGAAATGTAATTGTGTGCATTATGTAATTCTGTGTAATCGGCAAGTGTTCCGACTGTAATTCAGTGGAAATAAAGAACATTGATGAGTTGCACAATTGGACTTTTAATTTCACAAACCCACAAAGTCACAATATACACAGATACTGGAGATGGAAATGTTTGTAAAGAGAATAATCACTGGCTGCATGTTAAAGACTCAAGTCAAGAAGACCTAGTCTCTAAAAGTTCTGAAATAGGAGAACAATGCTTTATTAAATTCTAAGGATTAGCCAGCCATACACATAACAGCTGATGTTCTGCTCTTGCACTCACTGAAGCTGAAGAAAATGCAGAGAAAGTGCTGACTTAATGAAAATGTGGAACATTTCAAGTAATCTGAAGTGCTGCATCAGAAATAATTAACTCCTTCTGTACATACATAATTACAAATGTATGCATATATTTATGATGCATGGTAACTTATGAACTATGCATAATCTGTTTTATTTTCTGGACAGAAACATGTTCAGAATGGAAATTTGTTTTGTCCCATATGATTTTGCTTAGAGCAAGTTCTACAGTATATCTATTTGTATTAGTTCAAGAGCTTGATGACACATGTACTAAAACATAATTGCTAGAGTAAACTTAAGGATTATAATTGAAAAGAGTCAGGACTTACCTTGAAGATTTTATTAGAGGAAGGACCGCATCCTGTAACAGAATAATTCAAATGTACAGCTTTCACACAAATATCTACATAGTGTTAAATGTCCTGCTAAGATATTTACAAGATATGGAGAGACAATATTTGATATTTTATCTTGCAATAATGTGTACAAAAACCAAGAAGTGGAGAAAGCATTTGTTTTGTTTAGAGAACACGGAGCTGGAAACAGAAATGTTTAGTAAATCAAAATACAATATTATAGCGGTGAAGCACTTACAAATATTAATACTGGAACATAGGAAGGAAAAAAAAGGTTAACTTATTAGATTCATTTACACCAATGACACATTTGGTCATGACACAGTGATGTAGTTGGTAGATTCCTCACTGCACCTTGTACCTAGGTTAATGATGATGATAATAATAAAGCAGTAAACGCAAATTGCTTTCTGGATACAGGTCTTCTCAAAAATGCAATCATATCTGAACATACTTAAACATAGATACTGTATTGTATTTAAAATGTAAAAAACTGGAAGAGAGCCAATTTCAATTCTTTTTATACACATACTTGTACAAAATGCTATCTAAGATATATATACATTTTCGCATCAGACTCCGAGAGCAAAATAATAATAATAACAATAATTAAAAAAAAAACCTACTACTAAAAACAAAACGAAACAATACAAACAAAATACTAAGTGACAAAAAATAAAAATAAATAAATAAAAAAATATATATATTGTATTAAGTAGTGTGAGTGAGTGTGTGGTGTTTAAGGGCCCGTCGACAACAAGGTCATTTGGGCCCCTGGTATTAAGTAAATTAAGTAAATATAGTATAAATATGACATATACTAACAGTAATACAATTAGCAAGTAGCGACAAATTGTTAACACATGCATATGTAAACTAATAAAGAAAAAAAAAGAGCCATCCCCCCTCAACTCCAAATAAAGTCAAGGCTGAAGAGGGTACAACCCTGAAGCAGCCATAGGGCGAAATAAGCCAGGGTGAAATAAACCCATTGGTGAAATAGGCCCTAAAATCTCCCTGTAGTAGTAGTACTCCAAGAGCTGATAGCTATGAGGGTCCTAGGCCTCACAACCAAAAAAAAATGTAGCAACTCACAAGCAGAACATGTATTTCCCAACATAATCTACAGATTGAAATACATTTCTCATATCAGATTTCTAATTGAATTAAATAATCTCTAGTGTGATTTATCGTGATCCTGAAAATAGCTGTTTACCACATCAGTGACCTCATTGCTGTGAAATCTTTGTCCTCCAAGAAATTTTTTGAGGTTTGGGAATATAGATGGTAATCACTGGTGCTAGTTCTGGCAAATAGAGTGGATGATAAAACAATTTGAACTTTAATTGTCACATTTTTCCCAAAAGCAGCTTTATATTGCTATGCAGTTGTTACTACCGCCCCTCCCCAAACAAATGTATTTGGTTGTGATCATGAGGATGGAAAACAGCCTGACATCATTTCTGTACTCTATGCCGGTGCTCAGGGTACAAGATACTGTCATGATGAATATGATACATTTATATGCAGTTCAAGGGCCACATGTAACTGGCCCACTGTCCACATAAACCTTTAGATGAGGTCAAATCAGGTAGGCAGTACTAAGTCTCCTTCACATACAGAATGTGTCAAATATACAGTACAAGAGTTGCTGACATGATATATTGCTTGAATTTATAGGCTATTGCCAAAATAAATCTAAAGAATGAATGTGGCAATGTAACACAAACCTGACATAGATCTTAACTCCAGTCCAACATTATAAAAGAATTAATATTAATTTACTTTAATAAGGGAGGAAAAATGCACAGTTCTGGTTGTTGGCTGCCAGTACTCACTTTTTATGAAGATGTCCAAAATACTGAAGGGCATAAAGTCAGGTGATAACTCATAACTTAAATCAAGGAATACATTGTTCGATTACATCTGTAGCATTTACTTCAAACATAAAATGACTAAGACATGCAGTACCTATAACACATTCTAGCAACAAATGTCATATTTAATAACTAAACAGCTGAAAATTACAGAGCTGAATAACACAAAGTATAACAAGCCACTGGCATAATCATATACAGTTTCAAATAGCTTTAAGGTTAAAAATAAGGAATATATACATAACCATGTTCTACTTGCAGAAGAAGAATAATAAGTATGTGTAAGTGGTTGGTTTCCTAACAATGTCCAACACTTACTTTCCCTTACAAAATAAAATAGGTGCCATTTACTCGGATTAGTTACAATCACATTCACATTCAAGGAAACAAGGTTACTATCTTTTGGCTCAATAGACAAGCATCGAAACAAACCTTCATATATTTTATAAATAAATACAATACTAATCAGAAAAAATTTGTAGTTGGTTTATTGATACTTCATCACTTACATTTTTATATTATCGAGGGACGAGATTCAGAATCCACTGCCTTCGTTTTGAACCTCTCTCCAACTAGTATCTGTTGTATGCTCTCCTCTCTCTGGCGTGGAGAAATACGGACACAAAACTATTTGTTACAGTTACTGCTAAACACAGATGTAAACCATAATCCTCTTAAATTTAGCAAACTGCCTTACAAAACTAGCCACAATATTTTTGAGAATACAAAGAAGCTGACTCTGAGTTAAACGTCCCAACAGCATATGGATCCCAAGGTTTAAGGCTGGGTCGACTGTTGCCTTTGAATCAGTGACTTAAGTTTACTCTTTATTTAAACAGAAAAGATTGTAATATTCTACAATAGTATAAAATATATTGGCGACATTATTACAAAACATTGCTCAGTCTAACTCAGCAGGTTTCTACATAACTTACCATAGTATTATTACCAACTGATGAAGTTTCAGTTTCCAGCCACCAAGGTTCTTCTTTAATTTCTATTTTGTTATCAATTTCTAATTCCCCATTTATGTTACAGTTGTTGCTCCATATAGCTGTTTCGCTCTTAATCTGCTTGTGAAGATCTTTCATAAAAGGAGTCTCTGATTTAATTTCTGTTTTGACTGTTATCCCACAATCAGTGACATCATCGATGTTTGTGCTTGTTGTAACAATTTTCTGAAAGAACTCTCTCTCATTCTGTGAGCCAATGTCATTTTCAAGAAGATCCTCTTCTTTTATTTCTATTTTCTTATCCATTTCAAATAGCTGTCGAATTGGATGTTGCTGTTATGTCCAGAAATAAATCTGTAAAGAAAGAATCGTATTTTAAATATACAAAATATAAGTACATTTAGCCATCAGCTTCTTTGAATCTATCAATAATTGTTCACGCCAGACTAAATTTCACTATTCTCTTATCAAACAAATAACTTCTTGAAAACTTGCAAATTATACAGGTATTCATACAGGTATACAGGTATTCTGACTACAATGCTCATGTATTGTTAGCAGCTACCTTAAAAGCAAAGCAACAAATAATAATAAAAGTAAAATAACATTGGCAGAGTCATTGCTGAGGGGGTAGACCACCTCTGCAAAATTGCAACAGACATTTATCCAACATTGGTGCAGAAAGACATGAGGATGCAATTAGTGGTGGTCAGTTTTGGAAAATACTGACCATGTTTTCTCTCAGTTCATATTTATAAAAGTAGACTTGCAGAAGTACCTATTGTACTGTTAGAGGTGAAGCTGTTTGTTCTTTGCACTCTTCAAATACTTAAGATTCGTTTGGTAGGTACATTGTTCAAAATCGGGAAATGCCTCAAAGATCAGTAATATTTACTTGTCCTCTTATTTTAATAATGAAGAGCAAATCGCTCAACAAATTCATAAAATGGACTTGTACTTTTATTTTAATCATGAAGAGGACCGCCTTCACTTATTATTCGAAGAGGGTCTGCAGAGGACACAAATGTTGTCACTTATTCGAGATGGAGAACAGTGGGGAAAAAAGGAAGCGGGTACAACAGAGAAGTAACTTCAAAACTATCTCCACTCCAAATCAACAATAAATATCACGTCCTTGCAGCTCTATCTACAGATGAGGTGAATCAAATACGCACGACACGTGACAAGCACAGCATACAAAGTCCAGCTGTTTCAAGATGTGAGGACGAGAAACTGCTAGTGCTTGGTGACTCAATGATATCCCATGGAAAAGTCAATATGCTGTTTCTAAAGTGTACAGTGGTATAAATATTGAGCAGTAAACAAAATAAATTGAAAACCAATGCCAATGTGACGCATATCCTGAAAATCCAGAAGTAGTCATACTCCATGTTGGTACCAACAATTTAAAAAAGGTGAAAACTGCAGATGCAATACTAGGTAATATATATGATCTTATAAAATCCACAAGGAAAGTGTTTCCTACGGCTTGTGTAGCAGTAAACAGTGTAGGAAAAAGACGTGATATTCATCCAAATTTTTGAGGTATATAAATGAAAACATAAGGTGGGCCTGTAATCGGATGGGATCATGGAAGTTAAGTCAGGTTTTAGACAATGTGGTAAATATAATAAATAATCAGGGAATCTAACCCCACAATCAGATGCTGTAACATACAGGGGAAAACCCTCTGTAAATAAAAAAATTGTAAATAGAAAGAGTTCACAAAGTAATCAGGCTTCTCCATCTTAATTCACAGGGAATTCGTTCCAAAATAGATGATTTTAATCTACTAATAAATGAAATTAAAAATATTAAATTAGGAATAATTTGCTTAAATGAGCACTGCTTGGGAATAATGAGACTCATCTTCTTAATAAATTGGAAGGTTTTGCATTAGCTGATTACTATAGCAGGAGCAATGCAGCCCGCGGTGGGTCATGTATACTAGTACAAGAACTGTTAAAGCAAGTAAAGTTCAGATAAGATCTAAACGTCCTAGAGGAAGATTTTAATTTCGATTTGTCTGCAATAGAAATCAGCAGCCTAAATACAGTTGTGATCTCTGCCTATAGAGTCCCTTATCATTCCTCATTACAACCATTTTTGAAAAAAATTGAGAAATTGATGTCTAAACTTCGAAATGAAAGAAATAGAAAAATTATAGTAGCTTTACATAGTAACATAAACCTTCCATATTTAAATGATGAATTTCACTTAGACTCAAATGAAATTTCATCAGAAAGAAGATATAGTGGGGCATCAATAACTTATCTTCACACTATACACCACCTTGGCTTTGACATTAGAAATAAATTCTCAACACGAACTACAAGTTTTTCAGACACCTGTATAGATCGTATACTAACAAAGAAACAGTATGGAGATGAACAATGTTTCACTTTTGAAACAGGTTTTTCCGAATATAAAGCTGTCCTCATTAATTTTCCAATAAACCAGAGATCAAAAGTAAAACAAACAGTTAATTACCAAACGTATCTACAACTCTGAAAACATTAGTAATTTAAAAGTAAAATTAAGCAATCTAACATGGAATCTTAATCCTTTTCTTCATACCGATACCAATTATAACAATTTCCTTAGGGAGATTATTGAGTGTTACAATTCCTGTTTTCCAAAACTCACATGCACTCTAATCATTAAAAAATATTTGCTTGACTGGTGTACAGAATGTATAAAGCTCTCTAGGGCACATAAAAAATGGCTACACAGTAAATACAAGTCAACCACTAACACAAAAGAAAAACAATACTACGAAACCGACAACAAAATCTTTAAAGCAGAAATAAAAAAAGCGAAACAAATGGCAATTGAAAGTTACATAAAAAATGCAGATAAAAGCAGAGCCACGTGGGCCGTAGTAAAAGATGAATTAGATTTGAGTGAAACTGTGAATACTGGGCCATTCGTACTTAATTTAAATATTCCATATGCTAAGACAAATGCTAGTGCTTTAAATCAGTACTTTGTAAACATTGGTTGTGAGACTCGTGAGATTCCCCCATCCCTAGAGAATGCAATAGCAGGCCTATATAAAAACAACTGCCTTATGCTCACATCTACATTTAATATTGAAATGGTCTCTCCAGGTAACATTAATAAAGTCATAACAAAATTAAAACCAAAAGAAGTCCAGGGTTGGGATAAGTTATCATAATAACTTATTGTAATAAGTAATATGCACTTGTGAAGCCCATTCACAAAGGTGGAAGCAATGAATTTAAAAATTTTAGGCCCATCTCTATACTCCCACTTTTGCAATAATTTTTTAAAAATATTGTACACTCACAATTAAGTACATATTTAGACTACTATAGCAAACTAACTGACTCACAACTTGGTTTTATGGAAAATCACTCAACAGTATCACCTTTGGTAAACCTCATGAATGATATATCTCAAATACTAGATGAAAAACAGTCTGCTTCCCTGATCATAAGTGACAACTCAAGGCATTTGACTGTGTAAATCATAAAATACTATTAAGAAAATTAGAATTTTATGGTATAAATAAAATATCACTCAAATGATTCCAGTCATATCTTAACAACTGCAAGTAGAAAGTAATTCTACAAAGTAGTAATGGTGAGGCCCACTCAAACTGCAACACAATAAAAAATGGGGTACCACAGCGAAGTGTATTAGGGCCAATACTTTACATACTATCTACAAATGATCTCCCAAAAAACATCAGTGAAAAATCAATAATGTATGCTGACGATACAACAATTAGGATTAAAGCAATAACTAACATAGTACTGATGCAGAAAACAGTTGAAACAATGTCTGCACTAAAACAGTGGTTTAATAGTAATGGATTAAAACTCAACACATCTGAAACTTCTGGTAAGCACTTAAAACAAACAAAAGTAGACAATAACATGTTACCCCTCACCAAGATAGGTACTGCCACCTCAGAAAAAATACTTGAAATATATGTAAATAATCAGTGCAAATGGCCGGAACATATGACATAGCCAAAAGATCAAATTCTGTCTGCTTTAACATGTTCTGCCTGTCCCAAATCACAAACTTGGAGACTAGGAAAGTAGTATATTTTAGTTACTTTCATTCTATCATGTTGTATGGAATAATTCTCTGGGGTCATCCAACAGGCTGGGAATCAATATTCAAAACCAATAAGAAAATAATCCGCATAATAACACACACAGGTCAAAAACTTGGGAATATTCACTTTCCCATCGCAATATATACTAGAGCTTAGCAAGTATATACATATAAATTTTGACAACCTGTATAGTACACAAAAGCACTATTAGAAAATAGTCCACTATATGCAGGAATAAAAATGTATATTAAATTGCCTACTAAAATAAGGCAGACAAAAGATATAAAAACATTTAATAAAGCTGTCAAAGACATGCTGGTAAAAAGGGCATATTACTCAGTAAGGGAATATCTAGAGGATAGTTATAAACATTAATTGTACTCTCTCCACTTTGTAAAGGCATCTTGCCTAAATATTGTACAGTATTAGTTGTAAATGCCTGTATATATGTAAATAATATTTGTTATTTCATTGACGTGTCACCTGTTTACGCAGCTAATGCTCGCTTTGTAAATGTTTGTGATCAATAAAGTTATTATTATTATTGTTATAGAAAGTGGTGATAAGTCACCCATCATACTGGGATCCCATCTTCCCTGGTATCTGTACTCCATCTTCTGAATATCTGGATAGAATCTTTCAGCTTGTTCTTTACTTAAGCATCCAAGTTCTCAGTGAAAAAATAAAAATGTGAATGGAGAAAGTGAACTTTAGGTACATCCTACCTCTTGGTAAATGTCCAGTTGTTGAATTACGTCAGTAATTTTCTGCCTTATTGTTTCCATGGAATTCTTTCACCACTTCAGAAAGGTTTTCCATGCTTCTAGTTCCTTAGAACTTAACTTTTTTTCAAAGTTTTCATCTTTCAAAATACTCCTAATTGGGGGAACAATGAATATTCACACTTTTACTTTAGCATCACTGAGTTACGAAATCTGTCTTATGAGATATAAAAGTGCTTCCCCATTTTTGTCCATAGCCCTAATGAAGTTCTTGAAATGAAATCTTAGATCTCATTGCTTTGTATTAAGAAATCTAAAAGTCTGCTCAAATAAAATGACTTTAGAACAGTAGGATATTTTGCGTATTTTCACTCCCTCTGGTTATATGAAATTATGATCTTGGGTGATTCAGACCACAGTAGCCAGCTAATTTGTATTACAAACACGGCCAACATATTATTTGATTTGCATGGCACCTAATTTCCTGTAGGTCCTTGTATAAGGTTTATTGTTACTGGTATATACTGTGACTTTGTGGGTTCGTGGAATAAAAAGTCCAATTACACCACTCAACAATGTTCTTTATTTCCACCGTCTTACAGTTAAACACTTGCCAATTACACAAAATTACTTGCTGCACACAATTACAATTCACCAGTTCGTCCGTTACAACTTCACTTGTACTCGCGATTACATAAACTCCGATACTCATACACAGTTCGTACAGTCTTCCGTTGCACAATCCTTTCGTTCATTAACACGTCACTGACTAACTCTTACACCAAGAACTGCGACTGTCTTCTCGCTCACACCAACCAACTGATCGACCAACTCAACTGACTAAACCAAAACCAACTCAACTCAGCACAACAACTGACTGACTCCGTCTGTCTATAACCCTCTTTATAGGAATATCGCCGGTTTCTAGTGACCAGGAGAATGTTCCAGACTCCGTAATTTCTGGAACCAGGGGGCAGAAACAGATGCACAATTATGTTTCTTTCCGACCACTGGCTGTCACCACTATAAGACAAACGAGGGAAGGGCGTGGCTAACCGAGCCTCCCCTGTCTTCCGTTGCCAGCTGCTCACAGGGTGTTTCAGCGCTCCGTCACACTGCTCCCTCCTCAAAGCTGTTCGTCTCGAACAGCCCCATCGTAGCGTGCGAGGCGGTCCAGGTGTACCACCAGCATCTGCCCGAAGTCTGAGCCAGAAGTAGCGCTGCCGTAGTTTGTGAATCATTCGGTTCGCTCCCAGGTGTCCTCCTGAAGTACCGGCGTGCACTTCCTCCAAGACTTCCGGGACCTTGCTCCGGGGAAGTACCAACTGTCCTCTCCGCGCCTTCCCATCGGGTGACTCCCATACCCGGAACAGCTCGCCCTCTCTGGTCTTCAACGAGTCCCATTGGGCCCAGTGCGACTTGTAGGTGGCGCACCTCGGTGCGATGTCCTCCCAGGTTGGCCTCGTCCCTGCGTCCACTTCCCTCAAGAGTGGCCCCAAGTCTGCGTCCGCCAGCAGCTCCCTCCTCAGGCCTGCGCTATCCCAGCCTTCAGCAGGCACTGCCACAACTACTCGGACTGCTGCGGCACGCTCCTTCTCTTCCACTCTTGTGCGCTCATGGCCGTCCTGGATCTGCGGTAGGACACCTCCAATGTAATGGTCGCTAGCGTCGGTGTCCACAATGAAGGCGCCACCCGGTTGTGGGAAACCCAAAATTGAAGCACTGCACAGGGTCCCCTTCGGGTGCTGGAAAGCGTCTTCGGCGTCCTCCGTCCACACATAAGGCCGGTTTTCCTCCGTCAGGCGGGTGAGGGGTTTTGCGAAGTTGTCGGCCTTTTCCTCTAAATCATTAAGGCGATCGTCTACTTGACCCTTCCGCTTGCCCAGGTTCGTGACGTCATCCCTCACGCCGGCCAACCGTTCCTCAAACTTGGCGGCGAGAGCCTCGTTCGCCACCTTCATTTCGGTAGCCAGACGGTCATTCGCTGCTCTCATTTCCGTGGTTAACTCGGCCTTAATTTGTTCCGTCTTCTCGGTGATGTTGTTGTTTGCCGTCTTCATTTGTTTCAGTTCCGCGGCCAGGTTGTCATTTATAGTCTCCAGCTTCGCGGCCAGGCTGTTCTTTGCCGCTTCTGTTTTTGCAGCGAGGTTTTCAGCTGCCGTCTTCATTTCTTCCAGCTTTGCGGTCAGGTTGTTATTTGTAGTCTCCAGTTTCGCGGCCAGGCTGTTATTTGCCGCTTCCGTTTTTGTTGTTAGTTCGGCCTTCATTTCTTCCATCTTCTTAGTGATGTTGCCGTTGGCCGTCTTCATTTGTTACAGTTCCGCTAAAATCTTTTCTAATGCTGCCTCCATCGTTGTAATGTTCGGTGATGTTGTTTTCCCGCTTCCTGACACCAGTGTGACTTTGTGTTATATCCCACTCCTGACACCAGTGTGACTTTGTGGGTTCGTGGAATAAAAAGTCCAATTACACCACTCAACAATGTTCTTTATTTCCACCGTCTTACAGTTAAACACTTGCCAATTACACAAAATTACTTGCTGCACACAATTACAATTCACCAGTTCGTCCGTTACAACTTCACTTGTACTCGCGATTACATAAACTCCGATACTCATACACAGTTCGTACAGTCTTCCGTTGCACAATCCTTTCGTTCATTAACACGTCACTGACTAACTCTTACACCAAGAACTGCGACTGTCTTCTCGCTCACACCAACCAACTGATCGACCAACTCAACTGACTAAACCAAAACCAACTCAACTCAGCACAACAACTGACTGACTCCGTCTGTCTGTAACCCTCTTTATAGGAATATCGCCGGTTTCTAGTGACCAGGAGAATGTTCCAGACTCCGTAATTTCTGGAACCAGGTGGGCAGAAACAGATGCACAATTATGTTTCTTTCCGACCACTGGCTGTCACCACTATAAGACAAACGAGGGAAGGGCGTGGCTAACCGAGCCTCCCCTGTCTTCCGTTGCCAGCTGCTCACAGGGTGTTTCAGCGCTGCGTCACAATACATATACTCTCTGTTAAGCTACCTTCCATCTCTGCATTAATACAGCAAGGGGAATGCAGGCAATCTGCATAGACTGGAAAATAACTTACAACTGTTCCAAAAAGTATATTACTCTTCTACAATAAAAAGTTACAGTTATCTTCCATTCCACCTCAAACAATTTAATATAAAATATTCACCAAAGATTTAAGGTCATTCTCATACTCTCACTCTCTGTATTATACTGAGATATTTATTAACACCACAATTAGTAGGTCAATTTCCAATACTTAGCTCAGACTGCATGCAATGGTAATTTACATTATATTGTCCTGCAGTGATGCATGTTCTGAGGTTAATGACATCCTCCATGGTCTACCTAGTCTCTAGTACAAACCTGGCTAAGGGCATAACAATTCTTAATGTGGTTGCCTTCAGAAGGGAAATAAAACTGTTTGTACAGTTCTGGTTGTCATCAATCTCAAGCATAATGATGCCTCTGAGCAAAATTAAGCAGTCTTTCATACCCAATATAGAACAAGACGCTGAGGACCAATGCAGTTAAAGAGTCTCCATAAATAAACACTGAATTGCAGCTTTCATTTCTGAAGTTATTGTTTGGAATGGTGATGGATTCTGAATGTTCAATGATAATACATAATATAAGATACAAAAACAATAAAGGTATCAGACTACTAGGATTATAATGCACGTGCCATAAATGTATGACGTGTTGAATGAAACATTATAAAAATGCTAATTCTGATTTCCATGGTTGGATACAACCATCTACAGATGTGTTTAGTTGGATTTGTTTACTTTTTTTTAAATTACTAGGTGGACTAAATCTCCATTTAAACCTTCAGCTCGGCATTTGTTATTCCCAGGGGTGGTTTTCTCTTGATGCGTTTGATTTGCCAAGTTGCCTAATTGTTTTTATATAAATTACATGGTTATGTTTTGTCTTTTAGCATTTCATTTTAATTTATGAACAGTCTCTAAATTACATTTGTAATGGAACAGCCCTCTTGCCAACCATGCATCGTTAATGCAGCTAGCTTACTTCCCACTGCTGATTCGTTATTAAATGGCCCAGGTGACCGTAACACATGAGGGAGGAGTAGAGTGCCACCATCACTACAGCTATGATTTGCAGAAGCTGTGTATTCCGCAACAACTCATGTTGCCAACACAATACAGGATTTTCTTCCTACTTTTTTGTTTAGTTGAAAATAAATGTGTTGGTAAAACCTTCCTTCTCTTCTGTCTCCTCTCAGCTCTATTTGCGAACTCATCACTCTTATTACATGATGTATTATGCCAGCCACAGCAAACTCCCTTGCCGCAGTGCATGTGCTGTGCTACAAGCACCGTGCTGCCTCAGTGCATGCTTCGCAAGGTTTGCCTTCTGGAGCAGTGGCGGTCCATACTTGAGTGTCAGTATGATATGGAAAGGCACTCATTAAAGAGAAGGGCACCCATGCCAACACATTATTTCAATCCTGAATGGGAAGCTGTGTAATTCTTCATGGAAAGTAGCGGTGGTGCTATTTGTTTAATTTGCCAGAAAAATTTCAAGTGCTGAAACAATTTTCTCTTCAGCAACATTTTAAAATATTTAATACTTTTTTAATATTCTAATAGTTGGCTGTGGTTGGTTCGCACAACAGATTTGTGACCCTCCTGAAAAATAAACTAAAAAGTGCATAGTCTATCAGGAAAACTTATGTGCCTAAACACTGAATGTAAACAATGCAATGAGGCTTGTTGTGAGGATTGTAAACAAACTTAGGTCCAATGGTCTAAAACACAGACAATTTAAAAGCTGCTTAGAAGATTTAGAGCATGAGTATGGAGATATACCATATCATACAGCAGTTAGGTGACTCATTCGAGGTAAGGTTTTAAGCAGATTCTTTGAATTATTGTATGAGATATGTTTGTTCATGGGAATGTGTGGATAACCTATTGAAGAGCTCAAGAATGTTAAGTGGAAATGTGATCTTGCATTTATGGCCGATATAAGTGAACATTTCAATACTTTGAATGCTTAACTTCAAGGGAAAAACAAATTAATCACAGATATATTTTGTAGCATTGAAGCTTTTGAAAATATGTTCTCATTATGGGAACGTCAGCTGTCAAATGGTGATCCTTGTCGTTTTCCCAGGTTGGAAAGTGTGATCTGTGATGGTGATTCCCTAGACAATTCACTGATACTTGAGAGGGTGAAATCATTGCTATGACATATTGTTGCCATTGTAGACCAGGTAAAACAGGTAAGAGACACATCAAAGCTTTCATTTGAATGCTTCATGTTCAAGAAGCATTGTGCGAAATAAAGAAGTGGTAGCCCTCTCAAAGCAAACCCCGGTTGTTGTCCTAGTGTGATCATGTGCTACAGTTTATCATCAGTTTGCATCTAGTGTAAAAATGAAACACAATTTTTTTTTTCTGTGTGACCAGTGATTACTGTGTGATACGAGAACTGTTTGGTTATTCTTATTTAAGGAACTTGCAGTGAATCCAACACATGATTTGGTGTGCTCCATTCTCCAAACATGCTTTTCTTTATGGAAAAATGACAAGCGTGACGTGGTAAATGTCCATAGGCCAATACCAGTGGCATCTTTAGAAAAACTTTGTGGCGGAGCACCTTCAAAATACACCAGGAAATTTAGGAATCATTGGTATGAGCATAAATGGCTGTGCAGAAATAACTATTATACAAAACAGTACTACTGGCCTCGTTCTTAGAATAGCGTCCACTAGTCGTTCTGCAGAATGAAGTCTTTCATGCTTAAAGAGAATAAAAACTTCTGTGCCAAACAGCTTATGCAATAAACATCGTTGGCTACAATTTACAGTCACAAGGACATACTCATTGAACTGATGAAAACTCGCCCCTTCTACGAAGATATCAAAGACGCTTTCAAAAGGATGAAAAACAGAAAAATTGACTTCGTACAGAAGCAGTAAGGTGAGTCTTATTTTAATTAACTAATAAGTTAGGCATTAGCACCTTTCTTTTCTTTTTATTCCAGTATTGTAAATTTTGTTTTCTGTTTTCCCTCCTGCTCGAATTAGCTTGGCACGTCTCCGCAGGTCTCTCCAGCTGCCGGCCAGCTTGGCGGAGATCCTCGCGGATGACGAAATGGCGGAGGGCAAAGTTTTAGCGTTTGTTTCAGCTGTGGATTTTACAATTTAACCTCAAGTATTTTTAGTATATATGTGTGTGCAGTTTTAATAGGTTTATATATAATAATATATTTTTAGAAATTTTCATATCTGGCTTTTGCCATGACTTGTTTTTTAAAGGGCGCTGATGACCACCGTAGTTGAACGCCCCTATACACATCATCATCATCCTGTTCGAAGTTTATCAGCCACTTAATACTGTCCCTATTAAAATTTTGTACACAATCATTAGTCTACTTTAAACTTGTTGCATTGATCATATGACAGTAATAATGATTTTGCAAATTTAGGTTAGTCGATTTCCTGAGTCACCTAATCAATTCGCCCAGAGCTGCGCCTGGCTATGTCATCTGCATGAATTTAAGTTGAATGTTAGATTTGTGCAATGGCTCTACAGAGAAGGTGCTACTATCCACACTACTGAAACACTCAAACATCTACACATCCAATCAAAAACAACCGTCAATCAGATCAATACCATATCATAAAGGTATCGGATGTAACTCAAACAGGCAACATTTTAGGTTGGAAATTGAACCTAGATTTCAGATCTACAACAATGCCAGGTGCTACAGTTGCAACAATATCTTATAAAAACATCGAGACATTCCGCAAAATGAACTTTTTTACATTGAATACAGCAAGGGCTGTATTGTCATTTGTTCGAGAATTATAGCATGAGATGTTATATAACTTTACAGCAATGTCATAATGAGAAACCTGGTAGAGTATATTAATTGTGTAGAGCATCACAGTATAGGATGAATCAGCAAACAAAAAGTAAAAGCAGAAAAAAGGTTTGCTCTGTATATTTACAAATGGCAATATATTGACTATTTAAGATTGTCAAA
Source organism: Mantis religiosa (assembly GCA_030765055.1). Lineage (NCBI taxonomy): Eukaryota > Metazoa > Arthropoda > Insecta > Mantodea > Mantidae > Mantis > Mantis religiosa. Next base: position 46,353 of record JAUKNK010000024.1, on the reverse strand, counting down.
TTTAGCATCAGCTATTTATGTCACAGCCTTCCTGTTGCCAGTAGAAACCTAACACTTACATACAACCATAGACGAAGTTGTCTCAACTCTCCTTAAGTAAACCAGAACCATTAAAATGTATATCTTTAGGGATGGACCTCTCCATGTTTAATATTGTGACTTTGTGGGTTCGTGAAATGAAAAGTCCAATTTCACCACTCAAAAATGTTCTTTATTTCCACCGACTTACAGTTAAACTCTTGCCAATTACACAGAATTACGTAATGCACAGAGTTACGATTCACCAGTTCGTCCGTTACAATTTCACTTGCACTCGTAATTACGTACAATGTTCCGATGCTCTCACACAGTCTTCTCGTCGTACACTAGTGCTGCATTCTTACACCAAGAACTGACTGACTGCCCCTTGCACGACGTGTCGCTTATATAGGGTCCGCTTGCCGATCTAGAAAGTTCTCGATTAGATTGAATGTCCCGTAATTTCCAGACCCTAGGAGAAGGGTAAAGAGACGGCTCAGGGGCCCGACATCCCTCTCCTAACCATCCCTTCAGTTAGTGACAGGAGACAAATGAGTGGGCGTGGCGTGGCCTCCGGTCCCTTCTCAGCTGTTGTTTGTGGTGCTTCCCGATAATTGGGTGACACTGCTCCCTCCTCAAAGCTGGTCGTCCCGAACAGCACCATCATAGCGGGCTAGACGATCCAGGTGTACCACCAACATCTTCCCTCGGGGAACCTTCTGGATGCGGTAGACCACGTCGCTAATCCTCTTCACCACTCGTTACGGTCCTTGCCATGGCTGCTGGAGCTTCGGGCAGCGTCCCTTGGTCCGGGTAGGACGGTACAACCAGACTAGGTCACCTTGCTGGAACCCTTGGCTGTTGGCTTGCCTGTCATACCTGGTCTTCATGCGGTCGCTCGCCTTCTGGATGTTCTGGCGAGCCATCTCGTGCATGTCGTGGAGATGGTCCACCAAGTTCTCCACATACTCGGTCGCTGGCTGTTTCACTTCCGGAGGGCTTCCAAAAGCCAGGTCACAAGGGAGGCGTAACTCTCGGCCGAACATTAAGCTGACTGGCGTCATCTCAGTTGTATCGTGTGTAGACGAGCGGTAGGCCAGCAAGAACAGTGGCACCTTGACGTCCCAGTCTCGCTGATGGCTGGCCACGACCTTCCTCAGGTGTTCCTCTAAGGTCTTGATGTACCTTTCGACCATGCCATCCGACTGGCGATGTAGAGGTGTCGTGCGGGTCTTGTTCACCCCAAGCCTATGTAGTGCCTCCTTCATTAGGTTGGACTGAAAGTTGGTACCCTGGTCACTGTGTAGCTCTAACGGCACCCCAAATCGACAGAACACTTGCTCCTCGAGGCAGTCTGTGATTGTCTTTGCCTCTTGGTTTGGGATGGCATACACCTCCGGCCACTTGGTGAAGTAGTCCACGACCACCATTAGGTACTTGTTGCCTCGGTTGGAAACTGGGAACGGTCCAGCAATGTCAACGGCGATCCGTTCGAATGGGGCTCCGACGTTGTACTGCTGCATGCGACCCCGGCTCCTAGTCTGGGGCCGCGACTCTCCACGCACACGTGACACTGACGGCACCATCTCTCAGCATCTGCTCGGAGTCTCAGCCAGTAGTAGCGCTGCCGAAGTTTGTCGATCGTTCGGTTCGCTCCCAGGTGTCCTCCCGAAGTACCAGCGTGCATTTCCTCCAAGACTTCCGGGACCTTACTCCGGGCAAGTACTAACTGTTCTCTCTGCGTCTTCCCATCGGGTGACTCCCATACCCGGAACAGCACGCCCTCTCTGGTCTTCAACGAGTCCCATTGGGCCCAATACGACTTGTAGGTGGCGCTCCACGGTGCGATGTCCTCCCAAGTTGGTCTCGTCCCTGCCTCCACTTCCCTCAAGAGTGGCCCCAAGTCTGCATCCGCCAGCTGCTCCCTCCTCAGGCCTGCGCTATCCCAGCCATCCGCAGGCACTGCCGTGACTACTCGGACTGCTGCGGCACGCTCCTTCTCCTCCACTCTTGTACACTGGCCGCACTCTTCTGGACAGGGTCTTCGGGACATGGCGTCTGCGTTACCGTGGCTCTTCCCTCTACGATGTTCCGAGGTGAAGTCGTACTCCTGTGGCCTCTGGACCCAACGTGCTGTCTGGCCTTCCAGGTTCTTAAAGCTCAATAGCCAGGTTAGGGCGGAATGGTCAGTACTCAGGTGGAATGGCTGACCGTACAGGTACTTGTGGAAGTGCTCCAATGTCTTTACTACCGCCAGTAACTCCAGTCGGGTGACGCAGTAGTTCTTCTCTGCCTTGGATAGCGTCCTGCTGTAGTAGGCTATCATCCGCTCATGGCCGTCCTGGATCTGCGATAGGACACCTCCAATGCAAAGGTCGCTGGCGTCTGTGTCCACAATGAAGGCGCCAGCCGGCTGTGGGAAACCCAAAACTGGAGCACTGCACAGGGTCTCCTTTAGGTGCTGGAAAACGTTTTCGGCGTCCTCCGTCCACACATAAGGCCGGTGTTCCTCTGTCAGTCGGGTGAGGGGTTTAGCGATGCTGGAGAACCCCTTTATGAAGCGGCGGTAATAACTGCACAGCCCCAGGAAACTGCGCAACTCTTTCTTATCCCTTGGGCGAGGCCAATCTCTCACGGCCTTTGTCTTCTCCGGGTCTGTGGCCACTCCGGTTGCTGAGACTATGTGGCCCAAGTAGTTAACTTCCTTGCGGAAGAGCTGGCACTTCTTCGCGTTCAGCTTCAAGTCGGTCGCTTGCAGTCTCTGTAGCACCTTACTCAGATTCTCGAGGTCATCTTCAAAAGTCTTCCCGACGATGATGATGTCGTCCAGGTATAGCAGGCAGGCATCGTAAGTCAGCCCTCTCATCACTGACTCCATGAGGCGTTGGAAGGTAGCTGGTGCGTTGCAGAGGCCAAAGGGCATAACCGTGAACTGCCAGAGCCCTTGGCCCGTCGAGAATGCGGTCTTCTCCTTGTCTCTTGGGTCTAGAGCTACCTGCCAGTAGCCCGACTTCAGGTCCAGGGTGTCGTCAATCCGGGGTAAGGGAAAACAGTCCTTCCGGGTGACAGCGTTCAGCTTTCTGTAGTCTACGCAGAAGCGCAGCTCGCCGTTCTTCTTCGTCACCAAGACTACAGGGGAACACCAAGGGCTGTCAGACTCTTCAATCACTCCCCTGGATCTCATGTCCTCCAGCATGTCTCGTACCGCCCCTTGCTTCGCCAGCGGAACGCGTCTATGTGGTTGCCGAATAGGCCAGGCGTCTCCGGTGTCGATGCGGTGAAGCACTTTGTCCGTGCGGCCGTAGTCACTATCACCTTGGCTGAAGACGCGCTGATACCGCCTTAGCAGTTGTCGAACCTTCTCCAGCTGTTCTGTGGTCAGGTGGTCGGCCGCCCTCTCCACCAAGCCTTCTAGCCGGGGCCCCAGGTGTTGCTTCGGCGCCGGCTCTTGTGTCTCGTCGATAGCTGTTACACTCACCACGGGCTCGCACATTCCCAACTCCGTCCCGGCCTGGACGTCGTGATCGGCGTCCGTAGGATTTGGCAGTCTCACGGGCACCTCCTCTCGGCACGGCAGCAATGCCCTGGCTACACACAGTCCGTTTACAGGCTTCTTCCGGTCCAGCATCATGTTCCTGGTTCTCTGGCCCTCCAGTCGCGCCGTCACCACCACCTCGCTCCTCGCGGGGACAACCACGTCTTCGTCCAAGACGACCCTGAAAATTCCAAGGCGCTCTTCAGGTTGACGGAGTATAACCTCTTCTCCGTTAAGCCGCAGGACCTTCTTGCCGACGTCGACCGTCGCCTCATGGCTCCTGAGGGCATCCAGTCCCAAAATCACCTCCTCAGCCACCTTCGCGACGAACACCCACAGACGCACGGCACTCCGTCCCATGTTCAGCTCCAGCAGGGCCTCCTTCTCCACAGGCAACGTGTCGCCCGATGCCGTTACCAGCTGGTATGGTCGGCTTGGCTTCCTTGTCGGCAAACCCTTCGCCACGTCAGGTCCGATGATGGTCACGGCCGCCCCGGTGTCCACCAGCACGCGGCACGGCTTCCCTCTTACCCAACCGTCCGCGATGAGGCTGTCATCCATACGCCGGCTGACGGCGCGCAGTGTCACTCGAGGGGATGGTGGTGATGGCGCCGATGTGCCCCTCTCCACGACGGCCCTTACTCGTTTTCCGGCTGCTCTTCCTGGTGTGGGCAGTCTCTCTGCAGGTGTCCGGGCTGTCCACACCCCCCAACACAGGCCACTAGGTGTTCGCCGGCGTCCCTCAGCTGGTCTTCTGTCTCCGGCGTAGCGGACACTCCTCGTTCTCGACGTCGGGATGGATGTTATTTTGGCCGCCTCCATCCTTAATGCCGCTGTCAGCGCCTCGTGGATGGTTTTATATTCCCCGAGCATTAGGCGCTGACGAATCTCCGTGTCCAATACCCCGTCGACAAAATTGTAGGCGGCTTCCCGCGATACGAACTACAGTGGCAGGTCAACCAAGGCCTTGCTAGCCAGCTGCTCGATCGCAATGGCGAACTCCTGCAGCGTCTCCCCCGGCTGCTGTGACCTTGCCTTTAGCTGGCTCCGGTATGCTGCGGCTAAGCGGTGGTTCCCGAAGCGATCCTCCAGGGCTTCCCAGATGTCCTTTGGCGCCGCCGTCGTCTGCACCGCGTTTAGGACTTCCGCAGCTCTTCCCTGGAGGCTGGCTATTAACTGTGGCCTCCTCCTCCAGTGACCATCCGTTGTGCCTGGCCACTGTGTCGAACTGGCGGCGGAAGACCTCAAACGTTGACGCGCCGTCATACTTGGGAGGTTTGACGCGCGGCGATGTTATGTCGCGTCCCGGTGCGTCGGCCTTCAAATCCTTCAACGTCCTGCCGACGACGTCCTCCACCATGGCGCTCAGGGACTTGGCGCTGTTGTCGGCCTTTCCTTCCAGCTCATTAACTTGGCTCGCGAGGTCTCCGACGCGTTCGTCCACCTGGCCGATCCGCTTGCCGAGTCCCGTGACGTCCTCCCTCACGCCGGCCAACTGTTCGTCAAATTTCGCGGCGAGGGCCTCGTTCGCAACCTTCATTTCTTCCATCTTCTCCGTGAGGTTATCGTTAGCCGTCTTCATTTCTTCCAGCTTTGCGGCCAGGTTGTTATTTGCCGCTTCTGTTTTTGTTGTTAATTCGGCCTTCATTTCTTCCATCTTCTCGGTGATGTTGCCGTTGGCCGTCTTCATTTCTGTCAGTGCCGCCTTCATTTCCATCATCTTCTCCAAAATCTTTTCCAATGCCGCGTCCATGGCTGTAATGTTCGGTGCTGTTGTCTTCCCGCTTCCTGACACCAATTGTGACTTTGTGGGTTCGTGAAATGAAAAGTCCAATTTCACTACTCAAAAATGTTCTTTATTTCCACCGACTTACAGTTAAACTCTTGCCAATTACACAGAATTACGTAATGCACACAGTTACGATTCACCAGTTCGTCCGTTACAATTTCACTTGCACTCGTAATTACGTACAATGTTCCGATGCTCTCACACAGTCTTCTCGTCGTACACTAGCGCTGCATTCTTACACCAAGAACTGACTGACTGCCCCTTGCACGACGTGTCGCTTATATAGGGTCCGCTTGCCGATCTAGAAGGTTCTCGATTAGATTGAATGTCCCGTAATTTCCAGACCCTAGGAGAAGGGTAAAGAGACGGCTCAGGGGCCCGACATCCCTCTCCTAACCATCCCTTCAGTTAGTGACAGGAGACAAATGAGTAGGCGTGGCGTGGCCTCCGGTCCCTTCTCAGCTGTTGTTTGTGGTGCTTCCCGATAATTGGGTGACAATATACTGAACCAGAACACTTAAGATTGCGTCTCTAAGCAACCTAAGCCCAATTTAAGCCCAATCCTGGGCTGAATATACAAATTTCAGTTCCTAGTGGTTTACTGTGGATCACTATGTTCTCAAAGTGTGAGTTAGACATTTACTTATTTTTAGTTTTAAGCACTTAGCTAAACACAATGTTTTGTTGACACTTGAAATGGGAAAATTTGCAATATACATCAGTCCATAAATACATAAGACAAAACACTGTTACCAACAAAGTAAAAATAATATGCATTTAAAAGATATTAATGTTACCTGAGTAACTGTGTATGGAGTAGAGGTTAGTAGTTGAGAAACCTGTAACACAACCAGCAAACTGACGCTGTGAAGACAGTAAACCATGTCATATGTAGGAATGTTGTTGCAGGTTTCTGAATAAGAAATTAGGAACATGAATTCCAGGGAACCTAGCATAAAAGTATGGCGTAAAGGTGCTCTTTAATGCCATACAGTTAAATTAGTATGGAATGACGTCATGGAAACAAGTTGTTGCCAACTGCAAAGCTCTGGAATATGTGAACAGAGAGAATAAATACCAACAAATTTTCTATCTATTATTATAAACTAACAATACTGAAATGCAAATACAGGGAAATGTTTAACTACAAGAAATATTTAATATTCCGAAACCTATGACCTACAATTCTTTAGTTTTTATATAATAAGTAATACCTAATAAATAAATGGCAACAATAATACTAAAAACAACCAATTTTTATCATTATTATCGTGAAGCTGCTGAGGCTAGAGTGGGTAGGCAATGTTACACTGTCTCAGTTTCCTTATGTATTACAGTATCGCTAGTTTTGTCCTAACAGGAGAAAGCTTCCTCATAGAAGATACAGGATATCACCTAATACTAAGGGCCACAAACAGCTGCAGTTAAGCGATTGGAAGTCTGCAACAGAAAAGGGAAGAAATATGCAAAGACTTTTACTACACAGAAGCTATGACCAACCAGAACTGGAAAGGCACGAACTACAACTAAGGCACCTCATAACTAAAATGGTAGTACATGGCTTCTATTTTAAAGTGTGCAATCACAAAAATGTACATAACCACATGTGAAGTGTAAATGTTTGTTGTGCGAGGACACCTACGAAAAATATCACATATTGAGGTATAAGTAGAGGACAAAATCACTGGTGGAATATGCCACAGAAGCTTAATAACTACTCACATGCACGAATGTGCGACTTTCTATCATCAATAAGTATCGCTAGTTTGCTTATGTAGTGTTGGTATCTTCCGCGTAACATGCTTTGGATGTTGGCAACGCTCGAGCCATGAAGTCACGACCGCCATATTCCTACGCCGTTAAAGTGCACCTTTACCAAGTACTGTTATATCACGTCTGGGAAAACAAGATATTCTACATTTGTTAACTTTCGCACATCCACTAAAAAATTGTTAAATACGAGAGTAGCCGTTGTACCTGACCTTCATGGACGTAATCCATGTGGCCCTACCATTACGACTCTACCAGAGACGGCAATGCGGACAGAGATAAATACGACACAATGCTTTACGCTACATTGGAAAGAAAAATTTAATTAAAAAACTGAGTTTATTCTTCCAACATTCACTTAAACATGGACATGTCACAAGACACTTGTTCTAACAAGATTTGTTAAAGTCGTTCAGGACAATGAGGCTAACACAATCAGTTTGTTTTGTTCATTTGGACACTTCATACACAACACAACTTCACCAAATCAACATAAATAATTATAACTACCACTACCATACATCAAAACATGCCTTTTTTATCACCACTACCAAACATATAACATCAGTAATTATCCTAACCTGAATTACAACTTTGGAATCATACCACTCAAACAAAATTATTAGAAATTTGAATGGCCGTTCTTATTGATGCGTTTTCCCTCACACTGTTGATATTTTCTTCTTCTTTATCAGTGTCCCTTGCTTTCTTGTGTTAAAATCCCATTGAGATCGCAGTTTAACATGTTATGCCCAGAATAAATTAAAACCACTGCCGAATTGATCATATCACTGTCCAGTAAATCAAATAGTTCACACCGAAGATAAATGATTCAAAGGACGATGAGCTGTAGTTATTAAATTGAACACTTTCTGCTTTCAAAATAGCAGAACATGATTTAAAAGAGTTAGGTTCTTGTATTTTCACAGGTAAGACATTTGTTTGTTTGATGGTTACCGACCTTGAGCAAAGCTAATACAAATCATAGGTATATGGTCATTTTGAAATTTGTATCTTTTGTGTTATTCAAAGGGCTCTCGCAGCTGTAATTCCTACATATGACGGTTTTAAGTCTTCAAAACGTAATTTTGTTATGAAAGTTAACCTTATAAGTAAGACGGGTGCGTTGGTTGCAGGTTTTTGAAGTGATAACATTTTAGACTGTTACCAATTGTTAAGGTAATTTCATAAATGTTATTAACTTCTATTTGACCATATATTGACCGCGTCTGGACTAGACGAGTGCGATAAATGTGTAAAATCGTGTGCTATAGGTATGTAAACAATGTCCGCTGTTTGTCGGGTCGTACCGAAAACAAAACTGAGAGACATTGAACATGTCTTGTATTTATGGTACATGCATTATTGCTAGTAATATACCCTCCACCACAACTACACTGACATCTATAAGTTTGTTTTTCTTTTAACTTTATGTAATAACATTGAAAATTAGTGAATAACCAACATTTGAAAATTACCTCAGAACATACATTACAGTAGGTCAGTAATAAAGTAGAACATCAAATCATAGTCACATGTCATCTGTCGTGTGTATTACAAATTTAAATTTGAAAGGAATGTTACAGAATTCCTCCATTTTGTACAAGCAGTAAGTATATAAGAATTACTAAAACTTTCTTGAAGACTTTTGATTTACCTAATAGTTTTAAGTAGTGTTCAAGATTGTTGTAAATTCTGATTGTGGAATAGTAACATTCCTTCTGGAACAGTTCTAAGTTATTTGTTGTCTATGAGATTGCCTGCATTTCTTGTAGTGTGGTCATGCACAGCAACTTTTGTTGTACAGTTATTATAATTATTAATAAGATAGCTTAAAAGAAAATATATTCAACAATAAGGGTAAAAATATTTAATATAAATCTTTGTAATATCTTTATAAATACTTGAGAGTGTACTGTGCTATCTTTAAGTTATACATCAGTTTGTACCAAATTCTACTTTTGTGAATTGCATTCAAATTATGTTTTTCACAAAAAGATGCAACATGTATGATTGTGAACTTTATTGAACTATTAACAAATATACTTGCATCTATATAACATAATCTAGTTCTGGAACATAATATGGACCTATGGTTACTCACATTTTTAACTCTGCTGTGTTATCTGGTGCTCAGTTAGCAAATTACGAACATATTACAATTTAAGTCTTGTATATGTACACTTAGCTCCTCCATTTTATTGTGTAACCTTCTTAAGCTTTGATGATATAAGCAGAATGTATCTTTTGATAGTGAAGGGAAGGCATCAGTTGTCCACTAGTTCACCAATATCGCAGTCAGCATTCTGCCACACGTAATGAAATAGTGGTCTATATAACCCCGCAGATAACTGATTGTAAATGACAGTGCAAATTCATGATAAAGAATCTGTTATGCAGTTTTGGCTGCATATTACCAAAATTGTAAGATCAAAGGACCAAGTTGGACTTAAACCTTAATAATGATTGTTTAAAGAATTCCTACAGTACATTACTGACGCATCGGCTGAATCCATTGTTGTAGAGTTCTGCTGGAAGTATCCAGATGGACATTATATGTCCTTAGCTGTTGGAAACATGGGACCAGTATATTATTTTTTTACCTTTCTGCATAAGTTGGACACACGTTATTCAGCATTCATTTACTGTGCATGAAACCCTGATTCTTGTATCATCGAAGGGATGCTCATGAACAAAATTTCCTTTATCAAATGCATTGTGATGGAATGTGATCATGTAAATGAAACCATTCTTTGTCATTGAACATTATTTATCATAAATTGATTGTTTTATCAACATTTCTTATACTTCAGTTACACAAACTAACCTGACTAGTGGTCATGGAGTAAATCCTAGACAACTGTAACCTTATATGATTTGAGTTTTTAAAGTTCTGTTGATTTCTGTACTGAGAGTTTTGAAATGTTAGTTTCTTGTACAAGGTACCTGAGAGATTTTTATGGTAGCTATTTTACATTTTTCTGATTCTGTCTAAATGTTACTGCCTAAGTAAATGAGGATTTAAGCCTCATTTGCTATTAAGAGTGATCCTGCCTCCCGGAATTAATTTACAAGCAAATTTAGAGATTGGCTACAATTGCTATATATGCATGTGCTTCTGCCAATCCTCGGACACACACTGGAAGCCATCCTTCACCTTCTTCACAACAGCCTCCAAAGTAGCAAAATACTTCCTCCTGACTTCGTTTTACAGACAGGTAAAGACTTGTAATGATGACATTGAGGTATGCATCTCGACCAGACTTTGCAGTTCCATACACAGTTCCACCTCCATCATCTTTTGTACTGGAGTCAATAATCTTGGCACTCACCTTACACAGACATGTCTCATATTTAAGTGATTATGCAGAATTGGTAAAACACTACCATGGGAACTCTGTAACATGTCTACAAGACTGTCAGTTCTAATTGTCAGGTCTTCACAAACAATAATGCCAGCCTTATTATGTTTGCCAGAGTCCCCAGTCCATCTTACTTTGTAACAGAAACACGACCCTCGCTCAATATCTTGAACCACTGAAATATCGTGGAGTGTGGCAGAACATTATCACCATATGCCTCCTGCAGCATTCTCTAACCTTCCATGTCGGATTTCTGCAAACAAAAGCAAAGCTTTAATGCATGTATTGCTCTTTGCGTAACATCTCTATTTTCTCTGTAGGCTGCTGACAAACTGACCTAATTCGTTTGTTCTCTATGTACAAATGCATGGGCAAGTGAGTGTGTGCTTTGTCCACCAATCAGAGCTGATCCATTGGCATCATGTGAAGTTGTTTCAGTGGTTCTGCCATTGTTGTGTGCATCAACAAAGAGTTGCTCTCAGTGTTTATTGACTCACCCTCACGTGACCCTCTCATGAACTTTACATTTCATTTCCTCTACAAGGAGACATGGAAGTGCCCTCCTGCCTCAAAAGTGTAGCATGTGTACATCCTTATTGTGTGTGTGTGTGTGTGTGTGTGTGTGTGTGTGTGTGTGTGTGTGTGTGTGTGTGTGTGTGTGTGTGTGTGTGTGTGTGTGTGTGTGTATTTAATGCTCAGAATTTGATAATAAAATCATTTTTATCCTTGCTTCCCAATATTTGGAGACTAGATCTTGATTTTGGAGAGTTTCACATACAGTTAGATGATCAATGTTCATTAAATTGTCTTTACCACATAAAAAGCACTGTGGAGAAGTTGTTAATCCAATCTTGAATAAATTTCCATTCAAACAATCGTGCCCTGTGATTAATCTGAACATTGCTACTGAAGATTTTTGAGGTAGTTCTGGAATTGTCTTTAGTTTAATTTGGAGATCTATCCAATTAACTTTTACACAGAAAACTAGATAGTTGTTACATAGTTTTCTGAAGACGTTTTTGATTAATCTTTTAACTGTTTCAAGGGGGATATTTTGTTTCGTTGTTTGAGATATTTTGAAACCCTTCTTGGCCAACATATCTGCTTGCTCATTGCCAGAAATTCCACAGTGAGATGGTATCCATTGGAAAATTATACGAATATTTAAATTTTGAAGATGTTTAATCATATTATGTATTTCATTTATCTTTTCTGTTTTTGGGCCGTCATTTGAAATAATGGCCTGAATAGCTGCTTTAGAATCTGTTAAGAAAACTATGTTGGAAAGCTTATTTGTCCAGGCAAATAGATTTTGTAAGGAAGTATAAATTGCATCAATATCTCCGTCAAAACTTGTTAAGTAAATTCCAACATGCTTATAGAAAGAAAAGAATTCACAGTTAGTTCCTGCTCCTGCTTCATCTTCTTGATTATAAGGAGAGCCATCTGTATAGATGTGTGTCCATTTGTCAACTGGATATCTTACATTTATGGTTTCAAGGGCATATGCTTTAGCTTCTGTAGATGAGTATTCCTTCTTTTTAAAATCTGCAAGTAAATCTAGGTAGAATTCTAATTCAGTGATGTTCAGTGGGTTATGAAGAGACATGAAAGGTTCTATTTTGGATGGGTAATTAGTTTATTTCTTAGTTGTTGAACTTTCTGTATGAAGCCTAATTGAGTTTTCAAACTGAAGGTGGATGTGTGTTGTTTTACCCATTTATTATTCTCTGGAATTCTTAAGAGCTTTTCATATGTTAAAAGGGCTTGCATTTCTAAATCTGTCATTATGGGTCTGTTACATGTAAATGCTTGTAAGGTTATTATAGGAGTAGTTTTTATAGCTCCAGTAATTAACCTAAGAGCTTGATTAACATAAGAGATTTCTTCCTGGCTTTGGAGCCATGGTCTGATAGAGTTAAGCTGTCCATACGTTTCGTCCATCCCTGCTGTGGACATCATCAGTGGCGTGGTCTTAATCTTCTAGGTGAAGGTTCAGGCACAACTGAGATGCTCGCTAGAGTTGTCGTATTTATATCCTGGTTGTACGTACTGGATTGGTTCGGCTGGAGCAGGGGGTGTGTCCTCGGTGGGTGGGTTTTCCCTGTACTGATAGTTAATTGGTTCGCGTGATTTTTCTGCCTTAGGTTTTGTTTTAGCCGTTCCAGTATCAGATGCCAGATGTTGTTCAGTTTACGAGCCTCTCCCTTTCTTTTGAAATTATTGGGGTGTTTGTAGATTTCAATAGCTTCGCGTTGTAGTCTGGCGTGGTAGTATGGTGTAGAAGAAAGCACCTTCGTCTCCTCATACTGGATAATATGTTCACCATCGGCCCAAATGGCATGTTCCGCGACCGCAGACTTGTCCCATTGTCCCAGACGGCAGTTGCGCTTGTGTTCTGAAAGCCGGGTGTTGAAACTGCATTGTGTGGTACTGACGTATACAGCACCGCAGGAACAAGGAATACGGTAGACGCCGGCTGAAGCGAGAGGTTCGCTGGGGTCTTTGGATGAGCATAATAACGAATTAATCTGCCTAGTGGGCTTGAAAATAGTTCTAACCTTAAAGCTTTTAAGCAGGCGCTCAATTCTGTCCGTCACATTCTTAAAATGTGGCAGGAATGCAATGCCTTTGTAAACATGTATTCATGCTTTGTATTCTAAGAGCTTGAATTTGTGTGCAATCCAGTATCATGGAAATTGAAGGTGATGATGTTATCAGTACTTCTCCATAGTAATTAAGAACTGGCCTTATATATGTATTATATGTAGATGAGGCTCTGGGGACCGAGCTACAGTGGTATAACTGTTCCATCAAAATGGAGGAAATGCCATTTATAAATTTACTGCTGACCTGTCATGGCAGTAGGAACGTCCTTCATCTGGCAAATGAAGGAAAGGCTGGTGATATGATTTGCCAAGCCTGATCCGGCGGATCCGTAGACCAAAAACAGGTGTATTCCCTCCACAATATGAGGGTTAAGAAGGACAAGAGGTGTCCATAAGAAACGGTTGAAACCTGCTCAATAAACTATGTTTTTGTCTCTTTCTACAAAACAATCTGGAGTAATAGTCCCCCGTTCAGATCTCTAGGTGGGGACTGTATTTGGAGATTTGAACATACTACAATGGAATGAAACAGGATTAAGTTAAGATAATAAAGCAGAACTCCATAAGTTACTACATGAAAAAAACATCCTTATTGTTAGGTAACATCAACAATTGTATTTCAAGATTTAACTGTATTGGAACACCACAGTGAAGCGCAACATTATTAAATTTTTTTTTAAACGAAAGTGAAGCAGATGTGTAAAAAATACGACTCGTCTAAAATTTAATAATTGTATTTCAGTTTATTACTACTGAGTCAGTTTGTAACACTGAAACACTTTACTCGTTTGTTCTTAAGGAGAACATGTTATATAAATGACATGATATCAGTGCGACTAGCATCACATACTGATTTATGAAAAATAAACTAAGTCAATAATTCTGACTCAAGCACTGGATGTGCTGCGTATTTCTCAACTGCTAAACTCTACTCTATACACAATTACTCAGATTAACACATCTGATTACAAATACACATATATGTAACTTAAATTAAAGCATATAGATTATTTATAATATATATTTGGGAGAAGTATTTTATTTAGTTGGAAAATTGCCAAATTAAATTATTAGTAGTAAATGCATAATCAAATAATTATCATGTACATCTTCATTCATATTTATCCATCTTGTTCACACATTCATAGCAATTTGTTTTTCCTTTATTTCTTTGTTCATATCTCATGTGCCAGCCTGAGCAAAGCACATGGATGTTCAACATGTCATATATTTGTGGCACATGCAGCATAATTCATAATACATCTACCACTACTAGTACTCTGGTACCTTTATTGCCTTTTTGTTACATTATGTATTAAAAATTTAAAATTTATGAACCACCACATTTGAACATTAATCTCAGAACATGCATTACTGTAGGTCAATATAATGTAAATCATCAAAATGCCTGATATCTGACCTAAATATTGTTAATGGGGCATTACTGAATATTTAGATATTATATGCGAAGTGAGTATGTCAGAATTACTTTAGATCCTTGTTAAAAATTCTATGTTGTTTAGGATTACTTAATTTTTTCAAGTAGAATGGAAGATCGCTATAAATTTTTATTGCACAATAATAACATTGTTGGAACAGTTTTGTACAATTCATTGGTCTAGGTAGACTGCCAGCACTTCTTCTGCTTTAAGTCATGAAGAACAGGAAAACAGCAAAACAGAGAGTATATGCACAGAATGCACCAAAATATACAGTACTGGAAATTACGGTTTTTTTTTTTTTTTTTTTAATTAACGTCCTCAAACGTTAAGTCATATCGGATGGAAATTATGTTACTCTTATTGCCATTACCTTATGTATCGAGATGATAGTATAAATGTTCAAAATGTGCTCCATTGTATTGTAGGCAGTGTTCATAATGATCACAGAGATTTTCCAACATCTTGTGGAACACAGTTTGCTGCAGAGTCCCGAAGGATGAGACAATCTTCTGACGTAATGCAGACATAGTTTGGGGTAGATCTGAGCAATTGAGAACTTTCTCCTTTAACATTCTCCAGACGTAAGCATCAGGTGCTGTGACAGCAGGGGAATATGATGGGTAGGGGAACTGAGCCCTTCTGGAAGTTATTCGTCCTGGAAAGGTTTCGTGCAGCATTGCCATAGACTGTCGAGTGGTGTGGCAGGGCGCACTGTCTTATTGGACCACTGTCTATTCATCTGCATGTTCCTTCTTAGATCCTGAATAAATGGCACAATCACTATGTTCCTATGTTACAGGCCTACCGGAGCTTCCCTTGTGTTGACACAATACACTACCCATACGATGAAATTTCTTAACAACAGATAGCAGAACTGTGTTGCTAGGTAGTGGCTTATTGAAGTGTTCATGATAGTGCTCCACCACTAACTTTAAACTTGGCTTGCCTTGATAACCATTTCCATATGAGCGAAAGTAATACTCCACTATAAACACTTTTTCTCTCTCGGGAGATGTATTCTTACTTCCAGTCACAGAACAGAATGTTCTTTACACAACTAATGATACATGATGGTGACGTAACAACATGCAGACCCTCAGGCATGTGCATGCGCACTGAGCAAAATTGAGTACTGTATATTGTGGCACCTACCGTATTTACCAGTAAGAGTAATAATTATTTGAGTTTTAAAATGTTTTGTATTTTTTACTGTTTTTATGTTCTCTTTTTTCATAATCTAAAATAATGTTAGTTGCTATCATTATATTATGTTGTAGTTCTTCCAAAATGTGTCAGTTAGTCTTTAGTACTTTATTTTTCATCTTACCCCATAAATAACTCTTGTAAACATAGATTAACCTGGCTTTAAACCTTTATTAATGATTCTATAAAACAGAGTTCTGCTGGAAATATTCTGACTCTCATTTTATATTCGTTAGCTGTTGAAACTTTGTGCCAGTATATTATTTCTGAATCTTACTGCATATGTGGTATGCTGATAGAAATAGTTCATATTACTAAAATTAGGCAAATGAGTCAACCTTGTATATGCTTTTCTCCACTTTATTTCATATAGTTCATATTATTCTACATCCATTTATTGCAAACCTTAATGCAATGGATACTCATGCCCACTCAGCTCCACTGCATAGTGGAGAGCAAGTCCATCTCAAATTGTTGTTTTCAAATGCTAGGCTTTGGCAATGAAGCCATTAGCTCTCTTGCTCTCCAATATTTCTGTGTAGTGGGTCCAGGCGGGTAGGGCTTCACAGGTTAAAAGATAGGTCCTTCTCAAATTAAAATTGATGTACAAAGCCAATGTTTGCATTGTTGAGATAATTACTGCCAAGTGATTGCTATACCACTCTCCTCTCTGTGTGAAACTTACCCACATGTGCCCACGTGTTCTCTTCTCAACAAAAGATAAACATGCCATTTCCGTTTGCTGCCTAATCCTCCCCGCAATGCCTCTGAGTCTTCTCTATTTTTCATAATAAATATTGGCCATGACTTTATCAAACGATCAGAGATAAACTGCATAAACTCACTGTTTTTAATACTAATGATGATGATAGTAATATAATAGTATCTAGTTGAGAAATTCATAAAATTTTTCATTTACTTGAGTTTTGGTACAGACATAAGCCATTATGTCATATTTTAGCACTAATCTACTTTTACAAAATGTGTAGCTATAGAAATGGACAATTTTAGCTCTTCTTATATAATTTGGTACCTTGTTATGTAAATTATTACAATATCATAATTTAAATTGTGAATATGTATGCATCGCTCCTCTACCTTTTTATGTAACCATCTTATGTTTTTATGAGATAAGCAAAATGCATTTTTTCATTATTAAGCAAAGGTTTTCTGTATTTATATATGAAATTGTAGTTATGAAAGCTGAAAAGTGTAGGCCTTCCTTAAAAAGTGAGATCTGGCAATATAATTAAAGGTTCAAGTCTCTCAGGATCATTTTCGTTTCAACTCCTGAGCAAAGAGACATTGTTAGAATGTTTACATCCCTGGTAATGACTAACGCTAGTCAACACATTCCGCTATCTTAATACTTGTCAAGGAAGAAGGTAAAATGCAATACTTGAGGACAGTCACTAATGATAAAGTAGGCTTTATGTTTCTGTATTGTTGTGAGACCATTTGCTTTCATAAGATGTAGATAATTTTACTTAGGCTCAAGTAATTTTAGTTTCTGGAACATTTAATTTGTGAATGGAAGGTTGTAAACGTGGTGTAAAGTCAGGTTCAGTTGAGTTGTTAGTTATGATTGTACCAGTGAGTATCAGAGCTGTTAAGAATCAGTTGGCTGGAGCAGTTGAGTTGTTAGTATTGGGTATTGGTCTGTCAGCAGTGAATGTGTAGGAGTTCCATCAGTACAGGTTTGTGAGATATAACAGAACATTTGATTTGTGTGCTCATTCTGTGTATTTGCAAATTGTAAAAGTGATTGTAAGTCAGCATTTGGATAAAAATTCTAGTGACAATATGAGTTTCTTACACTTTACATTGTCATTCAGTCACCCAACTTTTGTCAGACAATATCATTAACTGAATCTCAACTTAGTACAAGGGTGGATCAAATATAAAGGCGAATAATTTTTTTAATTTATTGTATCAACAAACAAAAATGCTCATATACAGATTACTTTTATACATAGTGTTCTGCTTTCGATACACATTCTCTCCATTGGATTGGCAAGTTCTTGATGCCATACTTATAGAAAGAAGAAGGACGCATGCAGAGTAGGGCATGCAGCACCCAGGCAGTTGTACTCTGTACTAAATTCCACCATGCCAAAGCACCTCAAGCTGCGCCTGTATCGGACGATTATACCCCTGATTCTATATGGCTGCAAAGTCTGGGGATCAGCGACTCCGACCACTATCCGCAGACTACAGTACGTCCAGAACTGGGCACTGCAAATGATCTATGATATCGGACGTATCGGAGAGATCCCGCACCATCTACAGTATGCTAGACTCCCATCCTAGTAACCTGGTGAACACCCTTGGTTGCTACGACCACAGGGTTCCTCACCGCCGAACAAGCTACTGGTTGCCCAAAGATGCTTTGGGTAACCAGAACTAAACAGGGCCACTTTCCTCCGGCTCCACTTGGTAAGTCGGATACCTGAACATTAGTTCCTTTCCCTCTAACCTGCTAAGCGGACAGTACTCGGATGCCTCCCAGGCAGGCGGAAGAGTGCAGCCAGCACTGGGCACACTCATTAACGCTAGATATAGCACTGCCCAAGACACTCGCCTGAGACACAAAACAATTCTATTATACTGCCCAGAAAAGCCGCACAAAGCAGCTAGGTGCTGGGCAGCAAACACTCCGTCCAGGTAAACCTGAACGACTTGTCTCTTCTGCTGGTCTGCTGCAGAGCTAGTTGCCAGTACGAACGCTTGTACACTTGTGTCATCATCAAACAGCTATTCTCCTAGGTCTTTTTTGAGTGATCCAGGCAAATGCTAGTTGCAGGACTGTAAGGAGAGTGTTCTAGAGGTGTCCAATGCAGTGTGTAGCCTCGCATTTTGATGGAGAAGACTGACGTTTCAGATTGGCTGTCGACATCGCATGTTGCAATATGCAGCTTTTGCTGAATCCAAAATGTGACAGTAATAGGCTGCATTGATTGTCCTTCATTAGGAAGAAATGCAAAATGCCCGCAGAGTCCCAGAAAACGGTTGCTAGCACCTTTCCAGAAGATGGGCATGTTTTGACCTCGACTGGACTTGCTTAGTCTCCTCGCCGTCACTCCATGCTTGCTTGCTTTGTGTCATGATGCACCATGTTTCATCACAAATCACGTATCTGGCAGACAGTTTTCTATAATGGAGTTCATCTCGGATGATAAAATACTTCCATAACTTGTCCTTGTGAAAAAAAGAACCAATTTCGGATTCCTTTATGCACCGATCTTCTTCAGTAATGTCACAAATGGGAACAATGTTATCTGCAGTAATGCTTGTCCCTGATCTGCTCCTGTGAGGTTCATTTTCTACAACTTCTCTTCTGCCACAAAATATTTAGCCCACTCATACACTCCAGTCTTCCAAATTATTTCTTCCCCAAACAGCGCAGAGCTGTCTAAAGCATTCCGAAGGCTTGGTGCACTTTTTTGCAAGAAAACTGAGGATGATGCGTTGTGTAGCACACATGTGTAGCTGTTACTCAGTCATGGCCCAGCCCCATTCTCCGTAGTGCGTACACACACACAGTACCCTCTCTGTAGATAACCCCCTCCCCTGCAACATACTGACAAAGTTTCTCCTCAAAGTTATTACCAACGAGTGTTACATCAAACTTCCCGTTTATATTTGATATACCCTCGTACCAAATTGAGTTGATTAATAACAATACATCACTTACTTGTTTAATCTTAAGGAAAATTGCTTCAGTCTTTTCTTGCATCCTTGGTTCTTGTAGTGTTAAATTAAAAAGTTGTATGACACTAAATACCAAACTGTAAGATTTGTTGCCCTCCGTGGATGTTTTATTACTAGAACTGTTATGCCGTGTAGTACTAAACCTTCTTGTTTAATTTAAATATCACAGCAAACCTTAGAACAACAGTAACAGAATACAAACTAAGTATGATATTAGTAATTGTCATATAGCAGCTTGTTTTAGTTATATCAAATAACTAAGAGATAGCTTTGATATTTATCCATGACATTTTAAACAGATTAGAAGGTTTAATGTTGGTACAGTATCTCACTAAGCTAGCTGGAGTCATAATAGCATTGACATGAATAGACAACTGTCAGTGGTTTGAGATCTTCTCATGTCTTTGGGTTTCCTAAGTCTGGTTCAACTTTTCAAGAAGTTGTTTGTACGATAAGAGAACAGTGGTATTTCGTGTGGTTTGAACAATTATTGATAGATTCATGAAGCTGATGGCTAAATTTACTTATAGTTTTTGGTATATGAAATATGATTTTTCCTTCACAGATTTATTTCTGGAAATAACAGCAACATCCAATTTGGCAGCTGTTTGAAATGGATGAGAAAATAGAAATCAAAGAAGAGGATCTCCTTGAAGATGACATAGCCTCACAGAATGAGAGAGAGTTCTTTCACAAAGTTGTTACAACAAACACAAACATTGATGATGTTACTGATTGTGAGATAACAGTAAAAACAGAAATTAAATCAGAGACTCCCTTTATCAAAGATTTTGTCAAGCAGATTAAGAGCGAAACTGCTACATGGAGCAACAACTGCCACATAAATGGGAAATCAGAAATTGAACAACAGACTCTATTTTCAGACATTGGTTCACAGAATGAGGGAGAATTTCTTCTAGAGGATCCTGTAATGATTGATAAGAAATACAACAGTGATCATGAAAATGATAATAAAATAGAAATTAAGGAAGAACCTTGGTGGCTAGAAACAGAAACTTCATCAATTGGTGATAATACTAAGGTAAGTTATATACAAACCTGCTGAGTTAGACTGAGCAATGTTTTGTAATAATGTTGCCAATATATTGTGTACTATTGCAGAATATTATAATCTTTTGTGCTTAAATAGAGTAATCTGAAGTCACTGATTCAAAGACAACAGTCGACTCAGTCATAAACCTTTAAACATATGCCCAGGACATATCAGCTGACTCTCATAGCTATAAGCTCCTGGAGTATGAACCAAAACCTTATAGATATCTTGGATATCATTTCATACAAGTATGTATACAAAAAGAATGGCAATTGGCACTCTTTCAGGTTTTTATATTTTAAATACAATACAGTATCTATGTTTAAGTATGTTCAGATATGATTGCATTTTTGAGAAGACCTGTATACTAAAAGCAATTTGCATTTACTGCTTTATTATTATCATCGTTAATCTAGGTACAGGTTGTAGTGAGAAATCTACTAGCTACTTCACTGATGTCATGACCAAATGTGTTATTGGTATAAATGGATCTAACATGTTAACCTTTCTTTCCTGTCTGTGTTCCTGTCTTAATATTTGTAAGTGCTTGACCACTTTAATCATATATTCTGATTTATTAAACATTTCTATTTGCAGTTCTGTGTTCTCTAAACCAAAGAAATACTTTCTCCACTTGCTTTTCCTACTCATTGCAATATCAAATATTAAATATTGTCTCTACATATCTTGTAAATATCTTAGCAGTACATTTAACAATGTGTAGATATTGCTGTGAAAGCTGTACATTTGAATTATTATGTTACAGGATGCGGTCCTTCCTCCAATAAAATCTTCAAGGTAAGTCTTGACTCTTTTCAATTATAAGCCTTATATTTACTCTAGCATTTATGTTTTAGTACATGTGTCATGGAGCTCTTGAACTAATACAAATAGATATACTGTAGAACTTGCTCTAAGCAAAATCATATGGAACAAAACAAATTTCCATATTGAACATGTTTCTGTCCACAAAATACAACAAATTATATTTGTAATAATACATATACAACCTATGTACCTTAACTGCTGTGCTGTATATCTTCACTTATTTGCAGGTATCTTGTGCCATAAAGTACTACAATATCATACTAGCAGTAATGTCATATAAGAACATGTGTTGTTGCTTACATTATGCATTTTTGCTATCTTTGATTGCATTATATGTCACTTCTGTTTTTGCTACATGGAGGAAGGTGTGTTTGAAATTTCTGGTCACATTTGTTTTCCTCTATGCAAATTATTTGCACTTCAAGATAGTTTCAACATCTTTGGGGAACTACTGTACCATGTCAGTCCATGATTTTACTTATGCATGTGTTTGCTTCCTGTATGTAAATTCTGCACATCTGCATTCTGTTTCTTGTCATTGGCATTATGGATTTCTATTAGATCTGTTGACAAAATTAAAGTTACTTTGGTTTACAGGAGTTAATCATTTGTAATGCAGCACTTCAGACTACATGAAATGTTCCACATTTTACTTAAGTCAGCACTTTGTCTGCATTTTCTTCAGCTTCACTCAGTGCAAAAACATCCTTTTCATCATCTCTTTGTTTTGAAGCACTTCATGATTGTTTCCGCTTTAACTCCCTTAGTGCTAGAGCAATCCAGTTCAGTGCATCCTGGTTATGCAAGAGCAAATGTACTTTCAGGTTCTTACTGTGACTTTGTGGGTTCGTGAAATAAAAAGTCGAGGTTACAAACACAAAAAATTGCACTTTATTTTCGTAGCAATACACTGTTCACAATTACAATTTAATGTACACAATCAGTTGATTTTCCAATATTAATCTACACGTACGCTCGACGCTACTTACACAACGCACGCTATAACAACACTACTCTCGACTGACTGTCGCTTCCGGTATCGATCGGCACCGAAGTTTCCCGAATCTCCTTTTATGGAGGGGAAAAACATTCTCGAAGCTTCGTGTCACTTCGAGTTGCAGGAGGAGGGGTAAGCG
Source organism: Mantis religiosa (assembly GCA_030765055.1). NCBI lineage: Eukaryota > Metazoa > Arthropoda > Insecta > Mantodea > Mantidae > Mantis > Mantis religiosa. The sequence continues at coordinate 23,896 of JAUKNK010000024.1, read as the reverse complement.
AAGACTCAGCTACCCCTCCTGTCTCCCCTCCCTCCAACGGCCTACATTTATTGATCGGTATCGTGCGCATGCCGTTTGGGTAACACTGCTCCCTCCTCAAGGATGGTCGTACCGAACAGCGCCATCGTAGCGGGCCAGGCGATCCAGCTGTACCACAAACATCTTTCCTCGGGGCACCTTCTGGATGCGGTAGACCACGTCGTTAATCCTCTTCACCACACGGTACGGTCCTTGCCATGGCTGCTCAAGCTTCGGGCAGCGTCCCTTGTTCCAGGTAGGGCGGTACAACCAGACCAGGTCACCTTGCTGGAACCCTTGGCTGTTGGCTTGCCTGTCGTATCGGGTTTTCATGCGGTCGCTCACCTTCTGGATGTTCTGGCGAGCCATCTCGTGCATGTCATGGAGGTGGTCCACCAGGTTCTCCACATACTCGGTCGCTGGCTGTCTCACCCCCGGAGGGCTACCAAAAGCCAGGAGACAGGGGAGACATAATTCTCGGCCGAACACAAAGCTGGCTGGCATGATCCCCGTGGTGTCGTGTGTAGACGAGCGGTAGGCCAGCAAGAACAGTGGCACTTTGACGTCCCAATCTCGCTGATGGCTGGCCACGACCTTCCTCAAGTGTTCCTCTAAGGTCTTGATGTACCTCTCGACCATACCATCCGACTGGGGCTGTAGAGGTGTTGTGCGGGTCTTGTTAACCCCAAGTCTCTCTAGTGCCTCCTTCATCAGGTTGGACTCAAAATTGGTGCCTGGATCACTGTGCAGCTCTAATGGCACCCCAAATCGGCAAAAGACTTGCTCCACGAGGCAGTCTGTGATTGTCCTTGCCTCTTGGTTCGGGATGGCATACACCTCCAGCCAGTTAGTGAAGTAATCCGCGACCACCATCAGGTACTTGTTGCCTCGGTCGGATATTGGGAACGGTCCAGCAATGTCAACGGCGATCCGTTCGAATGGCGCTCCGACGTTGTACTGTTGCATGCGACCCCGGCTCCTAGTCTGGGGGCCGCGACTCGCCGCGCACACGTGACACTGACGGCGCCATCTCTCAGCGTCTGCTCGGATCCTCAGCCAGTAGTAGCGCTGCCGTAGTTTGTCAATCGTACGGTTCGTTCCCAGGTGTCCTGTAGTACGGCGTGCACTTCTTCCAAGACTTCCGGAACCTTACTCCGGGGAAGTACCAACTGTTCTCTCTGCGTCTTCCCATCGGGTGATTCCCATACCCGGAACAGCACACCCTCTCTGGTCTTCAACGAGTCCCACTGGGCCCAGTAAGACTTGGAGGTGGCGCTCCTCGGTGTGACGTCCGTCCAGGTTGGTCTCGTCCCTGCCTCCACTTCCCTCAAGAGTGGCCCCAAGTCTGCATCCGCCAGCTGCTCCCTCCTCAGGCCTGCGCTATCCCAGCCATCCGCAGGTACTGCCGTGGCTACTGGAACTGCTGCGGCACGCTCCTTCTCCACTCTTGTGCATTGGCCGCACTGTTCTGGACAGGGTCTTCGGGGCATAGCGTCCGCGTTACCCTGGCTGTTCCCTCTGCGATGTTCCGAGGTGAAGTCGTACTCCTGTAGCCTCTGAACCCAACGTGCTGTCTGGCCTTCGAGGTTCTTAATGCTCAATAGCCAGGTTAGGGTGGAATGGCCAGTCCTCAGGTGGAATGGCTGACCGTACAGGTACTTGTGGAAGTGCTCCAAGGTCTTTATTACCGCCAATAATTCTCCTCGGGTGACGCAGTAGTTCTTCTCTGCCTTGGATAGCGTCTTGCTGTAGTAGGCTACCACCCGCTCATGGCCGTCCTAAATCTGCGATAGGACACCTCCAATGCAATGGTTGCTGGCATCGGTGTCCAGGTGCTGGAAAGCGCATTCGGCATCCTCCGTCCACACATAAGGCCGGTGTTCCTCTGTCAGGCGGGTGAGGGGTTTTGCGATGTTGGAGAACCCCTTTATAAAGCGGCGGTAATAACTGCACAGCCCCAGGAAACTGCGTAACTCTTTCTTTTCCTTTGGGCACGGCCAATCTCTCACAGCCTGTGTCTTCTCTGGATCTGTGGCCACTCCGGTTGCTGAGACTATGTGGCCCAAGTAGTTCACTTCCTTGCGGAAGAGCTGGCACTTCTTTGCGTTCAGCTTCAAGTTGGTCGCCTGCAATCTCCGTAGCACCTTACTCAGGTTCTCTAGGTGGTCTTCAAAGGTTTTACCGACGATCATGATGTCGTCCACCTATAGCAGGCAGGCGTCATCATCAGTCCTCTCATCACTGACTCCATTAGGCGTTGGAAGGTAACTGGTTCGTTACAGAGGCCAAAGGGCATAACTGTGAACTGCCAGAGCCCTTGCGAGAATGCGGCCTTCTCTTTGTCTCTCGGATCTAGAGCTACCTGTCATTAGCCGGACTTCAGGTCCAGGGTCGAGAACCACTGCGCACCAGCTAGCGTGTCCAGGGTATCGTCAATCCGGGGTAAGGGTAAGCAGTCCTTCCGGGTGACAGCGTTCAGCTACCTGTAGTCCACGCAGAAGCGCAACTCGCCGTTCTTCGTCACCATCACTACAGCCGAACACCAAGGGCTGTCAGACTCTTCAATCACCCCCCTGGATCTCATGTCCTCCAGCATGTCTCGTACAGCCCCTTGCTTCGCCAGCGGAACGCGTCTATGCGGTTGCCTAATAGGCCGGGCATCCCCGGTGTCGATGCGGTGAAGCACTTTGTCCGTGCGGCCGTAGTCGCTATCACCTTGGCTGAAGACGCGCTGGTATCGGCTCAGCAGTTGTCGAACTTTCTCCAGTTGTTCTGCGGTCAGGTGTTCGGCCGCCCTCTCCAGTAAGCCTTCTAGCCGGGACCCCAGGTGCTGCGTCGGCACCGGCTCCTGCGTCTTGTCGATTGCGGTTACGCTTACCACGGGCTCGCACGTTCCCAACTCCGTCCCGGCCTGAACGTCGTGATCGGTTTCCGCTGGATTTAGCAGTCTCACTAGCACCTCCTTTCGGCACGGCACCAATGCCCTGGCTACACGCAGACCACGTACAGACGTTTTCTGGTCCAGCATCATGTTACTGGTTCTCTGGCCCACAAGTCGCGCCGTCACCACCACCTAGCTCCTCGCGGGGAAAACCACGTCTTCGTTCAAGGCGACCCTGCAAATTCCAAGGCGCTCTTCTGGTTGATGGAGTATAACCTCTTCCCCGTTGAGCCGCAGGACCTTCCTGCCGACGTCGACCGTCGCTTCATGGCTCCTGAGGGCATCCAATCCCAGTATCAGCTCCTCAGCCACCTTCGCGAAGAACACCCACAGACGCAGGGCACTCCGTCCCAAGGTCAGCTCCAACAGGGCCTCCTCCACAGGCAAGGTGTCGCCCGATGCCGTGACAAGCTGGTATGGTCGGCTCGGCTTCCTTGTCGGCAAACCCTTCGCCACGTCAGGTCTGATGTTGGTCACGGCCGCCCCGGTGTCCACCAGCACGCGGCACTGCTTTCCTCTCACCCAACCGTCCGCGGTGAGGCTGTCATCCGTACGCTGGCTGACGGCGCGGTGTCACTCGAGGGGATGGTGGTGATGGCGCCGACGTGCCCCTCTCCACGACGGCCCTTACTCGTTTTCCGGCTGCTCGTCCTGGTGTGGGCAGTCTCTCTGCAGGTGTCCGGGCTGTCCACACCGCCAACACAGGTCACTTGGTGTTCGCTGGCGTCCCTCAGCTGGTCTTCTGTCTCCGGCGTAGCGGACACTCCTCGTTCTCGACGTCGGGATAGATGCTACCTTGGCCGCCTCCATTCTTAATGCCGCTGTTAGCGCATCGTGGATGGTTTTATAATCGCCGAGCATTAGGCGCTGACGAATCTCCGTGTCCCGTACCCCTTCGACAAAAGTGTAGGCGGCTTCCCGGGATACGAACTCCAGTGGCAGGTCAACCAAGGCCTTGCTGGCCAGCTGCTCAATCACTATGGCGAACTCCTGCAGCGACTCCCCCGGCTGCTGTGACCTTGCCTTTAGTTGGCTGCGGTACACTGCGGCTAAGCGGTGGTTCCCGAAACGATTCTCCAGGGCCTCCCTGATGTCCTTGGGCGCCGACGTTGTCTGCACAGCATTTAGGACTTCCGCGGCCCGTCCCTGGAGGCTGGCTATTAACTGTGTGGCCTCCTCCTCCGGTGACCATCTGTTGTGCTTGGACACTGTGTCGAACTGGCGGCGGAAGACCTCGAATGTTGACGCGCCGTCATATTTCGGCGGTTTTACGCGCGCAGATGTTGTGTCGCGTCCCGGCGTGTCGGCCTTCAAATCCTACAGTTTCCTACCGACGACGTCCTCTAGTATGGCGTTGAGGGACTTGACGCTGCTGTCGGCCTTTCCCTCCAGGTTTTCAACGCGCCTCGCCAGGTCCTCGACGCGCTCGTCCACCTAGCCCATCCGCTTGCCCAGCTCCGTCACGTTATCCGTCACGCCGGCCAACTGTTCTTCAACTTCATGGCAAGCGCCTCGTTTGCCGCTTTCATCTCCGTGGCCAGGCTGTCGTTCGCTGCCCTCATTTCCGTGGTCAATTCGGTCTTTATTTGTTTCAACTCCGCGGCCAGGTTGTTATTTGCCGCTTCTGTTTTGTGCTGTTAACTCGTTCATCTTCTCCAAAATCTTTTCCAATGCCGCGTCCATGGTTGTAATGTTCGGTGATGTTATCGTCCCGCTTCCTGACACCAGATGTGACTTTGTGGGTTTGGTGAAATAAAAAGTCGAGGTTACAAACACAAAAAATTACACTTTATTTTCCCAACAATACACTGTTCACAATTACAATTTTATGTACACAATTAGTTGATTTTCCAATATCAATCTACACGTACGCTCGACGCTACTTACACAACGCACGCCATAACAACACTACTCTCAACTGACTGTCGCTTGCGGTATCGATCGGCCCAGAAGTTTCCCGAATCTCCTTTTATGGAGGGGAAAAACATTCTCGAAGCTTCGTGTCACTTCGAGTGGCAGGAGGAGGAGTAAACGAAGACTCAGCTACCCCTCCTGTGTCCCCTCCCTCCGCCGGCCAACATTTATTGATGGGCATCGTGGGCTTGCGTTTGGGGAACATTACTTTGTTGTGGTTCATGTAAGATTGACAAAATACTGAAGGAAATGATTTCTAAGATAACATTGACATAAGCTATGGATATGGAATTATTCACCTCTAAGCTACAGTAATGGTGTGGTGTTCTGTCAGATTTGCAAAAAGGAGTGAGTAAAACATTGTATATTTCATATATTTAATTAGGATTTAGGTCACAGAAAGTATTTCTTGCTGGTTTTGTCTCTGGCTTAGGTTAAGTACAGTAAGAGATCCCTTATAATGTAGCATGTTAGCACCATTTGATACTCCATTAGTGCATATCTTCAGGGTTATATTGCATATATTTTGGAATACTAATTACAAATATTAACAAGTAGTTACCACAATTTTACAAAAATATGATTTCTATGGAAACAGCAGGTAAGGATATTCCAAGGAATAAGAAAGAATCATCTGCTATTTCCCAGTTTAAGGTATTTGTTTGGAATAATAGCAACACATCAATTTATAATAGTTGTCTGACATAAATTCTATTTGCTGCCAATGTGTACAAATGTTCTCATAAAGCTGGAGCCAGCGTATTCATAACTGAGAGTGACATTCAGAAAATGGAGGACATCTAAATGACCCACATAACAGTAATTTATAAATTACGGAATTTTTGGATGACTACAAAAGTTAATGTGCTTTTTCATTTTGTGTTTTATGCAGTTCAAATATTATGGTAATCAGTATGCTGAACATTAATATTTAGTAAAAAATATATTTTTAAGTAAATAAAGACATTAAACTGCTAAACTTATCAAGTACAGAATGAAACAAGGTGCTTTTTTTTTTCAAAATCAGTTTATTCAATAATAAGAAAGAATTATTTGGGTGCATTTATATATTTAGTGTACTGTAATAGGGAATACATAAATCAAAACCTTCTGAAAATAAGTTTATAACCACACATTTTTTGTGTATCCTAAAAAGTTAAAAAAAAAAAATTAATGACGTAGTTCCTTTCTCCACTGAACAATTCATTTGAATTCTGTGTGATTTTAACAATGTGCAGAATGTTTGCTTATAGGCTCCAGTTTCTTTTCGTTTATCATAGAGAGGATATTGAATTTAAATTTCAGCTCATAATCAAACACTTCTGAAAATGTTCCTATTGTTTCAACATTTTATAAGCTGCTTTTACCTACTACAAGATATGTGGTAAAACCTTTTTGTTTTCATATGACACTAAGCATTTAGTAATTAATAGTACAAGAGAGATAAAAGTAACCAGTTGAGGCTAAAGGGAATCAATTTAATCTGATATCTAAGATTCATCTTTCCTTTATTATACTTTTGAACCAATACCTACAAAGGTGCTAAATCCATTTTCTGTATTTGTCTGTAATTTAAAGTCTATGTTGGTATATCCTTGTCTCTGGTGTAGAATGTCAAAAGTAAGTAATAGTAAAGAGATCAGCTCCTTAGTGGAATTAGGAAAAACCTGAGTAGCAGGTATAAAATTTGAAAGAATCCTGAGAGTTTGCTATAAATACTTGACAAAAGACAAGACAAAATCCTAGAAGTGTATATTAGATGGAGGTCAGTAGTGAAGTGAGCTATGGAAGAAATAAGAATTCAGGATATATGGAATCGAGAAAATAGAAATGTAGACATTTTATGGAAAATAACTACAACCACAATAGAGCATATAGAAAGACAGATATGCGGAAGGCTAGAAAATAGAAAAATCTTTAAATTTTATTGTGCTCTAAAAGGGAATATGTAAAACTATGCAATAGACAGGACGGGGAAGGGAATGTCTTGGGTAAGAATGGGATCAATGTTATTAAGAAGCACAATAGGAATATGTGAATTATGTAGAGAAACAGAAAGTATGGTTCATTGCTTGACAAGAATAGAGAACTAGCGCTATGGGAGGAGAAATATCAAAAATTTGAATCAAGATTATACCATTAAGAATTGTTGCAGGAGGAAATAAAAGTATGTGAAAGTTTTTTTTTTTTTTTGAAATTTAAAAAGAAGTAGATAAGAAAAGGATGATTGACAATGAAAAAATGCAATAGGAGGCAGATAGGAAATTACATTAGATGGCAGAGTGGATGCTATGCTACAATCAGATCTAAATGTTAGTTAAATTGTTCTGTCACACCAGCCGTGTGTACGCCAAATTCTGGATAGGTTCAGTCAGTCTGACTATAGAGCCTGGACTTAGGTTCCTACATGTTATAAGTCGCCATTAATGAGTTACTTGATATGTATATGAGAATTTCCTAGTTGTTTACTGGGATAATGTGAGTCAATTGCAGAATTAATGTCAAATGAAATGTGTAGTGTTTAACGGCCGCTTTTGCTACATACGGCACCGCAGGCGATGACACTGGTGATTCTTGAGATAAAGGTGGAGCACTGGTAGAATGACATGGTGGGGGAAACCGGAGGTCCCGGAGAATACCCGCCCCAGCACCATGTTGTTCATCACAAATCTCACTTTGTGGTCGCCTGGGATCGAACCCGGGCTGACTTGGTGAAAGCCAAGCGGTCTAACCACTGAGCCACGGCGCGGCCATTAATTAATGTCAAAATGGCATTAGCGTCATAGCTCAATTGGTACAGCCACTGATGGAGCCTGGGAGATCCATGTTCAAATCCTGGCTTTGACACTGAATTTTTGACTCTGACATAGTCTGTCCAAATTCCCTCCTTTCATACCTTTACCTCTTCCTCAATTGAACAAGAATGTAATATGAGGAACTCTCAGTTCCACTGGTTCAGGTAAACCAATATTCAAAGCTTCCTTCACTCGCTATTGATAGGTGACAGCAAAGTCAAATGAGTGCAGTGTTTCCTGACACTTGAAGTACCATTGCTGAAATAGACTAGCCAAATCCTTGTATGGTATAGTGCATCACTTTGCCGTAAGCATTAACTAATAATCGAGCTGTTTACTTGCTCTTCGCCACAATCTAGATCAGAACAAAGATTACAGTACACTTCCAGATTAATTTAAACCAATAATTGTAGATAGTTTCATTATTTGTAGCTTCTTTTAAAAATGATACTAAGTTGTTCAACATTTCAGATTATATCCAGAAAGAATTCCTGTCACGACTCTTGACAAGTCTCCATTGTTCTGTGCTGAAGTCCCAACAAGCAGCACAAGCTTCTGTAATAGAATCAATCGTCTTGAATATGATTATCTAAAATATGATGTTACATGTGATGTACTAACTGCAAAGGAATGTGTACATTCTGATCAATATGATAAATGTAGTGATGGGGCAGACCCTTATATAGCACCTTTATACTTAGGGCACAGTAGTTTAAGTGATAGGAGCAAAACAACACAACGGTGTAGCATGAGTGAGAGCAGCTTTATATCTGTATCGAATTTGAAAACACATAACATTAATGATGTTAAGAAACCACATCAGTGTAATGTTTGTGATAAGAGCTTTACTTGGCTGTCAGATTTGAAAAGGCATAATTTAGTTCATGAAGGCAAGAAGCCGCACCATTGTAAAGTTTGTGATAAGAGCTTTACTCGGTTGTCTCATCTGAATATACATCATTTAATTCATGAAGGTAAGAAACCACATCAGTGTAATGTTTGTGATAAGAGCTTCACTCGGTTGTCAAATATGAAAAGGCATAATTTAGTTCATGAAGGTAAGAAGCCACATCCATGTAAAGTTTGTGATAAGAGGTTTACTCAGTTGTTTCATCTGAATATGCATAATTTAATTCATGAAGGTAAGAAGTTACATCGATGTACAGTTTGTGACAAAAGCTTTACTCAGTTGTCATATTTGAAAAGACATAATTTAATTCATGAAGGTAAGAAGACCCACCAATGTAAAGTTTGTGATAAGGGCTTGGCTCAATTGTCAACCTTGAAAAGACACAATTTGGTTCATGAACGTAAGTAGGCTCACTAATGTTGTTTGTAATAAGTGCTTTAGTCGTTTGTCACTTTTGAAAATACATAGTGTTATTCATGACAGTAGCAGCACACAAAAATGTGTTAAATATTCATTGTCATGTTTCCTAAACCATAAGTTGATTTATGAAGTATTTATGAATTTTGGGTATGAAGTGGAGATGAGCAGAGTATGTTACCTACTAGAGCACTACTTGTCTTGTTTCAAGGAAGCAGTTCTTATTGTACACGGAATGGGTGATTTTGGTCTCAGCATTTTGTATGATGGTGTTTATTATCATCACAGTAGAACTATTATTTAGTTCATGTTAAATAAATATATTAATTTGTATGTAGGTAGTAGTAGTTGTAATTACATAGTCAACTATTATGTAAATCTGTCAAATAATTCTCATCTTCAGGTCTGACAATAATTCAAATGAATTGCTTTCTAACATTATTTTCCCCAAATTAGCATAAGAAGCCACACCTTTCAGCAGCACTTTAATGCGGTTTCATTATTCCTTGTATTCCAGGCTTTCGTCACTTTGACAGCGAACTCACATTGTCACAGCTGATAAAAATGTTCCATAGAGGCACTGTCAGAATATTTCTCTCCAGATATTCCTGCTGAGTATGATATTGATCAGATACTGCATTTCTTTTGAACAGAACTTGACTTGTGCTTTTAAAAATTACAATGAGTGTTAGCTAATGACTCTTTTGTTCTACAAATCGTAGTTCATGCTACACATTCAGTCTCTGGTTTGTCCCCATGAGCTTCCTTCTGGTTGCTGGTAGCTAAAAGTTTTGAAGGAAGCATATTGTAAAAATTGCTAGAGGTCACACATCTAAGTATAGCTGAGGCCAACTTGCAAATGATTCATGTTCCAAAATGGTAGAACAGTAGTTCTGATGTCAGGTTTTCATGTTTCGTAGGACCAACTGTTGAAGTCGGCAAGAAAATAATAATAAAATAATAAATTATGAAATAATACATGCATTATGTGCTACGTAGTAATTTTAACAATATATTGAATATTTTAGGTATTAATTCTAGCGTTATCCTTGTGGTAAACCAAAACTAATATTCCACAAGACCTGAGTATTTGAAAGTGTTGGTCCTTAGCTTTACTGTCACAACTGCTACAGAGAAGAGCAACGGCATCAGAGCTTCCCAATGGTCTGAAAGAGCTTCCAAAGATATATAAACTTGAACAACCAAAAGCAGTTGAGTTGCCGAATGCACCTTAGTAATTGAAAAGAAGATTTGTATCCTGCAGTAAAGACAAGAACAGCAAAGCTGAATATGCATTTGGGAAATGCAACGCTCCTTTCTGTTTGAGAAAACATGCCAAAATTATTTTGATAACCACTTAGTCAGGGAGAACAGAAGAAATAGCTGATGATTTTTGTATCTGAACATAACTAATGACAAGATGTATTTTAAAATATGTTTGCTCTTTTTACGTAGACTTGAGACAAATTGTACGGTACACTCTATTATTATTATATTTTAGCTAATGTGTTTGATATTGTGACTTCTGATATTTTACGGAAAGCCATCTAAACAGCATATGTCTGTATCAACAGTAACAATTTAAATATTTATTGCATTTCATTGCAACGAAATATGTTGCAAAACAGAATACTGAAGATGTCGTTCAAGAAGCCCTGCATTGTGGCGATCATTTACAATGGGAATGCTGTAAATCATGTGGGATGGATGATGTGATGATTTGTTTGTCACCTTTGTGAAGATCTTGTAGTGTAAACCTGTAGGTTCCTTGGCAACATCCCTGGCATTAGAGATCTTATCTCTCCATGGTCGTGGAGTAGTGGAAAAATTATTACTGCATTTAGGATAAACAAATGCTTCTCTTTTTCTTCAAAGTTGAATATTTCAGTCTTCTGAAAATTTACCAAACTTTGATACAAGTTTAAATGACGTGAACTGCTGTCCTTTAAGAAATGGTGATTGACGTATAGATGAACGATTCTTCTCTTACACTTACACGATTTTATGCATCTTAAATGCATATACACAAAATTGTTTCCGCACATGCTTGGAGAGACTCAAATACACATCTTCCGCCTATGGAGTTCTGATGCAGAAGAACGCCAATTGCAGATAATTCTCTGCTCCATTCTTTCTATGTTGCTATAGCAACCAAATAACTAACGTCCTACTGGTGCACATAACCACATTACGTAATCAATTCTTGCAGCTGCTACTAACAACAATATTACATCTTATTTCACTCACATTTGTCACGGGAGTTTTTGGTTTGAAATGAGTTTTGTATTCTGATCTGAATATTAGTGGACCATGAAATGATGAACGGTTGCTATGGAAGAGTAAATCAATAATCTTGCTTGCTGTGAAAAGATGAAAAGTTTTGGATTGAAGAGGAAAATTAATAATGTTCATAAGGTGATATGTGTTTTGTAATTCTGTTAGTGATGAGTAGACGTGCAGAAGTAAGGAGATTTATGTAGTTAATGGAATCTTTTTTTTAAGGATTTAAGAATTTGTCCATATGATGGACGTAACCTGCAATGATTGACTAGGAAAGAAAGTTCAAGTAAAATGTAATCCAGATAATACAATTAAATTATTTGTTACAAAGTTGGACTTCTCCAGAATTGTATTTATTTCACTCTGAACCAAACCTGAAAATGAGAGACCTCGTGACTTATTTACGATAAGATGATACAATTGGTGACCAGAAGAAACTGATGGCCAGAAAATCTCACACGAGAAGAGAAGGAATTGTGACAACATAGAAATGTTTCTTCACGTTGCACCATCTCACAAACATCCTAATTTTGCGCTTTCATTCCCATACAAATTAGTCTTTTCATAACAATTCTAAATGCATTTTTAAAATTTAAAAAGGTAAAATAAGCATCTCGTCATATGATCATTTAATGTCATAAAGCTCGGTTGGATTTCATTGATAATATGTCTAACAGCAAATTACATATAAGTAAGGATCTGTTACCATGCTTCTAAATGAACTAATTAACTTTCTCTAGGAGCTACAAATATTTAGACTTGCAATGCATATAGAAAGCTTTCTCTCATTACAGTGTGTGTGTGCGTGTGCTCTGTTTCTCAACAATGTGAAAGACTTTCTTCCCCTCAAGTTTACACATGTATTAGGTTTAGTTACAGTAATATTAGCATTCAAGAAACAAACGTTAGATTTCATCTGCCTTACTGAACTGACATCATATTTCATCTTTCTTGCATTTTATAAATAAATACAACATAAATTGGCAGTTGCAAAGTCAACTCCAGTTCTGTTTTATCAAGATATCTTACTGTATGTATGTAACATTTTTTGAGAAATAAAAAAATTGATGTAAATTTCCCAACAGGTTAAAGGTTAATCACTGGGTTGACTGCTTTTTTTAATTTACATCCTCCAACATTAACTCATATCGGACGGTGAATGGATTGGGTGAAATGATGCTCAAATAAGTCCAGGGTCCATAGAGCTTACAGTTACCCGACATTCGTCTTGAAGGATAAGGGAAAACCCCAGAAAAAATTACCCAGGTAACTCACCCTGACCAAGAGTCGAACTCGGGATCTCTTGAACGTGAGGCAGACACACAGCCATCGACGCTTTCGAGGCGTGTTGACTGTTGCCTGTTGTGTTGTTATACTGGGTTGTTGTTAGAAATTTTATCTCTTGTAGAGCTCTGTAGCAAACTTTTTATTTTAAAAAACCGAATTAATAACAATTTAAACACATTCAGTTAACATAATACTTACTATATTATGTAATATAACTAATTTACTACATTTCTCTAAGAAAGGTAGAGCTCCTAATAATAAAATATCTGGCATTTATCTATTTAGTTGCTTATATTGCGATCCAGATTATATTGGAAAAACCAAATGTAAGTAGGAACAAGGACGAAAGAATATATTCGTAACCTTAAGGAGATTGAATCAGATAAATTGACCGTAGCAGATCATTTTTGGTCTTTTCATTATAAATCCAGAATATAAACTATTAAAACAATTAAATGATCTGAAAGACTTAATGGTTTTGGAAAAAGTATTTATTTTAAAAAATAAAAATAATGTAGTGAACTCTAATGACCATAACATTGACAAATCAAAATTGAATGTGATTGATAATTAAACAAATGTTTGGGAAATTGGAAACATATAATTTCTTGACATTTCCAACAATTACTTTAAAGATAAGTTACATTATAAATTTGTGTAGTTCTGCTGCCTCACTGTTACTAGCTTCAGTTTTATGTAATTATTGATTCAGATGGATGGCATTTCCAAAATCTGTGATAAAGAATGTTTTGTGGTTATTCTGGTGATGGTTAATGTGATATAAAGTTTAATTTGACATGCATACGAGGGGCTGTTGTGAAGTTTTAATTATCACCCTTTAAAACTGTGATAAAGAGTTTGTGTTGATATGTATTTGTTAGTTCTTCTTTATGTAGTCACCATACACATCTACACTTTTTCCCAGTGTTTCTTGATCTTCTAAATACCTTGATTGTAGAAATTTGCAGAATTCACTATAAACTACTCTTCCACGTCACTAAAAAATGAACAGAGGCTAATTTATGAAATAAGCTTTATTAAAAGTATTTTCCAGCATTCACATTATTTCACATTTGAAAGATAATAGAAATTATTCACTGAAAAGTTTTGATAAAATTTTACACAATACTTGGCTGTGACTTTTCAAAAATACACATTTCAAAACATCATAGCCTGATAATAAAAATATGTAAAAGGATAAAGTTTCTCGTTTTACAGAAATTCATCTGCCCAATCCAACAGGCACTAGAAAAAATCGCTCGATTGTTTGGTGTTGGCGCTGCAGGTGTCCTTCATCCAGTCCTGGAAGAGTTCCTTGTTCCGCTTCAGAACTAAGAACTGGCCAAATAACACGTAAGCCTAAAACAGAAACTGCACAAACATCAGCACTTCCTTAATTTCAACTCTTTCTCCAAACACACCTTTATCGTCACATTGGACATTTCATGTTCCCGCCATTTACGACGTTTTAATTACGTTTTTTTATCGACTTGCTTTCTTCTCTGTTCCATACCTATAAATATTGCGATCATTTTAGACTAACTCTCCGATTGGCTCAAAACTTCAACATTTCTCACAATTGGATGAATTACCCACCAAGCAAATCAAGCTAAGTTTCAGCAGCATGATTTTCATTTGTTTTCCCCAAATGAACTCGTTGAAAAATTCAATGCCATAGCTGGGATTTGAACCACAGATCTTCTGGTTTCCGTCCAGCCGCTCTGCCATTGAACTACTATGGCCAACGTGCCGATATGACATTAAATTCTCCAACTGACTCCTATTTTCTCAGTAAACCACTTAGGAGTTCTCATAAACACATGAGACAACTAAACTAATGGCGACTTACAACATGTAAGTACTTTAAGGCCTGGGCTTTATAGTTAAACACTATTAGGTCCATTATGGAAATTAATTATTCTTTCACACTATCCGTGTGTAGGCTAAATTGTGGAAACGTAGAATCAGACTGAAAAATTCAATGCCATAGCCGGGATTTGAATCACGGTTCTTCTGGTTTCCGAGCAGCCGATATGACATTAAATTCTCCAACTGACAAGTATTTCCCCAGTAAACCACTTTGGAGTTCTCATAAACTCATGAGACAACTACCTTAATGGAGACTTAATACATGTAAGTACTTTAAGGCCTGGGCTTTATAGTTAACCACTATTAGGTCAATTATGGAAATTAATTATTCTTTCACACTGGCCGTGTGTAGGCTAAATTGTGGAAACGTAGAATCACACTGAAAAATTCAATGCCATAGCCGGGATTTGAATCAGGGGTCTTCTGGTTTCCGTCCAGCCGCTCTGCCATTGAGCTACTATGGCCAACATGCCGATATGACATTAAATTCTCCAACTGAATCGTATTTTCCCAGTTAACCGCTTAGGAGTTCTCATAAACACATGAGACAGCTACCTTAATGGCGACTTACAACATGTAAGTACTTTAAGGCCCGGGCTTTATAGTTAACCATGGCATTGAATTTTTCAGTCTGAATCTAAGTTTCCACAATTTAGCCTTCACTTGGCTAGTGTAGTAGAATAATTAATTTCCATTAATTGACCTAATAGTGGTTAGCTATAAAGCCCGGGTCTTAAAGTACTTACATGTTGTAGGTCGCCATTAAGGTAGTAGTCTCATGTGTTTATGAGAACTCCTAAGTGGTTTACTGGGAAAATACGAGTCAGTTGCAGAATTTAATGTCATATCATTAGAAAAAGATTCAAAGAAACATTAGATTCATTAGAATCATCCCATTAGAAAAAGGTCCATGCATGTCTGCTGTTTGTGTACCTGACAACAGCACAACTCAAAAACAAAACATCTTATATATTCCAATGTGTAAGGACTATGATACAATGAAGCACAAAATTCATATAATTTTGAGTCAGACTAATACTCATTGCTCCACTTATTGCTAGTATTTACCTAGAACGTGTTTTGTTACGATCTTCCTGATATAATCAGCTGTTGTCGACTAATGGGATGCTTTGGTGAACTCATTGGAGGCGATAGGTGCGTCTCTGTCAGTATCTTGATGAACTTGAAGTTTAGGCTTTCTTCAAAGGTAATGTCGAAACTAAATCCAAACTTCAAGTTCATCAAGATACCGACAGAGATGTACCTCTCACCTCCAAGAAGTTCACCAAACCAGATATATTATTCGACAACAGCTGATGATGTTAAGAAGATCCTAATGAAACGTGTTCTAGATAAATACTAGCAATAAGTGGAGCATTGAGTATTAGTTTGACTCACAATTATATTGAGTCACAATTGTGACTCTGTGGGTTCGTGAAATAATAAAACGAGGTTCCAAAACACAAAAACTACACTTTAATCTCCTCGAAATACACTGTTCGCCATTACAGTTTGCTAGCTAACCTTAAGCTGTTTATTTTTCCAACTCTAACAACTACATTCAACTGTCTCTCACTTCCGGTAACGATCGGCCATCATTTTTCATTGGCTTCGCGAGCCTACCACCAGGGTGACACTGCTCCCTCCTCAAGGCTGGTCGTCCCAAACAGCGCCTTCATAGCGGGCCAGGCGATCCAGGTGTACCACCAACATCTTTCCTCGGGGCACCTTCTGGATGCGGTAGACCACGTCGTTAATCCTCCTCATCACACGGTACGGTCCTTGCCATGACTGCTGAAGCTTCGGGCAGCGTCCCTTGGTCCGGGTCGGGCGGTACAACCACACCAGGTCACCTTGCTGGAACCCTTGGCTGTTGGCTTGCTTGTCGTGTCGGGTTTTCATGCGGTCTCTCGCCTTCTGGATGTTCTGGCGAGCCATCTCTTGCATGCCGTGGAGGTGGTCCACCAGGTTTTCCACATCCCTCAAGAGTGGCCCCAAGTGTGCGTCCGCCAGCTGCTCCCTCCTCAGGCCTGCGCTATCCCAGCCATCCGCAGGCACTGCCGTGACTACTCGAACTGCTGCGGCACGCTCCTTCCCCTCCACTCTTGTGCATTTGCGGCAATCTTCTGGACAGGGTCTTCGGGACATAGCGTCCGCGTTACCGATACGATGTTCCGAGGTGAAGTCGTACTCCTGCTGCCTCTGGACCCCACCTGCTGTCTGGCCTTCCGGTCGCGCCGTCACTATCACTTCGCTCCTCGCGGGGACAAACACGTCTTCGCTCAAGATGACCCTGCAAATTCCAAGGCGCTCTTCTGGTTGACGGAGTATAACCTCTTCTCCGTTGAGCCTCAGGACCTTCCTGCCGACGTCGACCGTCGCCTCGTGGCTCCTGAGGGCATCCAGTCCCAGAATCACCTCCTCAGCCACCTTCGCGACGAACACCCACAGACGCACGGCACTCCGTCCCAAGTTCAGCTCCAGCAGGGCCTCCTTCTGCACAGGCATGGGGTCGCCCGATGCCGTGACAAGCTCGTATGGTCGGCTTGGCTTCCTGGTCGGCAAACCCTTCGCTAAGTCAGGTCTGATGATGGTCACGGCCGCCCCGGTGTCCACCAGCACGCGACACAGCTTTCCTCTTACCCAGCCGTCCGCGATGAGGTTGTCATCCATCCGCCGGCTGACGGCGCGGATTGTCACTCGAGGGGATGGTGGTAATGGCACCGACGTGCCCCTCTCCACGACGGCCCTTACTCGTTTTCCGGCTGTTCTTCCTGGCTCTGTTGGTGATTATAGCCATTTGGCCAATAGACTTATTAATTCTGATGAGAGCGGCATACTTTTGGTTGAAGAAAAGAGATCTAAAAAGAGTAGAGGATATCATTGGAGAATGTTGTAGGACCAAAACAGAAGTACAATGGTGTTTAATACGACGATGGCAACAAGAATGGAATGAGATGACAATTAGCAGACGAACATACAATCTATTTCCAAACATCAAAGAAAGGTTGAATCTCAAAAACATATTGCCCGGAAAGGGTGGCATATTATATATAGCAGGACACGGTCCATTTAACACATATTTCAAGAGGATAGGGAAGATACCTAGCGATATCTGTGATGTATGTCAAGTGCAAGACTCACCAGAACATGTCATTTTTTAATGTATTAAATATAAAGAGACTTTACAGGAATATAGAGAGTTACTAGCTGGGAAACAAGTATATAACATCATTAGATACGAATACGATCTTAAAATTTTAGAGAAGATGGTTCTCACAGTTTCTGACGTAGTAATGGAACAATATAAGATCAATAGACTTCAGAATCAGCCAGGACGCATACGTCAGCATAGACCCAATGGTGAACAGTCTGCAACTAGAAGTTCCAGTAGATTAAGACGACATCGGGAACTAGAAGTAGATAGGACACAGCTACAAGTATCTCAGGAAGAAGGATTAGACATAAATCAGGAAACTGTTTCGGATATAGAATGAACACAGGTAGAAGGAGACGCAGTTATCAGAATCGGGAACAGGAAGTCAATATAGAGGAGACAGGCTAACAAACTAATAACTTAATGACTTTTGTAACTTCCCTTGTGGAGGATATTATATTAAAACATGTAATATAAGATTGTATCTGCAAAGATTATAATTTGTTATTGTTAAATCATATTAAATCATTAAATAAATCAAATAAAATTGTAAATAATCGTGTCCAGGTTTAGCATCTAGATGCCTGGCAATAGATTAGCAGATAATATTTTTTTTTTATTTTTTTATTATTTTTTTTGTTCTTCCTGGTGTGGGCAGTCTCTCCGCAGGTGTCCGGGCTGTCCACACCCCCAACACAGGCCACTAGGTGTTCGCCGGCGTCCCTCAGCTGATCTTCTGTCTCCGGCGTAGCGGACACTCCTCGTTCTCGACGTCGGGATAGATGCTACTTTGGGCGCCTCCATCCTTAATGCCGCTGTCAGCGCCTCGTGGATGGTTTTATATTCGCCGAGCATTAGGCGCTGATGAATCTCCGTGTCCCGTACCCTGTCGACAAAATAGTAGGCGGCTTCCCGGGATACGAACTGCAGTGGCAGGTCAACCAAGGCCTTGCTAGCCAGCTGCTCGATCGCTATGGCTAACTCCTGCAGCGTCTCCCCCGGCTGCTGCGACCTTGCCTTTAGCTGGCTGCGGTATGCTGCGGCTAAGCGGTGGTTCCCGAAGCGATTCTCCAGGGCCTCCCAGATGTCCTTGGGCGCCGCCGTCGTCTGCACCGCGTTTAGGATTTCCGCGGCCCGTCCCTGGAGGCTGGCTATTACCTGTGTGGCCTCCTCCTCCGGTGACCATCTGTTGTGCCTGGCCACTGTGTCGAACTGGCGGCGGAAGACTTCAAACGTTGACGCGCCGTCATACTTGGGAGGTTTGACGCGCGCAGATGTTTTGTCGCGTCCCGGCGCGTCGGCCTCCAAGTCCTTCAGCTCCCTGCCGGCGACGTCCTCCACTATGGCGCTCAGGGACTTGACGCTGCTATCGGCCTTTCCCTCCAGGTTGTCTACGCGGTTCGCGAGGTCTTTGACGGCTTCAACCATGGCGTTCAGGGACTTGGCGTTATTGTCGGCCTTTTCCTCTAGGTCATTGAAGCGGTTCGCCAGGTCCTCGACGCGCTCGTCCACTTGGCCCATCCGCTTGCCCAGCTCCGTCACGTCATCCCTCACGCCGGCCAACTGTCCCTCAAATTTGGCGGCGAGGACCTCGTTCGCTGCTTTCATTTCTGTGTTCAATTCGGTCTTTCTTTCTTTCAACTCTGCGGCCAGGTTGTTATTTGCCGCTTCTGTTTTTGTTGTTAACTAGTTCATCTTCGCGGCCAAGTTGTTATTTGCCGCTTCCG
The DNA here is from genome assembly GCA_030765055.1 of Mantis religiosa. Lineage (NCBI taxonomy): Eukaryota > Metazoa > Arthropoda > Insecta > Mantodea > Mantidae > Mantis > Mantis religiosa. The sequence goes on along the minus strand of JAUKNK010000024.1, from coordinate 4,581 downwards.
ACTTCGCTGTTAATTCGTTCATCTTCTGCAAAAGCATTTCCAATACCGATTCCATGGCCATAATCTTCGGTGATGTTGTTGTCCCGCTTCCTGACACCAGTTGTGACTTTGTGGGTTCATGAAATAATAAAACGAGGTTACGAAACACAAAAACTACACTTTATTCTCCTCGAAATACACTGTTCACCATTACAGTTTGCTAGCTAACCTTAAACTGTTTATTTTTCCAATTCTAACAGCTACATTCAACTGTCTCTCACTTCCGGTAACGATCGGCCATCATTTTTCATCGGCCTCGCGAGCGTACCACCAGGGTGACAATACATACCAAACTTTAAGCTTAACATTTTCCATGCTAAACTTGCTTTATGCAAAACATTTTTTCAATTTTTTTTATTTTCTAAAAAATGATATAGGTTAAAATAACATATGTTTAAGATATTTTCATGAAAAACAAAATACGTATATTCAGTTTCTTAGTTATTGGAAATTCAAACCAATGACAAACATGATTAATGGAAATAATCATTTCTTTCACACTAGCCGTGTATAGGCTAAGGTTTGAATGAGTACAGCCAGACTGAAAAATTGAATGCCATAGCCGGGGTGTGAAACACAGATCTCCACTCTCCGTACGGTTGCTCTAACCAACTGAGCTACTATGGCCAACATGCCGACATGACATTAAATTCTCCAACTGACTCATATGTTTCCCGGTAGACCACTAAGGATTCTCATATGCTATGTGACATGCACCTTTTGTAGCGACTTACTATGCTGTAAGTACTTAAGTCCGAAGCTTCATAGTTAAACCGCTATGTTATTCAGGTAAATTGATGGAACTAATAATTTCTTCTACACTGGCCATGTGTAGGCTAAAGTTTGAATGAGTAGAGCCAGACTAAAATTCAATGCCATAGCCAGGATTTGAACCACTGATCCGCCACTCACCATGCGGTTGCTCTAACCAACTGAGCTACTATGGCCAATATGCCGACATGACATTAAATTCTCCAGCTGATGCATATGTTGAATTCATGTCATGAATTTTTCAGTCTGGCTCTATTCATTCAAAACCCTTAGCCTACACATGGCTAGGATGGAAGAAATGATTATTTCCATCAATTTACCTGAATAACATAGCGATTTAACTATGAAGCCTGGGACTTAAGTACTTAAAGCATAGTAAGTCACTACAAAAGGTGCGTGTCTCATAGCATATGAGAACCCATAGTGGTCTACCGGGAAAACATATGAGTCAGTTGGAGAATTTATTGTCATGTCGGCATGTTGGCCATAGTAGCTCAGTTGATTAGAGCAACCACATGGAGAGTGAGAGATCCATAGTTCAAATCCCGGCTATAGCTTTGAATTTTTTAGTCTGGCTCTACCCACTCAAACATGATTAATGCCACAAAATTTTTATTTCACAAGTGTTCGGTAGTATCTAATATTAAACAGTTGGCTATGATGCCATTCGCTCTCTGGCACTCCAGTATTTTGATGTTATGTTGGTATATTGACTAAAGCTTGGGCAGCGGAGTAGGTGGTTTCCATCCATATCTTCTTTAAGTGTACAGAAAGGACACAGAGGAGATCTCACTATACCAATTCGAACAAATGTTTATTGGGACAGTCATGGCCTGCTACAAGTCTTAAAGTTGCTAGAGAGATTTTCTTGGTAGTGTACTGACTCTAGTCATGCTGTTACATAAATTTTCCAATAGATTTCCTTTTGTTTGTAGTATATTATCTTCTTTTAGTTTTTTGATTATATGAGGGCTGTTCAATAAAGAATGATCATAATTTTTTTACGGTGATAAATTTTCACACAAAAATTCAATCTTATTATATTCTGTTAGCTTAATGTGAAACAAACACACCATAGCAGTTTCATTGTTGGTACTCCTGGTTCCCACCTGTGAGAACCAGGCAAGTTCAGACAAGTTCAGTATCGCTTACCGCTACAATGGAGGTAACATGCGAGGAACAATATGCGGCTTTGAAATTCTGCTTTTGTCTGAACAAATCTTCAGTTGAGGCCTATACAATGTTACAGGAGGCCTAGGGAGAGTCTGTTTTTCCCTACAGCACAGCTCGAAGGTGGTTTAAAATGTTTAAAGAGGGGAGACAATCACTTTCAAAGGAAGGTGCTCCAGTTACTGCTCTTACGGAAGAAAACATCAACACTGCTGCTGTAATTGTGAGAGAGGATCAACGAATTATCTTAAGATCACTATCTGAAATACTGTACATTTCATTGTGTGTCACCCACAGATTGGTGACGGAAACATTACACATGAGACATGTTTATGCGCAATGGGTTCCAAGATGGCTGCATATTGCCACTATTGTTGCTGAATATCTTGCAAAAATCAACGTGAACTGCATCCCTCACCCTCCCTATAGTCTGGGTTTAGCTTCATGTGACATTTTCCTATTCCCTAACTTGAAGAAACGCCTTGTGGGAGGCATTATCCATCATCAGAAGCAGTGGTGAAGGCTATGGAGGCGATTTTGAAGGTTCTCTCAAAAAATGGTTTCCAGCATGTCTTTGGAGACTGGCAGAAACGCTGGGACAAGTGCATCGCATTCAGGAGAGACTATTTTGCAAACGACCATCAAAATTATGAGTATGAGTAAAGGTACAGTGGCTCAAATGAATCTGACCTAATTTTACTGCCTTTTTTGGCTAGAAAGTCAGCTATTTCATTAACATGTATTCCGCAATCTGCAGAATACATGGTAATGAGATGCATAAAATACAAACAGATGGATAAGTCAGCCATAGCTCATCATTTTTGGCCAAACAATCATATTTCCAAAGACATCAAACTATTGAAACCAGTAAAAAAATATTGGGAACTAACAGTTTGGGAAAATATATACATTTTTAAGAATAAAAAGAGAACCATGAACTTTGAAATACCAACAGTGGATGATGTCATTCAACTCGTTAAACAATACCAGGATAGCGATGAGGTATCTGAAGAGAGTCAAGCGTCAGCTGATGATGAGGAAGCTTGTTCCTTGAAACATATTCTAATGTTAAAATGTAAGTGGAGCTGAAGTGTTTTTAAAGTTTGACAAGTGTTTTTCAGATTTCAGTTGGAGAATCTAATGTCATGTCGGCACATTGGCCATAGTAGTTTACGGGTTAGAGTGGCTGGACAGCAGCCAGAAGATCCGTGGTTCAAACCCCGGCTATTGCTTTGAATTTTTCAGTCTGGCTCTAGCCTTTCATAGTGCGTCCTATACATGGCTAGTGTGAAAGAACAAGTAATTTCTTTTAAAAATATTGTTGTTAAAGCTCTACTGTTTTAAATACTTCTTTTTTATCAAATTGTTTATTATATATTTGTATAGCAACTGTCACTAACAGAACATCTATCTTGTAACGTTACAGTCCATTTAAGAAAAAAAAAATCAAACTAGCAACCATCTTCTTACCAGTACTACAAATTTGTCAGATTTTTGTAAGCTTAGTTTGTGTTCAAAACTCCCAAAGAGCTAGTACTTTTTTTAAAAAAAGGATTATAACAAATTCAAGATTTGTCATCAGTATCAATATTCCAAGTCTTGCGTCGTGCTGTAGTTGGTTAACTCATCATTCCTTGGTTCTCTGCCACAGAATGTGGCCCAGGTTCGATCCCACCCCTAGAAGTGCGGATGTTAAGTCCCGAGTATAGGACTGGTGCCCACTCAGCATCGTGAGGAAATTCAGGAGCTTACGATGGGTAAGTGGCCCTGGACAAGAAAGCCAGCATTTCGGCTGGGGCTGCCCAGATGCTGACCACATCTCCTTCCTGTATCTGTTGGATGATCGCCCACCTCTGCCTTGCATAAGTGGGCGTAAGCCAGCAGTTGGATTGGCAGGCCTTGGCCCTATATGGGCTGTTGCGCCATGGGTTATCAATATTCCAAACCAAATTTTTTGTGCCACCTTGGAGTTTTTCCTTAACAATGAATCTTCTTTTTTGATTGGGAGTCAGTTTATATGGAATCCACTGACAACAAAATTTCTCACTCATCTGTTGATAGAAAATTTGTTTAAATCTTATTATAACCTGATAAATTTATAAGTATCCAATGATTTTCATCAGTAACTGCACTTCTTGGATATCCTTCATGATATTCATCACTAAGAAGAAAAAGAAAGAAAGAAAGAAAGAAAGAAAGAAAGAAAGAAAGAAAGTAAGAGAAAGACAAAGAGGAAAAGAGAGAAAGACAGAAAGAGAGAAAGAAAGAGAGAGAGAAAAGAAAGAGAGAGAAAGAAAGAAAGAGAGAAAGAAAGACAGAAAGAGGGAAAGACTGAAAGAGAGAAAGAAAGATGGAAAAAAAGAAAGAAAGAAATAAAGAAAGAAAGAAAGAAAGAAAGAAAAAATAAGAATGAAAGAAAGAGAGAAAGAGAGAGAGAGAAAGAGCGAGAGAAAGAAAGAAAGAGAGAAAAAGAAAGAAAGAGAGAAATAGAAAGAAAGAGAGAGAGAAAGAAAGAGCGAAAGAAAGAGAGAAAGAAAGAGCGAGAGAAAGAAAGAAAGAGAGAAAGAGGGAAAGAGAGAAAGACAGAAAGAAAGAGTGACA